>JAHRHZ010000092.1:3505596-3531331 GCA_024137785.1 Ginglymostoma cirratum | reverse complement strand
ACCCCCATCTCCTATCTACTAACATCACCCCGCCCCCTTGACCTGTCTGTCCTCCCTGGACTGACCTATCTCCTCCCTACCCCCCCACCTACACTCACCTTTACTAGCTCCATCCCCGCCTCTTTGACTTGTCTGCCTCCTCTCCACCTATCCTCTCCTCTATCCATCTTCTATGCGCCTCCCCCTCTCTCCCTTTATTTCAGAACCCTCTTCCCCTCCCCCATTTCTGATGAAGGGTCTCGGCCCAAAACATCAAGCTTTCCTGCTCCTATGATGCTGCTTGGCCTGCTGTGTTCATCCAGCCCCATATCTTGTTATCCCCAGGACATTAGCTGGGTCTCTGGATTAACAGTCTAGCGATAATACCACTGGGCCATTGCCTCCCAAAATTGGATTGCTCCCTGTACCAAAGTGCCCTTTATTTGCCGTACCCTTGACCCATTAGTCATTTACCTGCTGCATCTTTTACCTTCCATCCCCTGCTTTCCCTATTGGATGAGTTCCATTGCTTTTCCCATTTGCCAATGGCAGAAAGCTGGCGTTTTGTCCCCATCCCCTTCTCTAACAGCTGCTTGCGGGGTTTGTATCTCTTCAGGAGATCAGCTCCTCAGTGCTAAGGTCTTCTTTGACAATGCCAAGTATGAGGATGTGCTGAAGATTCTCCAGAGTGCCGAACCATACAAAGTCGCCTTCTGCCTGAAACGAACAGTGCCCAGTGCTGATGTGGCCGTTTCATCAGAGACCGGGAGCCTTGAACTGAAAGGACCAGAAGCCAAAAAGACTAAACTGGTAAGATTTTTCAAAACCTCCAGCTTATTCAGTAAAGCTTCCCAGTAAAGTGACAGCAGTCTTTGAACTGGAAGGGAATTTTACTTCTACTGTCAGATAGAGGACAGATGAGAAGCAAGTTTCACTACCTGATTTGTACACTCTCTGATTTCAGTTCCCATGAAAGTGAAGCTCCTGTTAAACACACTGTCAGATGACCTTCAATACACCCACTGTTTCTGTGAATGGACTGTCCTTCCATATGGGAACTTATACTTTTTAATTTGTTCATGGGACATGGGCATCACTGGCTGGGCCCAGCATTTATTGCCCGTCCCTAATTAACCTTGAGAACGTAGTGATGAGCTGCCTTCTTGAACCGCTCCAGTTTGTAATCTGACGGTTCCCCATAATGCAGTTAGGCAGGGAGCTCCAGGATTTTGGAATATATCACTATTCCTTCAATGTCACTGGGTCAAAATCCTAGAATTCCCTTCCTAATGTGGGTTTGCCTCCAGCAAATGACTGCAGTGGCTCAAGAAAGCAACTCACTACCACCTTCTCAAGTGTACAGTTCTGGTCAACCTGCTGTAGGAAGGATATTAACAAATCGGAGAGGGTTCAGAAAAGATTTACAAGAATGTTGCCAGGACTGGATGGTTTTAAGGAAAGGCTGGATAAGCTGGGACTTCTTTCACTGGAGTGTAAGAGGTTAGGGGATGACCTTGTAGAAGTTTATAAAATCATGAAGGGCCTAGCTAAGGTGAAGAACCATGGTCTTTTTCCGAGGTGTGTGGGGAGTCCAAGACTTGAGGGCATAGGCTTAAGGGTTAGAAGGGAAAGATTTAAAAGGGACCTGAGGGACAACATTTTCACAAAGAGGAATAAACTGCTAGATGAAGTGGTAGATGTAGGTACAGTTACAACATTTAAAAGCCATTTAGACAGGTACATTAATAGGAAGGATTTAGAGGGATATGGGCCAAATGCGGGCAAATGGGACTAGTTTTAGTTTGGGAAACATGGATGAGTTGTACTGAAGGGTCTGTTTCCTTGGTGTATGACTTTGTGACTCTACGGCTATTAAGAACAGGCAGAAAGTGCTGGCGCCATAAATGCATAAAGAATAAATGCTCCTATATCAGACCCTTTATTCCACTAAAGAACTTGCTAAATGTAGACCACAATGAGCATTAGTCAAAATCAGCCAAAATGAAGGAAATGATTTTGAATTTATGTAGTTTTTAGTGGGCTTGATGGGGCAGATGGAGGAAATTTCTCTGAATGGGTGGGTTGGTGAGGAAGCATATAGTCTTGGATGGAACAAGGAGCAGTCCATTTCGGACTGAGGTGAGGAGGAGACTTTTTACTCAGGTGGTGAATCTTTGGAATTCTCTGACCCAAAGGGCTGTGGAACTTAAACATTGAGAATGTTTAAAACCGAAATCACTAGATTTCTAAATATTAAAGATATCAAGCAGTATTGGGATAGTGTCAGAAAATGGTGTGGAGGGTAGAAGCTCAGCCAGCATTATACTGGTTCAGGCACAAGGGGCCAAATAGCCTGAATTTCCTATTTTATGTGTTCCACAACTAAGCGAATAGTCTGTTTCACCGTCAACACTACCTCAAGGGGCAAGTAAGGGAGGATAATAGAAATGCTGGTTTAGCCAGCGTCACAGACATCCCTTGAATTAGTTAAATAACTCCCTGAAAACTTAATGTCTGTGTCTTTTGTTTAGAGTATCAAGAGCATTTCGCCTGTCAAAAAAACCAAGAGATTAATGAAGGGGAAGGTCCTCAGCAAGGAAGAGGCAGACGTTGAACTGGATGTGCCAGTGGATGTAGAGTTTGCGTTCCCTAAATTCTCCACATTTAAGAGACTGACTATCACTTCCCCCAAGGAGACAGCAGCTTTGAAAGGTGACGCCAAGTTCATTCATCCCGAGGCAGAAGCTGAACTCACTTTGGGAGAGAGTCAGGTCAAAGACAAGAAGAGAAAGCTCAAGTTCCCGGGATTCTGGACTGGAGAGTCAGGGAAGGCCAAGCTCGATATCCTGGAGCCTCCAAAGGAAAAAGGTGCTATCTCGGTGAAGAAGTCACAGGTAACAACAAAAGAGTTCGAAGGCACTGGGGTGGAGGTGAAGGCCGGAGCTAAGGTGCCCGCTCTCGACCTCTTGTCTGAAACAGGAAAAGGGAAAGTAGATGTCCCCACTTCCAAAAGTAAAACTGAACTCAAGGTGTCTGGTGGAGCGGAGGTGTCTGCTGAAGGAGAAATTCCTGAAGGTAAATTGATCCTCGGGCTCCCAGCAAAAACCCCTCAGGTTGAGATAGATATTGGCTTACCGAAAGCTGAAATCGATGTCAAAGGTTCATCGGTTGAAGACGAGGCGAGTGCTAAAGGGCCCGGCTTTAAGCTGAAGATGCCATCATTCGGGCTGAAAGATAGCGAGGCCATGGATACAACAGGTCCTACTGGTAAAGTGGAAAAACGAGAAACTGAAGGTGAGGTAGCTGGCCCAGAGGACAAACTGAAGATGCCTCAGATATCGATGCCCAGCATTGACATCTCTGTACCAAAACTAAAACAAACAGAAGAAGTGGACATGCCGAAACGAGGTGTAGAAGTTGTCGTTGGTACTTATAAAACAGAAGGCTTGGAGGGAAGAGTTAAAGAATTTGCTCACAAAATCACAACATTTGATGTTGCAGCCTCCAAAGTCAAGGTGCCTGATATTGACATCAGCCTGCCAAAGGGGAGAGCTGATGTTTCAGCTGACGCTAAAGCTGCAAAGTTTGAGGGTGAAATCCAGAAATCAAAGATTGGTATTGAAGGGCCAGAGGTCAAGTTGAAGATACCAAAAGTATCGCTCCCAGACTTTGGCATCTCTGTCAAGGACAAAGAAGGTGGGGAAGTGGAAGTTGAAGGCCCTGATGTCAAAGGTCCAGTGTTAAAGATCCCAAAATTTGAAGTCTCACTTCCCAAAATGAAACTGGGAGAGGCAGAAGTCGATGGCTCCCCACCAACAGCTGAGGCACGTGTGAAAGTTCCTGTGTCTGAGGTACAGGTTTCCAAAGCCAAAGTGGACATCAAGGGCCCTCAAGTGGAAGGAGGTGAGGCAAAAATTAAACTGCCCTCAATGAAAATGCCAACCATTGACATTACAGCACCAAAGGTAACAATTCCAGATGTTCACCTCCCAACTGCTAAAGTAGAGGTCTCTGCTCCAGACATTACAGCTGACTTGAAAATGCCCAAAGTCAGCGTTGGAGGGCCAAGGGTTGATGGGCAAGGGCCTGAAGTGAGTCCTGAGGGATCCGACCTGAAGATGAAAATGCCGAAAGTATCCCTCCCGAAGTTTGATATCTCGGTTGGTGGCAAAGAGGCCGAGGCAAAAGTGGATGGAAAACTGGAAGTAGCTGGTGAAGACGCCAAGTTCAAAGGAATGAAGATCCCCAAATTTGAAGTGTCTCTACCCAAAATTAAACATGCGGAAGCCGAAACTGAGCTTCCAGCTGAAGCGGCTGTAAGTGGCCCCAGCCTTGATTTGATTGGAAAACTGCCGTCCATCAAAATGCCAACAATTGACATTTCAGCCCCCGAGATTAAGATGCCTGACATGAATGTGCACCTTCTGACGGAGAAGGCAGAGGTCTCAGCTGAAGGTGGCTTCAAGCCTCCGAAAGTTGCCATTGGAGCCCCAAAAATCGACAAGCAACCTTCTGAATTGACGCCACAGGCCCTCGATCTGCAGCTGAAGATGCCAAAAGTGTCTCTGCCGAGCTTCGGCCTGTCATCCAGTAGTAAAGAGGTGGCAGGGGAAATGAGCGGCCCTGAGGTGGATGTTAAGGGGAAACTGCCATCAGTCAAAATACCAACTATTGATATCTCAGCGCCTGAGGTCAAAATACCTGAGCTGGACATTGATGTCTGCCTTCCAAAAGAAAAAGGAGAAACTGCTGAGCTTGCTATCAGAGCGGATGCTAAGGTCCCTGGTGTTGGCTTTAAATCACCAAAGGTTGTGGGGGAGAGCAAAGTGCCTGGAATTACCCCAGCAGGCACTGATGCTACATTTCAAATGCCAAAGGTATCACTTCCAAAGTTTGAAATTTCACTGAAGAGCAAAGACACCAGAGAAGACATTGATGTGAAGGCAAAGGAAGGGTTGGACGTTGAAGGTCCAGATGGGAGAGTAAAGAGTCCACAGCTTAAAATGCCCAAATTGGCAGTGGCTCTTCCTAAGATGAAATCAGGTGAAGTTGACATAACTGGCCCAACAATTGAGGCCAACACCAAAACCGACAAACGAGACACAAAAATCTCAAAGGGTAAAGTTGAGGTGGAAGGAGTTGGAAGTTCAAAGGATAAACTGAAACTGCCTTCAATGAAAATGCCATCCATTGACATTCCCACCTTTCAGATGGAGAGCCTAAATATTGACATCAGTCTTCCTTCAGTGAAATCAAAGCCAGCTGCTGAAGGCGATTTGAAGTCAGACAGAGGTAGTATTGAAGGAGCTGAAGCCAAATTGAAAATACCCAAAGTGTCTCTGCCAAACTTTGCTTCAAAGAGCAAAGTAGACACAGAGGCAGATGGCAGCCCATTGAAAGGTGACGGAAAAGCATCTCCGCCAGAAGCAAAGGGTAAAGTTCAAGTCAAAGGTAAATCCCTCGACATTGGAATCAAAGGACCTTCTGTCGATGTAGATGTTGCTGATGTTAAGCTAAAAGGGAAGGAAGGCAAGCTTAAAATGCCCAAGTTCAAAATGCCGACATTTGGAACACCCAAAAAATACGAAGAGGGTGTTGACATCGCCACCCCTGATGTTGAAACACACACTTCGAAAGGCAAGCTTAAAGTTAAGGGAGCAGAAGTGGAAACAGGGAGCCCAGAGGGAAAAGGCAGGATTTCCAAATTTGGGATTTCGGGGTTTAAAAGCAAATCTTTAGATGCTGAAGTGAGTCTTTCTTCAGACACTAAGTTGTCAAAGGGGAAAGTAGAGATGAAAGACACCAGTGCCAGTATGAAAGCGCCGAAGGTGGACATCAGCACTAAGGCTCCTGATCAGAGCACTGGAGCCCCTGATATCAAACTGAAGATACCTTCCTTCTCAATGCCCTCCATTGGTATATTGGGATCAAAAGCAGAAGCAGACAAGGAAGTGGGTACCAAAGCCACTTCTGGCACTTTTGATGCCGAAGCGGAAAGCAAGTTGAAAATGCCAAATATACAGATGCCAGCGATTGAAATTTCAGTGCCTCAGGTAAGGCAGGCAGATGCTGAGGGACTGTTGCCAAGGGGAGAGGTCGATGTCTCAGAGGTTGACCTGAAAACCTACGGGGGAGATTTAAAGATTCCAAAAGTGAAAGGTGAGGCACAGGACTCGGAAGGGAAACAGAAGGTTCCTTTGGTGAAAATGCCATCCATTGACATTTCATTGCCCAAAGTAAAAGCTCCGGACGTTGACCTCAGTTTGTCTGTGCCAAAGGTTGATGCCTCAGGGCGAAAGGTTGAAGGTGAGGCTACTTTATTAAGCTCTGAACCTGAAGATGGAGAATTCAAACTGAAAATGCCCAAGATTGGGATGCCCAAGATTGGGATATCTGAGTCAAAGGCGAAAGAGACTGCTGTTGATATTTTGGCTACTACGGATTATCACACAGGGGACCCTGAAGGTAAAGGGATAATGTTCAAAACTAGAATGCCTAAAGTTGACCTTTCTCTACCCAAAGTTAAACCATCAGAAGCTGACATTGAGATGGATGCCTCTCTGCTTGAGGCTGATGGACTTGATGCAGAAGGAAAATTCAAAATGCCAGGATTTGCTCTTCCAAAGTTCTCACCACCGAAAATGGTGGCTCCAGAGTTGGACCTCAATATCCCGTTTTCCAAAGATAAGAAGGTGGCTAGTGAGGCAACAAGCCCCAAAACTGATACTCAGACTGCAGGGGGTGAATTTCAAATAAAGATCCCACAGGTGTCTTTGCCTAGTTTTGGCATTTCATCAGCGGAAGCAACCAGCACAGGCGTGGACATCCCAACCGACAAAGCGAAATCGAAAGGAAAAATAGAAGTTAAAACCGATCGTGTGGATGGAGGGACTGAAGTAGAAAGCCCTGAGGGGAAGACCAAAGGGGGCAAAATCAAGATGCCCAAGTTGCAAATCAGCACTCCAAAGACAAAGGCTGAAGGGGACGTATCTGCAGCGAAAGAAGTTGCTAAATCTGACATGGAAACAGAGGGAGGAATATTGAAACTGAGTCTGCCAAAATTTGGGATTTCACCAAAATCTACAGAGATGGAAGCCAATTTAGAGCAACGGGGCTCGGATGGGAACCCCAAAGAATCCAAAGCCAAAGCGTCCATGTTTGGCATCTCACTTGGGAAAAGCCACAAGGGCGAGGGGGATGCTAGTCTGGGAGTTTCTGGGGTGACCGAGGGGGACTTTGAAGCAAGTGGTGGCAGAAAGTCAGACAAGTTCAAGATTAAGATGCCATCAGTTACCATTCCCAGCCCAAAAGCGGACATCGATTTTGGCAGAGCTTCACCAAAAGGCAAAGTTACTGATCAAGAGGCTAAAGCTGCAGTGAAGGAAGCAGGGGGAGTCCAGGTAAAAGGTGAGATCCAGGCCCAGGATGTGAGCTCAGAGAGTCCCCAGTCCCCATTTAAAATGCCTAAATTGAGGATGCCGGATTTTAGCATTTCCGGCAAGAAAGGTGGTGACTTGACGGCGGAAACGAAGGAAATGTCAGAAAGGGACACTCGCAGATCGAAAGTTGAAGTGGATCTTGAGGGCTCAGAGGCAGACACAGACGGGAAGCTCCTGATGTTGAAGATGAAGATGCCCAAAGTTGAGATTGGTTTGCTAGGAGAGGACTCAGACGGAACCAGAAAAGCAGAGGGTAAAGTTGGAGTGGACACTCGGCAGATTGGCCAAGAGCCTTCGGAAGAAATATCTGCCAAGGGGTTCTTTAAGATGCCTACTGTTGAGATTTCAACACCCAAGATCAGAGATTCATCAGCTGGGGTGGAAGGAAGTGCCACTGAAATTGGCCTCCATCAACCAGGTGGCAGAGGAGGTCCACCGGAGGGTGAAGCCGATGTTCTTCAGCTGAGGATGCCCAAGATTGAGCTGCCCTCGTTTGGCTTATTGGAACCCAAAAAGGAAAGTCAGGAACAATCGGGAGATCGAAGCAGCACAGGGGCTACTGTGGGTTCCTCTGTGTCAAAGACTAAAATAGACATTCAAGGTCCGCAAGTGACTGTCAAAGGTTTGCAAGTTGAAATGGAGGCAACAGGAGCAGAGCTGGATACTTCAGAAAGCAGACTGAGCAAACTCAAAGGGAAAATGTCAAAGTTTGGCGTGGAGTTGCCAAAAGTCACACAGCAAGAGGAGGTGAAGGTGACCTCTGGTGCATTTAAAGCTGAGGGCACAGCAAAGGGAAGTTATACATCACTTAAGGCTGACGTTGACTTGCCTGATGCAGAGCTCACAGGATCTGAAGCAAAGACAAAACCTGACAAAGCCAGAAAGCAGCTGCTTGGGTTTGGAAAGGCTAAAGTGAAAGGCAAGGATCTAACCGGCCATTTACCAGAAGGAGACATTAAAACGTCTTCACCCAAGGCCAAAGCACCCAAGAGCAAATCTCCATCTGCGAAGGAGGACATTGGCGTTGGAATTCCATTGGAGAGCGATAGCGCAGTGGGCAAAGTGAAAATGCCCAGTGTGAAGATGCCGAGCTTTGGAATTTCTCTGTCTAAAAGTAAAACTGTGGAGGTCAATGGGGGTTTGGAGGCAGATAGGTCCACAAGAAAAGGAGAGGCCTGGGGGTTTCAAACTGCTCGGAAGAAGGCTGCAGGAGCCGAGGAAAGTGATGACACAGATAGCTCGGATGGGAAATCCAAAATGAAACTGAAGTTGCCCAAGATCAGTTTCACACCTGTTAAAATACCCACAGTTGATGTTGCTTTGGGTGGGCCTGATTCACCTGTTGCAGGGAAACCAGGTGATGCCTCAGGCCTTCATGTCAATGGAGAGGGTGAGATGGCTGGCAGCCAAGGAATGATGGGAAAAATCAAACTGCCAAAAGTGGAATTTTCCTCTCCTTATCTGAGGGCCAAGGACAGTGACTACGAACAAAGCCTCCAACTGGTCAAAACAGAAATGTCTGTGTCGAAAGATGATGCTGGGGCCAAGTCCGGTTCTGGCCCATCTCCCAGGTCCTCATCGCCACGAGTGAATGGAGAGGACGCCAAAGGCAAAGGCCTGAAAATAACCTTCTCAGGCCTCCAAAAGAAAATCCACGAAAGGGATGGAGAGCCAGATGGGTCAAATCTGGTGACGTCAACTGCCAGGACTGAGCTGGTTCTGCTGGAATCCAGTGGGGATGCCAGGCACGCCAAGACTCACAAGTCAAAATCCATAGTGGGCTTTACTTCAGGTAAATCCAAGGGAATGTACTCTGTTCAAGGCACTGCTTCAGGCCTCTCTGACTTGGGGAAGGTGTCCAAACTAAAGAGCACCACAGATGGCCGTGGGGAGGAGAAAGAAGAGTCAGAAATGAAGGATAAGTCTGCTAAATTCAAACTCCCCAAGTTTTCCCTTGGCCCCAAGTCTAAAGAGGTATTGGACGTCACCACCACAGAATATGAAAACAATGTTATGTCAGAACTACAGCTCGAGGATGATGAGTCCACAGAACGGCACTTTAAATTCCAGATGCCCAAAGTAGGCTTCACAACCGTCTACCATGAGGAGCACATTTCTGAGGAGAAGATCTTTGAAGGAGAAGGTCCCGTCATGGGGTTGAAGGGCAAAAAACAGATGAAAATTGGAACTCTGACAGATAAGTCTACCAGTTTTTAACTGAAGGTCAGAAACAGCAAGGAACAAGTTCCTGAGTGGAACAGAGACTTGAGTGTTGTACAGATTTCCCTCACTTTCAGCAGATTAACAGCATTCCTGTGTTTTGGAGCAGACTGATAAAGGTGACTGGACTGTAACTCGACACAATACAGGCTGCAGTCTCCCTGGACTAGCAATGGTAGTTCAAACTGGACTGTCCAATGCTGTATGTTATGATAAGGCAACTTGTGATCTTCTAATGGAGGAAGTGCACAGAACACTACTGATTTAAAATGTTCCCTATGACTAACACTCACCAACAGACTTTATCACATCCACTCACCCCTAATCTTCTCTTGGTTCCTTCAAAGGATTATGCCTTGAATGATGATTTTCCTCAAGTATTGTGGTCTTACTATATTAATTGTAGATTAAAACCCAAGGACTTAGCTAATGATTAAAAGGTTTTTATGGACAATTGTTTCATTTGGTCGTGATTTAGGGTCTCTAGAAGGATGCCATTTAGTCAGTCTTCAGGCAGAATGAAGGGGTGGCACGGTGGCTCAGAGCGCCAGGGACCCAGGTTCGATTCTACCCTCACGGGTCTGTCTGTGTGGAGTTTGCACATTCTTCCTGTGTCAGCGTGCGTTTCCTCCCAGTGCTCCAATTTCCTCCCATAAGTCCAAAGATGTGCAGTTTAGGTGGATTGGCTAAATTGCCCATTGTGTCCAGGGATGTGCAGGCTAGGTGGACTAGCCATCGGAAATGAGGGGTTATGGGATAGCATGGTGGGGTGGGTCTGGATGGAATGCTCTTCAGAGAGGCGGTGTGGTTTCAATGGGCCAAATGGCCTGCTTCCACACTGTAGGGATTCTATCAATAAACAGGAGGAAAGAAGAGGATAAATGAATCTCAGAGATAAGTGAAACCTAGAGAGTGAGATAATTAGACAGAGTTTATGAAGTGTATGAACCCCAAACGGTGAATAGGTTGGCTAGTGAATTCCATTGGGGTGAACCAGCCCTATCCTATTTGCTTTGTCCTTGGATTGAAGAGTTATCTCAAAAGGACCTTGGCCAGTTGCAGACCATTTCATTAAACTTTGACTGTGCAAAATAGCTGTGTAAAGCCAAGATGTTGAATAGGAAGAAGTGCTAAGGTTCCTGGAGTGTTCGAATTTTAACCCGGAGCAATGTGTAGACAGGCTACAGGAGCACTTCGAAACCCCTGAAAAGGATAATGAAAAGTTAACAAGAGTTCTTAAGGAGCCTAACTGAGCAAACTTGAAGCATTTATATGCCATTAACGGTTCTCATTAGCATACAGTCATGCAAAGTGCATTTACTGCCTGTTTTTGAGGTACATTTAGCCATTCTCACATGTGAAGGGTTAATGACTGCAGTCGGTGACAGACCTGTATCAGAATGGTGACTGGGTGCCATTTTGCTTCTGATGTGTCCATTCGAACTCATTGGCCTTAGTTAGAGGAGGGCAGAAAAAGAAGCTGCCTGTAGTCATAGTACTTCTACACTTTTCTAAAGCATAGTGTAACTGGAGGGTGTAGCCCTCAAGTTCTGAGATCTCGTTAGGCAGACCCGTGAAACTCCCATCAGTGAAAACTTTGTGACAAACTCACTGGCAGTATGAGACCAGATGACCTGATTCAACTGATGCAGAGGCTCAGGATGTTTGCAGGAAACTTGACCTGATGAATAAGGGTAAAAGGAAAGAAGTCACGCCAGACCATTTGAAATCACAGATCAGGCCTCAGCTGGATGCAATCCAGCGTGCTCAGTTCAGGAACGATGCTAGGATCTCGGAGAGGGTACAGAAGGTGTTTACCAAGTTGACGACCAGGCACAAGGCACTTCATAGGAAAACTGAGAATTGATGTCCCAGAGAAAGTTCAGGGGGAGACGTACAGAATCATGAGGGGCTACTGACGAAACAAGTGAGAAGAAACCTTTCTTTTGGTCCAGTTGATCAGTTCCCAGATTTCAGAGAGGTACAGCAATTGACCAAAGATGTGGAGGGCAAAATGAGGAGAAACAGAAAGGTGCAATGATCCAGAATTTACGGCTGACATCAAGCAGATTCCATGCAGATCTTTCAAGGGGCATCAATTGGAGCAGCCAGCAGGGTGACAGGATAAAATGTGGATGTGGAACAAAATTGATCAGTGCTTTCAAAGAGCTGGCAGAGGCATCATGGGCAGAATGGCCTATCTCTGTGCTATCAGATCTATGGTTCTATAACCTGACTCAAATATACTTTCAATGGCAGACACATACTTCAATGAAGGAAGTTGCCAGTAACTGTATGGACCTGACAGACATAGCTGAGGAGGTGAAGACTTAAAAGATCATTTTATTTGTAAGGTTTCAATTCAGATGAGTGAAATTTTCACAAACTCAAAGGAGGTTATCAGAAGAAAAAGGCATTTTTCTGTTAATTTTATTGTGTTTAGACTCGTGATGACTGTCAGTTTAAGTGGGTCATGACTGGTGAAAGTAAGGTCAAATTGGTCAGGGCTTGTTGGTAAGTGGTAGTTACTGTTCCCCATTAATCTCATTCCTACCTGCTTTTTATTGAATTTCATCCACATATATTGGCTCTGAGCTTCCTTTGAAACACTGTTTGTTGGCCACATTCGCCTCTATCTGATGTTTCGTACTAATGTTTCAAACACTGAAATAAAGTACTAAAATCATGCTTACAAAGTCCGTCTGGAGAAAGTGAAGATATTATTGTGGAGAATGCAGTGATTTGCAGATTTCCCATTAAATTGCATTAAATTCCCGCTTTTAATATTGTCTGTGCAAAAAATATTAAATCTTGTTTGAAATGAAAATGTCTTGAAGTCCTTTAAGTATCTTCTTAAAGGATTTGTTGCCAATTGCTCAAGAGATATTTTCTTCTCCGAACTAAAAGCTGTTCCTAACCTGATGTGACCTCAGCTATCTGGTCATATATTAAAATGTTCAAGCTAATGAAGCAGGAACAGCATGAGAGGTAATATCTCAAGGTAGTTACATATTTGTAAGCTGTCCCAGCTCCTCCATCTCTCAATCAACGGTTCCATTCTCAGATTCCAGCACCTCCATCCCACACACACATGCACTCTCCCAGTTCCTCCATCACACACACACACACACACCACCCCACTCTCAGATACTACCTCCTCTATCACCCACACACGTTGTTCCAATCTCTGATGCCAATTCCTCCATCACACACACACAGCACCACTGTCTGATACCAGTTCCTGCATCACACACAGACACTCACTGTCCCACTTTGAGGTACCAGCTCCTCCATCATATATGCACACAGACTGTCCCACTCTCTGATATCAGCTCCTCCAACATAAATAGACACACGCACACCCCACACTGTCCCACTCTCCGATACCAGGTCCTCCATCACACACACACACATGCAGCCTGTCCCACTCCCATTAAGAAATAGTTTCTAACAACACCATTTGAGTTGAAGTTGTGCACATGAACCATTAGTAGTCCCAGAATCTGGTTGACTTGTCTGCAGCTGGCCTTGGTCTGTCACAGAGAACCATATTATTAGAGGTTACCCAGAGATACATCCCACTGGCTTGATACACAGCTATATCTGGTATTGGATCATTTGTGAACTCAAATCAATGCTTCATTACGGTATATACTGAACCTGCTGAGTATGCAGCATTTGCTGTGGATTCAACCTACACCCTCTGAATTCAGGTTCATAAATTTAATCATAAACATCATCAGGTTTGTCTCTTGATGCTAGTGATGGGTCTGGAAATAATTCACAATATATCAAGATGAGGTGGTGAGCAGTGTATTTAAACCATTCAGAAGTTACAGGACATTAAATGCGGAAAGAATCAGGGCAAACTGCATTGCTGCCGGGAACTAAATATCTCTTGACATGGTCTTCTGATACCATTTTTGATCATTTTGTGGTTGTAACATGGAAAGGTTTAAGTATGGAATATATTTTTAATGAATAATTTTAACCGTGTATAATAAAAATGAGGGATTCTCACACCAATGCTCCAGTGTGTCTGTTTGTATGTATCAGACATCTCACGTAAGGGCAGATTCTGTAACTGAGAAGGGCTAGAGTAGCCAGTGTCACCCAGGTGAATGGTACAAATAGTGACCTATAGCAAGGTCAAGCCCCCTCCACTATCATAAGACCTCTGCAAAACCATATAATCCAGAAGATTCTTCCTGAACCTTTACAAGGTGATCAAATATAAACCCAGTTAATCTTATCGACCGTGAGTGAGTTATCTGTTATGCCACTTACTTCTGTAACTAGAGGCTGCTGGGAGCAGTGACTGATTTGCTGTGAACTAACTAATCATATGCGGGGTAACAGCTGAGTTATAAGCTCTCCAATGAGCTTCATTCCCTCTGGTCAGGGAGGGGAAATCCTGCTTAGTTTTTTTGGCATTTCCTGACTGAAATGGAGGACATATAGATTTGGGGGTGATGACTATAATGGGTGTAATGTTGCTGATCCTGTAGCTGAATACTATGCCAACATTCTGTGTTTAAATGCACACATAAAGAATAGATATTTGGGCCAGGTAGTAGAAAGTGAGTGTCACCCCAGTGAGAGTCAGTGTGTGTGGGACCCCGTACCCCAGTGAGAGTCAGAGTGCATGTACAGAACCTGTGCCCCAGTGAAAGTCAGTGGGTGTGAGACCTGTATCCCAGTGAGGATCTGTATATGTGTGAGACCCATACCTAGCTCCTGTCTATACTGTGACACTGGAACAGCTCCAATCAATGTGGCAAATGACATTCCCTGGAGGAGGTGATAAATGCTTTCATCCTTCTCAACTGTTCTATAACATTCGACACTGTCAATCATACCATCTTCCAATTGTAACCAGAGTGTCTTCAGCACTGGCCTTATCTCTTCCCCACACCAAGTCCCTGATAATCTCTCACTTTCTTCATCTGCAACATCATCTGAAGGCGTTGAAACAATTTGCACATCATAGAATCCCTACAGTGTGGAAACAGGCCCTTCGGCCCAACAAGTCCACACCGAACCTCGGAGCATCCCACCCAGACCCACCCCCTGAACAACCCACTTAACCCACACCTCCCTGAACACTATGGGCAATTTAGCACGGCCAATCCACCTAACCTGCACATCTTTGGACTGTGGGAGGAAACCGGAGCACCCGGAGGAAACCCACGCAGACACAGGGAGAATGTGCAAACTCCACACAGACAGACGCCCGAGGCTGGAATAAACCCAGGTCCCTGGCGCTGTGAGGCAGCAGTGCTAACCACTGAGCCACCGTGCCGCCCCGCATGTATCCTAATCATTCCCATTTCACTCCCCACAACTTGCCATACTTGTTACATTGCTTCTCAAACATTCAGTATTGAACAGGCTGCAATTTTCACCAGTTAACATTAGGAAGATTAAAGTAAATGCTTGAGTCAACTGTCATGACTAGGCCCACAGGATACTGGACACAGTCTCAGGTTAAACTGGGCTGTTCACTACCTCAGCATTCAATTTGATCCAGAAATAACATTCCAGCCTGTTTCCACTCTGTAACATTGACATTACCCATCTCCACACTGTAACATTGACATTGCCTATTTCCATCTCTGTAACAAAGACATTGCCCATCTACATCACTGTAACATTGACATTGTCAGTCTGTAACATTGACATCGCCCATCTCCAACTCTGCTCTGAATCTGGTAATCATCTCTGCTCTATTACCTCCGAACTCATATTCCCTTGGCTGGCCTTCCATCGGTTACCTTCTATGAACTTTGCGTTCATCTAAGACACTGCTTCCCTTTTTCCTAATGCACCCCAACTCTTTCCATGATTCTTCTGCTTAGCTAAATGCATGAATGAATTATGCAACTACATTCTTTGACACCTGCACAGCCGGAGAAGTGTACATCCTTGCCACTGCTGGGACTTTGTGAAGTTTACACTACTGGTGCCATATTCAAACACAAGCTAGGCACCGTCTCAGACACTGTAACTGAGGAACTGCCCTTTACATTGTCATCCTGCACAGTTACCCCCATGGAAATGACCCAGAAAGGCAAGCTGGTTCCTCAGTTTGCCAACAGGAATCTGAAGGTGCTGGTGGATGATGTAGTGGAAAAGAGTGCAATGCTTTTACCTGCTGACTAGCAAGGAAGCCACAGCACCCGTTTCAGCCTGGTCCAAGATAGTGGCCTGGAACAGTGTGATATTCCAGGTAAAATGCAATGCACAACAGTGCAGGGAGACCCTGCTGGAAGAAGACCCTGATAATCAAGTCCTACTACTCCGTGGGTTGTCACAAATTTATAAATGACTAATTGATGGTTAATATCCCTGAATTTGACTCCTATATAGGACAAAGAAACTCACATCAAGTCACATCAATAATTTACAAAACCCTATTATAAACAAACATATCCTTTAACAAGTGGCAAACTGGATTAACTGTTGCTGCGCAAACTGTATCCCCTTTAAACACAACTATATGTACATTCATTCACAAACAGGACAGACAGGTTCTGCAGAAATATCATTGGATATTCACAGGAAAACAGTGGTTAAAAAGGAACAAATTCGGTGAATCAAAAGTCGAAACTATAAGTGTGCAAAGCAGTGACTTCCTCACCATTCTTTTTGTTTTCATCAATAATATCACGTTGTTGTCAGCCACAGACAGATAGAAGATCCTCAGAATGGTCAGTTTGTCCTACATTTTTGCTTGAGTTAGAATTGTTTTCAGAGTTTTAGAGTTTTTTTCACTCACGGAGGGTGAAAGTGAGAGGCACGAATCTCTGCCTGAAGACTTTCAGGAAGTCTGCAATCAACAGTCCATTCTGAGCTCTGTGACAAATTTCACCTTAAAACTCCAGAGGCTGTTGCTAGTTGGCTTTTCAATCAGAAGGCATTTTGTGTCAGCTTGTCTCACAAAAGTGTGAAATATACCTTCACCAAAAGTTACCTGACCGTGTGTGTAATAATAAGTAAACACCACACAGTTCCTCTTTTCATCTTTGAGTTACTTAAAATAAACATATTTTCAGAAACGCAGCAGTATCTAAACTTCTATTTTCCCAGTTTATGTTCAATATATGGATATATATATATATAAACCTTTATGTGCCTCCACCTTTGATGAGATAAATATCATATCTGAATGTGTTTTATCACAAGGTAAGCATGACATCTATATAATGAAACTTAAAGAAATTATTTAGGTTGGAACATTGTAGTGATAGCACAGTGGCACCGCAGTGAGCGCTGATGCCTCACAGCTCTAGGGACCGAGGTTCAATTCCAGCCTCGGGTGTCAGTGTGGAGTCTATACATTCTCCCTATGTCTGTGATTTCCTCCAGGTGCTCCAGTTTCCTCCCATAATCCAAAGATGTGCATGTTAGGTGGATTTGCCATGGAAAATGCAGGCTTTCAGGGAGAGGGTGGGATGTTCTTTGGAGGGTCAGTGCAGACTTGATGGGCCAAATGGCCTCTTTCTGCACTGTATGGATTCTATGACTATATTTCTATAACAAGCAAATGTTAATTTTCACCATGACCTTTATCCTGAAAGGAATGTTTTCTGGAAATTGGATTGTCTTATCCATAGAGGAAGGATATACTTGTGTCCCACTTTTGTTTTCAGTAATGGTTCAACAAAGTCTACAATCCCTTCCTGAATGATTCTTCAAAAACTGGTCTGGGTGTTAAAGATAGCAATTTGATTACATTTTGAGGCTTTCCCACAACATGACATGTATGACATGTTTCACAGAATTACATTATGTCTTTATGAAATCTTGGTCAAGTAAGATGACCAAGATGACACTAAAGTCGGTGGAGTGGTGGACAGTGTGGAAGAATGTTGCAGGTTGCAGGGAGACTTGGATAAACTGCAGAATTGGGCTGAAAGATGGCAAATGGAGTTCAATGCAGATAAATGTGAGGTGATGCACTTTGGGAAGAATAATAGGAAGGCAGAATACTGGGTCAATGGAAAGATTCTTGGCAGTGTGAATGTGCAGAGGGATCTTGGTGTCCAGGTACATAGATCCCTGAAAGTTGCCACCCAGGTTGATAGTGCTGTTAAGAAGGCATACAGTGTGTTAGGTTTCATTGGTAGAGGGATTGAGTTCCGGAGCCGTGATGTCATGCTGCAACTGTACAAAATGCTAGTGCGGCCTCACTTGGAATATTGTGTACAGTTCTGGTCGCCCCATTACAGGAAGGATGTGGAAGCATTGGAAAAGGTGCAGAGGAGATTTACCAGGATGTTGCCTGGTCTGGAGCGAAGGTCTTATGAGGAAAGACTGAGGGACTTGGGTCTGTTCTCATTGGAGAGAAGAAGGCTAAGAGGGGATTTAATAGAGACCTACAAAATGATGAGAGGATTAGATAGGGTGGACAGTGAGAGTCTTTTTCCTAGGATGATGACGTCGGCTAGTACGAGGGGGCATAACTGCAAATTGAGGGGTGATAGATTTAAGACAGATGTCAGAGGCAGGTTCTTTACTCAGAGAGTGGTAAGGGTGTGGAATGCCCTGCCTGCCAATGTAGTTAACTCAGCCACATTAGGGGCATTTAAACAGTCCTTGGATAAGCATATGGATGATGATGGGATAGTGTAGGGGGATGGACTTAGATTAGTTCACAGGGCGGCGCAACATTGAGGGCCGAAGGGCCTGTTCTGCGCTGTATTGTTCTACGTTCTATTGTTCTATGTTCTAAATGTCTGCTTATCAGTGGTTGGATTTTCCATATTCCTAAGTGCTATTTACGATATCTACACAGAAATCAATGCTATCTGGGCAGTGCCACTATCTGACGAACAACCATCTATTCCTCACCCGCAGGTCTTTGAGGGTGTCCCCACATCAACAGAGTAACACTCTGGAACTGCCTCAGCTTCTGTGTTTCCTAATTGTGTTAATACCCTTAATTCCAGATCTGATTTCCTAGCCTCAATAAATGAAGATAAAGCAAACAGTTCTTTTGAACTATCCTTAGAGAGAGTTTCAGTTATGCTAACATCTGCTTTTTGCATTACATGGACCTCTGGTGATGAATTTTGTATCGCCATTGCTCCAGTCACCACAATGGAGAATTACCTGGAACTTATTCCTGCAGCCTCACTCAGACTTTCTGTGATGATAGCATTGTTATAACATTAGTAAGGTAAGTCAACAGGTAATTTCTAAACAACTCCTACTACCACTGTGCTGGGCATCAAGTCATATTCTAAGTCTACTTTGTACAAAGGAACAGGAATGTACTTACCACTTATTCAAACTTTGGATTTCAATGTACTCTCTGGCGGAAGGTCTATGTTCTTCTCCAGTATTTGAGTAGATCCTCTATCCTCTAATACAGCGATAACAAGGTGTGGAGCTGGATGAACACAGCAGGCCAAGCAGCATCATAGGAGCAGGAAAGCTTGATGTTTTGGGCCTAGACCCTTCATCAGAAATGGTTTTAGCTATATTATTTGAAGAAAAGAGGGTTACCTCTCCTTTTGCGAGAAATCCCTTATATTGCTCATCTACCTTGTTCACTTTGAGTCTTAAAGTTGTAGTTAATGTTACAGTTTGTGAAGCGATTGTAACAAGGTTACCCAGCTGCAACTGATACAATATGAGTTCCCTGATTGGGGCTATTAATCTGGTCTAATCAGGGAGTCCTGGCTGAAAGATAAAAAAAGGGAGCATCAGAGATTCTGACACTCTGGGTGCTGACTCTGACAAGGCTGTGCCAGAGTCAAGGACTTTCCATATCTAAATAAAGGGTGATTTTGTGACTGCATACTGACTTCTGTGGAGTTATTTCAGTTTTTGTCTGATGTATTTTTCTTCAGAGCTTTTCAGACACAACCTTATAAACACCAGCAAGTCCCATGGGCTTCCCACAAAATTTGCAGAGGGAAGTTTAAAACTGTATCCTACTTTGTTACAATAGAAACACTTAGGCCTTCGACTTTCATTTCTCCCTCAGCATTGTCCTTTCCAGTTTGAAAAAGAATTCCTGGGCTATTCTCAGCTGTGCCTTCTCAACTCTGGCTATTTGGCCTCTCTTCATGTTCCTACCTTCTACCTTTGTTGGGGTTGTCAGGGTAAAAAAGTTTAGTTTTAAGGATAACAAGGTGTAGAGCTGGATGAACACAGCAGGCCAAGCAGCATCAGAGGAGCAGGAAACCTGGCGTTTTGGGTCTGGACCCTTCTTCAGAAATTTTTTTTTCTCCTTTGATGCTGCTTGGCCTGCTGTGTTCATCTAGCTCTACACCTTGTTATCTCAGATTCTCCAGCATCGGCAGTTCCTACTATCTCTTTAGTTTTAAGGGTCAGCTCATGGTTATCTCTTATTTCTGCCACCTGTCTCACAGTTGTAATCCTTGTGTTTTTCAACATTGGTTATCATTACCAAAAATTCTCCTAAAAGAATCATTTCTCTAATGACTTCATACATGGTATTTACTCCTAATGCCCATATCCTTCAGACAAAATTACTTCACTTTATTCTTCCAAACATAATCTAGATTTTCTCAGTGTGTTTCCTTAAGTTTTGAAGCTTTTGCTTGTAGGCTTCAGGCTCTGGCTCATACGTACCCAATGTATAAGCCAGAGTAGCCAGCGTTGAGAAAGCACAGCTGAGAATAGCCCAGGAATTCTTTTTGTCAAATTTTGCTAGGTCCTGTGCAAATTTAAGCATTTCCTTACTGGGTTTTAGATGATGGCTAGGGTTTTCCTAATTAGAGTAGTCTTCTACATCTGAGGCTTCCTTTTCTATAACTGCTGCCTTCTAAAGCAAATAAAGAACTGTGGATGCTGTAAATAAGAAACAAAAATAGAAATTGTCAGAAAAACTCAGCAGGTCCGGCAGCATCTGTGAAAAGAAATCAGTGTTAACTTTTTGGGTCAGATCAGTTCTGAAGAAAGGTCACTCTAACTGAAATGTTAATTCGATTCCTCTCCACAGATGCAGCCGGACCTGTTGAGCTTTTCCAGCCTTCTAAACTAATATCTCTTGCCTTTCTATTTTTCCCCCTTTGTAATTCAAGATCCAGCCTGTGAAATTCTTTTTCTTGCTTCCTTTCCTCTCTCTGAAATGCACATTCAATTTCTTCTTCTTTTTGTTGAAGCTCAATTACTTTAAGTTCCATTGTCCTTTCCATTTGAAGCTGTTTTTCTTTGTTCTCCTGCTCATGCTGCCTTAGCTGCTATTGAATTCTTGCTAATTGAAGCAACTCACCAGAAAGTGAATATCTTCCCACTTGTATTTCCACCAATCCCTAATGCTGATTGTTTAATTACCTCTGTCTGCCTAACTTTTGCAGGAAATTCCACCTTCAACGTCCTCACCAATTCTATTAACTTCGCCTTAGTTGAGTCTTATAAAATAGTCAGGGATATCTCCTTCATCTACAGGATGGTTTTAGCTAGTGCAAATTTGATCCTATTTTATAGTATGAGACACCAAATACTGTTCTTTTATCCTTTACCAATTACTTTTGCTCCGTGTTGCCCATGTTCAAACATATTCCACTAAGCACTCAAACTTCTGTCATGTCCATGACTGAAGGAATGCAAAGGGACACAAGACCCACTACAAATGTATAAATAACCAGTGAAACCACCAAACAGGTTAAATGTGGACTTCACAAGCTTCAAAATCTCTCCTCCCCCTACTGCATCCCAAAACCAGCCCAGCTTGTCCCCACCTCCCTAACCTGTCCTTCCTCCCACCTATCCCCTCCTCCCACCTCAAGCCCCACCCCTATCTCCTACCTACTAGCCTCATCCCGCCCCCTTGACCTGTCCGTCCTCCCTGAACTGACCTATCTCCTCCCTAACTCCCCACCTACACTCACCTTTACTGGCTCCACCCCCGCCTCTCTGACCTGTCTGTCTCATCTCCACCTATCTTCTCCTCAATCCATCTTCTATCCGCCTCCCCCTCTCTCCCTATTTATTTCAGAACCCTCTTCCCCTCCCCCATTTCTGAAGAAGGGTCTAGGCCTGAAATGTCAGCTTTCCTGCTCCTATGATGCTGCTTGGCCTGCTGTGTTCATCCAGCTCTACACCTTGTTATCTCAGATTCTCCAGCATCTGTAGTTCCTACTATCTCTGAAACAGGTTAATCTGCCTGACTTTGTTTGCTAGAGACAGAAGAAACACGCCAAGTTTCATCAGTAAACAAAAAAAATTTGTAGACAAACCTTTCCTTTTACAAGTTGCAAAGAGACTACTACTATGCAAACTTAAGCTACATCTCCGTTCAACCCAAAGTGCATACATTTATTCACAAATTGGATAGACAAGACAGACAGCTCTGTGCCGACATCATGGGTAGAAAACAAGGAACAAATTCTGTGGATTAATAGTCTAAACATGAGGTGATTATCTCACAGTTCCTTTTCTTGGTGGTACAATCATTATGGTTATTGATCACAGTGCAACAGGAGATTGTCAACTCAGGAGACAGTCACTTTGACCTAGGTCTTTGCTTGAGAGTGGAATTATTCTTTTTGAGTCTTGTTGTTTTTTTAACCAAGACATACCTTCACTTGCAGGCTCTCTGGAGGTCTGTGATGTACTGCAACTTAAAAATTCAAAGTCTGCTTCCACCTCAAAGACACCTGATGCCAGCTAGTCTCACAAAGATATCAAATCCAGTTTCTCTAAAATTAATAAAATAGGCCCAATGAAGGGTCACTGGATGTGAAACATTAACTCTGCTTTCTCTCCACAGATGCTGCCAGACTTGCTGAGTTTCTCCAGCATTCTCTGTACTTGTCTTTCCAAAAGTTATATGAATCTGTGTGACCAATTAATTAATACCAGACAGTTCCACTTTTGACCTTTGAGTTCTGAAATTAAAAAAACCACCTGATACATTTCTGTAACACAACAATGACCAAACTTCCATTTTTCCCAATTTATATTCCAAAACTATATGTGTGTTCTTTACACTGTACCCATTGGACAGTTGCAGATTGGAGTGGTCTGGTCTTAAATCCCTGTCCCACAGATAGATGTCTTCTGCCAAAGCTTCAGAAACTGATCTGTAAATGGCATCTGTTAAGACTTGCAAAATACTCAGCAATAGTTGTTGGGCACACTCGGCAGAGATGTGAAGATTTCCCACTACAGCGTGAAATTTGAGCAATGGAAGTCAATGCTTCCCCATTACCATTTTTCTGTTTTCTCTGTGGCGTATTGGCAGCCCTCTGACTGACGAACTGGACTGAATCAGCATCCAGGCTTCCCTTTCTTCTCAGATAAACAGCCAGTTTTCCTTGCACAATGCAGCCTTTCTGATGATTTGCACTGTTTTAGCCAATGTAAAGTCTTCTCTGCATTGCAAAATATCTGATGAAGCTTCATCCCGCAACTCGACTATGATGCAGTCCTTTATGAGCTTATCTCTCAATGTTCCATGTGGTTAATTATCAGCAAGGTGGCCCAGATCATTTATAAAGGAATTAAAGGTCTCCCCCATCTCTTGGTTGCTCTGATTGAACTTTGCTCCAATTATTATTGAAGACAAATTCTTCTTTGACACCCATCTAATCAGAATAGCATCAACACTGCTGCCAACATCAATGCCAGAACCAGGTCTTTGTTGAGCTTCTCTAGGAGTCCAGAGATGGTCAAGTACCTGTAGAAGGGGTGGCACCAATTGATCCAGTGTGTGGCTTGGCTGAAATCCTCTGTATGGTCTAAGAGCATTTTCTATCATTTTACGCAATTCCAGTCAGCTCCCATCAACATCCAGCATCAGTGAGTAATTTCAATGACTGCTTGTGGGTGCTTTCTGAAATACAATGTACTGGGCTAAACAGCTTTCACCTTCACTCCTTTACCAACCTTGACTGGAGATCCTATCGTAAATGGCTCATGGACTGTATTCCTCTGCTGCCACCACATAGCATTATCACGGACCAATTCCAGGAGGATTAGCCAAATGAAGACTAGACACCATGTCAGTGCAAACTAATAACATCTATAAAACTCTTCACATAGGTACAGAGGCATTGTCCAGCAGAACCTATTAGAACCTTCCCCACTAGGTTCCCAATCCCATGTGATCTGATTTCGCTGATGATCATATTAATTAGTCCCATATTCTACAAGCTGCAATAAGCTTAACCTTCCCTCTGTCTGCCCATTACACCACTTGTCTATGTTTTCCTTTGATCAAGATCAGGAACAACACTGACAGAGTAAATAAGGAGTAAGTACCAGCTTCCTCATTGTTTATTAGATCTTCATCTGTTTTAGCATCTGCAAACTTTCAAATTATTTTTTCCTTTAGACCCAGTAACAGGTTCTTAGCTTTGTTATGATCCTGTTAGATTCCATAAATGTTTAAAAGGATCTGAACTCTAGCAATTAACCAACAGAACTCACCACATATTTTCAAACAAACTTTAAACTATATTTCAAAAAGAATTACACTAATTAAGCACCATTCATTAAGTGACAGTATTATATATATTTTAGAAAGCTGATCTGTCTTTAGAATGGATACAACGACCCATACAATCTCATCACCATCCTTGTGGATTCATATGGTGTCACCTGTGCCTGACTGAAGAAGAAATTACAAGAGACCTTTTGAAATTCAATAGGTATCTCCAGGGATAAACAAAACTTGGTGACAATGGCTGGAGATGTGAATAGCTCCTCCTCTCTAACTTAAACAGAAAGAGAGTGATCCAAAAAACCTTACCACCTCACCTAAAAGCCAATAAACGTTTCTGTGTTTTAGGTCAAGACGAACACAATGCTAAATTGGAAGCATGATTTAACATTGTGTGATAGCAGCCACTTTTACGTTTTGGTATGTATCAGACTGGCTGTGAGCAACTTTTCTTTGTCTCAGGAGCTGACCCCACACCTATGCTGCTGGGACTCCTGTTGAATGTTTTACCAATCGACAACACAAACCACATTCAGCTCAAAGCTACAAGCAGGAAGATGAGGAGGCAGCACAAAGTTCACACGTGGCAGATCTCAAAAGAGCCTGGCATATTGCAAATCACAAATCCGCACTCCTGAAAATGTGAGCAAAACCACTTCTGGTTTTGTATATTTATCGTCGCAAACTGTCATTTTCTGTTAACTTTTAGTCTCAGTACTGTGATATCTTTGGATCCTAGTCTCACATAGTATATTGTTGCGGCCAACCAACAGCATATTTCAGGAGGATGGCACTGCCCATACTCCTGATTGGCTTTTTTCTAAACTACTGACACCAAGTGGGGTAGGACGCCACATAATGTCTTTGCCGGACGATAGGCACAATCTGGATGAATGGGAAAGTTTAATTAGGTTGTACTTAATAGCTAGTCATGTTACATTTGAGATTCACGACAGTCTCTTGTCAGACAGCAGGGTCAACTAGTGCACATGACTGTGACTAAAACACTTTGGTACACACAGCAGTCTACACTGGAGATAGTAGGAACTGCTGATGCTGGAGTCTGAGATAACAAGGTACAGAGCTGGATGAACACAGCAGGCCAAGCAGCATCAGAGGAGCAGGAAAGCTGATGTTTCGGGTCTGGGCCCTTCTTCAGAAATGGGGGAGGGGAAGGGGACTCAAATAAATAGAGAGAGGGGGAGGCAATGATGGAAGGTGGATAGAGGAGCAGATAGGTGGAGAGAAGATGGACAGGTCAAGGAGGCGGGATGGAGCCAGTAAAGGTGAGTGTAGGTAGGGAGTTGGGATGGGGGTTGGTCAACTGAGGGAAGACCGACAGATCAAGGAGGCAGGGATGAGGCTGGTAGGTAGGAGGTGAGGGGTGGGGGAGTTGGTCAGTGAGGTGGGAGGAGCAGATAGCTGGGAGAAAAGACGGACAGGTCAGGGAGGCGGGGACGAGCTATGCTGGTCTTGGGATGAGGTCAGGGTGGGGAGATTTTGAAGCTTGTGAAGTCCACATTGATACCATTGGGCTGTAGGGTTCCCAAGCGAAATATGAGGTGCTGTTCCTGCAACCTTCAGGTGGCATCATTGTGGCACTGGAGGAGGCCCAGGATGGACATATTGTCCAAGGAGTGGGAGGGGCAGTTGAAGTGGTTCACAACTGGGAGGT
>JAHRHZ010000092.1:3490335-3505586 GCA_024137785.1 Ginglymostoma cirratum | reverse complement strand
AGTCTCCAAGCCTCCGCTTGGTTTACCCTATGTAGAGGAGGCCACATTGGGAACAGCAGATACAATATACCATGTTAGTGGATGTGCAGGTGAACATTTGTTTATTGTGGAAGGGTTTCTTGGGGCCTGGGATGGGGGTGAGGGGGGAGGTGTAGGAGCAGGTGTGGCACTTCCTGCGGTTGCAGGTGAAAGTGCCAGGGATGGTGGTACTAGTGGGGAATGTGGAGCTGACAAGGGAGTCACGGAGGGAGCGGTCCCTCTGGAAGGCAGATAAGGATGGGAGGGAAAAATGTCCTTGGTAGTAGGGTCAGATTGCAGGTGGTGGAAGTGGCGGAGGTTGATGCTTTGAATCCGGAGGTTGGTGGGGTGGTACGTGAGGATGAGGACGAGGGGTATTCTGTCTTTGTTGTTATTGCGGGGAGGGGGTGTGAGGGATGAGTTGTGGGAAACGCGAGAGATACAGTCAAGGATGTTTTCAACCACTGTGGAGGCGAAATTGCAGTCCCTGAGAAACGAGGACATCTGGGATGTCCAGGAATGGAATGCCTCATCTTGGGAGCAGATGCAGCGGAGGCGAAGGAATTGGGAATAGGTGATGGCATTCTTGCAGGAAGGTGGGTGAGAGGAGGTATATTCTAGGTAGCTGTGGGAATTGGTGTATTTGAAATAGATATCAGTTTCCAGGTGGTGACCAGAGATGGAGACAGAGAGGTCCAGGAAGGAGAGAGAGGTATCAGAGATGGTCCAGGTGAAATTAAGGTTGGATGCTGGTCCCTTCTGGAACCAGTCCTTCATAGATATTTTGTTATCAATCTATTCAAATATCTCATTACACATCTCTGGAGTAGATGGGACATGAACCTGGGCCTCCTGACTCAGAAGTAGGGACATTACCACAGTGCCACAGAAGCCCCACCAGACCTTTATATCCTGATGGGCAGAACTTATCTTGTGATGTTCGTTAGCCTTTTCAGATGACAGTTAACCCTTTCAGGAAATAACTATCTTATACAACAAATACATTTCAATCATTCCAACAGTTCTAAGTGTGGATGCCTCCATTGACCCTCAGACACCTCCCCTATAGGCCGCTCATTGCTGACTTACTGCATCCCTTGCCCATGCTTGATTTTCATTCTCAATGTTGAATCTAGATCCTTTTCCAACTCCCTAGGGTTGACCATCCTCCAGGTTGGTATTCATGGAATGTAAGCATCGCTGGCTAGGCCAGGATATATTTCCCATCCATAGTTGCCATGAGAATTCTATGATTCTATGAGAAGTGGTGGTGAGTTGCTTTCTCGAACCACTATATTTCTATGTGCTGTAGGTACACCCACAGTGCCCGCAGGGAGGCAATTTCAGGGTTTTGATTCAACAGCAAAGGAATGGGGTTATATTTCCAAGTCAGGATGTTGACGGCTTGGAGGGGAACTTGCAGGGGATGGTGTTCCCATGCATATCCACAACCATTATCCTTCTAAATGAGAATGATTGTTATTTTGGAAGCTGCTGTCTAAGGACCCTTGATGCGTTGCTGCTGTGCATCTTGTGGATGGTACACACTGCTGCTCTTGAGTGTTGGTGGTGGGGGAAGTGAATGTTTTAGGTGCTGATCAAGGGACGCTGCTTTGTCCTGAATGGTGTTGAGTTTCTTCAGTGATCTTGGAGTTGAGCTCATCCAGGCAAGTGGGGATTATTCCAGCAGAGATGATCTGGTCATCATCACAATATTGATTTTAGGAGCTTACATGTGCATGGACTGACTGCCTCATTAGCTACATTGCAAACGTGACTTCTTAAAAGTATGTAATTGGCTGCAAGGAGCTTTGAAACATCTTTATTAAGGGCACTATATAAATACAAGTCCATATTGTTATTACACTCCTGACTTGTGCCTGGTATTTGATGGAAAGACTTTATGGAGTCAGGAGGTGAGTTACTCACAGCGACACAGCTCCTATTTCCTAAACCAAAGTGGAAATATGTATTTACAGCCCAGCCCTTTTTGCTCCCCTCTGTATATTTATGCAAATATAATCCAAACCTGCCTAAGAATTTTTCCACTCCCAATCCCTCCTCTCAACACTGTGCTGTTTGTCTCTCGCAGTGCACTGCTCAGCCTGTGTCCACTTTCTGCTGTTCCATTCTAATTTCCACCAAAATCACCCATGGCAGGGGCACCATCTCAGAGAAATCAGGAACAGGGGACATTTTCTCCGAGTATATACATACAAAACTCAGGAAATGTGAATGTTGACTTGTTCCAACCTTGTGCTTCAGGAAATACCCTCACTGTTTCTTTGATGCCGGACATTGTTCAGTTGACAGCTGCACACAGGCTGTGGCCAAGGTGTCTGACTAATAAACAATAAGGTCTTGTTCCTCATCCCTTTGTGTCTCTGCACCCCCCTTTGCAGAAAAATAGGGTGAAATTTGTGTGGTTTTTTTTAAAACAGTCTTTAACTTGTTAAAGCAGGGAAGAATGGATTGGAAGTGAAAGGGAATATTTGGGACTGACATCAATCAAACAGGAGTGGACTTGTTGAAATAAATGGTATCTTCCTGTTGGAAATTTCCTGTGTTTATCACTTCATTGTGCTTATTTTGAAATTGGACGTGTTTGAATTGAAAAGACTATTGCAACATACACAGCAATCACCAACTCCCAGCCAAGGAATCAAGCTAAAGAACATAGAATGAGGAGGAGGCCATTCAGTCCCTTCAATGCATTCTATCACTAGTTCAAATCATGTTTAATTTGGGTCCTAACTTCATTTACTTACCTCAATTCGATCACTCTTAAGCATCTACACACAATGCAATACAATCTGCAACTTGTCTTCATAAAGTAACCCTTTTAGTTATGGGATTGTTCTGGTCACTGTGTGCTCTACTCTTCCAAGGCCAGTGTGTCGGAGAATTAGATTACAATCTGAAAAGGAAAAGAGGGGAGAAGATTGGGAGAGAGTATGAGGTGAATTGCTATGTCAGCACAGTCAGGATGGGCCAAATGGCCTCCCTCTGGACTGTAATATCCTTCCTGAATGCAAGGTCTAGAAATGAACCCAGGTAGACTCTGACCAGCACCCCTTTATACTCCCACTTCGTTGAAGTAAAGGCTGACACTTCAATAAACCACCTGAATATTGCTGAAAGCAGAGACACAGTGCCAAAGTTTTTCATCTAACACTCATCAGGACAAATGCAAGAATGCCAAATTTCAAACATTTGCAACAATGCTTGCTACAGGAGGTGGCTGAATGTGTGGGAATTGAATTCCAATTGGCCGATGTGTTGCCAAGGAAAGGCAATTTATTGTCTTCCTCAGCTTCTAGGTAATTCAAGAAAGGGGCAAGGCCGGGCCATTTTGTTTTATGTTTGTAGAGTATGAGTCTGTGCTAATGAATGTATGTCATTTTCAACAAATGTAAAGAAGCCAGATTCCATGTTTGACTGCCTATCTGATATTGCTTGTTATTGTAGCTAGCACACTTTGTATTGTTGAGCGAGTGATGTCCAAGTGAGGGGTTACATCTAAAAATAGCCATCAGGAATGCTGTGGTATGAAGCAGAATGCCATAAATCAGGGCACGTGCTCTGCCGAGTACTGCAGGGTCCCTCCAGTTCAGTCAGACAGTGGAATGGTTGTTTCAGCAAACCGGTGGTCCGCTCCATGATGTTTTCTGCGGCAGCTTGGGTCTATGTTGTGCGTCATGTAAATAGCACATGCTGCTGCTCCTGAGCATCCGGTGAAGGACGGAGTGAATATTTATTATGATTGATGAGGAGTTGACCAAGTGGACTGCTTTGTCCTGAATGGTGTCAAGTTTCTTGAGTATTGTTGGAGCTTTACTCATCCAGGCAAGTGGGAAGTATCCCATCACTCCTCATTTAAGGCTTGTAGATGGTGAACAGACTTTGGAGAGTCAGGAGGTCAGTTATTCACTGCAGAATTCCCAATCTCTGGCCTGCTCTTATACTAACTATATTTATATGGCTGGTCTAGCAGTTTCTGGTCAATGATGACCCCCAGGATGTTCATGTGGGTGATTCAGTGATGGTAACACTATTGAATGTCAAGGGGCAGTGGTTAGATTGTCACTTGTGGTCATTGTCTGGCATTTGTGTAGTCTGTATGATGCTTGTCATTTTTGAGCCCAGGCTGGATATTCTCCAGATCTTGTTGCATTTGAACACAGATTGCTTCAGTGCCTGAGGAGTCACGAATGGGGCTGAACATTATTCAATCATCAGTGAACATCCCAACTTCTGACCTTATGTTAGAGGAAAAGTTATTGGTGAAGATGTTTGGGCCTAGGACACTGCCCTAATGAACTCCTGCAGGGATGTCCAGGAGCTGAGATGACTGACCTCCAATAACCACGACCATCTTCCCATGTGTCAGCTTTAATTCCAACCAGCGGAGAGTTTGCCCCCTGATATCCATTGAATCCAGTTTTGCTAGGGCTCCTTGATGCCATATTCAGTCAAATGCGGCCTTGATATCAAGGGCTGTCACTCTTACCTCCCCTCTGGGATTCAGCTCTTCTGTCTATGTTTAAATGAAGACTGTATTGAGGTCAGGAGTTGAGTGGCCCTGGCGGAAGCAGATTTCGTTGTAAAGTGAGAGTTTATTTTTGCCAAGTTGTCTGAACTGCATCAACACAAGGAAAACAAAGTTCAGAAGTCAATCTCTCACAGACACATAATGAATTATTTTGAGTTTGGGATCTCATGCTGCCAGATTCAAAATGAAGTCATTGTTGAGGAGCTTCCATCCTGCCTATTCTTTATCGTGACTGAGATCAAGCAGGAAAGGCTCTGTCAATGCAAGTGCAGCTATAATTAGCTCCAGTCGGTGATGTCTAATTGTAGTAGGATTTGGCTGAGAAAGCATTTTGCCTGGAGGCACTGTGCCCTGTCCGGGGAGCAGGGCCTCAATCCTTGGCAAAGTGGACACCTTCCCTCAAACATTTAATACCTATCTGTGTCCCTCATTATTCCCCCACCCCTCACCTTGAATGCTGGCTGTAGCTGGGATACAGGTTCCACAGGCACAAAACCTCAATCAATTCACCAAACCTCCCCCGCCAGTCTAGAGAAAGAAGTCCTACAGACTGTTCCACCACAGTGGCATCATGTTCAATTCTGCTCTTGCCCAGCGTCGACATGCCTGATCCTATCAGATTGGAGTCAGAGAGTCATAGAGTCATACAGCACAGAAGAGGCCCTTCAGCTCATCAAGTCTGCACCAACTTATCTATACCAGTCCTTCTAGTCCTTAACCTTGACTGTGATGATACTTCAAGTATTCTTCCATGTACTTTCTAAAGGCAGTGGGGTTTCCCACTTCAACTACCCTCTCAGGGACCAGGCTCAGGTGCGTTTCAGACTCTCACCACCTTTTGGGTGAAATCTGATTTCTGAATCACAGATGTGATTCTGTGAAGAGAGGCAGGGTGGGAGAAAGCTCCAGAGGAACATAAACCATATACAAAGTCTGACTGGCCAGTATTGCAATACTCAATTATTTGCTTTCTGGGCAAGAGAGGTTAATCAAATGTCATAAACAATGTTTACACTGATAAAAGGTTTCTTATGCAATTAATTACTAGATTAAATGTGCTGTGGGAGCTTTCATGGACAAATAATATGCAAAAGGGCAGATTGATGAAGAATACTAAGATGCCAGGTTAATGAAACTAATGTTGGGAATGGTAGAAATATTCTGACGAGTGGAAATCGATAATTCCCAGCCTATCTCTTCCTCACCACATTTGGCTGATATAGACATTGATAACAATGTGTATCATTCAAAAGTCGTTAGTCTTCCCACAAAACATGTCTCGAGTAAGTAAGTCAACCTTTTTACCTCAGTGTAAGGAATATGTGCCCTCGGTCCTCCATAGCCCTGCTCAGTGACAGCAGGAATGATCTGGTGAACACACGGCACTGCTGCACCAGTTTGATCGAGCTGACTATAAGTGAAATTCACTAGCGGTTATTTCAAAAGAGGTACTCTCCACAGATGCATTGTGAGATGGGGATGTAACTCTGACTAGAGTTGATGTCAGAGGTGATGCCAATCTTGATCCATGCCTGTGTAGATCTTCCTCAGGCTCTGGGATCCTTGGGCAAAGGCCCCTAGAACCTGGCTTGGTAACAATGGCCCCATTATTACACCCTAAAGCTTCTATTGTTAGATACCAGTTGGCTGATCTTCTACTGAGGCAGAGGGCGAAGGCCAGAAGACCACTGAAAATGTCTGTCATCCATTCTGAAACAGACACCTACGACATTATTCAGATTCTGGGCAAAGGGACGTTTGGTGAGGTGGCAAAGTGCTGGAAGAGGAGCACCGGCCATTTTGTTGCCATCAAGATCCTCAAAAGTGACTCATATAGAGCTCGTATCATCAAAAACGAATTAAAAATGTTAAGAGTGCTGGGGTCAGTGGACCCTGACCAATACCACTTCATCCGATTCTACGAATGTTTCCATGATGATGTAAAGTCATACTTGGTGTTTGAGCTCATGGAACAGAACATATTTGAGTTCCAGAAGGAGAACAACTTTGCCCTCCTCCCAGCCAGGCACATACGGACAATTACCACCCAGGTCCTGAGGGCACTCCAGAAACTTAAAGACCTATCAATCATCCATGCTGACCTCAAACCAGAGAATATCATGATCATTGACCAGAAGCGATTCCCTTTCCGTGTGAAAGTGATTGACTTTGGATCAGCAAGCATATTTCATGAGGTGCGGTACGTTAAAGGTAGGAGTACGTGCTAGCTCCCTATTTACTGACCTTTTGGCTGTGCTTGGGTAAACTCTCAACCTGGTGGTTATCAAGCTTACAGTGCCAGCCTACCACATGCCAACTCTGCCCAGATCTGAAGAAGAATTTCCAAATGTCTTCCAACAATGGCAGCATTTATACAACACCTTTAATGCAGTACAATGTTCCAAGTGAGCCTGATGGGAACATTATCAGACACTGAGAAACATCTTTATTGGGATAAGTACCCAACTGGTTGGTCAAAGAGAGAGATTTTAAAAGAACATCTGAAAGGAAGATAGACCAAGGGGTTTAAGGAGAGAATTCCAGTGTTTAGGGCCCCAGGCAGCTGATGATGTGGCCTGTAATGATGGAGTGATTTAACTCAGGAATGCACAAGAGGCCAGAATTGGAAGAAATCTTGGAGGGTCGTAGTTAGGGTTAGGGATGGGCGAAGTTTGGAGGGATTTGAAAACAAAGATGAAAATATAGAATTTCAAAGCTGAGCATGTTTAAGTGTCCTCCTTACTAAAAGCAAACTCATTGCATCTCTTGTTCTCTTTGTTCCTACAATCCTTTTTCTGCTGCAACCCATGGACATTTAAAATTAAATGTTAGCATCACCCAGTTGCTCCACTTTGATGTACCTTACCCTTTCACTTCAGATGAGCCACAATCTGGTAGCTTGTATCTTGACTAATAAGAGGTTTAACAGACTGAGAGAATCATTACGCTACAGAAGGAAGCCATTCGGCCCATCTTGCCTGCACAGACTCATTAAATAGGCGTCATTGCAGAGTGCCGATCTCCTACATATTCCCCCAATTCTTGCACATTACTTTTAAACATTTGACCATCCAATGACCCTCTTGAATGCCTCAACTGAACTTGCCTTTTCCACAGTTCCAGATAGTGCATTCCACACCCGAATGACAAGCTGTGTGAAAAAGATTTTCCTCACTTAACCCTTGCTTTCTTTGGAGATTGTTTTAAATCCATGCCGTTTTGTTCCTGTTCCTTTTACAAGCAGGAACAATTTCTTCCTACCTGCACACCCAGCCTTCTCATGATTTTGAAAACCTCTGACAGGTCTCTTCAACCTTCTTCTGTCCAAGAGCAGTCCCAACTTCTTCATTTTATCCTCATCACTGAAGTTTCTCATTGTTTGAACCATTGTTGTAAATCATTTCTGCACTCTGTCCAAGGCATTCACATCTTTCCTACAGCATGATGCCCACAACTCTACACAATACTCCAGCTGAGATCTAACAAGTGTTTTGTATAAATGCAAAATCACCTCCCAGCTCTTGTACTAAATGCCCCTATTAATGAAGCCAATGAAAGGTTTTGTTTGAATGAATAGTGTGATTATATTCATCCATAAGGGAGTTACTGAAAAGAGTTCACAAGTTAAATTTTTTTGATTTTGATTTTGATTTTGATTTTGGCTTTATTGTCACATGTACCAAAATAAAGTGAAAACCTTTGTTTACGAGCAGTACAGTTTGAGAAAGTAGAGTATAAGACCAGAGGAGATAAGGGCAGAAGTAGGCCATTCATGTCTTGGGACTGTATCGACATTTAATCAATGGACTAAAGTTCTTTCATAAACAACCACTGGAACGTGGAATACATGCAGCAAGTGGTTGGAAAAGACCATGGCATTTGTTAAACTAGAGAAATAAACAGGGGAGAGGGCAGGGCATGTGATTAGTTTTGGATTGATACAGAGATTTAGAGCCAGAAAAGCCAGCTTGTGTTTAATGTGATGCCGAGGTCAGGGAGCGTGGAGAGTAAGAGAATGGGTCATGTGATTGATTTGGGAATAATACGGGGCTCAGGGAGAGAGAAAGAGAGTGCCATTTGTTTTGGATTGTTCTTGCACAGAGCCAGCTAAACTCAATGAGCTGAGGGGTCTCCTTCAACACTGTGACCAGCAATGTTTCTGGAAAACATCTTGCTGATTGGATCGATTTGCACTGGTAGAGTCTGGATTTGACAGAGATGCTGGGGGCTGGAGTCTGTAATGCCTTGTGCTGGTTCCAAGCTTCTAGAGAGATTCTCTTTTATCTCCTGGGCATGAAGTGACTACACTCTGCACTGTTACAGGCCGCTTTGTCTCGCAAGTTGTGACTATTCAGTCCCCCGTATGACTAGCTGGTCTTTAAACAGAGGAAGATTCTTTTGTTCTTGATAAACATTGTATGGGATATACAAAGAAAGCAAAGAACTGCAGATGCTGGAGATCTGAGAAACAATGACAGGAACAATGCCTATTTAAAGGTCATGTAACTTGTGCTTGTTAAAGGGACAGACATCTAATGTGTGCTATTTGAAGGGACAAGAACCTAACATGCACTAGTTAAAGGGACAGACATCAATCACATGCTATTTAAAGGGACAGGGATCTAAATTATGTTATTTAAAAGGGACAGACTTCTAACCTGAGATAACAAGACGTAGAGCTGGATGAACACAGCAGGCCAAGCAGCATCAGAGGAGCAGGAAAGCTGACTTTTCGGGTCTGGACCCTTCTTCAGAACTGGGGGAAGGGAAGGGGATTCTGAAATAAATAGAGAGAGAGGGAGGCAGATGGAAAATGGATAAAGGAGCAGACAGGTGGAGAGGACTAGTTAGGAGGCGGGGATGGAACCAGTAAAGGTGAGAATAGGTGGGGAGTTAGGATGGGGGTTAGTCAGTCAAGGGAAGATGGACAGGTCAAGGAGGTGGGGATGATGCTGGTAGGTACGATGTCGGGGTGGGGGTTGAGGTGGGAGGAGCGGATAAGTGGGAGAAAAGACGGACAGGTCAAAGAGGCGGGGATGAGCTGGGCTGGTCTTGGGATGAGGTCGGGGAGGGGAGATTTTGAAGCTAGTAAAGTCCACATTGATACCATTGGGCTGTAGGGTTCCCAAGCGAAATATGAGGTGCTGTTCCTGCAACCTTCAGGTGGCATCATTGTGGCACTGGAGGAGGCCCAGGATGGACATATCGTCCAAGGAGTGGGAGGGGCAGTTGAAGTGGTTCACAACTGGGAGGTGCAGTCATTTGTCACGAACCAAGTGTAGGTGTTCCACAAAGCAGTCTCCAAGCCTCCGCTTGGTTTACCCTATGTAGAGGAGGCCACATCGGGAACAGCAGATACAATATACCATGTTAGTGGATGTGCAGGTGAACATTTGTTTATTGTGGAAGGGTTTCTTGGGGCCTGGGATGGGGGTGAGGGGGAGGTGTAGGAGCAGGTGTGGCACTTCCTGTGGTTGCAGGGAAAAGTGCTGGGAGTGGTGGGGCTGGTGGGGAGTATGGAGCGGACAAGGGAGTCACGGAGAGAGTGGTCCCTCCGGAAGGCAGATAAGGGTGGGGAGGGAAAAATGTCCTGGGTAGTGGGGTCAGATTGCAGGTGGCGGAAGATGACGTGTTGGATCCGGAGGTTAGTGGGGTGGTACGTGGGGACGAGGGGGATTCTGTTTTGGTTGTTATTGCAGCAATGGGGTGTGAGTGATGAGTTGCAGGAAATGCAAGAGACGCGGTCAAGGGCGTTTTCAACCACTGTGGAGGGGAAGTTGTGGTCCTTGAAAAACAAGGACATCTGGTATGTCCGGGAGTGGAATGCCTCATCTCGGGAGCAGATGCTCTCACCCACCTTCCTGCAAATGTGCCATCCCCTATTCCCAATTCCGTCACCTCCGCCGCATCTGCTCCTGAGATGAGGCATTCTACTCCCGGACATACCAGATGTCCTTGTTTTTCAAGGACCACAACTTCCCCTCCACAGTGGTAGAAAATGCCCTCTACCACGTCTCTCGCATTTCCCACAACTCATCCCTTGCACCCCCTCCCTGCAACAACAACCAAAACAGAATCCCCCTCGTCCTCAGGCACCACCCCACCAACCTCTGGATCCAACACATTATCCTCCGCCACTTCCACCACCTGCAATCTGACCCCACTACCCAGGACATTTTTCCCTCCCCACCCTTATCTGCCTTCTGGAGGGACCGCTCTCTCCAGGACTCCCTTGTCCGCTCCACACTCCCCAACAGCCCACCACCCCTGGCACTTTTCCCTGCAACGGCAGGAACTGCTATACCTGCTCCTACACCTCCCCCCTCACCCCCATCCCAGGCCCAAAGAAACCCTCCCACACTAAACAAATGTTCACCAGCACATCTGCTAATATGGTAAGCTGTATCTGCTGTTTCCGATGTGGTCTCCTCTACATCGGGGAAACCAAGCGGAGACTTGGAGACCGCTTTGTGGAATACCTATGCTCGGTTGGCAACAAACAACTGCACCTCCCAGTCGCAAACCATTTCAACTGCCTCTCTCACTCCTTGGATGACATGTCCATCCTGGGCCTCCTCCAGTGCCACAACGATGCAACCCAAAGGTTGCAGGAACAGCACCTCATATTTCGCATGGGAACCCTGCAGCCCAATGGTATCAATGTGGACTTCACAAGCTTCAAAATCTCCCCACTCCCGACCGCATCCCAAAACCAGCCCAGCTCATCCCCGCCTCCCTAACCTGTCCGTCCTTTCTCCCACCTATCTGCTCCTCCCACCTCAACCCCACCCCAACCTCATCGTACTTACCAACCTCATCCCCGCCTCCTCGACCTGTCCATCTTCCCTTGACTGACCAACCCCCATCCTAATTCCCCACCTATTCTCACTTTTACTGGTTCCATCCCCGCCTCCTTGACCTGTCCGTCTCCTCTCCATCTATCTGCTCCTTTATCCATCTTCCGTCCACCTCCCCCTCTCTCTCTATTTATTTCAGAATCCCCTTCCCTTCCCTCATTTTGAAGAAGGGTCCAGACCCAAAACATCAGCTTTCCTGCTCCTCTGATGCTGCTTGGCCTGCTGCGTTCATCCAGCTCTACACCTTGTTATCTCAGATTCTCCAGCATCGGCAGCTCCTACTATCTCTGACTTCTAACCTGCGCTATTTAATGGGAAGGGCACCCAACTTGGGTTATTTAAAGGAACAGGTATGCACAACTTGCACAATTTAAAGGGGCAGGCATCTAACTTCAACTACTTAAAGGGACAGGAATCGAACTGGCACTAGTTTAGGGGAAGGGCAGCCAACCTGCATTATTTAAAGGGATAGCTGTCTAACTTGCTCCATTTAATGGGACAGGCATCTAAATTGTGCTATTTAAAGGGACGGGAATATAACAGACGCCATTTAAAGGGACAGATATCTAACTCACACTATTTAAAGATACAGGAATCTAACCTGCGCTTTTTACAGCGATGGGCATACAACACCTGCCCAACTCCCACTATTTAAAGGGACAGGCACCTAACCAGCACTATTTAAAGAGGCAGACATGTAACTTGAGCTGTTTAAAGTGAGAAGTATCTAACTTGTGTTACTTAAAGTGATGGGAGCTAATCTGCACTATTTATAGGAACAATCGTCTAACGCATGCTATTTAAAGGTGCAGGCATCTAACTCCCACTATTTAAATGATGGGAATCAAACTAACACTGTTTAAAGTGATGGGTATTTAACCTACACCATTTAAAGTGAATGATATTCAACTTGTATTATTTAAAGGGACAAACATATAACTTATGCTATTTAAAAGGTCTGGTATCTAACTCCCATTTGTTAAAAGAATGGATTTAATTTGCACAATTTAAAGGAACAGGCATCTAACTTGCGCTGTAAAGAGGAACAAGCATCTACTATTTAAAAGAAAGGGTATTAAAGGGGCAGCAACTAAACTATGCTAGTTAAAGGCCAGAGCATCCAACTTGCACGATTTAAAGGAACTGGCATGTAAATTGTGTTATTTAAAGAGAGGGCTACCTAACTCATACCGTTGAAAGGGACAGGCATCCAACTTGTGTTATTTAAAAGAACAGGCATCTAAACTGCATGAATTAAAGAGATGGCCCTCTAACTTGGGCTATTTAAAGTGACGAGCATCTAACTTATGGTAATTAAAAAAAGGCTCAGGTATCTAACATATAATATTTACCGGCACAGGCATTTAACCTCCATTATTTGAAGGGATGAGCATCTAAGTTTCAGTAGTTAAAGTAGTTAAAGCTAAATTTCAGTAGTTAAATTTGCATTATTTAAATGGCCAGGCTTGGGGCACGAAACTGCTCACAATATTCCAAATATGGTCTGACAAGAGCCTTATACAGCCTCAGCAGTACATCTCTGCTCTTGTACTCTAACCCTCTTGAAATGAATGCCAACATTGCATTTGTCTCCCAAACTGCCAAGTGAACCTGTATGTTCACCTTAAGAGAATCATAAACTCGCGCTCTTAAGAGTCCCTTTGTGTTTCAGATTTCCAAAGCCTTTCCCCATATAGAAAATAGCCTTTGCCTCTAAATTTTTAATTAACCTATTCTTCTAATCAACCTGTGCAAAATGTTATTAAACACCTCTGGGGTAGGTTGGTCTTGAACCGGGCCTCCCGGGGTGGGGACACTACCACTGCACCACAAGATTCACAGAATTCATACAGTGCAGAAAAGCCCTTCGGCCCATCCAGTCTGTACTGACATAACTAGCAGTAAAAGTGTGCTAATCCCAATATCCTACACTTGTCCTGTATCCTTGAATATGATATTTGAAGTACTCATCCAAATATTCTTTTTAAAGTTGTAAGCTTTCTGGTTTTCACTACCTTCCCAGACAGTGCATTCCGGATTTTCACCACCTGCTGAGGTGTTTTTTTTCCCAAATCCCCTCTGAATCTCCTGCCCTTATCCTAAAACTATGCCCTCTCGAAATTGACCCCTAAACCAAGGGGAACAGCTGCTCTCTATTCACTGTGTCCATATCCCTCATAATCTTATACACCTCAATCATGTACCCCCTCAGTCTTCTCTGCTTTAAAGAAAACAATCCAAGCCTATCTAGTCTCTCCTTATTGCTCAATTTCTCCATCCCAGGCAATATCCTGGCGAACCTCCTCTGTACCCCATTTAGTGCTATCACATGCTTCTTGTAGTGAGGCGACCAGGACTGCACACAGTATTCCAGCTGTTGCTTGACCAATGCTCTGTACAACTCCAACAATACCCTCGTGCTCTTAAACTTTATGCCATGTCTGATGAAAGCAAGTGTCCCATATGGCTTCTTAACTGTCCTATTCATGTGCCCTGCTAATTTCAGTACATCAGGGTAATAGAACAGAATGCAGAAAATAGTGTTAAACCTACAGGGAAGATGCTGAGAAAGACCAACTCTAATATATGTGAGGTCTGTTCATAAGTCTGATAACAGCAGGGAAGAAGCTGTTCTTAAATCTGTTAGTTTGTGTTTCAAACTTTTGTATCTTCTGCCCACTGGAAGAAGGTGGAAGACAGTATATCTAATGTGGGAGAGGTCTTTGATTATATTGCTGCTATCCCAAGGCAGTGGGAAGTATAGATGGAGTCAATGGAAGGAAGGCTGGTTTTCATGATTGTCTGGGCTGCAATCACAATTTTCTGTAATTTCTTGTGGTCTTGGGTAGAGCAGTTACCACACCAAGCTGTGATGCATCCGGAGAGCATGTTTTCAATAGTGCATCTATAAAAATTGCTAAGAGTCATTACATCCGCTGAACTTCCTTAGCCTCCTGAGGAAGTAGAGGCATTGGTGTGCTTTCTTGACTGTAGTGTCGATGTGGATGGATCAAGATAGATCATTGGGGATAGTGGCTCTCCTTTGTCTAATTTGCTCATTACCTCCTCAAAGAATTCAAACAGATTTGTCTTCCTGGCTGACCTTGTTACAATTGCTACAATCTAACCTCGGGCATAGCAGAGAAAGAGACATCTGAAGGGGAACAGTCAACACAGGGCTGAGGGTTTTGAACTTAAATGCACGCAGTATACAAAACAAGGTAAGTGACTCTGTTGTGCAGATTGCAATTGGCAGGTACAATATTGTGGGTATCACAAAGATGTGGCTGCACGGGAATCAGGAATGGGAACTAAACATCCAAGGATACGCATCCTATCAAAAGGGCAGACGTATGGGCAAAGGGGGAAAAGGTTATCTTCTTTGTAAGGAATTAAAGTAACTCCTGCTACTTAAAGAGATAGGTATCTAACTTGTGCTAGTTAAAGGGACAGACATCTAAATTGGGCTATTTAAAGGTGAGTTACACTATTTAAATGGACAAGCATTTAATTTGCACTAATTAAAAGGACAGATTCCTTACTCTCCCCATTTATCTTTTGTGATATTTTAAAAGAAGACATCTAATGCATGCAAGTTAAGGAGACAAGCATCTAACTCCTAGAATTTAAATGGACTGGCATCTAACTTATATTAGTTAAAGGGATTGGAATCTAAATTGCTTAAGTTAAAGGGATGATATCTAACCTATGTCAATTAAAAGGACAGGCATCTAATACACACCATTTAAACAGATAGACATCTAGAACATAGATAACACAGCGTGGAGCTGGAGGAACACAGCAGGCCAGGCAGCATCAGAGGA
>JAHRHZ010000092.1:3444936-3489935 GCA_024137785.1 Ginglymostoma cirratum | reverse complement strand
TCAGAAATGGGGGAGGGGAAGAGGGTTCTGAAATAAATAGGGAGAGACGGGGAGGCGGAAAGAAGATGGATAGAAGAGAGGATAGGTGGAGAGGAGACAGACAAGTCAACCATCCCTGCCTCTTTGACTTGTCTGCCTCCTCTCCTCTATCCATCTTCTATCTGCCTCCCCCCTCTCCCTATTTATTTCAGAACCCTCTTCCCCTCCCCCATTTCTGATGAAGGGTCTAGGCCCGAAATGTCAAGCTTTCCTGCTCCTATGATGCTGCTCGGCCTGCTGCGTTCATCCAGCCCCACACCTTGTTATCTCGGATTCTCCAGGATCTACAGTTCCTCTTATTTATAGAGACAGTCTTCTGTGGTATTTAAAGGGGGAGAATCTAACTAGAGTATTTAAAGGAAGTCATCTAACATTTGGTGTCTAAAGGTACAGGCATGGAACTTGCACCAATTAAAGGAATGGAAATCTAAATTGTGCTCTTTAAGTGTCAAGCATATAAATTACATTATTTAAAGGGACAGCTTATCACTTGTGACATTTAAAGGGATGGGCATGTAACGTTTACTATGTAAAGGAAGAGGCATCTAATTCCCACTGTTTAAAGGATGAGGCATCTAACTTGAACGTTTTTAAAGGGACAGGCATGTAACTTGAGCCAATTAAAGGAACGGGAAACTAAACTAATAAAAACATCTAACTTACACTATTAAAAGGAACAGGCATCTTATTTGTGCTGTTCAAAAATGATGGGCAATGTACTTGTAGTCCTTAAAGGGGCATACTTCTAACATGCTATTTAAAATGACAAATATCCAACTTGCGCTATTGAAAGGGACAGACATCTGATTCACATTATATTAAAAGAACAGGCATCTATTGTGTGCTATTTAAAGGGCCAGGCATCCAACACTGGAACAGACTTCTAACTTGCATTGTTTAAAGGGATAGGCATCTAACATGCCCTTTATCAAGTGACAGACATCTAACACGTGGTATTAAAAGGGATAGGTATCTAATGTGTGCTGTCTGAAGACACTGTCACCTAACATGCACTATTTAAAGGGACAGGATCTAATTCAAACTGTTTAAAAGGTACAGCAGTATAATTCCCACTAGTTAAAGCATTGGGAATCTCTTGTGCCATTTAAAGGGAAAGTCTTCTGATGTGTGTTATTGAAAGGCATGGGCATGTAACCTTATTTAATGCACAGGTGCCTAATTATCACCATTTAAAGTGATAGGCATAACGCTCACACTATTTAAAGGGACAGGCATCTAATGTGCACTATTTAAAAGGACAGGCAGTGAAATTGCATTAAAAGGACAGGAATCTACATTGCACTATTTAAAAGGACAGTCAATGTGTATCATTTGTGTGCTGTTTAAAGGGACAAACTCTAGCTCAAGCTATTTAAAAGGGATATGCATCAAGATTGCGTTATTTAAAGGGGCAGGAATTGGAATAGGGCTATTTGAAGGGACAGGTTTTTAACCCTGCCATCTAAAGGGACAGGTCTCTAACTTGAGCTATTTAAAGAGGCCGGCATATATCTCATATTATTTAAAGGGACAGGCCTCTGACGTGTGCTACTTAATGTGCCAGGCATCAAAAGTGTGCTATGAAGGGAAGCAGGCATCTAGCCCCTGCTATTTAGAGGGACCGGTATCTAACTCCCGCTATTTAAAGGGACAGACATCTAACTTGTTCTTTTTAAAGGGGCAGGCCGCAACCAATCACCATTTAAGGAGTCAGGCATCATCCGTGCTTGATTTAAGTGAACAGACATTTAATACGGCCGATACTTATTGGGACAGTACCCGCTATTTACTGGAATAAACTTCTAATTCCTGGTATTTAAATTGACAGGTTTCTAACTCAGGCTATTTAGAGTGATAGGCATCAAACGTACATTATTTAAAGGGACAGGGATCTAACTCGCACTGTTAGAAGGGACAAGCATCTAACCTGCGCTATTTAAAGGGTAGGGCATCTATCTTTCGCTTTTTAAAGTGTCAAAAACCGAACACGCTTAATTCCCGCTGTTTAAAGGATGTACATCGATACATCTATCTTGCACTTTTTAGGGACAGACATCTAATGATCATGATTTAAAGGCACAATTATTTGACATGCACTATTTAAACGGATGGGCATCTAATTCAAATTATTTAAAGGGACAATTATCGATCTCACACTATTAAAGGGACACGCATCTAATCTGCACTATTTAAAGGGAAAAAAAAATCCAACTTTCACTATTTAAAGGGGCAGGCATATAACTCCCGCTAGCTAAAAGGCCGGAAATTTCTCTTGCGCTATTTAAAGACACAGGCTGCTAAAATGTGTGCTATTGAAATGGATGGGCATGTAACTTGCACTATTTAAATAGACAGGTGCCCAATTACCTAAATTAAACGGTCCCCTTCCCGGAGAATTGGCGACATTGTACACTTTTCACTGTACTCCTGTATTCCGGTACTCCAGTACACGTGACAATAAAATCTAAAAGGTTGGGCATCCAACCCGCCCTTTTTAAAAGGGACAGACTGATGGTATTTAGAGATACAGGCATCTAAGTTGTGTTATTTCCAGGGACAAGCAACTAACCTGTACTTTCTAAAGAGACAAACATCTAGCTTGCCATTTTTAATGATATAAATGTGTAACTTGCGTCAATTAAAGGACTGAGAAACTAAACTCAGCCCTTTAAATGACCAGGATATAAATCACACCATTTAAAGGGATTGGCTTATAACTTGCACTATTTAATGAGCCTGGTCCTAATTCGCTCTATTTAAACGGACAGACTTCTAACTCACACTATTTAAGAGGCCAGGCATCACTCGCTTGCTATTTAAATGAACAGGTATCTAATACACACTCTTTAAAGAAACAGACATCTACATTCTGCTGTTTGAAGAGACGGACATCTAACTCATTACTTTGAGGGACAGATATCTAACTCCTTCTATTTAATGGGACAGGTATCAAGATCGTTATTTAAAAGGACAGTGATCTAATTCATGCTATTAAAAAGGACGGGCATCTAAGCTGTGCTCCTTAAAGGAAAGGACATCCACCTTGCACTTTTACAAGCATGGACATCTAATGAGCTCCATTTAAAGGGGCAGGCATCCAATTCACACTATTTAAAACGACGGTGTATAACTCCCGCAGGTTAAAAGACCGGGAGTCTCTCTCTCACTCTACTTAAAGCGACAGTCTTCTAAGGTGCGCTATTAAAAAAAACGGGCGTCTAAGTTGTATTATATTTAAATAAACAGGTATCTAATGCCTGCTACTTAAACGTACATGCCTCTAACTCATGAGATAACAAGCATGGGGCTGGATGAACACAGCAGGTCAAGCAGCATCCTATGATGCTGCTTGACCTGCTGTGTTCATCCAGCCCCATGCTTGTTATCTCGGATTCTCCAGCATCTGCAGTACCTTTTATCTCTGCCTCTAACTCATGTTGCCAGAGAAAGTGGCAGATGCAGATACAGTTACATTTAAAAGACATTTGGACAGGTACATAAATAGGAAAAGTTTAGAGGGATATGGGCCAGATGCAGGTAAATGGGACGAGTTTATTTTGGGAAACTTGGTCAGTCATGGACGAGTTGAACCAAGGGATCTGCTTTCATGTTGTATAACTATGATTTCTTCATAAAAAATAAGTGCAAGAGAAGACAATTCAGCCCCTCGATCCTACAGAATATCTTTTGGTGTTTTCCTCTGCCCTTGTGCTCTTGCTTGGTGCTGCATCAGTGTCTGCTCTGGGTGGGGGGGAGACTGCACGTGGTGCTACAAGATGACATTGAGCACCTCTGGGGTGTTGAGGGCCCAGATTCAGACTGCACCCCCCAGTTGTGGCTGAGAGGCAATAGTGAGGCACTGGCAGAGTGGGAGTGGTGGGGACACGGTCACACTGAGAAGGGAGAGTAAGAATTCCCTCAGTTTGGCACCTCAGCAATGCCGGTCATTTCCTGGAGGACAGGAGCTGCAGGGAGGACCTGCACCACTCCACCTAGCACTGAGATCCCCAGCGGTAAGGGAGCGGTCTGAGAGCCAGCATTGTCATGTCCTGAGGTGTGACCCCTTAGCTACAGCATTGAGACCTCAGGAGGCCTCGGCCTAGGCTGTCACTGGGACAGAGGTGCTAGATGCAGCACCAGGGCCTGGTCCAGGGTTTCGTCATGGGGTTGACCACAAGTTCACACTGGGCTCTATCTGATGCCCCATTGGAGCCCTTTGTCAGTGTGCTCATCAGGCCCATTCATGCATCAAAGTTTTTGGTGCTTTTACTCATCAGCCTCCTTCTGCAGGCTTCGTTAGGGTGGCTGTAGTGAGGTGACTGTCCACACTAGCAGTTCTCTTTCCATGTCTGGTGTCCCATCTGGTGCCAACCTTGCCCCTCTTGTGTCCTTTAACAGTTCACTTAGTGCCAGTTTCTGAGCTGGTGGCTGTGAGTGTAAGATCGAACACTGGGGTTTGCTGCTGCTGGCACCCCCTATCTCCTCCACCTTGCAGGGACTGCTGTGGGGAAGGGAGGATAAGGGAGAGGAGAGGAACAAAGGAGCTGTTGTGGAAAAAGCAGAGCTACATACTCACTCCGTTCCACCAGATAGCAGTGTGAGTGAGAATTAGGAGTTAAGAAGGGCCTGTACAGCAAGAACTGACCACCGACCCCAATGTTCCCAGTGACGTCAGGCTCACGATGCTGAGAGCTGTCTCTGCCATGGGGCTCAGGGGATCTGTGCCAGAATACTATCTCCCACTGGCTCTACCCAGTTTCCTCTGTGGTTGTGGGTGGAGAGAGGGAATTCTGGGAGTGTCGCACTGTGTTTAGATGGTGGACATTGCATTACACAGTTGTAGAGATTGCAAGATGGAGGGAGCAAGTCTGGCGTCAGTGGAAGGGATTGGAGACTGAGATGGAGTACCATAAAACATAGGAAATAGGAGCAGGAATAGACAATTCAGCCCTTTGACCTACTCCCCCATTCAATATGATCATGGTTAATCAACCAACTCAGTGCTCAGTTCCCACTTTCTCCCTATATCCTTTGGTCCCTTTAGCTCTAAAAATTATATCAAATTCCATCCTGAAAACAGTTAATGATTTAGTCTCAACTACTTTCTGGATTCTATAGGTTCACCACTGTCTGGATGAGAACATTTCTCCCCATTTCAGTCCTAAATAGCCTACCCCATATCCTTAGACTGTGACTCCTAGTTGTGGACTTCCCGGTCATCAGGAACTTCTTTCCTGTGTTTACCTCGTCTAGTCCCATTAAAATTTTATAGGTTTCTATGAAATGCTGCTTCATTCTTCTAAACTCCAGAAAATAGAATCCCTAACCAATCTAGCATCTCCTCATACATTCATCCTGCCATCCCAGGACTCGGTCTGGTAAACATTTGTTGTATGCCCTCCATAAGAAGAACATCCTTCCTCAGATAAGGAGACCAAAACTGCAAACAATATTCCAGGTGTGGTCTCACAAAGCAATTGCAGCAAGACATTCCTGCTCCTGTACTCAAATCCTTTTGCTACAAAGGCCAGTATACTATTTGCATTCTTTACCACCTGTTGCATATACAGGCTTACCTTCAGTAACTGGTGTTTAGGGACACCTAACTCTCAATACACACCACCCTTTCCCAAGCAATCGCAATTCTGATCATAATCTGCCTTCCTGTTTTTTTGAATGTTCAGCCTGAGGCCGGAGGTACATTCTTGGGTAAGTGATGGTGCATTGCACAGTATGAGAGCTGCCCTGTAGATATCCTGTCCTTGACTACTCATCTTAAAGCATTAGACTCTTCCAGCACTCCTGCTAGGTATCTGAATCCAGACACAGGGAGTGAACCCCTCTGACCATCTGCTCCCATTCCCTATGGAAACCATCCCTTCAATTCCAGGTTGCCAATGGAATTGGAATGGATTGGACGACGTCATAATGCAATGAGACAACATTCACGCACTGAGAGGCAAGACACTCCTAGGATGGTTCCATGGAAACAATTGTCAGAATCTTATTCCCCATCAACCAATGCCTTCCCTCTGATTGGTTGATCACTTTTAGTGGGGCTGGGGAGGTGGGGGTGGGGGTCGGGGTGGGCCAGCGGCAGGACATCTTGCTCCAGGGCCTGGGTTTATTTTTATTTATTCACGGGATGAGGGTGTCACTGGCTAGGCCAGTATTTATTGCCCATCCCTAAATAGCAGTTATGAGTCAACACTTGAGTGAGTGAGCCCGGAGTCACACTTAGACCAGACCAGACCACTTTCCTAAAGGACATTAGTGAAGCAGATGGGTTTTTCCAACAACTGACAATGGATTCATGGTCATCATTAGAGTCTTAATTCCAGATATTAATTGAATTTAAATTCCACCAGCTGCCTTGGCAGGATTCAAACCCAGGTCCCTAGAACATTACCTGGGTCTTTGGATTAACAGTCCGGCGATAATACCACTAGGCCACTGCCCCCCACTTTGAGATGACAAAACTTCACATGATTCAAATCATGTAAAATTCGCTTATGTTCAACCACTGGCATTGAGGATAAAATTCATTCATGCAATTTGTCCTCCAATGCCAGTGGTTGAACTTGACTCCAGCTTTCCAGCTGGTGGTCAGGACCAATGCCTCCATATTAGGTCCTGATTGCGTCCCCTCCTATCTTGTCAACCTCTACCACAAAGGCCTCCTATGCCAGATCAGCACAATCCGCTTCCTTACCCATTTCTCACTTGTTCATTTTCTACCTACATCCATGTACGATACTGGCATTGGGTAGCAGCTTCTTCTAAACAACAGCAGATCTGCTTGAAGAAGGACAGACTGCCTTCAAGAGGGAAAGTCTGTCTGAGTGCATGTTAATCTTGCACACTGCTGCGTGTCCCCTGCTGGGCATTTAGCAACTAGAGCAAGTCACGTCTGACTCAATAATGCTGTTAGGAAAATGAGGTGGTGGATCAGAGTTTGGGGTCTGCCTTCGTCAATGAAATCAAACATGAGCCACTCGCGAATTGTGTCTCTCACACCCAGAACAGGAGCTATCGAATTTTTTTGGCCGATGTGGATATGAATCCATATGTTCAAAGGAAACATTCGATTTTATTTGATTTATTATTGTCACATTTACATAGGTAAATAAAAAGTTTTGTTTTGCGTGCAGTACAGGCAGATCATACCATACAAAGATCATAGGGTGATAGATCAGAGTAAGGAACACAAAGTTACGGCTGCAAAGAAGGTGTACAAAAAGCAAGATCAACACTAGATTTGAAATTTGAGAGGTCCATTCAGAACCCTAATAACAGCAGACAAGAAACTGTTCTTGAACCTGTTGGTACTTGTGTTTAAGCTTTTGTATCTCCAGCCTGATATGCAGCAATTTCAAATCACGATTACTTTGTGGGCCAAAATGTAAAACCTGTTCACATTTTTCTGCCACGGCACAGTTTTGCAATTCAGAGGTTTTGCCATTTCAGGCATCTCTTTGGGTCCTGACTAAACAGAAGCTAATCCTTAATGATGTGCGCAGATTGAAGGACAGAGCTCTTAATGGATCATGCAGGGTTCCCCTCCCAAAAGGATCCTGCTATTCAGCTGCAGAGGCTGTGCAGGCTAGAATGTTGGGGTAGTCATTTATAGCCTCTGCTCAATTACGGATCAAAACCTTGTGGATTAGAACACCCAGTGCCAATTTTCTCTCCCAACTTTGAGGGTAATTGCCCTCTTCATGCCCTTTCAACCCTAATTAATCCTGAGTATTTTGCTCCCCCATCCCAATGGCTCTCCAGTGAATGTGCATTTCTGTTGTTCCCAACGAATCACGAGGAAAGAAGGTTGTTGTAATATTGAGGGTGAGATTCCAATATTTATACTATCCATTGTGAGGTGGTCACACATGAGATGGGTCGAGGAGTGCAGGCATTCCCTAAGTGCTAAAGGGAGGAAGATCAAGCCATACTTATCTTTGTCACCCTTCCTGGCTGCTTACTCAGAGGAACCCAATAATATTGAAACTCGGTGCCCTCCTCGACCCAGGATCAAATTATTTATCTTCAATCTGTATCTCACCCTGACCTCTTCTGATTTATCTGAATATTTCCACACTGGGCTCCCGATCCCCACTCAATGTAATGTCCAACTCATTCAGATCTCTGTACATCCCATGAAATAATTTCAAACCATGCCATTTCCAGTCACTGATCTCTGGGTGGAGGACGGCAGTGGGAGAGGGGATCCACTTCCACCAATTTCAAAATTCTCCACATGGTCTTTCAGGATTTTGCTCCACCTAACTTCAAATGCTCACCTGCATCTCTCACCCAGTTGAAATTCTGCAGCCCATCTGCTTTCCTCGCTCTACACGTGGATGTTCATTTTTCTGAATCAAGCTCACTCGGTGTCTCCCAGCATCCTCTCAATGCCCTACAATTGAGGACAAAAAATAGTTACATTGTCTAATAGAAATTCAGCCTTTGACATTCCACCTCCCTTAAGATAAAGTGATGAAAGTTGTATAACAGGCATTTAATGATCTGTTTGGACCTCATCTGTAACTCAGCTTTTACTTCCTAGCTCCACACCTTGGAGTCATAACAGCTCAGATTCATCAGATTAATGCTGAGGCTAGAAAGATTAACAGGTTGCACAGCCTAAGCTTGTCTTCCCTCAAATATATAAGATTTGAGGCCATTTTAAACTTGAACTTATTCACTACTGAAAAGACAGCCAAGTTGCCAAATCTGTTTGTCTTGCACTCATCAGTTAGATCGCAAGAATGCCAAATGCAAGTGGACAGCAGCTGTTCAAGAAGGCAGCTCACTGAAATTACTCTACAGAGGCCAGTATCCCATCATCAAGTCAGCCTTTGTACATAGTACTTGATACTGGTCTGGCTTCCTCAGAGCCAGTTCTCAGAGTAAACAGAACCTCTGACACTCCTGTTTATATCTGTCAGCCAGGGCTCCCAGATTGGACCAGGTGAACAGCCCCAATCAAGGAACTCACATTCTATGATATCTACCTGGCTGACCTTGTTACAATTACCGCACTCACGACTAGCTTCTCAAGAGAAACTATTGATAGGAAATAAATACTAGAGAGCAAGCAATGCCCATAACCCACAAGCAAATAAAATTCAAACAACATCACCAATTTATACTACAGGAGTAAAGGATGTTCATTGGCTGACAAGTCAACTTTGATTTGGTGAGGTTTGGCCATGGAGAATTTTTTTTATTCATTTGTGGGACGTGGGCATTGCTGGCTGGCCAGCATTTCCTGCCCATTCCTAGTTGCCTGGATATTATCCAGAACTTGTTATATTTGAACACAGACTGCTTCAGTATCTGAGGAGTCATGAATGGAGCTGAACATTGTGCAAACATTGGTGTATATCCCCACTTCTGACTTTATGATGGAGGAAAGGTCATTGATAAAGCAGCTGAAGATGGTTGAGCCTAGGACACCATCCTGAGGAACTCCTGCAGAGATGTCCTAGAGCTGAGATGATTGGCCTCAACATCCATGACCATCTTCCTATGTGTCAGGTATGACTCTACCACCGGAGAGTTTGCCCCCTGATGCCCATTGATTCAAGTTTTGCTGGGGTTCCTTGACGCCACAATCGGTAGAATGCAGCCTTGATGTCAAGGGCTGTCACTCTCACCTCACCTCTGGAATTCAGCTCTTTTGTCCGTGTTTGAACCAAGGTTGTAATGAAATTAGGAGCTGAGTGGCCCTGGCAGAACCCAAACTGGGCATCACTGAGCAGGTTATTGCTGAGCAGGTGCTGCTAGATAGCACTGTTGGTGACACCTTCCATCACTTTACTGATGATCAAGAGTAAATTGATGGTCTGGTATTTGGCCAGGTTGGATTTTTCCTGCTTCTTGTGTACAGGACATGCTTAGGCAATTTTCCACATTGCCAGCTAGATACCAGTGTTGTAACTGTACTGGAACAGCTTGGCTAGAGAAGTGGCAAGAATGATGTCAGGGCCTATAGCCTTTGCAGCATCCAGTGTCTCCAACTGTTTCTTGATATCACGTGGCGTGAATCAAATTGGCTGAAGACTGGTATCTGTAATGCTGGGGACGACTGGAGGAGGCTGAGATGGACCATCCACTTGGTACTTCTGGCTGAAGATTGCTGTGAAGGCTTCAGCCTTATCGTTTGCACTGATGTGCTAGACTCTTCATCATGGAGAATGTGGGGATATTTGTGAAGCCTCTCCAGTCAGTTGTTCAATTGTCCACCACCATTCACAACTGGATGTGGCAGGACTGCAGAGTTTAGATCTGAATTGTTGATTGTGGGGTTGCTTAGCTCTGTCTATCACTTGCTGCTTTCGCTGTTTGGTGTGCAAGTAGTCCTGTTTGGTGGCTTCACCAGGTTGACACTTCATCTTCAGGTATGCCTTCAGCGGTGCTCCTGGAATGCCCTCCTGCACTCTCCATTGAACCAGGGTTGATCCCCTGGCTTGATGGTAATGGTTGAGTGGGGGATATGCCAGGCCATGAGGTTACAGATTGTACAGATAGAGTACAATTCTCCTCATTGATGCCCAGTCTTGAGTTGCTAGATCTGTGCAAAGTCTGTCACATTTAGCACGATGATAGTGCCACACAACATGTTGGGAGTTATTCTCAATGTGAAGGCGGGACTTTGTTTCCACAAGGACTATGCAATGGTCACTCTTATTGTCATGGGCAGATGCAACTGCAGCTGGAAGATTGGTAAGGATGAGGTTCCCTCACCATCCACCACTGACCCATTCTAGCAGCTATGTCATTTAGGACCCGATCGGCTCAATCAGTAGTATTGCTGCCAAGCCACTTATGGTGGTGGACATTGAAATCCCCCACCCAGAGTACATTTTGTGCCCTTGCTATCTTCAGTGCTTCCTCCAAGTGTTGCTCAACATGGGGGAGTACTGATTCATCATCTGAGGGAGGACGGTATGTGGTAATCGGCAGGAGGTTTCCTTGCCTATGTTTAGCCCGAAGCCATGAGACTTCATGGGGTCCGGAGTCAATACTGAGGACTCCTACAGCAACACCCTCCCAAATGTAAACCACTGTGCTGCCACCTCTGCTCGGTCTGTCCTGCTGGTGGAACAGGACGTATCCAGGGACGATGATAGTGGTGTCTGGATGACCATGTCAGGCTGTTGCTTGACTAGTCTGCGAGACAGCTCTCCCAATTTTGGCACTAACCGTCAGATGTTAGTGAGGAGGATTTTGCAGGGTCGGCAAAGCTGTTCCGCTGTTGTCTCTTCCATTGCCTAGGGTGATGCCAGGCGATACATCCGGTTTCATTTCTTTGTAAAGGGGCTGTAGGTTTCCCAAGCTCCGTGGTAATTCAAAAACAAATGCAAGGATTGGACATATTCCTTCTGTTTGCAAAGACATTTTCCTGTGTGTAAATGTATGTCACTTCTGTTACAGATAGTATATATGAGTGACCTACCACCATTCCTGTCCTTTTTCCAACTGTCAAGTCTTTAGAGAGGAAGAATTGTACACTTCCTAAAACCCCTCAGTGTTTGGACAACATAGCCAACTGCAAGCTTTCTGTGAATTTAAACTAACAAAGGTGATCGTTTGTTTAGGCTCTCACCCTGAAATTATATGTTATAGCATTCATTCAAACAATCACACACACAATCACACACACAAACACGTGTAAGAAAACTACAGTTGGAGAGAATAATTCACTCTTTAAAAATTATCTAGAAAAGGAACAGTTTATCATGCACATGGCTGTCTGATTTTGGATATGGTATACTGCGGGCCTGAGGGAAAATCTTTTTCACACCTGAAGTACTGATTAGGTAAGTTTAATAAAGTTTAATAAAGCAAAGTCACTTGCAGGATTTTCTTGACGTGGTGGACTTTCTGTAGCTCACAAAGTCCATTTCTTATAATCCCAATATTACGAAGTAAATTTGTCATTTTGGTGACCACAAAATGGAACCGTCTTGGAGACCCTACAATGCACAGCCTTTAGCTTGTTCTCCAAAACTGCGTGCCTCCAATTGAGACTTACGTAATTCAGGAACGCCTTTGTGACGGTCCTCCAGAATTTGTGTAACTAACATCTTTTAGTTTGGAATGCCTTTTGTCCATCTACATGGCACAGCCGGACACGGAGTCAGTTTCTTGAATATACATAACAGCTTATCTGACCCTCTGGTAGCCATCGTTGTCCATTTTAAGTTGTCAAAATTTTCTCATTTACGAAAGTCTGTACTTAAAAAGTTACAAATATGATATGCCTTTACTGGCGTGGCTCTTCCAGAAAATGTGACAAGCCACCTTACTAAATCATCTGATTGCACCTCCTTAGTTGTTAATTATTAACTCACTTGGAATTCTTCAGCAAGTGCTTCCCAATCAGAGAATCACATCTGACAGTAGATGTTTGTGTTTTGGATTTTGCAAGTACTCATTGTTGAGCGTAGGCTATATTTTATGAGCAACCAAAGGATTCCATGATTGGGCAGCTCTTACTGGAGAGCCTTTAGTAACCCTATTGCTTTCTCCATATTAACACCTTGTCCAATCAAAGTCAACATGCCAACCGATCAGCAGCCTTTTCTTTATAATATAAATCATTCTAATTGTATGAAATTTGGCATTCTTGCATTTATCCTGAAGAGCGCAAGACTTAAAGATCCAGCAAAATTTTTCACCTTTCAGCAATAATGAGGTGTTTAGGATAATTAAAGGTTTGATCCAATAGAAAGAGTATTTCACTGGTAGGGAAGTCCAGTGGATTTAACTTTAAAATTGGAACTAGTCTGCTGAAGAGTGTTGTTTGAAAGCACTCCTTTGCACAAAGGATCGAGAATAACTTCTGAAATGGGGGATCAATAGACAATTTCACATCTGAAATTGATCAATGTTTGCTCGGCAGGGGTATTAAGGAATATGAACCTAACACAGGTAAATAAAATTAAGATACATGTCAAAGTGATCTAACTAAATTATTTAATTGAACGTGATCCTGGACCTACATTCCTATGTGTGAGGAGGTGATGGCCTAGTGGTATGAGACAAAAAGACTGCAGATGCTGGAATCCTAGGTTGGCAAATAGGAGGCTAGAAGAACACAGAGGAGGCAATGGCTCAGTGGTATTATTGCTGGACTGTTAATCCAGAGACGCAGATAATGTTCTGGGGACCTGGGTTTGAATCCCACCACGGCAGATGGTGGAATTTGAATTCAATAAATATCTGGAATTAAGAGTCTAACGATGACCATGAATCCATTGTCAATTGTTGGGAAAAACCCATCTGGTTCACTAATGTCCTTTAGGGAAGGAGACTGCCATCCTTACCTGGTCTGGCCTACATGTGACTCCAGACCCACAGCAATGTGGTTGACTCTAAACTGCCTTATGGCGATTGGGGATGGGCAATAAATGCTGCCTAGCCAATGGTGCCCTCATCCCCTGAATGAATTTTAAAAAAAAGTAAGCCAGGTAGCATCTGGAGGAAAGCAGTAGTCAACATTTTGGATATAACCCTTCTTCAGGACAGTCCTGAAGGGTTATACCTGAAATGCTGACTGCTCCTTTCCTCCAGATGCTGCCCGGCTTGCTGTGTTCTTCTCGTCTTCTGTTTGACGATCTAGTGGTATTATCACTAGACTATTAATCCAGAGGCCATGGTAATGTTTTGGGGACCTGGGCTCAAATTCTGCCATGGAAGATGGTGGAAATTTAATTCAACAAATATATGGAATTCAGAGTCTATCGAGGACTATGAAAATATTATTGGAAAAATCTATCTGGTTCACTAATGTCCTTTAGGGAAGGAAACTGCAATCTTACCTAGTCTGGCCCAGACGTGACTCCAGATCCACAACATTGTGATTGATGCTTAACTGTCTCTGGGTAATTAGGATGGGTAATAAATGCTGGCCTAGCCAGTGACGCCACGTCTTGTGAAGAAATAAAGAAAAACGTATCGCAGTCAGGGTCAACGCAATTGACGCATTTGGGTCATTTAGTTGGTTAAAGGTGCTATATAATTGCAGTTGTGTTGTCCTTATAAAGCCCAAGAATGATGATGCAGTCTTCGCTAGATCTGGGAAAATAATCAAGATTGTCAACAGCCCCATCTGCTGGTTGGACATCAATTCTGCAGCAACTGTTCACATAGTAATACAGCATGGAAACAGACCCTTCAGTCCATGTTGAACATAATCCCAAACTAAACAAGTCCCACCTGCCTGCTCCTGGCCCACATCCCCCCAAATCCTTCCTATTCATGTACTTATAAGTATCTTTTAAACATTGTAACTGTGCCCGCATCGAGCACTTCCTCAGGAAGTTCATTCCCCAGGCGAACCACCCTCTGTATAAAAAATTTGCCCCTCGTGTCTTTTTCAAATCTCTCTCTTCACACCATAAAAATATCTTCCTTTAACAGTCCACTTAAAATTGAATTCTTTGACCAAGATTAAGGCCATGTACCCAAATTTCTCTTTATGTGGCTTTGGGGTGTCAAAGTTTGCTTCATAATGTATTTTTGAAGAGCCTTTTTGGGATGCTGGATAATGTTAATATTTCTATATAGCGAGTCATTGTTGTGATGGGTATTGAAGTGGACAAACCATTCCGCCCAGTTTGTGCTGAGTCGTCCAACCTCCCAGGAACTGAATCTCTAATAGCTTCTAAAGCCCCTACAGGATACAAGTCCTGCGTGTTTCAATCCACCTAAACTAATCCAGTTAACAGTACCCTGGTGGTAATGAATTAGATAATCAATAACTATAACAAGCACAGAGTGGCCACACTGGAGGAGCACAGATGCTGAGGAGGTATAAAGAGCTATCTTTCATTTTCTGTAACTCAGGTCTAAAACTAGCCCAAAGTGGCTGCTGAATTATCATATACCTTGGCCACTCTTAATGCTTATGGCAGTCGTAACATCAAGCAATCAGTGACTTTGTGCCAATCCAAAAACTCATTCAAACACAGTTTAGAGTTGATTGGTGAGACCAATGGGAATTTCACACAGTGGGTGCTAGTTTGGTTATTGATCCACTGCAGAACAGACTGAATGCCAGTCATAATTTTTGACTGATCTTACTCAGTCAATTTATGGACATAAGAGAAGTAGACCAATTGGCTGACTTTCTACGAAAAAGTCACTTGCCCACACCATCCCCTTTACAATATGATATCTTTAGTATCTAAAAATTGATTGATTTGTATCTTGAACACTCAATGACTGAGCTTCCATGATGCTCTGAAGTAAAGGGTTTTAAAGATTCATCACCCTCTGAGTGAAGAACTTCCTCCTACCTTAGTCCCACTGACCCACCGCCTTATACTGAGAGTCTGTTCCTTAGTTCTAGACCCATGTAGTCAGTGGAAACATCTTTTCTTTCTTTATAGAATCATAGAATCAGGCCATTCGGCCCATTGAATCCACACTGACTCCTCAAAGAGCATCCCACACAGATTCATCCCCCCAACCCCATCGCTATAACCCCGCATTTCCCACGGCTAATGCACCTAGCCTGCACATCCCACATTTTGTCAGAATTTTACTTGGGTATTATTTGGCTGCCTGTACAGCTGCCATCACCGAGTAGCCCCTGTCACCTGTACAATTCCACCTACATAGTTTCCAACTGCATAATTCGGCTTGTTTAATTTGAACTGCAGAATGTAAACTGTATATTTTCACCTGCACAATCCCATCTGTGTAATTTCAACTGAACAACTCCATTTGTATATTTTCACCTGCACAATCCCAACTACATAACTTCACCTATATAATTCTATTCATATAATTTTAACTGCACAATCCTACCTGTGTAATCTCACGTGCACAATTCTATTTATATCATTTCACTTTCACAGTTCTATCTGTATAATTTACACACAGCCATTTACACAAAGATCAGCCACTCCATGTCAGGGAATCGAACACTGGTCTCCAGCTTGACAGGCAGGGACGCTAACCATGATACTGACCCAGAGCTTCCTAAATGAAATAGATATCAAACAGGTAGGGCATGAACCCTGGGTCTTCTGGCTTAGAGTTCGAGATATACTACTGCACCACAAGAGCCCCTTGCTACACTGAATTAAATTATAAATTCCAGAGAGTATCTGGAAGATAAATCTGGAAAATCAGGGAGTGATCTAATCCAGCTGTCTAAATGAGTTACTAGGTTATATCAAGAGCTACTACTTTCTCATGCAGAAGAGTCTGGAATAAAGAGGTATAAACCCTACAATTAAATATCACAGATGATGTCAGGAAACACCTCTTCACACAAAGCTGAATAGAAAGCTGGAACTTTGTCTCCCAAATAAACAATTCATACGAGGGATTAATTGGTGCTGTCAAAACTATGGTTGACAGGTAGTTGTTCAACATAGAGTATTAACAAACTTTGGATCCAAGGCTGGTACACAGAATTGAGACACAGTTCAGTTGCGATCTAATTAAGAGGCAGAGCAGGCTTGAAGGGCTGAAAGCAACAGGAGGAGGCCAGTGTTGGGGCCCACAATGCCTTTGAGAATCAGAATAAATGTCAATGTTTACTCAGTCCCTTCTCTTCCTTCTGTTGCGATCTTCTCCCTTTCTCATCCTCTATTACAGAGCAGAGGACAAACCTTCATTCAACTCCTGACTGATCATTGAAACCAATCTCTGTCATCTCCTCCATGGTCTCTGTTCTCCAATTGGGCTTTGATAGTGTTCCGCCACGGGCGACTATACCTTCAGCTGCCTAGGTTGTAAGTCATACAGTCAAAAAATCTGCCCAAGTAATTCAGTGTCAAAATTGTTTGGCAATAGGAAGAACCTTGGATCATTTTAGGTATTATCTAATATGAATTGTTGCTGTAGAAGGTTTGATGGGAACCCATTAGAAAGCCTCCTAATTCTGACCAGATGACTTTTCGTTTTGATATCTATGCACTAATATTTTCCATTTCTCCTTCCCCTACAGAACCGTACATTCAGTCCCGCTTTTACCGCTCGCCTGAGATTCTCCTCGGCCTTCCCTTCTGCGAGAAGGTGGACATGTGGTCCCTCGGCTGCGTGATGGCAGAACTGCACCTGGGCTGGCCCCTTTACCCTGGCAACAGTGAGTACGACCAGATCAGGTACATTGTTGAGACACAAGGGCTGCCCAAGGACCACCTCCTGAATGCAGCCACCAAGGCCAACCACTTCTTCAGAAGGAACCCCCGGCAGCACTCTGCCCATCAGTGGCAGCTCAAGTGCGCCACTGACTACCAGGCCGAGACCATGGTCCAACCACTGGAGAGACGAAAATATGTGCTAAAGTCCTTGGACCAACTGGAGACTATTAACATCACCAAGACCGTCTTCCCAGACGATGAGGTCATTGCTGAGTTTCACGATCGCAAAAATATGGTGGAGCTCATCAAAAGAATGCTTACCTTGGACTCCCACGAGCGTATCACACCCAGTGCAGCGCTGAAGCATCCCTTTGTCTCTATTCAGCAGCTCAAAATGACCCACGAACATACCAAATATTACGACCTATCAATCCAAGGCCTCAACGCGGCTCTGAACTGTGACAGGAGGGTGCTGGCTGACCGCCATTACTACAACACAGCTGACGAGGTCTACTACCCAAACTCTGATTACTACGAGTGCCGGCAGTCCCACCACATCCCCAGCATCAGCTCAATGCAGAGAGCCATTGACAAGATGGACAGCTTGACCATTGAGGAGCCGGGAGCCCTGAGCATGTGGCCTGATGGAGCAGGGAATGCGGGCTACCAGCCTTCCACCTCAAAGGCAGGCAGTTCCACTTGCTTACCCCATTCGTACCATCAGGGTGCTTGCTGTAGGGCCAGCCATCCTTCACATCGGCACAGGAAAGAGCCTGCCATGGGCTATTACACCAACCGATGTGGAATGAAGCAGCGGAAGGCTCCTCACCATTCCCAGTCAGATCCGAGCTTTGGGAATGTGATTCTGCTGGGGCAGGAACCTTCCACGGAGGCTATCAACTGGGAGGAGGAAGAAACAGAGGCCATCTTCTCCACAGCCTCGTCATCAGCCCAGGAGGCAAACCGGCCCGAGGAGCTGCTGGCAACCAAAGAGCCTTCAGGTCCTGAGGTAAACCCGGTGAAAGCACATGGCAATCGTGGGGTGCTGCCAGGGTGTTCAGGCAGCAACCAGCTCTACAAACGGTTAATCGAGTACTTTATTGGCAAAGGTGCAGCGGGTAAATACTGCAAAATTCAGCGGATGTTTGGGTTTGGGAAAAATAAAACCGGGACTAAAGTTTTCAGGGTTTTTGTTTGTTTCTTCGCTGGGTAACAGGAGTGGGCAGTGAACACAATGGCATTAGTACAATGACAATGCTACAGTGGTTCAGAATATGTTAGCATTAGCTCAGGGTGTGGACCAGAGGTGTAATGACCAGTCTGGTCTTAATAACACAATTGGCATCAGACCGGGTAAAGGACCCACTAGTTCTAATTCTGGATGGGTACCCACCTGGGTAATGGGCACACCGACATTAATACACAACTGGCACCAAACTGGGAAATAAACACTGGCATTAATATAGAATTGAAATTGGACTGCATAGCAAACACAATGAAACTCGTAAAGGGCTGATACTATACACTGGTATTGACAAGGCTACCAAGCACAATCATGTTAATACTGGAGGAGCATCTGAGCACACTGGCACTAATACTTGACTAGTGCCAGAGTGGATAATGGACACACTGCCCCTAATACTGACTGTTACCAGACTGGATAATGGTCACACTGGCTCGAATACTGGACTGGTATCAACTGGATAATAGTCATACAGCACGGAAACAGATCCTTCAGTGGACATCAGAGCACCCTTCATCTCACTGTATCAGTCCATCTTCAAATAGTTTGACTTTAATTTACACCTCAACCCTATTCCCCCATGTTTGACCCATATCCTTCACACCTCCAACAAACATGTCTGACCCATGCAGTTTTCAGCAGTCCAAAAAACAGCCACACCCCTTTGGGAGAGAAATGTTTTATCAGTTCTGTCAGTCATTGTCTGAAAAAAAAAATCACCTGCAGCAAGATTATTCTTTCTTGTTCGGGACCAGGAGCTTCCCTGTAAATCTTTTCATTATTTTAAGCACCTAAACCAGGCCATCCTTCAACCTTTTAAACTCAGGTTTCTGTAATAGTTCTTTATGATTTGACTCTTTAAACTCTGCCATCAATTGGTCAATCTGCAGTGTTCCCCTTCCACAGCTAATAAAACCTTTCCGACATATGGGCCCAGAATCAAACATGTGAACAGTAGGAAATAGTAGCAGGAATAGGCCATTCAGTCCTTCAAACCTGCTCCACCATTCAATCAAGTCATTGTTGACCTTCCACATCAGTATAATTCTTGCTGAATAAACAAAACTCCCTACAATTAAACTGCCCCTTTGTATTCTGCTCCTTTGTGATAAAGATCAACATTTCACGACATTCTCTGAATATCTGCATGAGGTATTACTGTGTTGTTTACAGACATGTAAACCATTTTGTTCTTCCACAGCATTTGCAATTAAGAAACCACTTCCCGAAATGTTCAATGGCATGAGATGTTTGGAACTCATTTATCTATGTTTGAAAGAAACTCTGGTTGCTTATTGTTCAAACCAAACAATAGGGGATTCAGCAATCATAGGAACAGGAGTAGGGCACTCAGACCCTCAAGCTTTTTTTAAAAATCATCCAGGGCACGTGAAGTTTGCTGGCCAGAATTTTCTGCCCAAGCCTTGGAGAATATTGTAGTGAGCTGCCTTCTTGAAGCATCGCAGTCCATGGGATGCAGGTACATCAACAGTGCTGTTAGGGAGGAAGATCCAGGTGTTTAACCCAATGACACTGAAGAAATGATATATTTCCAAGTCAGGATTATGTGTGGTTTGGATTGGTACTTGCAGGTGGTGGTGATCCCATGTTTCTGCTGCCCTTGACTAAGTCATGGGTTTGGAAGGTGTTATTGTTGAAGGAGTCTTGCTGAGTTGTTGCAATGTAGCTTGTAAATAATATACCCTGCTGCAACTATACCTCAGTGGTGCTGAGTGAATGTCCCCAACATCCTCTCCAGTGTAGTGAGTCCAAACTTGTTACTCCACAAATTCCTACACACCACAGTCTGACACAAAAATCAGTCTCCATATCTCAGTCTAGACTATTTATAACTACTTTCTATTTCTCATAACATTAACTTTATAAAGCACAAACAACTTTAACACTTTAAATACTTCATCTCAAGCTTGCAACTAAATGGAGTGGAAGTGTAGCATGAGGTTTGTACATATGGATGGCCCAAAGATCATGAAGCAAAGGTTCTTTAAGATGATCTGATGCTCATGGAATTAACATTAATTTCCCTTCATGTTTAACAAGGAATTATCCACAGAATGAAGGCTGTGTGTTACAATGGGTTCAGGAATCTTTTGTTTTTGGGGGAAGGTGGTCTCATGGGGAGGAGTGGGCACATTTTTATAAACAAGAGGTCCATTCAATTATTCCTGCTGCCTTGCCTTCCCTCACTGTTGCCACCATAAGTTGGAAGTTCCATTGCAAAAATGAAAACCAGTGCTTCCTATCCCATGAACCAACTTCTGAATTGCACCAATGCCCAAACTTCTGCACTCCATTTCCAACATGCTCCTTTTAAAATCACTGTGTCTTGAGCACTCTGATAGATCCCAAGCAATTGTACTTTGAGGAGGTTTCTGTAAAGTTGACTCCATGTTCTAATTAGGATAATCATGACAACAAAAAGCTAATAAGAACCATTCCATTCTTCGTCCCTTAAACACCATGATGAGTGGAATGTCCACCTCCTCAATAATTACTTACTTTGTCAAAACATTACCAACATCAGTGCACATTTCAAACAGGGTTGTGTAAATCAAATAACTTGATTTGATTTAATATTTGATTGAACCTTGGGTCTTGATGATTTGTGGGAAATCCCTCAAGATGAAATTATCTATAAATCAATGTGTGTAAATATTTTATGGCTGCCTCAGCCATTTTCAATTGAGTTGGGAGCCCAGGTGAGGCATCACAAACCTCAGCTGGGAGTCGGGCTGAGTGTTCTTGTATTGAGTGTGGAAGCTGCTGGGAGGCTGCTAAGTAAAAGGTTTGCCTTGGGGCCTCCATACTTCAGCCTTACACCTACATGGCAAACCCGGCAGTACCCCCATTGGTAGACCTTTAGACTTTATGCTGAGATAAAATAAAGTTCTAAGGCTGTAAGATTGCCCTCCTTGAGGTGGTGAGAAGAGGAAATAACAGGGAAAATTGTTCCATGCTCCATCCACCTGTCGATAAAGACCAGTATTTCATTTATCTTCCTAGTCAAGCAAGTACATGAGTGACTTTCTCAATTCACCAATTAAGGCCCCAGAAGTGGTCGATGAAGTGGAAAGGTGACTCATTTCCCAACTGAGAATTTGTAGTGATCTGTGGAAGGGGATGGGGGCCTCAAAAATTGCCCCAATCCAAGGGCAATCAGAGGAATGAATGGGGGAGCAATGTGGTAGCCTCTGAAAACCCCCATCCTTACCTTCACGCTCTCTGACCACCCTCTACCTGTGACTCCCACCCCACAAGATAAAAAGTATTTACGTTCTGGTTGCGGGATCGCTGGGTTTGAAATTTCAGATGACAATCCTCTGCTAGGAGACAGTACTCTTAATTTCCATCTTAAGTGGGAATCCTGAAATTGCACCCCTAGTTCTAGCTTCCCCAACCCCCATACCCAACATAGAGAAACAGCCTCTCACCATCTCTTTAAGCTCCCTCAAAATTTTAAATTTCAATCAGATCATCCCTCATTCTTTTAAAATCCAAAGGGTATAGGCTAACTTTCTCAACAAAGCAAACCCTTCATCCCAGAAGTCAACTGAGTGAACCTTCACTGATCTGCTTTCAGTATAAGTATGTCCTTATTTAAGTAGTGAACAAAACTGTACATGGCACTCCCAGACTAATCTCACCTTCGCCTTTGGAGTTGCAGCAAGATTTCCCCACTTACATGCGCCTTCCACCTTTTGATACAGGCCAATATTTCATTTATCTTCCTAATTACTTGGTGTACCTGCATACTAACTTTTTAAATGAGATTCTTGTACAAAGAGAGCTAAATCTCCCATACCTCAGATTCTGTAATATCTCTCCTTTTAGATAAAAGTTTGGCTTTCCATTCTTTTAATCAAAGTGAACAACTGCACATTTGTTCACATTACACTCCATCTGCTGTTATTTTGCCCACTCACTTAACCTATATGTATCTCTACGTATTGTCTTCAAATTTGATTTCCAACCAGTCTTTGTATTATCAGCAAACTTGGCCACAATTCAAGTAGTCCCAAGCCATTACTATTGATCATAAATAATTGAGGTTGATCACTGATCACTGTGGTATGCTCCACTAGTTACAGCTTGCCAACCTGAAAATGACCCAATTATATTCTTTTCCCCCTTACTGTTTCACGTTTGATGTACATCCCCAATTGTCCTTGATCCAAGTGTCTTGCTTGGCCATTTAAGAGTCAAATACATTGCTGAGAGTCTGGAATCACATGCCAGACCAGGTAAGGATAGTAGATTTCCTGCTCTAAAGGACTTTAATGAACCAGATAGATTTTTACAATTGATGGTGCACTATTACTAAAACTAGTTCCAGATTTATTGTCTGAGCTTATATTCCAGCAGCTATCACAGTGGGGTTTGAACTCCAATCCCCAGAGCACCATCTTAGACTTCTCAATGACTAGCCCAGATTATTAGTTCAGAAAGATTATCACTTTTCCATCACCTCCCCTCACCGAATGCCTTGTGGAAATCCTAATACACTATATCTACCAGTTCTTCTTAATTCACCCTCCTAGTTATATCCTCAAAGAACTAATTAATCTGTACAGCACAATTTCCTTTTCATTGAATCGTGGTGATGGGGCAGCATATTAGTTCAGTGGTTACCACTGCTGCCTCCCTGCTGCCAGGGAACCAGGTTCAATTCTGGCCTTGGGTGACTGCCAGTGTGGAATTTGCATGTTTGCCCCTTGACTGCATGGGTTTCCATCAGTGCTCCAGCTTCCTCCCAGAGCCAAGATGTGCATTTTAGATGGATTAGCCATGCTAAATTCCCTTGTAGTATCCAGGGAAGTGCAGGCTATGTAGGTTAGCTGTGGTACATGTGAGGTTACTCGGATAGGATGCTATGATCTTCTGATGGTTGATGGTCTGAATGGCCTCTTTCTGTACTGCAGGGACGCGATGGCACTGCTTGATTATGTTATAATTTTCTAACTGTCTTGGAATTCCCCGTTACCTCACCCAAATGTATGAAAGCAGATGGAGAATGTCGGCAGAAATTGAACTGTAATAAAAAGGTGTCCCCTTATACCATACCAATAATTAGAACAAACATATCATGACAATTATATGCAAAAATATTTTGTTACAATCACATTATTAATTATGGGAAGTTTCTGGGAACTTCCTGGAGGTAAATATGTTGAGTTATATACATCTGAGGAAATCCCATAATTCCCCCTGTAATTAATGATTTGTAGCTGTTTTATGAATAGGACAAAGTCAATCAGGTTGACAGTGACACCAAAGAGTACTTGTGCCAAAACAGTCCAAGGGTCTAGTTGAGGCTACAGAAAGCAAATCAGGCATGTGCCTAGCTAACATTAGGCTAGAATGCTCTCTGCATGAATTGATTTCTATGTATTTATTATTCCTCCTAGAAAGCTCAGACAAATCAACAGGATTCCGAAAACTCTGATAGTTACGAAAATGAATGGTTAAACAATGACAGTGAGACATGGAGTCCTGACAGCACGGATTCTGTCTCAATTGAATATGAAGAATTACAGCCACGAAGTAATAGTTACCAGAATTATGTACACATGGAAAATCAACATTAGTTTCCTTGCCCAGAAAGCCTAGTAAAGCACGCCCTCTGCCAATCAAAGTAAAACTTCTAATGATTTTTCAATATGACAAATGCCTTGCATCTTTGCCACAAAATAAACTGTCATTAAATCCTCAACTGTAAGCATCAGTTTATTTATAATACAGCATGGTGAAAATGTACACCTATAACCCAATCGAATGAAAGCCATTTAGAATATGTTGTGCTAAAACATGCCAGGCCTGAAAGCAAAGCGGTGGGGAGCCGGGTGATGTTGGAGTGGAGCAGAGAGGAGATTTGGGGGTCCTACGGTCAAAACAAAAAAACGTGGCCAGTTTATAGTGTTTGAGTCTACGTGTTTATCAAACCCATTTCTGAAATCGACGTCCTCAACACCCCGAAACTTTGGGAAGTTTAAAAATAAGCTTTGATCTGTTTTTCAGTGTTAAAACCTGAAATGCACACTGTGTATTCTGTATTATTAATAAAACTGTTTGAAAATGAATCAGGCTTGTCAGGCTGAATAATCTTCCCCGAGTCCACATTCTTGAGTGAGGGGAAATGCTCCCAAGGAGGGGCCCTGAGCTACATGCTGTGTCTGTCAGGTTTGGTCACAAAGTTACTCTCTGGGAAGTCATTAAGCCAGTGCTGGCATTTCCCAAGTACCTTACCCGCCCCAGTCACTTCTCTAAAGAAAGAAAGAGCAACACTAGGTCCAGTAGGACCACAGCAACTTTACCTTATACCCAGGAGAGGATGTTGGGAGAGTCTGTACACTGACAACTAGTGTACCTATGCCATGCCAATGAAAAGAACAAATATGCCATGGCAGTTATGTCACCAATTATACTGCAAGAGACAGCGGCATTGCTGACCTAGTAATCCAAAGGCCAATGCTCTGGTGATATGGGTTCAAATCCCACTGTGACAGACTGAGAGTTCAATCAATAAGTCTGGTATTGAGACTAGTCTCAGTGATGGTGACGAGAATACCATTTGACAATTGTTGCAAAAACCCATCTGGTTCACAAATAACTGTGAAGGAAGGAAAAATTGCCACTCTTAATTATCTGCCCTCCGTGGGTGATTCCAAACCCACAGTGATGCCCGCTGAATTGGCCTACCAAGCCACTCCATTCAAGGGCCATTAGAGAAAGGGCAACAAATGCTGACCTTGCCAGCAATGTCCATATCCTGTGAATGAATAAAAATACCAGTCATTCACACTAAATATTATACCAGGTGGATCACTGCACCAATTTCACCACACTGGTTACATTACATTTGTTATATGATGGTCATTATACCAATTATAATCACATTTATTGCACCAATTAGCACACCATTGTACTGATTAATGCACAATTCATATTATTCCAATGATTGCAATTATACCATGTTGATTATTACACCAATTTAACTAATAATTATTACACCAAGAATACCATGTTGATTGCTGCATTATACTGTGTCAATTAATACAATTTTACGGTGCTCTTGCAAACAAACCCTTTATTCTTTCAAACCCATATATTAATCTCCCCTCATCTCCTATGCCCCAGGTACATTTGCCTGTCTCTCAATCTTCATTCTTTGACTCCTAGTTACTGTCCACTGCCTTTCTTTTGCTTCCAGCCTGTTAAAAAAAAAAGTGAAGTACTTACCTTTTAAAGCACTAATTAGTGTCTCAGGACACTTGCAAGTGCTTTACAGCCAAAGAAGTACTTCTGAAACGTAGTCTCTTTAGCATTAAAGGAAATGCAAAAGCAACCTTTCACATAATAAGATTCCATAAACAACAGGATGAATGGCAACGATTTCCATTTCACTAATATGGTTGAGGGACAGTATTCATCAAGACACCAGATAATAAATAATAATGTGGCATCATTCACATCCACCACAGACCCTCCAATGATTATCATAATCAAAAGACCACACCTCCGACAGTGCGACACTCCCTCCATTCTGCCTCAAGTATCAGCATTAATGTGCTCAAGTCTCTGGAGTATGATTTCATCTGAACCATTGAGATATCACAGCTGTAGTGTTCCAAATCATTGTTCTATCTGAACTTGATTGGAGGTGGGAGCTTCACTTGTTCTTTGTTTTGGCAAGAGAGTTCCTTTGCCAACAGCTGTTTTCTAAAGAACAGGGTTTTGTAAAGGAGATAACAAGGTGTGGAGCTGGATGAACACAGCAGGTCAAGCAGCATCATAGGAGCAGGAAAGCTTGACGTTTCGGGCCTAGACCCTTCATCAGAAATGGGGGAGGGGAAGAGGGTTCTGAAATAAATAGGGAGAGAGGGGGAGGCGGATAGAAGATGGATAGAGGAGAGGATAGGTGGAGAGGAGACAGACAAGTCAAAGAGGCGGGGATGGAGCCAGTAAAGGTTTTGTAAAGGAGTAGCTCTGACGGAAAACATGCAACCAGTGTTCGAAATTCCCCAGTACCTTATCCAAGTTGGCAGATTGTGCTGTGACAAGTAGTGCACCCATTACACCATGCCAATGGAAAGACCAACATGTCATGACAATTATTTTATCAATTATGTTTCAAGAGGCAAGGGCATGATACATTGTCATGGTACTAAGTATTAACTAGAACAAATGCGAAGTGATTTATCAAGTTCATTCACTTCCCACAACCCACTCCAAGATATCCCACATACATTGACAGCCTCCCTTTCTCATTCCCTGTTGGGTCTCCCACACTTTTTATTCATTCATGGGACGTATCACTGGCTAGCATTAGTTGCCGGCCCCTAATTACCCTTCAAATAACTGGCGTCGTAGGGCTATTGTCAAGAGTCAGACACACTCCTGTGGGTCTGGAATCACATAGGCCAGACTAGGTAAGAATGGTAGATTAACTTCCCAAAAGGAACCAGACAGGTTTTTATGGCAATTGATGACAGTGTCATGTCAACATTACTGAAACTAGATGTATTGAATTTAAATTCCATCAGATGCCATGGTGACATTTGAACCTGTCCCCAGAGCATTGCCTGTGCTTGTGGATTACTAACCCAGTGCTACCGGTACAGCTGGCCGAGGTATTTGATACCCTCAGAGAACTTTGACACTGGTGCCCCCCAATCTACATTCAATGACAGAAAAATGAGAAGTCCAGAGTGAAATTTTGGCTTTATTGAGTTTGAAAAAGAAACATACCAGACTCAAAACATTTTCTGAAGAAGGGTCCAGGCCCGAAACGTCAGCCTCCTGCTCCTCTGAAATTGCTTGGCCTGCTGTGTTCTTCCAGCTCCACACCTTGCTATCTCAGATTCTCCAGCATCTGCAGTTCCTACTATCTCTCAGACTCAAAACATTAACTGTTTGCTCTCTCCACAGAGGCTGCCAGACTTGCTGGGTTTCTCCAGCATTTTCTGTTTGTGTTTCAGGTTTCTAGCATCCACAATATTTTGCTTTCAGATGTGTTCTGATCAACCTGTTCAGAGATGTTTTGACATACAACTGTAATATGTGAGACTTGACCCCAAGCCTCCTTGCTACCACAGAATCACAAAAGCCTCCCCTAGTATTTTGCCTTTAGGTGTTTTTAACCAAACAGTTCAGACACACTATGACATACCTCTGGAGCAGATATAACTTGAACTGAGGCTTGACCTCATAGGTAGAGACACTACCACTGTGCCACAAAGCCCAGTAGTTTATTTTTATTTTAGTACTTATTTGGCATATTTAGCAGCATTTAAAACTTGGCACTTTGGATGGCCACCTAGTTCACCTGCATGATCAAGCAGTTATAGCCTTCGGTTGCCCTAGCAACCAATCATATCTGCTGCCCACGTGAAAATACTGACCACATTCAATATCTGCTATCAAGCACAACATTTGAGGTTTAGTTTTTAAACCCCACAGCCAAGGGACATAGATAAAGAGGACCTCTGCATTCAGTTCTGTTCACCACACTTCAGAAAGTGTCATTGAGCACGTGCAGTAGTTATTTACTAGAATAGTTTTGGATTGGGATGGGCATAAAGGAAGGTGGATTTTAGCAACAAGATTTGATTGGAGACACTGGGATTGATTTCCTTGGAGTTAAGCAGTTGGAAGGGAGATTTGATCAAGTTGGACAAAGTGACATCAAGATTAAGTAAGGTGGAGAAAGAAAAGCTATTCCCATTGGCTGTTGGCAATAGGACCATGGGACACAGATTTAAAGTTTCAGGGAAGAGAAAGAGAGGGTACGTGAGGAGGTATATACAACCAATAGTAGGAACCCAGTGTCCACAAGGGTGGTGGAAAAGAGGCAGTTATCTCAAAAGGAAATTAGACATGTGTACCAGATTCACCCAAACAGGCAAATAAATCTTCTTAGCTCAGTCAAAACCTCCTCAGAATCTGTGACTAATCGCTCATATCCTGCAATATTCCTGCTGGGTAAAATTAGTTGAACAGCAATCTAGAAGGTACCTTGTAGGTTGCTTCTTGTACACATTCTCTCCAGCATTTCTCAAATCACAAAAGGGATATTCACCTGGCTGGAAGCAGCCGTAAAATAGGCATGATCTTTCAGGAACGAACAGTTTGTTCTATTGATGTCGTTGCCACTGGACTCTGTATTTAGCTGCTCCAAAATGGGCACACTATGGGTACAGATAGCACAATCAAATACATCACAACAACTCACCAAGATTAATTCCCACCATGTCCTGATTCTGCAGCCACCAAGAATAATAACATTGGCATTATCACTTAGCATAAAATTTGAGTTCTGCTGAAGAAAATGCCAGAGACTTTTCATCTTGCACTCTTCAGGACAAATGTAAGAAAACCAAATTTCAAAGGGAACAATATATACTTCTTCAGAAAGTTGGATATTGATCGATTGACAAGTGAGCTCTGGTTGGTTGAGGCAGTGCCATGGAGAATGCAACACAAACACTTATCCCTTGTGCGTTATTTAAATTTAATCATTCAAAATTCTATGTATTGAGCCATTGCCTGTTGCATTTCCTGATGCTGGACAGCCACCAGCCTCTGATTGGCCAGCAGCACTTGGAGGCAGACATCCACTCTGAAGATGCTGAGGACCCCATCTGCCCCAGTGGCACTAAATCAGGATGGCTGAGGCGAGTTAGGATTTTGATCACACTCACAATGAACCTTCACTGCATTAAGGAGAACAAACCCAGCTTCTTTAATCTCTCCACATCACTGGACTTTCCTCATTCCTGGTGCCCAATCTAGCAATGACTGTGGAAATTTGTCAATCAGGCATCAACACTCCCAATTAGTTTGGCTTGAAATCATTGTTGGCTGTAGCTTTATGCAGAACCGACTGACACACAGCAAGATCCCACGATTATACAACATCTAGATGATCTGTTTTCGGTGTTGGTTGAAATATAAAATATTGACTTGAAGATGAAGAAAAAAAACTCTTGACTTCAGATAGCGCCATGGGAGATATTAGTACAATTTGAAAAGCAAATTGGTTGTCATTATTCGATAACTCATCCAATCTGGCATCACAGCACTTTCAAATACTGTGTGCGGCGGCGGTCTAGATTTATTGTGCTAAAGTCCTGGGATCAGCCTCAGACACTGATGACTGCTGGCAGAGATACGGACAATGTTCACACACTTGAGCAGTAACAGAGACTCAGGGGCTGAGCGCGCCCTGTTAAAGAGGAGCATGATCACCAACACCCTTGAAAGACAACACTGCCTATGCAAAAAGGGGTATTATTTTCACTGGCTGTTGCTGGCAAAGTGACCGATCCCTACTTGCTCTTGAAGGGAATGGTTCACGCGGCTATTTCAGAGGACAGTTGAGAGAACAGCAAGAAATGGCTGGATCAGAAAGGGGACAGATTTCAGTCACATATAGAGCATAAATTGAAACAGACTCCACAACACTGAAATCTGCCAGTGGGGCCCCAGTTTATTCTGGCAGGATAACACTGCCCACAGGTAAAAAAAACTAATTCTAGAAAGTGGTTAGAACATTTTAATCATACGAAGTGCCAATCTTTATCTATTGTAGAAGAAGCAATCAACTGCCTACCAGAGGTTGCTAACGTCTCTCTTGACACCCTTCCCACTGTTGGAAATGGTAAACATAAATCAAACCTCTGCCTAGTGGCAAAGCTCCAGGAATGGCTGCTATCCAGCACATCTACCTCGCTGGAGGTCAATACCAGGTCAGGAAGTTCAACAAACTTTGTCAGTCTGTGTGGAGATGAGGCATCATTCAGCAAGAATGCAAATCCACCTTCATTGGACATCTAACAAGCATTAAGGAACTCACTGATATTGCAACAGTCATTGAGGAACATCACTCATATCCATTCGTCACCAGCAAAACCTTCACAAGAATCCTCATGAACTGCTTGGTGGAACGTCTCAGATGTTGGTTCAGGTAGAGGAAGAAAAACAGAAGTTGGATTAAATGGAATATTTAAGCCTGATGAAATCAGAGGAAATGAGTGACAATCTAGAGTTGATAAGAGTGATGAAAAGAAAAAATGATCTGGAAACAGGAATCCGTGGCAGGTTCCTGATCGAAAAGCTTCAAACATTGTGGCAAAACATATCAATGAGCCTACTGGAACTTAGTATCTTAGGTAAGGATGGAATAGGCACAGGACAGAGTCGTAGAAAGTCAGTTCTCAAGAAAATAAGTCTGAGTTGCCACCCTCATCCTATTCTTCACCGGCTTTGTGATGAAATCGTGATCAATGACTTGACAGGCTGGATGCTGACAGGATGTTTCCCCTCGTGGGAGCAACTAGAATGAGAGATCATGGTTTCAAATTAGAGGTCTCCTGTTTGAGATGCAGTTAGGAGGATTTTTTCTTTCAGAAGTTTGAGAGACTGTGGAATATACTCTCCCCAGACAATGAGGGAGGTAAGCCCAGTGATTATTTTAAAGGCAGAGACTGATGGATTTTTGACTAACAAGGGAGTCAAAAGACATCAAAGGGTAGGCAGGAAAGTGGCATTGAGGCCACAATCAGACAGACATAGTCTTATTGAATGGTTCAGCAGGCTTGAGGGTTGAATGGCCCACTCCTAAATTTGTAAATGAATATGTTTATCACACTAATGCGTACTGTAACAACGCAGGCCCCTGCATTCAGGTCTTTAAAACTCATGTTTAATATCACCAAAATTTGTTTCTGATCCCAAACATCTCTCACACTATTTATAAACATTGTGAATCACCTGCACAATAGACCTTGGGCTAGTTCCTGGTTCACTCAGTTTTAAGAGTTGCTTTCATCAGCTTTTCCCATCAAGTTATTATTAATCCTTTTGAAACCATTTCAGCTTTTCATAAAATTCTAGAAAAAGTGACTCGAACTCAGAGAATCCATAGACAATCTGAGAAAGTCCTCAAGGTTGTCAGGCTGAAAACAGATTTTATTTCAAAACTGACAAAAGTAGGCATACAGTACGAGGTAGCATAATGTGAATTGAAAATGCAGTTTGTCAGGTTCCATCATCTCTGGCACTCTCCTCACACTTAATGTGGGCACTTAATGGGGAAATTGGATAAAATAAAATTACACCTGTGCAACTGCATTTTTACTTCCATTGGTGTACTTTTACTGTCCATTGTCCCTGTTAGAATTGGAACTCAGCATAAACATGCACTCCTAGGACAGGTACAGCACAGGGCCAGATATAAAAGTTCCCTATACACCGCCCCAGACATTCCCAGGACAGGCACAGCAAGATGTTAAGTACAGAGTAAAGCTCCCTCTCCTGGTGCAGACTGAGAAGAGCAGTGTGGCCTCCACAGCACTGTGGTGACCTCTTTGCAACTGCTGGCCTGTGTGATTACTGAATGAGGGCCACTTTGCTGATATGGACCAAATCCAGCAGAAGCTGAACTGGGACTGACTGAAACTCATTATCCATTAAGATTCTTACAGCAACTGACCAGGGAGACATTGAACTTGTCTGATAAGCCAATGCAAGGTAGGGCTTGCATTTAGAGACCCACGCAGCCCTACAACCTGTCTCCTAAACTGTGAACATACAGGAATGCAATAGAGGGCAGTGCAATAAACTGGGGTAAAAACAAGGATGTTGGTAACATTCATTGCCAGACACAGCTTCTGCACAAGCACCAATTTCCATCGGGTTGAATTTCTATGAGAGATAGTCTACTTATCTCTCATGGAAATCCTGGAGTAATGGCAAAGTTTCGATCCAGAGGATATTCTGCCAAGATTGTCGACTGATTAGAAGAATTCACAATGAATATTCAACCCCATGTTCACATCCTCTGCCATCACTCCCTGTTGAATGTGGCCTCTTGAAGGGAATTGATGAATGAGACTCAAGATCAGTCAGGATTCCAGATCAGTTTTTGGGTTGTGCTGGATTTTGATCCTCAAGTTGATTCAACACTGGCCTTGAGTGAACAATTTGCCCACAGGCCTGTTAGACATATTTACAGATCTGGCTCAAATCCTCCCCATTATTCAGAGCTTTGCTAAACGGTGAGTGCCAGTCTCGACTAAACACGTCCTGTAGTTGTTTTCGTACAGAAGAGCCCGTGGAGTGCCTCATTGTGCTGCTCTGGTTAACCACCAGGCCCACACCTGCTGTGTTCACAAAGTAGTCACCAGACCAGTTGGAAGTCCCTAGAAAATACACACACGAAAACATTCTGTTTAATCGTATCCAGGGGTTTGTGAATAGTTTGGAGAGAGACAACATCAATTTGGGAATTTCTCTTTATCTCCTGTACTATTTTGAGGTGTGGCCAATGTGCATCGGCTATATACTGCATTTTCAAAGGAGAAACTTTGAGCTTGGAGCAGGAAGACTGAAAGCAACATCATTGAGAGGCTGGGGGAACTTAACTTCACTGTAAATTTTTGGCCCACTTATCCTATCTATGCCACCGATCATTGTGTCAGCAAACTTAAATAGTTAGCTCTTCATTGTTACTTAAAGCATAATAAATACAGCAATCATTTGAGGCCTTAGCAGAAACATGGGAACATTAGTCACTTTCTTCTAATTTAATTGCACATCCATTATCTCTAATTACGATGTCTCCTACCGTCTAGCTAATCTCTTAACCAGGTAAATAATTTACCCCCAGTTTAATGAGCTTTAATTTTATCCAGCCATCCAACATTATCAAATACCATCTGGAAATCTATATAATTTACATCTATAAGCATCTTACTGTCTATTACTTCAATTGTTGCTTGTAAAAAAATTAAATTGTGCTCATTGGGCAGGACCTAAATTTTACAAATCCACACAGAATTCTGAACTGGTTCGAGAGCCAGTGTTTGAGACACAATTTTCTCAAAACAGATGCTGGATGGACTAGTCTATAAACTTGTTGGTTTCTCTCGCTTTCTTAGCCTTCTGAAATAATGGAATTTCATTTGCAATTATTTTTTGGAGGGGGGGTCCACATAGTGTTTGATTAAGCTTATCTGACTACAGATCCTTGTGGGGTACTTGATCGCTATACCCTAAAGGTGGAGCTTACGAGTCAAGTGACTGATTCTTGACTCAAATTCTAGCAGGACTAAATATACTGCTCATACACATTATTGCACGTATTGAAAATTCTGCAAAAAGACTTTTAAATCATGTAGATAAACTGTTTCAACTTAGAACTATTGTTGCATTATTCTGAGAAAAATAAGAACTCAATTCAAACACAACAGTCCAAAATATTGTCTCATTCCTAAACACTAACCCTCTAAACATTAAATTTGCCATTGCTAAGTTGTAAAACCAATTGTGTGCAAGGTCAGATGGCTGTTTGATTGCTTACCAATATAGGCCACTCTGTCCGTCACCATGTACTTGTTGTGATTGACACGTGCATAGGGGATACTATTTTGCTCCTGCGTTGCTGGGACCGTGAAAATTCTCTGAAAGAATGAAGCAGGATGGGTTATTACTTGTTTCCATGGCAAAGCACCTCCAGTGGTACAAGTGTTGCTGGTAGTATTGACATCTCTAGAACAAGTTAGTGTCAGTGGGTTCAACTGCCTATCTAGTGCATTGCTGAGTGGCAGACAGCAGGGCAAATAAGGACTGTGCTGAAGGAGAATGCAGGGCAGAGGCCAAGAAGTTGGGAGGAGGGAGTGCGAGCAATTAGTCATTGCAGCAATGAATGGCAGGAATCTGGAAGCTGCAAAGGACCAGACAGATTTGGGGACCCAAGGGCAGAAATCACTGCAAGTTACTGGACAGCGCAAAAGATTATTTAAAAGTCTAACTGAATGTTTGACCTTATCTCAAGGGACTTAAATACAAAAGGGGTGAAAGTTATGCTGGCTCTAGATGGTGCCCCTAACTAGAATATTGTATTCCATTCTAGGAACACACAACAGGAGAGAGATATTTTGGTGTTGAAGGAATTCTGCACAGATTCACCTGATTTAAAGGGTTTACAGGGTGTCGTGATAAATCTTTTAGTAGGAAGGTGGGGGCAGGGGTGTGTAATGATGATGGTGCTTGTAATGTTTCCTATATACATCACTAGAAAGGAAATAATGCAATGCATGAAGCGATTCTGACTTAGTCTCAGGTTTGTGTGAGGAAGCAACCGACTCAGACACATGTACTAGTTCACCAGCTATTCAAAGAAGTGAACTTGTGTCCTTTTGTGTTAACCAGTCTCTTATTTTTGGTAGACAATGGAGTCCAGGAAAGCAGGAAAGTAAAGTTGAGGCCACAATCAGATCAGCCTTAATGTTATTGAATAGCATGTGGAAAGAAATTTCATAACATGGCAGCAGAGTGACTCAGTGGTTAGCACAGTACCAGGGACCCAGGTTCTATTCTAGTCTTGGGCAACTGTCTGTATGGAGTTTGCACGTTCTCCCGTGTCTGCACAGATTTCCTCTGGACGCTCCAGTTTCTTTCCACAGTCCAAAGGTGTGCAAGTTAGGTGGAGTGGCCATGCTAAATTGCCCCATATAGTGTCCAGGAATGTGCGAGCTCAGTGGATTAACCAAAGTAAATGAGGGTTACAGGGATAGGGTGGAGGGTTGGTCGGAGTAGGGTGTTCTTTGGAGGTTCATGCAGACTTGATGGGCCGAATGGCTTCTTTCTGCACTGTAGGGATTCTATGATTCTAAGTGATTAAATGACTTGATGATCAGCCCAGGCTACCTTCCACCACCTCCCAATTGCTCTATAAAAAGGGGGAAAATAACAAAGGAATGGTAAGCAAAGAACAGAATGGCCGATCTTAATGGTAATCTTGAAGAACAACTTAATTCTAACTCTGGAGGAGTCCAAAAGAAGGGGATATAACATTAAAATTTGAGCCAAGCTATTCACATGTGATGCTAGAAAGCACTTCCTCACACAGAGGGGAGTGGAACTGTCAATAAAACTGTTGATGTTGAAGGTCAATTGAAAATGCTAAGGCTGAGATCAATAGATTTTCCTTAGAATTCCTACAGTGTGGAAACAGGCCATACAGCCCAACAAGTCAACACCAACCCTCTGAACAGCATCCCACCCAGACCCATCCCCTTACCCTATCCCTGTAACTCTGCACTTCCCATGGCTAATGCACCTAACCTCCACATCGCTGAACACAATTGGACAAGTTAGCATGGCCAATCCATCTAACCGGCACATCTTTAGACTGTGAAAGGAAACCGGAGCACCCGGCAGAAACCCACACAGACACGTGGAGAATGTGCAAACTCCACACAGACAGTCGCCCAAGAGTGGAATTGAATCCGGGTCCCTGGTGCTGCAAGGCAGCAGCGCTAACCACTGAGCCACCAAGGGTATCGCAGGTTAGAAAATCAAGGTGGGTAAAAGGAATTAAAATCTAGAGCAGACACAAGGCTATTTGGATGGCAAAACAGGGTGGAGAGCTTGAATAACCTCTACCTGTTTGGATTTCCAATGACATTTTCCACCTAGAGTAAGTCAAAAAACAAATCCCAAAGCACATTATAGAAAGGATAAAGTCTCTGTAATGGGGCCCATCAAAGCTACTTTTTGTATACGTGCTTTTCAAAGTCTGTTCACTCACCACTTCCACATTTAGCAGCCTCTTATGACTCTTCAGAGCTGCCAGTGACTGGAGGAAAGGGAACATGGATGGGTTGGAGTGTGACCAGCAGCTGATGAGAAGCCGTACTTTCACTTTCCGCTCAAATGCGGCCTTCCGCAAACGCGTGTCAATATCTGGCCAATATCTACAAATGAAAGTGAAACTGTATTAGGCAGTGCCAACCTTGCTAACTGATCACCAAGGACCACCAGGGGTATATCTGGACCCATCACAAGGTTCACTGGGCCCGACTGATTTGCATATTGCAAATAAAGTAGATTTTGTCATTTATGTAACACTGTTCACAACCTCCAAAAGACAGCATAAACAGGCCATTAAGCCCATCAACTCTGCTTTGTCATTCAATGAGATCACAGATAATCTGATAACCCTCAACTCCACTTTCATGCCTTTTTCCAATAATCCCTGATTCCTTTACTGATTAAAAAAAGTCTACTCTTAACCTTGCATATACTTAATGACTCAGCCTTAACCGTTCTCTGTGGATGTGCAACCCCTTATTCTGAGATCATCTGGTCCTAGACTCTCTGACAAGGAGAGACCACTTCTCCACACCTACCCTCTCTAGTCTGCCTCTCATTGTCTTAAATTCCAATGAGTATATTCCAACCTACTCAGCCTCTTCTCGTAGGATAGTCCTCCCTACCCGGGATCAATCTAGTGAACCTTCTCCAGGCTGTCTCTGATCCCAGTAATATAGAGTCAGAGTTGCACAGCAAAGAAACAGAACCTTTGGGCCAACTCGACAAGATATCCTAAATTAATCTAGTCTCATTTGCCAGCATTTGGTCCATATCCCTCGAAACCCTTCCTATTCGTACATCCATCCAGGTGCCTTTTAAATGCTGTTATTGTACCAACCTCCACTACTTCCTCTGGTAGTTCATTCCATAACACACCACCCTCAGCATGAAAAAGTTGCCACTTAGGTCCCTTTTATATCTTTTCCCTCCCACCTTAAGCCTATACCCTCTAGTTTTGGACTCCCCAACCCTGGGAAGGAGACCTCGTCTATTTATCCAGTCCATGCCCCTCATGATTTTATAAACCCCTATAAAGTCACCCCTCAGCCTCCAGTGGTCCAGGGAAAACAACCCCAGCCTATTCAGCCTCTCCCTATCGCTCAAAGCCTCCAACTTGGCAACATCCTTGTAAACCTTTTCTGCACCCTTTCAACTTTGACAAATATCTTTTCAATAGCAGGGAGACTAGAATTGAATGCAGTATTCCAATAGTGGCCTAACAATGTCCTGTACAGCCGCATCATGTCATCCCAACTCCTATACTCAATTCACTAACTAATAAAGGCAAGTGTCCCAAATGCCTTCTTCACTACCCCGTCTACCTGCAACTCCACCTTCAAGGAACTATGAATCTGCAACCCAAGGTCTCTTATCAGCAACACTTGCCAGGAGCCTACCACTAGGTGCATAAGTCCTACTCTTATTTGCCTTACCAAAATGCAATGCCTCATATTTACCTAAATTAAACTCCATCTGCCACTTCTCGCCTAATTGGCCCAAAGTTATCTTTGTTCTAGGGACAGTTAGTGCAGTATGATTAACTCCAAGTGGTTATTATAAAGTAAATCATATTTTAAGACCCGTGTGCTATAAATATTTGTGTACATTTAAAATAAAGTGAAATAAGTACAATTTCCTAACTTATCAACTTTTTATTTACAGGTATTGTGGTTTGAGAGACAAATCAATGTATCTCTGATACTTCCCATCACAGTGTAGTGATGGGCTCAGTGGTTATTTTCCCCAATCCACAGTACAATTCACAAAGCTTGGTAAACGTTTGATTTGCTTTAATTTTGACACAGTACTCCAAGTTAATTTCAATAGTCTCTAGGATTTTGAATTAAAATTAATGCTCTTCAGTAATAGGATATGTTGAAATTTTTCCAATTGCACTGTAAGTGACAACTTTTGTTTTAGGAGGAACCGATTTTTAGTTTATTTTGTTCCCTGTACTTGTCACCATGAAAATATGCAATTTTTCTTTCTCGTGTAACAGTCTGTAAGCAGTCTGATCCTAATGAAAAGATTGTTAAAATGGACAGTTTTTGTTAATATAATGAAATCCTTCGTGTGATGTAATAGGTTGATTAAGCATTGAATGAATCTTTAAGTATCTTAGACAAGGGCCCAAAACTGTTCACAGTATTCCAGGTGTGGTCCGAGTAGTGCCTCAGAACATCCTAATGTTTTACAGCCAGTAAAGCACTGTTTTGAAGTGAGATAACACCGTTGGTATCCCACTTGGAGAAAACACTTCTTTGAATTGTTTATGATCCCCCTAGAGGATAATCAGGGGTTTTGGTTTAATTTATGTCATCAGAAGGATGGGTCAGGTTGACTGAGCCTACAGACATTATGTGGAGCTGGTCAAAGGTGCACATTTCCCAGGCAGAGTTCTTGCTGAGGGGGGAGCTCAGAAATGACATTGAATGTGAAAAAAAGTGGAGATGGCCAGAGCAGTGATTGATGGCACTTAACACAGAAAAGACAGAAACAAACAAAAGATGTTCTCTCTGAGCATGCAGTTAAAATTACCGGGGATAAAGCCAAATGGGATATGGTAGTCTTGTTGCTGAATCGGAGAACAATTATGAACTCTCACAAACCAAGCAAGAAGGCAAGTCAGGACAAACTATACCTTAGTGAATGTGTAATTCCAGGGCACCTTAGAGCAATGGCTCCTAAACTGTGAGTCGTGGCTTCATCCAATATCAGACAAACACTGAATAGGATCACGAACTCTCCCTCCTCCACTACTGCATCACTCACTGGCACTAAGGCCCAGGTGGCACCCAACCTGCTTCTTGTCCTGCTTATTACTCAGTCTCTTTTTGTCTGGACCATGGGCTCCTGCACATGGTTGCTCCATCAAATCTTGAAATTCGGTGACAACCACCACAAGCCCAGTGCTAGTGCTTCCGCTACTGAGGTATGGCCTGTCTCAACCCAACCATTAACCTAGCTCTGCAGAATGACTGGCTCTGCAGAATGACCTGAGCTCCAAAATCAGTCAACTCAAGACCCTTGAACCTACGCATTCATTATTCCTTGGACCAGGTCTGGAGCAGCTCGGATGAAACACTGGACTGGTGAGAACTAAAATAACACTTTTACAAAACAGTTTAAAAACAAAGTTTAATAATTATATACCAAATGGGGCAGTTTATGCAGTAATAGTTGTGAGTACACAAAATAACATTTTAACAAAATTTTTGAAAATATTTCCAAATTTCTATGTTTTATGTTGATCTATAATATCTAAACTTAATACTTAATAATAAATAAATGCTATTGTTTTATTGTGCTTCTGTTTTTGCTGGTGTTCATGTTGATTTTCAAAAATTAAAATGGGAATGCATTGGAAAGTTGTTTGGGAGCATAGTTCTATAGCTTTGTCAGCACCAGTGACTCAAATGTGTAGATTGCACAACAATTTTATGCAGACGCATCGCTTAATGATGAAAGGAGTAAGTCTTTGACTTAGCTCAGAGTTGTACAATAAAGATTGCTCATTCAGCACTATTGCTCCATCTTAGGTAGGACAGCCCTTGGACACTGCACAGGTAAACATATCACATACCTACATTTAACTCAAGGAAATACTGTTCTTGTTTAGTAACCAAGGTACTATTGCAGTTATACACAGAATTAAACAATACTCACATTCTGCTTTCAAGCTAAATACTTCACAAAGCATAAAAAAGATTAAAATTCACCTGCAGTTGCCACCCAGGTTGATAGGGTTGTTAGGAAGGCATACGGTGTGTTAGGTTTTATTGGTAGAGGGATTGGGTTTCGGAGCTGTGAGGTCATGTTGCAGCTGTACAAAACTCTGGTGCGGCCGCACTTGGAGTATTGCGCGCAGTTCTGGTCGCCGCACTATAGGAAAGATGTGGAAGCATTGGAAAGGGTGCAGAGGAGATTTACCAGGATGTTGCCTGGTATGCAGGGAAGGTCTTATGAGGAAAGGCTGAGGGACTTGAGGCTGTTTTCGTTAGACAGTAGAAGGTTAAGAGGTGACTTAATAGAGACATACAAGATGATCAGAGGATTAGATAGGGTGGACAGTGAGAACCTTTTTCCTCGGATGGTGATGGCTAGCATGAGGGGACATAGCTTTAAATTGAGGGGTGATAGATATAGGACAGATGTCAGAGGTAGGTTCTTTACACAGAGAGTAGTAAAGGCGTGGAATGCCCTGCCTGCAACAGTAGTAGTAGTAAACTTTAAGGGCATTTAAATGGTCATTGAAAAAACATATGGATGATAAGGGAATACTGTAGGTTAGATGGGCTTCAGATTGGTTTCACAGGTCAGCGCAACATCGAGGGCCGACAGACGTGTACTGCGCTGTAATGTTCTATGTTCTAAGTTGCTGTATGACTGAGCATTGATGTCAAGTGCCCAATGACTTGTCTAGCTCTTATTACAAATAAAAAATAATTAACAAAATATGAATTCCCAATTAGCCATGTGATTGGTGGCCAATGATCATTTCTATCTCAGTGGGTGCATTCCAGCCTCATAGTCAGAAGTACAGAGTTCAAAGCCCACTACAGACTGTCCCAGCTTGCAGGATACTGAAGCTTCCAAACTTTTGCAATGAGACAACAGCACCAAACAGCCCCTGAAAGATTATCTCAGGATGGTGCAAGTCTATTAAAGTGTGTGTCTTGGATCTCAAACATTAATAATTAGACCATTTGTCAAGAGTATCAAAATAACAGATGAACAGACAAGTTTCTCCTGAAGGTCTAATTATGAATGCTTGGATGAATTGATTCAATACTGGATTACTCATCAGGGGTCTGTTTTCACAGGGGTGCATGGAGTTATTTTGAATGATTAGTATCTTCATGAGATTATAATAAATTATTAACTTGCCTTGAACTCTTTCAATGTCTGCAGCTTATTTGAATAAAGTCAAGAGCTGTGAAGATTCTGTTATTAACAATGGCTCTGATGAGCTTTTTCATAGAGTCACGTGAACAGCAGTTTTTCTTTTCAAAGTTGATTCCTGAATAGATTTTTGAAATCCATTTCAAGACTTTCCATGTCATTGTGTGTCTCATTAGTTCCATAATGCATACTGGGTGAGTGGAAGTCAATCATGCAGAGGGCTACGGAAGTAGCATTTGGGGTGTTCATGGAGTGCCTGAGAGAATGGACTGGCATAGGGATTGAACAGAGGGGTGAGGTGATAGGAAGGGCGAGGCTAGAGAAGCTAGATTAGATACAGCCTTAGATACAAGTAAGACCAAGTCTTAGAGAATTGAGGCAGGCTTTCGAACTAACCCATCTCCCCAACTCTTAACTGCCTCCAATGGCAGTCGACTAACTACATCCACCTTTCCAGAATGAAAACATGTAGGTCGGGTCCCTAGTGGTAAAGGCAGGTGTCTCAGGGAATTACATAACTCAAGCCTCCTGTCTCAACAGGGGAAAATCTGGCCCAGAGAACAATTGAAAAGGAAGCTGTGCATTGACACACGTGTGCTGATACAAATACACATGGAAACACGTGCACATAAATAGGATAATCTACATTGTCTACAATCAAGGGCTGTCGTTTACCTTTTAGGATAAGAGAACACTGTTGCTGGAATATAATTCATGACTGCCACATGCACAAACTTTTTTGCATCATCAATGATACTAAGAATGGAGGTAAGGTCATCAGTCCGTCCATCTGGGCACAACGCACGGGGAGAGCTCTGAAAGGAGAAAAGGAACGAAGACATGAAGACAACGCAACCCTATTCCCAAGGACAGCCAGACTAACACTGTTGGGAGGGAGAGAAGAATAGTATATCAGTCCCTCAGAACTACTCCATCATTCAATGAGATCCCAGCTCATGTATTACCTCTTGGACTTCCCACCACATACCCCACAATTCTTTGAATCCCTTAGTATCCAAAACATTCTGTCATTGTCTGTCTTGAAAATACTCAATATCTGAAAACGCAAAGCTCTCCAAATATCCTCCAGTATCTACCCTGCCTACCTTTTATCGATGGTCGAGGCTTCAGAGAGTTGCCCTCTCCCTTTATAAACCCCAGAGAATAAAAGCCCTCATCTGGTCATTCTCTCCTCATATGACAATCCCTTCATCCCAGGAGTCAACTGCCTGAACATTTGTGGCACACTGTCTAGGACAAGCAGATCCTTAAGGAAGGAGACCAAAATGGAACAGTATTCCAAGTGTGGTGTCACTAAGAGTCATAATACAATGTGAAAAAGACTTGATTACTCTTATTCTCCAATCCCTTTGTAAAAGCAGCTAACACAACATTGGGGAGGCAGTTATCCAGGATTCCAAGCTACCGTTTTGAGTACATGGGTTCAAATCTCACCAGATGGTATGAATTTGAATGTAACGAAAATCTGGAATAAAAAGCGAGTCTAATAGTGACTGTGTAACCACTGTTGATTGTTGTAAAAACCTACCTTATTCACTAATATCCTTTAGAGAAGGAAATCTGCCATCCTTACTTGGCCTACATGTGACTCCAGACCCACAGCAATGTGGTTGACTCTTAATTGCCCTCTAGGTATTTACTGATAGGCAATAAACGATGGCCTAGCCAGCAACACTCTCATTCTATGTAAGAATAAAAAAACCGCTTTTTACTCCTGCATTTCAACTTTTGAGATTTGTGTGCATTAATATTGCTAGATGGTCTCATAGCAGAAATGTCAATGAGCTAATAATCCAGAGAACCAGACTAACGCCCTAGAACCAATCTAGTCTATCTTTAATCCTGGTCTGGTCATTACCATGCACAATCACTCCAGTCAGCAAACAATCTGCTTGACATTTGAAACTTCCCCTTGAAAGAGTCAAACTTTTCAGGTACTCATATGTACCAAACCACTACAGAAGAGTTGCCAAATGATCAAGATGACTGCTCACCATGAATTTCTCTGTTAGGGCCACCCACATCTCATGAACAGGTAATCAAAAAGCCTGACTAGCAACTGAACTAACTCTGAACTGCTGAACTCCTGCCATGCGTCTACACAGTCTCCATGAAACCCACCAGAAGAAATGAGCAACATTTGGGAAGCTTACTGAGAAATAGACACTGGCTGGACTGTCATTGAGCTCCAGCTCCATAGGGTTTTTCTCATTGTAGGATGTTGAATAATTACTAGGCCATCGAGATGGGATGCTGCTGTTGGACCCGCCGATACTCCAGTACTCCTCGAAAGTCTTGCCTAGATCCTCAGCCAGTTGGCTGCAGTTGAAGATGATGGCTCCCAGTTCTTTAACCTGTCAAAAGTAAGAAGGTCAAGTAAGGAAACTTGGCAAACATGAGCAATTGGGTGTTGAGCATCCTGAAAACAAAGCTCCTGATTAAAAACAAAACATGTATTTACATAACACTCTTCACACATCTATAAAATGCCCCAAAGTCACCTAAGGATGTAATGGAGCGTTCCAAGGCACTTCACAGAAGCATTATGAAACAAAGTGTCACGTCAAGCCATACAAGATGGCCAGAATTTGGCTAAAGAAGTTGGTTTTAATTAGGGGTCTTAAAGGAGAAGTATAAGGTAGAGAGGAGGACAGGTTTAGGGAGGGAATTCCAGTGCTTGGGGATCAGACAGCTGAAGGTACAACTATCAATGGTGGACCAATTAGAATTGGGGAAACATGAAAGGCAAGGATGAGTGGAACAGAGAGATTTCAGAGGATTGTGGGGTTGGAGAAGATTACTGAAATAGGGAGATGGTGGGGCCATGGATAGATTTGCAAACGAGGATACAAATAGAAACTATTTACTTGAACCCAGAGCACAGAAAGGCAGGAACAAGGTTCCTGACTCCACAATAATGCACCTAATATTCCGACAAATTGCTTTCATCTCCACATGTCCTATTCACATGCTCAAGTTGATTCCGCCACCAACCCTTAATCACTCCCTCCACAAATGCTCATTCTTTCCTCCTTTATTACTTGCGAGCAAATTGAGGCCAAGAGGCAAAGTACCTGGGGTCTACTCTTCCCAGTCCCGATGCTCAGCTCATGCTATCTTGACTTTTCCTGTGAAGTCTCTAGGAAAATGGTCACCAGGCAGTGAGCAACTTGAGCATGGCAAAAGAAAGAAACATGCTGTAAAAGTTTTTTGCTTTGTGCTCAGCAGGACAGAACTGCAAGTTTGCCAAATTTCAAAGGGAACAACAATTTATACTGCATAAAAGAAAGAGTTGGCAAATGGATTCTAATTGGTAGAGGCTTTGCTCTGGAAAATGCACCAGGGAACAGTTTATTGTGAAGCTTTTATTTTCAAACCAGGCATATCAATGCTGATTGATCAGAAAAGACCCTTTCTGATGAAGGGTCTAGGCCCGAAACGTCAAAGTTTTCCTGCTCCTATGATGCTGCTTGACCTGCTGTATTCATCCAGCCCCACGCCTTGTTATCTCGGATTCTCCAGCATCTGCAGTACCTTTTATCTCTTTTCATGAGGATGCCCCATATTTATTTGAAAAAGTTGAATGAAAAGGACAGCAATTTGAGAGTGTGTGTATATCTCACGGCTTCTAGCACGCATTATGAGCTTGAACTTTTCAGGCTTTGCCATTAGAGACAAGAGTGCTGGCACTTTACATCTTAAGCTGTGCCGGTCCACAGCTTCTCCTCAGTACCTGGGTCAACGATCTCCAATCCATGTTAGCACTTCCAATGTATACATGTTTCCTGTCAACAATCCAGAATTTCGTATGAAGAACCCCAGCTGTCAGCCTGGGCATGTCCACAACCGTAAACGTAGCTCCTGTTGACAGATAAAACACAGTCCAATAACCACATGTAAGATAACAAGGCGTGGGGCTGGATGAACACAGCAGGCCAAGCAGCATCACAGGAGCAGGAAAACTTGACGTTTCGGGCCTAGACCCTTCATCAGAAAATCATTTTCTGATGAAG
>JAHRHZ010000092.1:3414434-3444536 GCA_024137785.1 Ginglymostoma cirratum | reverse complement strand
CTTCATCAGAAAATGATTTTCTGATGAAGGGTCTAGGCCCGAAACGTCAAGTTTTCCTGCTCCTATGATGCTGCTTGGCCTGCTGTGTTCATCCAGCCCCATGCCTTGTTATCGCGGATTCTCCAGCATCTGCAGTACCTTTTATCTCCAATAACCACATGTGTTATGTTCACTTGACAGTCAATGCAGAACTTGTATTTTTTTTATATTTAGTCAAGACAGTCACTGGCTAGGCTAGATTTGTTGCCCATCCCTAAAAGCCCTTGAAAAGGAGATGATGAGCCATCTACTCAAACCACTGCAGTACTTGTGCTGTAGGCAAACCCACAATGCTTTTAAGGAGAGTATTCCAGGAATGTGACACAGCGAACAAATGGTGGTATATTTCCAAGTCAGGACTGTTTGTGTGCAGGTGGAGGGGAAATTACAAGTGGTGATTTTTTAATGGATCTGTTGCCATCAGCCTTCTTGGTAGTAGAGGTTGTCTGTCTGGAAGATCCTGTCAAAGGTGCCTTGGTGAGCTGCTATGGTACATCTTGTAAATAATACATACTATTGCTACTTTTGAACTAGTGGTGGAGGGACCGCATATTGATGATGATGGATGGAGTGCTGATTAAGAAGGCTGCTTTGTCCTGGATGGTGTTGAGCTTTGTTAGGACGATCAGGTCATCCCAAAGTTTTTCATAGCTAATGAATTACTTTTGCAGTGCAGCCAATGTGGAAACATTAGAAACAGCAATCCACTGAGCAGAGCAAGCCCAACCCCCACCCCCCAAAAAAAAAAACAGGTAATGTGATGATAAGCAGATAACCTGCCCTAATGAAGATAGTGGGATAAATATCAGCCACCTCACTAGAGTGAGCCCCCATCTGAATATTGCCCTGGGGACAAATATCTTGGAGGCTTCTTTTACCTGATTTACAGTCTCATCTAAAAGATAATAACTTCCAACAGCGTGCCGCTCCCTCAAAACTGCACTGGAGCATCAGACTGCACTTGTGCTCAAGCCTCCAGAGAAGGGCTCAAGCCCACAATCTTGATTATGAGTTGGGGGACGCTTCCCATTAATCCACAGCTAACTCTGACAGAAAACTAGGTGGCAGGGAATTACAGAGTCATTAAATAACAGTCCAAAAAGAGACCATTGTGCCTTTGGCACCATTACTTTAGCAGAACAATCAATTGATCACATATCGTGAGCCCTGAAGATGTTCCCTTCATGCATTTATTGGCAAATAGATTAGAGAAATGGTGGCATAATGGTAATGAAAGCTAAGCCTTGGTGACCATGTAACCATTGTTGATTGTCATAAACCCATCTGATTCATTAATGTCCTTTAGGGAAGGAAATGTGTCATCCTTATCTGGTCTGGTCTACATGTGACTCCAGATCTATAAAAATGTGGATAACACAACTACCCTCTGATCAATTAAGGATGGGCAATAAATGCTGATCTAGCAATGATGCCCACATCACACGAATAGAGGGAAAAAAAAACAGATTCTTCAAAAAACAATGACTCAAATCAGCACTCAAACATGTTGAAAAACTATCAGGGCTCAAAGCTTTGGTAAACATACCACTCTTCTTCAGAAGATCCAGGTCAGCCAGAGTTTCTGTCCTTGATGGTTTACTGACAGCGATACGCACGGACAGATACTTAGAAACTTCCTGCATTTTCTGCAGAACCTCTTCACCCTGAAAGGACAAGTTATTTATCAAAACTGGAAGTGTGGCAAATAGTGAGAGAAATGACAGACTTCAGGAGAAGTCAGACAGGCCGGTGGGACAGATAAGCACAGCAAAAATGAAATTCAACCCAGAGTGCAGATGGTACATTTTGGTCAGAATGTTAGAATGGAAAATATAAACCAACTTTTTTTCGAAAATTGTTCTAGGACATAAGTGTTGCTGAGCAGACCAGTGTTTATTGACCATCCCTAATTACCCTGGAGGTGGTGGTGGCCTTCCTGAGCTGCTATAGTCCACATACTATAGAGACACACACAGTGCTATTAAGGGAGGGAGTTCCAGGACTTTAACCTTGTGACACAGAAGGAATGGCCATACATTTCTAAGTCATGATAATGTACGACTTGGAGGGCAATTTTCGAGTAGCGTTCCTATGTTCCTGCTCCCTTTGACCTACTGGAGGTCATAGGTGCACTGGAAACCTGGGTGGGTGATACAGTCGTAAAGGAGATGCTGGAACAGACAGGCTTGTGGCTATTGGTATACAAGTCTTTGAAGACGATGGAACCCAGGTTGATGAAGCTGCTAATAAAAATTGAGGGGATCCTGAACTTTATGAATCAAGGTTGAGTAGAAAAGACAGAAAATTATGCTAAGCTTCACAGAAAACACTCATTGAATGCCATCTAGGACACTGTATCCAATTCTGGACATGACACTTTAGGAAGGATATGAAGGCTGTGGAGATGATACAGATGAATAGTTCTTAACCTGGGGTTAGGAATGAAGAAGCCAGGACAATAGACAATAGACAATAGACAATAGACAATAGACAACAGGTGCTGGAGTAGGCCATTCGGCCCTTCGAGCCAGCACCACCATTCATTATGATCATGGCTGATCATCCACAATCAGCATCCTGTTCCTGCCGTATCCCCATAACCCCTGATTCCATTATCTATAAGAGCTCTATCCATCTCTTTCTTGAAAGTATCCAGAGACTTGGTCTCCACTGCCTTCTGGGGCAGAGCATTCCATATATCCACCGCTCTCTGGGTGAAGAAGTTTTTCCTCAGCTCTGTTCTAAATGGCCTACCCCTTATTTTTAAACTGTGTCCTCTGGTTCTGGACCCACCCATCAGCGGAAACATGCTCCCTGCCTCCAGAGTGTCCAATCCCTTAATAATCTTATACGTCTCAATCAGATCCCCCTCTCATCCTTCTAAATTCAAGTGTATAGAAGCCCAGTCGCTCCAATCTTTCAACATATGATAGTCCCGCCATTCCAGGAATTAACCTCGTGAACCTACGCTGCACTCCCTCAATAGCGAGAATGTCCTTCCTCAAATTTGGAGACCAAAACTGCACACAATACTCCAGGTGTGGTCTCACCAGGGCCCTGTACAGCTGCAGAAGGACCTCTTTGCTCCTATACTCAATTCTTCTTGTAATGAAGGCCAGCATGCCATCAGCTTTCTTCACTGCCTGCTGTACCTGCATGCTTGCTTTCATAGACTGATGTACAAGAACACCTAGATCTCGTTGTACTTCCCCTTTACCTAACTTGACTCCATTTAGGTAGTAATCTGCCTTCCTGTTCTTGCCACCAAAATGGATAACCTCACATTTGTCCACATTAAACTGCATCTGCCATGCATCCGCCCACTCACCTAGCCTGTCCAAGTCACCCTGTACTCTCATAACATCCTCCTCACATTTCACACTGCCACCCAGCTTTGTGTCATCAGCAAATTTGCTAATATTACTTTTAATGCATTCATCTATATCATTAACGTATATCGTAAACAGCTGCGGTCTCAGCACCAAACCTTGCGGTACCCCACTGGTCACCGCCTGCCATTCCGAAAGGGACCCGTTTATCACTACTCTTTGCTTCCTGTCAGCCAGCCAATTTTCAATCCAAGTCAGTATTTTGCCCCCAATACCATGTGCCCTAATTTTGCTCACTAATCTCCTATGTGGGACTTTATCAAAGGCTTTCTGAAAGTCCAGGTACGCTACATCCACTGGCTCTCCCTTGTCCATCTTCATAGTTACATCCTCAAAAAATTTCAGAAGATTAGTCAAGAACGATTTCCCCTTCGTAAATCCATGCTGACTCTGACCTATCCTATTACTGCTATCCAAATGAGTCGTAATTTCATTTTTTATAATTGACTCCAGCATCTTTCCCACCACTGACGTTAAGCTAACCGGTCTATAGTTCCCTGTTTTCTCTCTCCCTCCTTTCTTGAAAAGTGGGACAACATTAGCTACCCTCCAATCTGCAGGAACTGATCCTGAATCTATAGAACATTGGAAAATGATTATCCATGCGTCCATGATTTCTAGAGCCACCTCCTTAAGTACCCTGGGATGCAGACTATCAGGTCCCGGGGACTTATCAGCCTTCAGACCTAACAGTCTGTTCAACACCATTTCCTGCCTAATATAAATTCCCTTCAGTTCATCCATTACCCTAGGTCCTTCAGCCACTACTACATCTGGGAGATTATTTGTGTCTTCCTTAGTGAAGACAGATCCAAAGTACCTATTCAACTCTTCTGCCATTTCCTTGTTCCCCATAATAAATTCACCCGTTTCTGTCTTCAAGGGCCCAATTTTAGTCTTTACCATTTTATTTCTTTTCACATACCTAAAAAAGCTTTTACTAGCTTCCTTTTACTATCCTCCTCCTCCCCAGGAGTAGGACATTCAGCCCCTCAAGCCTGCTCTACCATTCCAGACCATGCTGATCACTGACTTTCACCCAGCTATCCCCATATCCTTTGATATCATTGGAAACTAGGAATTGTTCTTTGGGCAGAAAGGCAATTTGATGATGGTGTTTAAAATCATGCAAGATTAAAAATAGAATAAAAGAAATAGCAGTTGTTTACAAGGAATGGAAAATCAATAATTAGAGGACACACACTTGAAACAATTGGAAGAGGTACACAAAAGAAAAGTGGTTTTGTTCAAAGAGGATTTGGAATGCATTCTCTGAGATGGGACAGCAAGTCCCTAATTTTGACCCAATCAACATCGTTGTACTTTGATGTCATTCACAACGTAGCCATTTGCCTTTGTGTCATTCATTATGGCATCTGGGCATGGTGGCTCAGTGGTTAGCACTGCTGCCTCACAGCATCAGGGACCCAGGGTCGATTCCACCCTTGGCGACCATGTGTGGAGTTTGCATGTTCGTCCATGTCTGTGTGGATTTCCTCCAGTTGCTCCAGTTTCCTCCCACAGTCCAAAGATGTGCAATTTAGGTGGATTGGCCATTCTAGATTGCCCATAGTGTCCAGGGATGTGTAGGTTAGGTGGATTACTGCATGGTAGACAAAGGAGTCCAGGAAAACAGGAAAGTAGAGTTGAGGCCACAATCAGATCAGCCTTAATGTCATTGAATAGCATGTGGAAAGAGATTTCATAACGCAGCAGCATGGTGGCTCAGTGGTTAGCACAGTAACAGGGACCCAGGTTCTATTCCAGAGTCGGGAAACTGTCTATATGGAGTTTGCATGTTCTCCCATGTCTGCACGGGTTTCCTCTGGGTGCTCCAGTTTCTTCCCACAGTCCAAAGATGTGCAGGTTAGGTTGACTGGCCATGCTAGATTGCCCATAGTGTCCAGGGATGTGTAGGTTAGGCGGATTAACGCATGGTTAATGATAGGGTTCAGGGCATGCGTCTGGGTGGGATGCTTTTTGGAAGATCTATGTGGATTTGATGGACCAAATGGCCTGCTTCCACATGGTCATCGCATATTTCTTACTCTGTTCCCTGCAAATTTTTCTACCTGGCCTTTATTCCCCTTGATTAAAAATCTGTCCAACTCAACCTTGAAAATATTGAATGACAGTGCCCTTCCTTGGAAAAACCATTTCAAAGACCAAAAAAATCTCAAGAAATGTATCCACATCCCCATCTTAAATTGAGAAACCCCTCATTTTTAAATGGTTCTGGATTCCCTTGCAAGGGGAAACATGCTGTCAAGCCACCCTCAGCATAGTATAGTTTTAAAATAAAATCTCTCATTCTTCTAAACTTGGTCAAGTAAGGGGTTGACTACATAAACAGGCATCTATGTTAAACTGATGTAATACATGTCATAAAATGATGGAGAGGGTCTAAAGAGAGAAGCAAGAGTCTGGACCTTGTGCTAAGTCTATGTGTACATTGTTAATAAAATAGGAACAAAGACTTACTTTGAAAAGGGTAGGCAATGGCCTAGTGGTTTTTTCGCTAGACTATTAATCCAGAAACCCGTCTAATGTTTTGGGGAGAGAGATATTAGGAACTGCCGATGCTGGAGAATCTGTTATAACAAGGTGTAGAGCTAGATAAACACAGCAGGCCAAGCAGCATCAGAGGAGCAGGAAAGCTGACGTTTCAGGTCTAGACTCTTCTTCAGAAGGGGACCCAGGTTCGAATCCCAACACAGCAGATGGTGAAATTTGAACTCAATATATTAAAAAACGTATGGAATTAAGAATTGTCAAATCATTACCGATTGTTGGAAGAACCCATCTAGGTCACTCATGTCCTTCAGGGAAGGAAATCTGCTGCTCTCACCTGGTCTGGCCGACATGTGACTCCAGACCCACAGCAATGTGGTTGACTCTCAACTGCCCTCTGAGATGGCCAAGAAAGCCACTCAGTTGTACCAGTTGCTACAAAGTCTCAAAGAGCTGAACGCCTGGAATCGACCTAGGCACTGGAAAAGACAACAGAAACAGCCCTGTCAACCGTGCAAAGTCCTCCTCACTAACATCTGGGGTAGCGCCAAAATTCGGACTGCTGTTTCACAGACTAGTTAAGCAACAGCCTGACATAGTCATACTCACAGAATCATACCTTACTGACAACGTCCCAGACACCACTGTCACCGTCCATGGATATGTCCTGTCCCACCAGCAGGACAGATCCAGCAGAGGTGGCAGCACAGTGGTATACAGTCAGGAGGGCGTTGCTCTAGATGTCCTCAACATTGACTCCGGACCCCATGAAGTCTCATGGCTGCAGGTTAAACATGGGCAAGGAAACCTCCTGCTGATCACCATATACCATCCTCCCTCAGATGAAGAATCAGTACTCTCTCATGTTGAACAACACTTGGAGGAAGCACTGAGGATGGCAAGGGCACAAAATGTGCTCTGGCTGGGGGATTTCAATGTCCACCACCATGAGTGGCTCAGCAGTACTACTGATTAAGCTGGTCAGGTCCTAAATGACACAGCTGCTAGACTGGGTCTGTACCAGGTGGTGAGGGAACCAACAAGTGGGAAAAGCATACTTGATCTCATCCTTGCAAATCTGCCAGCTGCAGCTGCATCTATCCATGACAGTATCGGTAACAGTGACCATCACATAGTCCTTGTGGAGACAAAGTCCCACCTTCACACTGAGAATAACTTCCATCGTGTTCATCATAGAATAAATGATACAAATTGCATGGCACTATCACTGTGCTAAATGAAACAGACTTCGCACAGATCTAGCAACTCAAGACTTGGCAAGCACGAGATACTGTGGGCCATAAATAGCAGCAGAACTGTACTCCAGTACAATCTGTAACCTCATGGCCCAGCATATCCCCCACTCAACCATGCCCATCAAGCCAGGGGATCAACCCTGGTTCAATGGAGACTGCAGGGGGCATGTCACGAGCAGCACCAGGCATACTTGAAGATGAGGTATCAACCTGGTGAAGCCACCAAACAGGACTACTTGCATGCCACACAGTGAAAGGAGCAAGTAATAGACAGAGCTAAGCATTCCCACAACCAACGGATCAGATGTAAGCTCTGCAGTCCTGCCACATCCAGTCGTGAATGGTGGTGGACAATTAAACAACTCACTGGAGGAGGTGGCTCCACAAATACCCCCATCTTCAATGACGGAAGAGCCCAGCATATCAGTGCAAAAAATAAGGCTGAAACATTCACAGCAATCTTCAGCCAGAAGTGCTGAGTGGATGATCTATTTTGACCTCCTCCAGTGGTCCCCAGCGTTACAGATACCAGTCTTTGGACAATTCGATTCACTCCATGTGATATCAAGAAACAGCTGGAGACACTGGAGACTGCAAAGGCTACAGGCCTGGACAACATTCCGGCAATAGTAATGAAGACTTGTGCTCCAGAACTTGCCGCTCCCCTAGCCAAGCTGTTCCAGTACAGTTACAACACCAGTACTTACCTGGCAATGTGGAAAATTGCCCAAGTATGTCCTGTACACAAAAAGTAGGACAAATCAAACCCAGACAATTACCGCCCCATTAGTCTACTCTCAATCATCAGTGAAGTGATGGAAGGTGTCATCAACAGTGCTATCAAACAGCACCTGCTCAGTTTGGGTTCCGCCAGGGCTACTCAGCTCCTGACCTCATTACAGCCTTAATTCAAACATAGACAAAAAAACCTGAATTCCAGAGGTGAAGTGAGACTGACAACCCTTGACATCAAGGCTGCATTCTACCAAGTGTGGCATCAAGGAGCCCTAGCAAAATTGGAATCAATGGGTATCAGGGGGCAAACTCTCTAGTAGTTGGAGTCATACATGACACATAGGGAGACAGCCGTAGTTATTGGAGGTCAATCATCTCAGCTCCAGGACATCTCTGCAGGAGTTCCTCAGGGTAATGTCCTCGGCCCAACTATCTTCAGCTGCTTTATCAATGACCAACCCAATGACCAGAAGTGGGGATGTTCGCCAATGATTGCACAATGTTCAGCACCATTCAGTATCACTCAGATACTGAAGCAGTCAATGTTCAAATATCCAGGCTTGGGCTGACAAGTGGCAAGTGACATTCGTGCAACACAAATGCCAGGCTATGACCATCACCAATAAGAGACAATCTAACCACCACCTCTTGACAGTGTTACCATCACTGAATCACCCACTATCAACATCCTGGGGGTTATCATTGACCAGAATCTCAACTGGACTCACCACATAAACACAGTGGCTACAAGACCAGCTCAGAAGCTAGGAATACTGCTGCAAGTAACCCATCTCCTGACTCCTCAAAGCCTGTCCACCATCTACAAGGCACAAGTCAGGAGTGTGATGGAGTACTCCCCACCTGCCTGGATGAGTGCAGCCCCAACAACACTCAAGGAGGAGCCGCTTGATTGGTACTACATCCACAAGCATCCTCTCCCTCCACCACCGATGCTCAGTGTGTACTATCTAGAAGGTGCACTGCAGAAGTTCACCGAAGATCCTCAAACAGCACCTTCCAAACCCACGGTCACTTCCATCTATGAAGACAAGGGCATCAGACATATGGGAACATTGCCACCTCCAAATTCCCCTCCAAGCCACTCACCAACCTGACTTGGAAATATATCGCTGTTCCTTCATTGTCGGTGAGTCAAAATCCTGGGAATTCCCTCCCTAATGGCAGATGGGTCAACCTACAGCAAGTGGACTGCAGCGGTTCAAGAAGGCAGCTCACCACCAACTTCTCAAGGACAACTAGGGATGGGCAAGAAATGCTGGCCAGCCAGTGACACCCACATCCCACAAATAAATAGAAAATGAAAAGACATTAGACTCTAGAGAGTCTGCCAGTGACGTAACGCATCTGACTTCCTACGACACCACCACCACACAATGAGAGAAACTTCAATGAGTACAGGCCCATTTCTTCCTCATAAAACATTCATCCCAGGAATCAGCTGAGTGAATCTCCTCTGAACCATTTCTAATACAAATGTGACTGATGCTGAACATTTCCCAAGGCTGTACCTGGTAGGCAGAAGGTTCTGATGTGTGTGTGTCTTTGTTTTGCATGGTCCAGTAGAAGGAACTGATCTCAATGCTTTTCTCTGCTTCCCTCAGCAACTTCATCCAGCCTTTAAAAATAGATGGGTTCACAGTGGAGTTAGGCCCAAAATGCATCCCCTCTGGAATACTCTCAACGAGGACAAGACTGCAAGCATAAGAGGCAACATAAGTATGTATCAGCTCATGAAACCTTGTATTTCAACAGAAGATGAACAGTAAGTTTAATTGCTGTAGCAATCATCGCTTTGACCCAGATTATGTACAGGTAATGCTGCAATCAATCGCACAAATACCTTCAAAGGACGTTGCAATTCACTGTTTACTCTCGAGTTCATACAGGACGCTTTATCACCCTTTGACTTACCAAGGATCCCTCTGGGGGCATTGCAGGGTCTGCTATTCCCCCCAACACCACTACCTATAAGTGAAACTGGGGTCCCAGCCAATTTCCTGGGTACCTGCATGAGTCAGACCAGCCCAACTCTATATCAGCAGCAGCTTTTCTGATCTCACTGGGGATGTGGATCTTGTCCATTTGGTGGCTGTAGGGGAACAGCAGTAACTGCACCATCATCAGGAGGATGAGAATGACAATCACGGTCAACACCAGCACTGCATCTCGGTAGATCTGGAGGAGAAGATACAGACTTTAGAATCTCTGCTGTCTGCAGCATCAGTGTTACCTCCCCATAGGCTCCAGTGAGACTCATTACCCAAAGCATCACTTCCCCATCCTTACCAAACAGTGAGTAATAACTGCTACAGGCAAGCATCAAGGTCAGAAAGGCTAGGATTGTAGCTAAATAGAAGACCAATCAGTCCCTCAAGCCTGTTCTGCCATTCATTTAGGAGAGTGACCTGCACCTTCCTAGGAAAAGTTCTTCAACTTGAAATGTTAAATCTTTCTCTCTCTACAGACAATACCAGACTTGCTGAGTACTTCAAACATTTTCTGGCTTTATTTCAGATTTCCTGCATTAACAGTATTTTACTTATCAACTCCACTATCCACCTTGCTTCTATCACTCTTAATTCCCTTACCTAATAAAATCTTCCATCTCACTTTTACAAAACCTCAAATTGTTGCCTCTCAATAGTTTTTTTTTGAGGAGTGGGGGCAAGAAAAGAGAGAGAGCATGAAAAACAACATTACACTGCCTAGTTCTGGAGTCTCCCACCAATTAACCCCATCAGATCCTTTGATCATCTTAAACATTTTTTTTAAAATCACTAATCACTCATTGAACTGCGGTGCAGGAGGGAACAAATGCTTTGTCTGCATAATGCTCCTGCTTGTGTTACTAAAGTAAGGAAAACATTCACTAATTAATAGCTTCATCTTACCACAAGCTGCAAGACAGCAGGATCATGTGACATCACATCACAACCTGTGATAAAATATGCTGTGTTTCATTAGGGTACAAACAGACAGACAAACCTCATATACTACATCTCCCCTCAAGTCTTTGATTTTAACCATAATATTACAGACTATGCAACCTGACCTCTAGATTCATCCTTTTAGGCCTTGCTTTTGCTTGTTGGCATGAAAACAGGCAACAGATTAAGATGTCAGCTACAAAGACCCCATTTCCCCTTACACCCAGAACATAGTCTCTAGATTCCACACCTTCTGCAATCCGGAATTCCACGGGCTACAGTTCCCCTTCCCATCAGGAAAGGCTGATGGTGGCTTCAGCTGAAGCAGAAAAGAAGAAAACATTTGTTAAATGACAGGTTGTGGGGACCCTGTTCCCCAACATTCCCTAGCACCTTGGTGCATCATTCATATGTTAAGACTAAGTTCAGATGTGGAGCATGAGGGTGCTGATTGACTGCGGAAACAATCATAATTGAATCTGTTTGTGCCTTTACCCGATGATTACCCCACACAGACACACACCCACAAGAACTTAAGAAACAGGAGCAGGTGTGGACTGTACCATTCCTTGGGCCTGCTCGGTCATTCGATACAATTATAGCCAATCCATTCATTCAATTCCATCTTCCTATTAATTCTGTGTTACCTGTCAAGTCTAAAGATCTATTGATCATTGTCTTGAATCAACTGAACATATCCAGTTTTGTGGCAGAGTTCTAAAGATTTACAACCTTCTGGATAAAGAAATTTGTCTGTATCTCACTCTTAAATGGCCAACCTTTATTCTGAGACAGTGTCATTCTGAGCTCTAACCATTTTAGAATATCTCTGTATGAATGGCTGGCATTTCCATGTTGTAGTAGGGGCTGGAGAAATCTAATTCTGATCATACACTTTCCAGTGTGAATGAGTGGGGCGGCACGGTGGCTCAGTGGTTAGCACTGCTGCCTCACAGCACCAGGGACACGGGTTTGATTCTCAACCTCAGGCAACTGTCTGTGTGGAGTTTGCATATTCTCCCTGTGAGTTTCCGCCAGGTGTTTCTGTTTCCTCCCACAGTCCAAAGATGTGCAAGTTAGGTGGATTGGCCATGCTAAATTGTCCATAGTGTTCAGGGATGTGTAAATTAGGTGGGTTATAGGGGAAAGGGGTAGGAAGATTGGTCTGGGTGCGATGATCTTCAGAAGGTCCATGAGGACTTGTTGGGCTGAAGGGCCTGTTTCCACACTATAGGAATTCTATGATTCTATGAGTAAATATTGGCCCATGATTGAGAGGTTAAACAGACTGGGAAAAGGCGGCCTGCATTTACACAGCACCTTCCACCACCTTAGTACATCCCAAAGAGTCTCACAAGGTGAGAAAGTGCTGAATTGAGTGCAGGGACCATCGTATAGTAGCAAATTGGGCAGTGAAATTAGGCACAGCCTGATCCCACAAAAATTGCAATGTGAAAAGTAACCACAGAGCCTGGTTTTAGGCCATCATTGCCAAATAAATACCATTTGGGGCACTGGGGTAAAATTGGAAGGAGCTCCCCTACACTTCTTAAAGTAGCCATGGGACCTTTCATATCCACCCAGACAAGATCACAGTCCCACCTAAAACAAAATGGCAGATCCAACAGCACAACACCTGCTAAGTCAAGACTATGGGGAATCTCTTGAAAAGTGCATCTTGAAAAAGTGCCTGGGAATGGGGGAGAAACATGCGCAGAGAGAACAATAGGAGGTTGTTTAAGGTCCCACTGCAAGAATCAGTGTGAACTGGTTACTACAGACCTAGAAATAAATAAATGAAATCCAATTAAGCTTCATTAACAGGAAATGACATTGACCTTTCTTGCCAGGGCCTGGAGCAGTTCACTGAGCCCTGAACTAGTCTCAGGAAATCAGTCAACATTCCCATCCTAAACTCTCCTCCACAAAACAAAATAATTGGTTGGAAGGGTCTCAGGGCCACTGGGGTTGAGTGGGTAACTGAGAAAGGTGTCCTCATCATCACAAGCCAGTGACTCTACAGAAAAGTGAACACACCTACACGTAGGTTCAGGATCAGTCTGGACTGCGACAGGTCTAGATGTCCAATGTCCTCCTGACTCTTTCCTGCTTCTCTGGTGAGGGAGCAGAGGTGAACTAGACTTGCAAAGCATCTCTCACTCAATCACATGAACAAACATACTTTGTCAGTCATACACTCACGTGCATTCGTATTACACCACTCAATGTCTAGTTACCTTCTGGTGTATCAACTGCAGCTTCATGTCTTTCTTCCTTGAGCCTGGTTGGGATCTCAGAAGTACAACTGCAGAAAGTAGAAACATGAAGTTAGGACAATGTTGAATAATTGTTTCTTCATATTAATCTGGACACCCTGCCCCAGGTTTCCGAAAGCTGTGGCTTTCCTAACAAATCACATGTAGCCGACCAATTCTCCCATGCAAAGCATCCCAGCAAGTTTATTTCCCTTGAGTGCACCTTAAACTTCCATTATGGAATCATCTCTGCTTGCAGACTGTCAGAACAGGCCAACAGGAGATCTGATCAAGGTGAACAAGTGGATTTAGATAAGATTCCCATTAGATGATGGTACCTGGAATAGAAGGTTCAGGTTTAAGGTTTTGGATAAGAGTTTTATAGGTTAGAAAGGGAGGGTTCTCCCCCGCTGCACTTCAAAGTGGTGCTGGCGACAGCTTTCACATCCATTTGAACAGGTCTCACTCAAAAGACAGCGCAGCACTCCCTACCACACTGCTCCGTTCCCACCAGTGAAACAATAATGACTTTATAAAGTTCATCTATTTCACTGGAGAAATGGATCGGACAAATGTACTTAATATTTAACAAATCTATTGAAAGATACAGTTTGATTCAGTTTAATATCACAAAGTCAGCAGCTTCCACCTTAGCTGGCGATGTGAGAGGAGATTCTGCGTTAATGTAAAAAGCATTCAGAGGTCTGCGTTAAGAGATAACAAGGTGTGGAGCTGGATGAACACAGCAGGCCAAGCAGCATCATAGGAGCAGGAAAGCTTGACGTTTCGGGCCTAGACCCTTGCTGCTTGGCCTGCTGTGTTCATCCAGCTCCACACCTTGTTATCTCAGATTCTCCAGCATCTGCAGTACCTATTATCTCAGAGGTCTGCATGTTTAATTTTTACATGAGATGGGAGCATGAGATAGCAAGGCCATCACTTGTCCTGGAATTGAATGACTTGCTCAGCTATTTTTGAGGACCGTTGAAGGTCAACCAACGTGGTGAGTCTGGAGGCACATGCAGGCCAGGCCAGATGAGCAGAGATTTCCTTCCCCAAGTGGCAGTAGCAGGTGGGTTTTTACAAAAGTGGTCAAACTAGGCTATCTTCTAATTCCAGATTTTTTTAAAAAGAAAAATTGAATTCAAATGTTATGGATTTGAACTTTTCTCTAAAACATTGTGCTGGGGTTCTGAATTACTAGCGTGCAGATAGTACCACCACGTGCCAACTCCCAACTACATGTATCCTTACATCAACCCCTTATACTACATGTACAGCCATTTCACTCAGTGCAGAGGTGTTCTGCATCTGCACACTCACCCAAAACCTCACTGTGGGCATTATGTAGTGTCTCACAGGTAAGAGACCTCAGTAAAGATCCTTCTAATCAGGTAGCCCTCTCCTGAACCAATGGGGAGCTGCAGTAGAGAATATTGTACAGAACTGAGCTATCTAATGTTCTTACAGGACTGCATGTAATTTTAACAGCTTGAATAATTTCATGTCTCTAAAGGACACGCAGCATGAACAGCTGTAACCTATTCTCCATTCTTTGAAGTTCTTGGCACACAAACAGTTACAAATTCAGAGATATTTAACATTATGACAGCATGTGCTGTTCAAGGTGTCTCCTTAAGTATTTATTCCATGAAGAATCCCCTGCTGGTACTTGTGTGTATGGCTGCATCAAGTGAACAAAATACAGGGGGAAGTCTTTCAATTTCTACCTCCACGCAAATTCCACGGTTTTGATTTTTGGTGCCTCTGTGCATTGATGGCAGGGGAAGGGGGTTAGGGTCAAATGGAAACAGTTTCCAATAATGTTCCAAAGGGTCCAGTGTTAGGTCCTTCTGTTTGTTGCATACATTAACGACTTGGATTTAAAGGTGAGAGGCAGAGTTAGGTATTTGCAGACGATATGAATTCAGTTGTGTTTTTGATGGGGACGATAGCTGTTGACTCGAGATTGGCATCAAATGTTTGAGTGAAAAATAGCAAATGGAATTCAATCTAGAGAATTGCAAGATCATGCTTTTAGGAAGGGCAAACAAAAGAGAGTGCACAATAAAGGAGTGGATATTGAAGGAGTCGGAGGGAGAGGAGCAGAATAAGTACTTATCCACAGGTCCCTGAAGATGACAGGATGCGTAGATGAAGTGCTGAAGGAGGTATACCTAGTTCCTTCCTTCATTTGCCGAGGTAATGAATACAAAAGCAATGATGTAATGCTAGAACCAAATAAAGCACTAGCTAGATCAAGTTGGAGTTTTATGTAGTACAGTTTGACCTCAAGATTACGGGCAGAACATAATTATTCGACAGAAGGTGCAGAAAAGATTTACAAAATTGTTGCTAGGGCTTGAAAATTGCAGGCATGAGGAAAGATTAAATAAGCTAGAATGATTTTCCCTACAAGAAGCGGCTGGCTTAACTAAGGCCTGGGTAGAACGGACTAGTTTCCTCAGCTGAGAGGTCACTTACCAGGGGTCATTGATTGAACGTGGCTGGTAGAAGGATTAGAGGAAACATGAGGAAAAAATGTTGCATTAGAGGGTAGTGGGTGTCTCGAATTCACTGCCCTGTTGGTGTTTGTGGCAGAAACCCCCCAACGCATTTAAAAGAAACATGGTTGTGCACCTGCTGCAACATGCAAAGCTATGGACCAGGTGCTTGGGGTTAAAATGGGCAGCTAGTTTTTCTCTTGGGTGGTGCAGGCACAGCGGGCTGAATGGCCTCTTTCTCTGCTATACCTTTTCTTTTGTTCTGTGGGAGGATAAGGATAGCAGCATGACAGAGAACACGTCATGGTCTGCTACTTTGGCTTATCAGTTAAGTTGGCATCCACAGGTCTAGGTTGGTTGCAGCCTGTGAAGGGAACAATGGGGTGGTCAGTCCCATTATGTCATTCACTTGCACAGCCTCATGAGTAGCGAAAGAGAAAAATTATGTAATTTAAGAGAGATGGAGGAGCAGTGGTTACGTCACCGGACTAATGTTTCAAAGATTCAAGCTAACGTTCTGGGCACGTGGGCTCAAGCCCAACGGTAACAGCTTAATCTCATCTATAATGGTGACTATGAAAACTACCACTGATTGCTGTTTAAAAAAAAAATCTTTACTATGAAAAAGAGAGATAGCCATTCAGCCCCACAACCTGCTTCACCATTTAACTAGATTATGGCTGATCTTCTACGTCAAAACAATTTTACTGCACTCTCCCTATACCCTTGATATTTTTAGTATATAGAACTCTATCAATCTCTGTTGTGAACATATTCAAAATGGAGCTTCCACAGCCCTCAGGGATAGAGAATTTCAAAGATACATCATCCTCTGAGTGAAGACATTCCTCCTCAATTCAAGCCTACCCATTATTTTGAGGCTGCAATCCCGAGCTCAAAACCCACAGCCTGACCCAGGGGCAACTTCCTTCCTGCATCTGCCCTATCAATCCTGTAAGGATTTGCATGCCTCAATGAGGATCACCTTTCATGTTTCTAATGACATTGAGAGGATGAAATCTGCTGTCCTTATTTGGTGTGGCCTACATGACTCCAGACCCCACAGTAAAGTGATTGACTCCTAACTACCTTATGAAATGGTTTAGCAAACCACTTAGGTCAAGGGACATCAGGGATGGACAACAAATGCTAGCCTTGCCAGCAAGGTCTACATGCCCTGAAGGAATAAGAATAATCAAGTTTCCTTTCCTTTTGCATAATTTGGCTTTTATTAATTGTACCTATCCAAAATGATTTAGTCTATTAGATTGACAACAGCAGGCCATCACCTTTTGGTTGTCAACCTTTCTGGTTGTCTCTAGTGCTCCTCAGTCACCTCCTGTTACCGTTGTTACTGTGCCTATGATGAGAGGCAGCTATCTGCCTGTGACTTTATTCAGAACAGAAACTGCACGGAAGCTGAGATCAGCAGCAAAAAGTTCATGTCACGCCTTACGAGTCTGGGTGTGGAAGATTGAGAAATTCGAATTTGCAGTTTAAAGGCATAACAAGAACCTCCTTATAAAATCTGGTCTTGTGCAAGGCACTGAAGATGTTGCTCAACAGTTTAAACTGACTCATAAGCATGTTCCTGTGACCTAAACAATATCATCCTATCCTCAAACCAATAGTTTCAACACAAAACAAGTTTTTAAGTTTGCTAAAAAAAAAACTGCAGATGCTGGAAATCCAAAACAAAAACTGAAATTACTGGGAAAACTCAGGTCTAGCAGCATCTGTGGAGAGAAATCAAAGTTAACGCTTCGTGTTCAGAGATGCTTCTTCAGAACAATTCAGTGTATTGCTCTGGAATGTTTAAGAGAAATGATTCGAGGCATACAAGGTGTACATTTCCCTCTTGTGAATATCTGTCAAAGAAGGCTGTTGGTAACTAGGCCAGAGGATTTAAATGACCTGAACAGCTCCACCATTGCCATGGTGCAGAGAATCTCAGGCTACCTGACAAGCCTCAAAGACATTTAATTGCCAAAAAGCACCTTTGATTCGTGAGGAAGGCTCCTCAATGTCCGACCAAATCACTTAAAGGGTGAAAGTGTTGCATCTGAACACCACAGTATGATCATTGCTTCATAAGTCTAAATCCAAAAAGAGGAACTTGAGTCACCAGTGCAAACATCTGCAAAATATATCAGCAATATAACAGAAATTTCACCAACCCTCCTCCTCCAAACCACCAAGTGCTTTGGGTTTCCGTCACAAGGTTCACAAAACCGCTGAAGTATCTATAATGAGGGAACCACTCCCCAGAGAAAGATCACTGTGGAAAAATGCAACACAGCCTTTCTTAAACAGACTTAAATGGAGCAAGTATCTCTGTGATATATGGTCCTAATGAAAATGTGAAGAGGAGAAAATTGTTGGACCACAGGAAAAGGCTGGGGGGTTACTACTGGTTAAGTTGCTCTTACAGGGAACTAGTACAGAGAATGTAGGTTGAATGGCTTCTTTTTATGCTGTAACGGTTCTAACACTCTATGAGGGGTCTGAATAATGGACGCTACAATACAATAGCCCACTGCACAACACTCCCATCTGAGTCTAGTTTCCATTGCAGAGTCATACAGTCAAAGAAATGTACCTCACAGAAACAGACCCTTCGGTCCAGCTCGTCCGTGCCGACCAGATAGCCTAAATGAATCCAGTCCCATTGACCATCATTTGGCCCATATCACTCCAAACGCTTTCTATTCATGTACCCAATCAGATGCCTTTTAAATACTGTAATTGTACCAGCCTCTGTCATCTCCCCTGGCAGCTCATTCCATTCACCACCACCTGTGTGAAAAAGTTGCCTCTCAGGGCCCTTTTAAATCTTTCCTCTCACCTTAAATCTGTTTCAGACTCCCCTACCCTGGGAAAAAAGACCTTGGCCATTCATCCGATACCGGTCCCTCACGATTTTAAAAACCTCTGGGAAGAGATTGCACTAGAGTCCACAAATAGCAAATCCAACAAATGTTGCCCAAGTTGGCGCATTTCAGCTATGAAGGGAGACCACAAAGGCTAGAGTTATTTTCCTTGGAGCAGAGGAGGCTGATGCAGGACCTAACAGAAGTATACAAATTATGAAGGGCATAGATGGGGTCAATAGAAATATATTTTTCCCTTTCATACAAGAATCACAGATTTAAGGTAAGGGGCAGGAGCTTTAGAGAGCCTCCATCTAAAATGCACCCAATCCTCTGGTTTGTTTTGAGGTACATCAACAAATGTAGCCACTGCATCAACTCCAGTTAGTGCATTTCTGGAGCTTTCCATCACATGCCCGCCCACCTTGAGATACCCCATCTCCACACACTTACCAATGGCCCTCCCTCAGGGATCACCATCTTCCCAATCTCCATTCTCCCATCAGCTCCCCATGCTTCTGGAACTCTTTCCCAAGCCCTCCAAAACAGCTCACATTCTTGACGGATAATTAAGGACACATGTTCCCTTGTAGTTGAACATGTGTTCATCTTACTTAACGCTGTACACAATAATCACACAGTATCAATGTTTTAATCATGTGCACATGATGCCCTCGGGTCAGGCTCTCATCCCATGAATGAATAAAGAAAAGTTACTTACCACTTGTCACCCCAAGCCTAGTTAATGTCCAGGTCATGTTGTATTTGAACATGGACTGCTTCAGTATCTGAGGCTGAATATTGTGCAATCATCAGAGCCAACCTTATGATGGAGGGAAGGTTATTGATAAAGCAGCTGAGGATGGTTGGACCTAAAACACTACTCCGAGGAACTCCTGTAAAGATGTCCTGGAGCTGAGAAGACTTACCTCTAACAACCACAACCATCTTCCTGTGTTTGGTTCCCTTACTTAAGGAAGGATATCATTTCACTAGTGACAGTGCAGGGAAAGTTCACTAGGATGATCCTGGTATTGGATGGATTGTCTAATGAGCAAAGGCTATATAGGTAGTGAGTCTATTCACTGGACTTTAGAAGAATGAGAGGTGATCTCATTGAAACATATAGAATTCTTAAGGGACTTGACAGGGTAATTGCTGAGATGCTTCCCCCCATGGGAATGATTAGGACCAGAGGGCATAAAGGAGTGCCAATTTAAGACCGAGATGAGAAGAATTTCTTCTCTCAGAAGGGTGCGTGTCTCTGGAACTCTTTGCCACAGAGAGCTGTAGGGCCAGAGTTCTTGCTAATGTTTAAGGCTAAGATTCTTGATCAGTAGGGAAAATCGAGGATTACAGGAAAAGAGCAGGAATGTAGATATGAGGAACATCAGATCAGCCATCATCCTATTGAATGGAGGAGCAAGCTCAAGGGGCCGAATAGCCTACACCTATTCCTATTTCATATGGTCTTATGTACAGATTTCCTTCCTTAAATGGCATTAATGAAGCATTTTTGTCATTGATTTATATTTCTACCCCACCCCCCAAACACCCATCCACCCAAGTAGCCATGGTGTCAATTTGAACTCATATTCCCACGGCATTAAACCAAACCTCTGGTTTACTAAGTCAGTGACATTGCCACTATGCCACCATCTCTCCTATCGACGGTGGAGCTGGCCACGAAGTGTGTAAAGTTGTGTTACCGGACTGGGATCATACTAGTAAGTCAGTGAGACTAGAAGTGAAATGGGAATGGGACTTTGTCAGATTTAGGAGATAGGCACAATCACAGAGGATGGAAGACATGAGGCCAGCTGGGACAGCTTCAGAATAGTCAAAGTCTGGAAGTTAATGAAAAGCTGTTCAAAATCGAGTACTAGATAAGTAGAAATTTACTCAAATTAAAAATAGGGAAGACAAGGTCCCTGTTTGAAACTCTACCCCTGTTTGGTCTAATAATTGTTTGTAAAGCCTGGTGGGATGGTTTATCTATGTTAACAGCACTGCATAACTGTGGGTTGTTGTCATTGTTGAATCCACAGGCTTGTCCTTATGGAACCTCAAGTGCCACCTACAGCTTTGCTGTCCACAAGACCTGGTTCCCAGCTGTATGAGAACTGAAGGCAATAAGAACACCACTGACCTCAGTGGCTTATAACTGCAAAAGGTTTTAATTCTGCTGACTGTATGCTGAAGCTTGCAATGCCAGGCTACAGAAGGCATCTGCTTGTCTTAAAGGGCTGAATGGCCTGATCTCACCACTAAATCAGATCTTTACAGGAATTCTTCAAGCACCCAGAATCACAGAGTAATGACACAGGTGTCATGCCTATAATGGCTCTTTGAAAGGTATAACTAATTAGTCCTGCTCATTGCCTGCTCCCAGCACATTTTTTCTACGACCACGTTTATTTTTATTCCCAAGCATTTATCTAATTTCCCTTTAAAGGATGGAATCTAGAATTGGGGGGTCACCGTTTAACGCCCATCTGTGGACTTTTTTAAAATCGCCAATCCTTTAGAAACGCTTTTCTCTAAAAGGTGGTAGAAGCACTGTTTTTAAATGTTTTTAAGACAGAGGTTGACATATTCGGGATAAGGAAGGGGGTGACAGATTAGGAAGGAATATGCAGTAATCAGATCAGCCAGGATCGGACTGAATAACAGAGCTGGCTCGAGGGCCGAGTGACCTGCTCCTAATTCGGATGTTTACATGAAAATTACTCCCGAATTTTCCATCACCTTCCCTTCTAGCAGCGCTCTCCAGGCCACAATAATCTGCGAACAAGCTGAAACCCAGAATAACCGAAGATTGACACGAACTGGGAGGCCAACAATCCCAAGAATTCACAGCTGACACGATTCCTGGAAGCGGGTTCTGTAAACGAAAAAACCCAGCAGTACCCAAGCCCAGAGAGACTAAGTAAAGACGGCCTTTACCTCAGAGATGTTGGCGATCAGCCTGTAGCTTACAGCTGACACTGTTGCTGTGGATCGTCACACACACACAGACGGCAGCCTGAAACCCCGCCCCGCGCCGCTCGCGAGATTCGCTCGCGAGTCTCACGAGCGCGCAGCTTTCAACGGACAAACAGCACGTGAGGCTACAGCGTCCAGACGCCAACCTCACATAACCCCAATTTCCCCCAATCTTTACCCCCTCATCTGCCCACCCTCCACTACCCGCTCTTTACTCTCTCATCTTCCAATCCCAAACCTACATCCTGTACTCAACCTTCAGCAGCCTACTCTATCCATTCCTTAACCTCTCATCACTCATCTCCCCCACTCTACCCAATCCTCACTCCCTTATTTTCCCATCCTAAACCTTCACCCCTCCTCCTCTTATATTCCACCCCAAATCTAACCCTCCTCAATGCCCCTCACCTGCCCATCCCCCACCCTACCACCTTCTCACCCCTTCATCTTCCCATTCCCAACCTTCAGCTCCTCCTTATCCCCTCATCTACTGGTTCCCTACTCCACAACTGCCTCTCCCCCACTCTACCCACTCCTTACTCCCTCATTTGCCCAACTGCTATCTATCCGCTGCACCACTACCTCATCTGTCCATTCCCCCACACTACCCTGTTCTCACGCCCTCATCTGCCCATCCCAAAGGTTTACTCCCACTTCACTCCTCAGCTGTCCACCCCCCCACTCTACCCATTTGATACCCACTCATCTTCACATCCCCCAACCTAGCCCCCTTCCACCTCTGACCCTACCCCACCCCCTCACCTCTTGCCCTGTCCTGCCCCACCCCACCCCCTTTCACCCTCGCCCTACCGTGTCTGTGTTTAGACAATGAAGGCTGTCATTTTAACTGGGACAACGTAACTATAGTTGCCCAAGCCAAACATAGACATGCAAGGGAATTCCTAGAAGCATGGTTCTCAACCCGTAATGCAATCAACAAACATATGGAATTGGACCCCATATACAAATCCATAAAGAACAAAACCAGGAATGACACTACTCACCATCACGGACCAGACCGTATAAATTCCAAGTGGAGCAGAACAACATCGCTTCATCGGAGGCCACACTGACGATGTTACCTAGCATTGTGATGAGACATCTGAATGAAAACAAGCCAGCTTGGCGAGCAAGTCACAACCTCATTTTTCTCATTATGGATTATTTGTACATTAAATACATTGCAAATTATCAATACCATATCAACATATTCCTCACCTCCATGGCACTCCCCTCCGACCAAAGTCTCTGACTTTATAAATTCAGTCAATCCAGAGGCTTGACTATCCGTCCTAATGAAGTATGTGTTAGACTGGGATAATTCTATCACTTGAGGATAGCTGATTTAGTTGCTGATCTTGTGTGGGAATTGATCGTGGCTGAACTGGGTCTTGGTTGTTATTTGTTAGGTTCGTCCGTTGCCATGATAATGGGTTGCAATTCTTTCACAGGACAAGGTGACAGTGATTCCAGTGCACCTTTGTTCTGGTGTGTTCAATAAAGTATGAACATTGCTGATTTTGTTCATTTGGTAAGGCTGTACCATGTCTAGATCTACACTTCTCCAGGCTTGGCAAGATTTTGGCCTGTTGTAGTTAGTCACTTGATGAAACATCTTTCTGAGAAAAAAAAATTAAATCCTAGGGCTTCTCAGTGGAATTAATTACTTTGGAAGGACAGGGGACCAAGGTTTCCATTTTCTCCCATTAACAGTACCAATAGTGAAAAACCATACTGGAGTTGCATGGCGCAGAGTTCAATAGACCTGAGAAAATCCTGTGTTCTTTCTTAAGGGGCTTTTGACTATTTGGACTCCACATTCAGCTTCACAATTGGACTGAGGCTATCTTGGTGAATGAATGACATGTTGGAACACTGAAAAGGTTGCAAAGTCCTAAAACGTCATTCATTATCAGATCTAATACATCTGGCGAGTATTCCACTCGCAGGGTCAAGAATGTTGTTTTTCACTTCAGAGTATCAAGAGAAATAGTTGACTGCTATCAGGAAACAGTGGCTGTCAAACACATTCCGGTCAGCCCCTACGCAATCGATAGTCTGGTGAGAAAGGTAGTCAGAATCAGTGGTTCTCTTCTTTCATGTCTGACAATCAGTTTTGTGATATTTAAGCTGGTTAGTGATTCCAACCACCATATTCAATCTTAACCTTACTCTACATTTGGTGATGCCCAGATGCCCTTGATATACAGTATCTTGTTAAGGATGTTGACTAAGGATGATGAAGAAGGTATAATGAGCCCATTGACCATGTTGTCATCAACAATAATGAAACATTGTGTCTGAAATAGGTTTTCATAGTTAACACTCTATTTAATACACTTTTCTGGCCAGCCTTCCACATGCAGCAAAACAGTCAGGATCCCTTTTCTGTGATAAAAGGTACTGCAGATGCTGGAGAATCCGAGATAACAAGTGTGGGGCTGGATGAACACAGCAGGTCAAGCAGCATCATAGGAGCAGGAAAACTTGACGTTTCGGGCCTAGACCCTTCATCAGAAATGGGGGAGGGGAAGAGGGTTCTGAAATAAATGGGGAGAGAGGGGGAGGCAGATAGAGGATGGATAGAGGAGAGGATAGGTGGAGAGGAGGCAGACAAGTCAAAGAGGCGGGGATGGAGCCAGTAAAGGTGAGTGTAGGTAGGGGGGTAGGGAGGAGTCTGTTCCTCTTTGATGAGGTTAAGCTTTCCTTTGCATTGCTGGCCACAAAATTGATGTTTCTGGATGTATCAATTGAGTTCGTCAAGAAACTGTTTATCTACTGTTGTCAGGTTGTTAATTGAAGTTATCTGCTGATCCCTGCAAATTTTCTTGCACACATGCAAATCTCACAAAATTGTATTTGTGGAGCAATTATTCCAGTTGATTTTTATTTTTCATTTTGTACAACTTGGAGGTGGTTCAAAGGAGATTTACTGGATTGATACCTGGAATGGCAGTCAGTCTTAAAGGTTGGACAATCTAGGCTTGTTTAGAATTGTAAAATCCCTACATTGCAGATAGAGGTCATTCAGCCCATTGAGTCTACATAGACCTTTTGAAGAGCATCCCACCAGACAAAGCCCCTGTAAGTCCACATTTACCATGACTAATCCAACTAGCCTGCACATCCCTGGATACTAAAGAACAATTTAGCATGGCCAGTTCACCTAACCTGCACATCTTTGGATTATGGGAGAAAACTAGAGCACCTGGTGGAAACCCACATAAACACAAGAAAACATATAAACTCTGCAAAGACAGTCACCCAAGGCCAGAATTGAACCTGGGTTCCTAGCATTAGGAGTTAGTTGAACTAACCACTGTGCCATGAAGAGCAAGAGGTGATTTGATTGAAATGATTCTTTATGGCCTTGACAAGGTGTAGCTGGAAAGGGTGTTTCCTTTGTGGGTGAGTTCAGGAGTAGGGGGGCACTGTTTTAAAATTAGGAATGTCCCTTTTAGGGGGAGTACTTTTTTTTCTCTCAGAGAGTTGTAAACTTTTGGAGCTCTCTGTCCTAGATGGTAGGCTCGTTGGATATTTTTCAGGTGGAGGAAGATAGATTCTTGTTAAGCAGGGGAATCAAAGGTTATCATGGACAAATGGGAATGTGGAATTAAGAACACGGCAGATCAGCCATGATTTTATTGAATAGTGAAGCTAGCTCAACAAGCTGAATGACCTACGTTTGTATCTAACAGTGAGATCAGTGGTTTATCATTGGCCCATATAAGAACCGTGAGACTCACTGGGCAATCTGAAAATCTTTCACAGGCCCATGGAACCTTTTGGAAGGTCAAATTTGAATGCAGAATACAAGGTTAATGGCAGGATTCTTAGCAGTGTGGAGGAACAGAGGGATCTTGGGGTCCAAAGCCATAGAGCCCTCAAAGTTGTGACCCAAGTTGGTAGGGTTGTAAAGAAGACATATAGTGTATTAGCTTCCATTGGCAGGGGAATTGCATTTAAGAGCTGTGAGGTTATGCTGCAGCTCTATAAAACTCTGGTTAGACCACACTTGGAAGATTGTGTTCAGTTCTGGTCACCTCATAACAGGAAAGATATGGAAACTTTAGAGAGGGTGCAGAGGAAATTTACCAGGATGCTGCCTGGACTGAAGGGCAGGTCTTATGAGAAAAGGTTGAGGAGCTAGGGCATTTTTCATTGGAGTGAAGAAGGATGAGAGGTGACTTGATAGAGGTTTACAAGATGATGAAAGGCATAGATAGAGTGGATAGTCAAAGACTTTTTCCCAGGGCGGAAATGACTATTATGAGGGGGCATAATTTTAAAGTTATTGGAGGAAGGTATAGGGGAAATGTCAGAGGTAGGTTCTTCACACGGAGAGTGCTGGGCGTGTGGAATGCTCTGCCGGCAGTGGTAGTGGAGTCAGATACTTTAGAGACTTTTAAGCGACTCTAGGATAGGCACGTGGAGGATAGTAAAATGTAGGGTATGCAGGGTAGATTGATCGTAGTAGGATAATAGGTCAGCACAACATCGTGGGCCGTAGGACCTGTACCGTGCTGTACTGTTCTATGCTCTATGTTCTATGTTCTAAGGTCTATGAACCCAAGAGTGCTTCCCTTTCTATTGCAGTGTATCACATTTCGGTACGAGACAATACTCGGGGTTTGTAATGCACAGATTTTCTGTGTCTTTCAAACTGTTCTTGTAAGAGGACTGCTCCAATGCTTGTCGCTGAGGCATTCATGGCAATAATTGTTGGGAATGGTGGAATATAAAGGGCTAAGACATCTGCCAGAGTCAGGATGTCTTTGATCTTCTGAAAGGCCTCCTTTACACTTCTTGAGTAAATGCCTCAAAGAATCTTGAATCCTACAGTGTGGAAACAGACCCGTCAGTTTATCAAGCCCACATTGACCCTCTGAAGAGCATCTCACACGGACCCGCACCACTACCCTATCCCTGTTACACTGCATTTCCCATTGCTAAGGCACCTATTCTGCACATCCCTAGACACTATGGGCAACCCACCTAACCTGCACATCTTTGGTTTGTGGGAGGAAACCAGAGCACTTGGAGGAAATCCATGCATATATGTGTAGAATGTGCAAACTCAACACAGATGGGCGCCCGAGGCTGGAATCAAATCTGGGTCCCTGGTCCTGTAAGGCAGCATTGCTAATCACTGAGCCGCTGTACTTCCCCTAAGATTCCCTTATGGTTGCAAAAAAGAGTAAGAATTTTTGTAACTGATGTACCATTCCCAAAAATTGTAAGTCATGAACTGCACGTGAAAAGAACCTGAGCTGAATTCCAGAGGTGTGGTGAGAGTAACAGCCCTTGACATCAATGATGCATTTGACCAAGCGTGGCATCAAGGAGCCCTAGCAAAATTGGAATCAATGGGTATCAGGGGGCAAACTTTCCACTGGTTGGAGTCATATCTGACACATAAGAAGATGGTCGTGGTTGTTGGAAGTCAATCATCTCAGCTCTAGGACATCTCTGCAGGAGTGCTTCAGGGTAATGTGCTCAGCCAACTATCTTCAGCTGCTTTATCAATGACCTTCCCTCCATCATAAGGTCAGAAGTGGGGATGTCTGCCGATGATTGCACAATGTTCAGCACCATTTGTGACTCTTCAAATACTGAAGCAATCTGTGTTCAAATGCAACAAGATCTGGGCAATATATCCAGGCTTGGGCTGACAAGTGGCAAGTGACATCTGTGTCACACAAATGTCAGGCTATGACCATCACCAATAAGAGACAATCTAACCACCACCCCTTGACATTCAATGGTGTTACCATCACTGAATCCCCCACTACCAACATCCTGGGGCTACGTTGACCAGAAACTCAGCTGGACTCACTACATAAACACAGTGGCTACAAGAGCAGGCCAGAAGCTAGGAATACTGCGGCAAGTAACTCACCTCCTGATTCCTCAAAGTCTGTCCACCATCTACAAGGCATAAGTCAGGAGTATGATGGAATACTGTCCACTTGCCTGGATGAATGCAGCCTCAACAACACTCAAGAAGCTTGACACCATCCAGGACAAAGCAAACCACTTGATTGGCCCTACATCCACAAGCATCCACTCTCTCCACCACCAAAAATCAGCAACAGCAGAGTGTACTATCGACAAGATGCACTGCATATCCTCAGACAGCAGCTTCCAAACCCATGACTACTTCCATCTAGAAGGACAAGGGCAACAGACAATGGGAACACCACCATCTCCAAGTTCCCCTCCAAACTGCTCACCATCCTGACTTGGAAATATTATCACCGTTCCTTCACTGTCGTTGGGTCAAAATCCTGGAATTCCTTCCCTAATGGCATTGTGGGGCAACCTACAGCAGATAGACTGCAGTGGTTCAAGAAGGCAGCTGACCACCACCTTCTCCATGGCAACTAGGGATGGGAAAGAAATGCTGGCCAGCCAGCGATGCCCCATTCTCACAAAATTAAAAGTAAAAAAAGACAGCAAACTCTTTCATTGCCACTGTTTTCTGTGAATCTGACTTTAATACATCTTACTCTGATTTTTGAGATATATCATTGACAATTTCTTTGGAGAACTGATATTTCTTACTGAAGTCTGCTGCCTGCAGTCATTTTCAGCTTGCATATACTCTATTTATGAATTTCTGTCATTACTGCCTGGACCAGAATATCATCCAAGTGACAAGTAATGCTTTCCAACCATTGTAGAACATTGGAGCTGAGGTGATTCGAAAATGCAATCTATTGAAACATTACTTTCCAACTGGAGTGATGAATGTAGTTAGCAATCTAGTTATCATGTCTAATGGAACCTGCCATAAATTATTGATGGCATCAGTTGAATATCTTGCTCTTATAGAATTTGGATATGCTTTCATCCACCACAGCCAAGTGGTGGATTTGTCCAGCCATTGACTTATTGAGTTGTGTTAGATCAACAAATATTCTCATAGAACATGTTAGGCTTTGGGATGGTGACTCTTCCTGAACACTATTCTGTTGGCCTTATCACCTGCAAAAGAACACTCATGTTGGTCATCTGAGGTAATAGTTTTTAATTTTGTTCCAGTAAGGGACAAGGAATATTCCACCTGCATAGAGACAGAATGGTTTAGCATCTCTTCTAAACATAATGCTATTTTTTAAAACTTTGTTCATGGGATATGGGTGTTGGTGTCCAGGGTAGCATTTATTGTTCACCCCTTACTGCCCAGAGTATAGTTAAGGGTCAACCACATTGCTGTAGGTCTAGAGTCACATGTAGGCCAGATCTATGAAGGACAGCAGATTTCCCTCCCTAAAAGTTATGAGTGAACCAGATGGGTCTTTACAACATTCGACAATGGTTACATAGTTGCTATTAGACGAGCTTTTCGTTCTGGGTTTTCATTGAAGTCAAATTTCACAATCTGCCATGGTTGGTTTCAAACCTATGTCCTCAGTACAGAGGGCTATTGAGGCTAGGTTGTTAAGTATATTCAAGGTTGAGGTAGACAGATTTTTAATCAGTCAGGGAATCAAGAGTTATGAGGGAAAGGCAGGAAAATGGAGTTGAGGATTATCAGATCAGCCATAATTTAATTGAATGGTAGAGCAGATGCAATAGTTTGATTGGTCTACTTCTGTTCTGATGTCTCATAACCTTATGGTCTTTAATTGTGGGGTTCGTTCCATCCCTGTATGTAGCATCAAATCAAAAAGTTGTAATTTTCTTCAACAATTTTTTTCAGCTTCTGCAGTTACACTTGCCTCAATGTTAAGTTTGAAATTAGTTGTGTGGCTGTTAACCTGTATGATCTACATCACCTGTGTTCAGGTGAGTCACCTGTTACCCCTAAGAAAGGTTGATCTGAATCTTACAAAGGTGAAAGATCATCAGATAATGATATGATTTCTAATGAAGCTGTATCTTAGTATTCTGGGTTTTCTTCCAAAGGCACTTGTGGTCAAGTTAGCTCTTCGTGCTTATTAACACTCCTAATTCTGTGGTTCACTGGTTGATTTGACTCCTGCACAGTCTCTGGAAATGTCCCGTTTCCTTACAAAAGTTTTATTGGTGTGATAAAGCTAGACAATGCCTCAGGTGCAAAAACAAAATTGCTGGAAAAGCTCAGCAGGTCTGGCAGCATCTGTGAAGAAAATATCAGAGTTAACATTTCGGGTCTGGTAACCCTTCCTCAGAACAACGCCTCTGTTTTTTGAGCATTCTGTCAACTTCACATCTGGAACTGTAACTTCTCGCATCAAATAACTTGTATTTACTTCTCGTGTTGTTTTTGTACTTTTGTACCTTAGAAATCACCGTAAGATTCTGACCTTGTATAAAGATCACTGATAAAATTATCACCAGGTCACCAGGAAGCTGTATTGTTTTGTCAAATCTTGCTCTCTCCTTTCATGATAATTGATGTAAAATAATTGTCAAATGCTGTTACAATATTATCAAAGGTATCTGTCTCTCTGTTAGACTTTGTCATTTTAAAACATGATCTACAACTGGACCTACTGAGTAGAGAAATATATTAGCTTATTCTTTTTTGGGTTTCTTGTGTAACCCTGAAGTAATTCTATATTCTACAATAACAAGCATGGGGCTGGATGAGCACAGCAGTCAAGCAGCATCATAGGAGCAGGA
>JAHRHZ010000092.1:3356687-3409434 GCA_024137785.1 Ginglymostoma cirratum | reverse complement strand
GAAGGGCCACCGGACCCGAAACGTTAACTCTGTTTTCTCCTCCACAGATGCTGCCAGACCTGCTGAGCTTTTCCAGCAACTCTGTTTTTGTTCCTGATTTACAGCATCCGCAGTTCTTTTGGCTTTCATAAACCTATACTGACTTTGTCTAATCCCATTAATGCTTTCCAAGTGTTCTGTTATCATGTCTTTTATAAAAAAAACTATCATTTACCCCATTACTAATATTAGCTAACTAGTCAGTAATTCCCTCTTTGGATCTAATACTATTCCTAATTTCTTTCGTATGCCATAGTTGAGCCACCTTTCCTTTTTTTTGTGCCAGATAGGAATGAATAATAAATTCCCTAAATACTAGCTATTGTCAATCCACTGTCACCCCTTTTAGTAATGTTCCCCAATCCGTCATTCCCAACTCATGGTTCATTCCCTTGTAGTTTTCTTCATTTAGATTCAGGACCCTCACCAGAGGATATTTTATGTACCTAAGATAATGTCAGGAATGGTGACTTTGTACAATTTTCACGGTACACCTGTATCCCTGTACTTGAGTACTCGTGACAATAAAACCTAATTCAAATTGGGGACCTTGCTGAGTTTCTGCAAGCCTTCAAGCTCACTAGTACTAGAATAAGACACACAAACTGCATTAATTCAAGAAAGCAGTTTTGTCACCACCTTTTTAAGGCCAGCTAAGGAGTGCTGATCCAACCAGTGATGGCCACGTTTTCACGAATGGATAAAAATAAGGACATTTTGGTACCGTGAAAGGAATTGGCTCTGGGCTTTCACTCCCTATCTCCTACATCCAGTGGTCTGCTGCAGTGCAGTTCTTGCACTGTGACTGTAGGTTACTCCCCAGTGCTATAGGTGAACTATAGGACTCCTCCAGTCCTGTGGCTGAGGCTGCGGGTACTCCTTCAATCCTTTGGGTGAAGCAACTGGCACACAGCTTAATTCGCGAAAGTCTGTGCAATGGCCTGATGAACTCAGCCATAAGCACTATTTGACATTAACTCATATTGGTTGAATAAAAGTTTAAATCAGATCAGCACAAGTTACAGAATCTATGAGAGCTGGAAATATGGAACCAACTGAACTATTGGCCAAAGGGGAGTGCTCAGATCTAGCAGTGCAGAGCTGGAGCGGGTGTGTTAGATGAGGGGAACTACCAAGGTCAGTTGTAATTACTCAAATTTGAGGCCACTCTGGGGGAAGTGCAGCTGGAGCTGACATGGCACAGGATCTGTGCAAACAGGATATTTCAAGATATCAATGGCTTACAACAGCAATAGAAAAGGAGAAGCAGAGGGAAAACTAACAGTGCAAGATTGGGGGTGGGGGAACAGAATGATCCACCACAGAAAATACAGTTACTGTGGGTAGAGGGTAGTGTGGGGATGAGGCTTTGGGGAACCAGTCATAGTAAAAGCAGCAAGGTAGCACTGAGGGCAAAGAGAGCAACATCAGCCTAGGCAAGTGGGAACAAATGAAGCCACTGTCAACATTGACAACAGGGTATTAGGTGTTCATGAAGAGCTATGCCCAAGTTCTTAGATTATTCTTAGCCTTGACAAAATGCTGCACATGCTGCAAATCTAATCTAAAACAAAATATAAAGTCAATAATCCTCCCGTCCTTGAGATAGGGCTGTTGTAATAAACCTCCTCTCCTGTAGGTGGAGCTGTGGATAATTATCATCCCGTAGCTGGGGTGGGGGGCAAGTGAGCAACCCTACCATCCAATAGGTGAGTGTAAAGTGGGCTGTGGGTATTCCTCCAGTCCTATAGGTGGGGCTGCAGTTATACCCTCTTCCCCCAAACCTCTAGGTGTGGCTGTAGGTTACTCTCCAATCCCATAGGTGAGCTATAGGTACTCTTCCAATCGTCTCCGTAAGGCAATGGATGCTTCTCCAATCCTATAGGTGGGGCAATGGGTACTCCTTCAATCCTGTAGGTGGGGCTGTAGTTATATCCCCAATTCTCTATGTGTGGCTGTAGGTTACTGTCCAATCCTACATGTGGAGGTGCTGGTGTTGGATTGGGGTGGACAAGGTCAAAAATCATACAATACCAGATTATAGTCCAACAGGTTAATTTTGAAGACACAAGGTTTTTGAGTCTCAGTTCTTCAGGTGTCAGTGAGAGAGGTGGCATCGGACACAGAATTTAAAGATCAAAGGGTCGTAGAACTGATGCGGTGTTGAACAAACCTAAGATGGCTGTTAAATCTTTAATCAGTTTGAAAGGATTAATATGCAAATTCCCGAATTTCTTTCAAGTCACTGCCCTGGGATAATTAAAGGTTTTATCAGTTCCCTCGGTATACCAGAGGTGCCATCCCAGGTCAGACAATGCATTTTACGTATGAGGCTTTGTTTAGAATCTGGCTGTGTATCAACTTGGAGTCAGACTGGTTTTATTTCCAAAATAGGAATTTATAAAATGCAGCATTGTCTACAAATTGTGTGTTTTTTGAACAAAATGGAGTATATCTGTAATTACAAATCTGCAAATGCAAATTCACCCCATAGGTTTATCTGTCTGTGTATGCATGTGTGTGTGTATGTGTATGTGTGTGTGTGTATATGTGAGTGAGCAAGGGAGAGTATCTGAGTGTGAGAGAGAGTGCGTATGAGAGATTGTGTGTGTGTGTCAGAGTGAGAGTATGAGAGAGAGTGTGTGTGCATGTTTGAGTGACTGTGTGTATGCGCGCGCGCACGTGTTTAAGTGAGAGTGTGTGTATGTGTTTGAGTGAGTGTGTGCGCGCACGTGTTTGATTGAGAGTGTGTATGTGCACGCACGTGTTTGAGTGTGTGTGTGTATGAGTACATATTTGAGTGAGTGTGTGTGTGTATGTATGAGATGTGTGTATAACAGAGGGCCTGTGTGAGTGTGTTTATGTGAGAGAGTGTTTGTGTATGTGTGACAGTGTATGGTGTGATGGGGCCACCAGTCATGCAACATGAACTCAAGATCCCGGTTGAGGCTGTTCGCCTCTGCTCAGTGACTTTACGTTGTTGTGTATCCCAAAGTCCACGTTGGAGGATGTTTACCCGTAGATCCGAGGCCAAATATCCTTGACCGCTAAAGTGTTCCCCCACTGGGAGGGAACATTCCTGTCTGGCGATTGTTGCACAGTGTCCATTCATCTGCTGTCATAGCATCTGCACGGTTTTAACAATATACCGTGCCTCAGGGCATCCTTGCCTGCAGCGTATGAGGTAGATGATGTTGGCTGAGTCACATGAGTATCTACTGTGCACATGGTGGGTGGTTTTCCCATGTGTGATGGTAGTATTCATATCGATGATCTGACAGGCTTTGCAGAGGTTGCCATGGCAAAGTTGTATAATGTTGTGGTCGATGTTGTCCTGAAGGCCTGCTAGGTCTGTTTAAGGTTTGGCGGTTGTTTGAAGCATGAAGTGGAGACATTGGGAAGATCTTGGCGAGATGCTCATCATCATCGATAATGTGTTGAAGGATGCGAAGAACATGGCATAGTTTCTCCGCTCCCGGGAAGTACTAGACGACAAAGGGTACCCTATTGGATGTATCCTGTGTCTGTCTTCTGAGGAGGTCATTACGGTTTTTTACTGTGGCATCTCGGAACTGGTGATCGACCAATCCGAAAGGTGTGTTATAGGTACTCCTCCAGTTCTGTAGGTGGGGCTGTCGGTACTCCTTCAATCCTTTGGGTGAAGCTGTGAGTACTCCTCCAATCCTCTAGGAGCACCTGCCATTATAACACCACATAGAGTTTAGTGTCAGATTTGTTCAAGGACACAACTGTGAAGCACCTTAAAGGTACATTTTTACCTCTTTAAAAACATTAATTAAATTCACATTGACCTTCGGGTTAATGGAGATGCAGGAGGTAACCCATCTGCAGTTTAACCAGGAAATACTGGAAATCGTTGTGGTTGGTTGGCTCGCCGAGCTGGTTCATTGTTGTTCCGCGGATGTTTTGTTACCCTGCTGGGTAACACGATCAGGGCAGCCTCCAATGAAACGCCGTTGTGTTTTCCCGCCTGGTTTTTAAACTCTGCAGTCCGTTGAGCTGGATGACCTCACTTCCGGTTTTCCTTCGCAGTGAGGTCAAGTTCTATGTGTTTGTTGATGGCTTTCCTCGTGGAGCACCAGGCTTCTAGGAATTCCCGTGCCTGTCTCTGCTTTGCTAGTCCCAGGATCTTGGTGTTGTCCCAGTGGTTCTCCTTATCCATGTGGATAGAGATGAGTGAGTATTGGTCGTGTCTTTTTGTAGCCAATTGGTGTTTGTATATCCTTATTGTTAATTTCCTTCCGGTTTGTCCGATGTAGTGTTTGTCACAGTCTCCACAGGGAATCTTATATATGACATTGGTCCAGTCCATAGTGGGTAGTGGGTCTTTGGTTCGGGTGAGCAGTTGTTGTAGGGTTGATGAAGGTTTGTGTGCCACTCTGATGCCCAGCGGTCGTAGGAGTCTTGTGGTTAGTTCCGATGTGTCCCTGATGTAAAGTAGCGTGATGAGTGTGTCGGGGCGTGCAGTGTCTTCCTGATGTTGTTCGTGTAGGCATCTTCTGACCCAGTTTTTTGGATATCCATTATCTTTGCAAACCTGGAAGAGGTATTCTTCTTCTTCTTGGCGTAGTTCTGTGCTGCTGCAGTGCGTTGTTGCCTGTTTAAATAGTGTTCACATGCAGCTTCGTTTGTGTGTGTTAGGATGGTTAATGTTGAAGTTCAGTACCCTGGTCAGTGTGTGTGGCTTTTCCGTGTACTTTCGTTTGTGTTGGAAGTGAGGTAATCCAGCTCAACGGACTCCAGAGTTTAAAAACCAGGTGGGAAAACACAACGGTACTTCATCGGAGGCTGCACTGATGATGTTACCCAGCAGGGTAATGAAACATCTGTGGAACAACAATGAAACAGCTTGGCGAGCCAACCAAGCACAACATGCACAACCCGAGCTACAAATCTACCCCAGAACTTAGAAATACTGGAAATGCTCAGCAGGTCCGGTAACAAAGAGAGAAACAGTTAATGTGTCAGGTTAGTGACCTTGCATTAGAACACTCAAGTAAATTCAAAACCATCCAGAACAAAGTAGCCTGATCAATTGGCACCACACCCACCCCCTTCACCGCTGACACTGTGGCAGCAGTATGTACCATCTACAAGGTGCTGTGGGAAATTCACCAAGGTTTCTTAATCAGCACCTTCTAAACCCCAACCACTTCCATCTATAAGTCAAGGATAGATATGTGGGAATACACCCTTACTAGTTCCCCTCCAAGACACTCACCATCCTGACGTGGAAATATGCCACCATTCCTTCAGTGCCACTGCGTTAAAATCCTGGAATTCTATCCCTAACAGCATTGTGGGTGTCCCTACACCAAATGGACTGCAGTGCTTCAAGAAAGCAGCTTACCACCAGCTTCTCAAAGGCAACAACAAATGCTGGCTTAATAAATCATGTCCCAGGACTGAATAATGAAAAAAATTGAAGAGTCAACAATCTTTAACTGATGCAGAAAACATAAGCCATGATCAAATGGTGTGCAGTTCGACGGGCCGAATAACGTAATTCTGCTCCATATCTTATGGTCTTGTGGAAAAGGGGGATGAGGAAAGAGCAAAAGGGAAGATCCATGATAGTAGTGGAAGGGATGATTGGTTAAATGATAAAATGGTTGGTGATGCAAGACAAAACACGATGAGAAAGTAAAAGAACAAAGATGGATCTAGAGATGGGGAATTTGGGAAACAGCAGAATCATCACTAACTGCTTCAAATCAAAGAAAACATGAGAAAATAGGCAATGCTGAAGTGCCATTCGTGGAGTTTGAGGTCAGCTTCACTGGAACAGTGCAGAAGGCTAAGGCCAAAGACTAGGTACACAGCGGAGAATTTAAATTGCAGGCGATTGGAACCTCAGGATCATTCTTGCACACTTAGCAGAGGTGTTCCTCCCACCCCAGTGTGAGTAGTGAGTACACTAAACTAGGCTGAAAGGAGTACAAGTAAATCACTGCTTCACAAGGCAGGAGCGTATGGGGCCTTGGACAGGTCGGGTGTTGAATCTCCGACACTGACATGGGAAGGTTCCAGGAAAAGATGTTGAGCTGACTGAGGAGTAGACCATGGAAGGAACTTTCCCTTCAGAATGTTGAAAGGAGAGGGGAGGATATGTTTGGTGTGGCATCATTGGAACTGTAATGTGGAGATGCCAGTGTTGGACTGGGGTGGATAAAGTCAAAAGTCACATGACACCAGATTATAGTCCAACAGATTTATTTCAAATCACAAGCTTTCAAAGTGTGCTCCTTCTAGACGAAGGAGAAGCGCTCCAAAAGATTGTGCTTTCAAATAAATCTGTTGGACTATAACTTGGTGTCATGTGACTTTTGACATAATTGGAACTGGTAGAAGATAGTCAGTTGAAGATGGAGACTCAAGAGTAGGAGATGAGGATGGCTTAATAAGGAAGAGGAAGGACTGAGAGAGGAAGTGTGGCAAATGAGGTGGTGAAAGCTGAGGTCCCTGTCACAGAATCATAGAGTCATATAGCTTAGAAACAAACCCATTAGTCCAACCAGTCCATGCTGAACATAATCCCAAAGCAGATTAGTCCCACCTGCCTGCTCCTGGCCCATATCCCTCCAAACCTTTTCTATTTATGTACTCATTCTCAGGAAGTTTATTCCACATGCAAACCACCCTCTGTGTAAACAATTTGCCCCTCATGTCTTTTTTAAATCTCTCTTGTCTAACCTTAAAAATGTGCCTTCTAGTCTCGAATCCCCCATTTTAGGGAATAGACACTTACCATTAACCCCATCTATATCTTTCATGATTTTTTAAAACTTCTATAAGGTCATCTCTCAACCTCCTATGCTCCGGTAAAAAAAGCCCCAGCTTATCCATCCTTTGTCCATAACTCAAACCTTCCACACCCAGCAACATCCTGGTAAATCTCTTCTGAACCCTCTCAAGCTTAATAATATCTTTCCTGTAACTGGATGACCAGAACTGGACACAGCACTTCAGAAGAGGCCTCACCAATGTCCTGTACAACCTGAACATAATTTCCCATTTCTTATACTCAAAGGACTGAATAATGAAGGCAAGCATGCTATATGCCTTTTTAACCGACATGGAGCATTAGAAGACACGTGGATATGGGTGAGAAGAGATTGGAAAAAAAGGAGGAAAAGTGTTCAAAAAATCTGCTCAGTCAAGCAAGAGTAGCCTGAATCTTCCCTCTAGGGGTGTTGTGGTCAAATCACACTATCCTGTAGGATGGGCTGTGGGTGACCTTTTTATACTGTAGGGGTTGCAATCCTCCCATCTTGTTGGTGGTGACATAATATACCCTCTGATCCTGTAGGGGGCACTAGGAGTAACCCTTCAATCTTGTAGGGTAGGCTGTGAGTTACCCTGCTATCCTGCGGGAGGCAGTAATCTCTTGCTACAAATGCTGAAAATCTGAAAGAACAGGAAATATAAAGTGATCTACTTCAGGGCGGGTGTTCTGTTGATTTCTCCATGTGTTACTTTCTTCCTCAACTCCAGCTCATATTAATTCTAAATTATAATTCAAAACAATTAGTGAAAGTTCAGACCACCCTTTGGTCCCTTCACAGAAGAGCAGTGAGACCCACAAAGAAGATCCATTTACACACATTGACCAGGAGATGTCAGCAAATGCAATCCCTCCAAATTGTGGAGTTGCTGGTTTTATAATAGCATTGAATACTGTATGGCTGTGAGACCATTCAGTCAACTTGAGCTGGTTTCACCATTTGTTGGATCGTAGAATTATTATAGCCAGGAAAATGCCATTCACCTGGTGGGTCTATACCAATTCTCTGGAAGAGTAACTCACTCAGTCCCATATTTATGTCCTTTCTCTATAGCACTACAAATTCTGAATTTTCAGATAATTAACCAATGCTGGCAAATGGGACTAAATTAATTTAGGCTATCTGGTCAGCATAGACGAGTTGAACCGAAGGGTCTGTTTCCATGCTGTACAGCTCCATGACTCTATAATTCCCTCGATGCCTCCAGTTTAATCAGATGCCACCACATCCCAAGGCAGGCAGTAAAAGTGGGAGAGACTGCTGTTCAGCCATGGGATGGAGAGAACATTGGAGCCCCTCCCGTCACTATCCATAGCCCAAGGCTGCAACATGAATAGAAAAGGGTAAGTTGCTACAGCAATTTGGAATCTTTGAATGAACATCATCACTGCATTGCAATAGTGACCACAACTGAAAAGCATTTCAATGGCTGCTTTGGGATATCCTGAGGTCACAGAGAGCGCTAGACAAATGCAAATGCTTTCTCAAGTATAGTTAGTTCATCATGTTGCTGTCTCCTTACTTGACTACGATCCACTGCTTTTGTTTGTGGTGGGACTTTCCTGATATTTGGTCACATCTGTGGCTGCATGTTGCTACCATCAGATTGGCTCTGCAGTTGGAGCTCCTCATTACTATCCCTACAACGTGGAAACAGGTCATTCAGTCCATTGTGTCCACATCGTCCCCCTGAAGAGGAGAAAACCACCTACACCACAATCTCCCTACCCTATCCCTGTAACTCTGCATTTCCCATGGCCAATCCACCTAACTTGGACTGTGGAAGCCAGAGTAAACACATATAGACATGGAAAGAATGTGCAAACACCACACGGACACTCACCTGAGGTTGAAATTGAACCCAAGTCCCTGGTGCTGTGAGGTCCTTTGTCTGGGAATTTGCCCTACACACCATTCCAGACTAACAGCAATGCAGTTGAGTCTTAACTTCCCTCTGAAATGGCCTCATAATCTGCTCAGTTCAAGGGCAGTTAGAGTTGGGCAATAAATGCTGGCCTTGCCAGTGGTGCCCACATCCTGTGAGAGAATGCATTTTGAAAATAGTTAGAAAACTTTACTATTGGTAGTCTAGATGAATTAAATGAAATAAGTTGAAGTACCTTATCCATTCAAATCTGCTATGCAAAGTTATGCCTTGGTACCTTTGGGGAAGCCATAGATTTTGCTAATGAAACACTCAAACAACTCTGGCTCAATACAAAGTGGTTAACCTCTATCTGACCTTCTATAAAGTCAGAAGTCACACGGCACCAGGTTATAGTCCAATAGGTTTATTTGAAATCATAAGCTTTCAGAGCATTCACTTCACCTGACAAAAGAGAAGCACTCTGAAAGCTTGTGATTTCAAATAAATCTGTTGGACTATAACTTGGTGTTGTGAGACTTCTGACTTTGTCCACCACAGTCCAACACCAGCACCTCCACATCATGACTTTCTATACACAAGGGGCAGTGTTTCAGTGACACCAGAAAGCACAGAACTGGAGGGCGAAGCTATTCTCTTGGGATTTTCTGCTTAGGTTTGTCTCTTAACACTTGATCACATCTCCTACTTTTCTGACCAATTTTCGTATTTAAAACTTGAACAAATAATTCTTTCTGCTGTCTTGGCAATTCTTTTTTTTTGCAAAATCACAAGGATGTATCCCAGCAAAGCCTGGAGTGTGTTAGCCTTCCAAAGACTGAAAGGCTGCTTGGTCCACATGATGCTTGAGCAGATTATGAGACCATTCCAGAGGGCAGTTAAGACTCAACAGCATTGCTGTGGGTCTGGAGTCGTGGAGGGCAAATTCCCTGTCAAAGGACATTAGTCAATCAATCAGATGGATTTTTACAACAATCGATCATTGTTTCACAGTCACCTTTACTGACACTAGCTTTCAATTCCAGATTTATTTATTGATCTCAAAATCCACTAACTAATAGGTTTTGAGGCCATGTTCTAAAAGCACAGACCTGGTCATCTGGATCACTTGTCTCGTGATATTACGTCTCCACTATGTCTCCCAGTAATCTGTGCTGTTTCTACTTTAACCCAACACCTAGCCCAGATATCTTTCACAACTTTAATCTTTCTCCTTATCCATCATTCACAAAACAGCACGATATCAATACAAGTCTTACTTCACTGCTTCGAGTCTCTGTTGGTAGCACTTTGGGTTCTGGGTCGTAAGGCTTCAGCTCCAAGGCTTGAGCACCGAAATCCAGGCTAACATTCCAATGCGGTACTGAGGGAGTGCTACAATGTCAGAGGCACTGTTTCTCAGCTGGGATGTTAAACCAAGGCTCCAAATGGTTGTAAAAGATGCTGTGCCACTATTTCAAAGAAAAGCAGTGTGGTTCCGCTTGGTGTCCTAATCAATCTTTATTCCTCCATCATCATCATGGAAGGACTTTATTTGGTAGTTGTCCACATTGCTGATTGTGGGAGCTTTCTATGCACAAATTGGCTGTGAGGTACTGACATTGTGGCAGTGGCTACACTTACAAAAGAGTATTCCATTGGCTGTAAAGTACTTTGAGACATCCAGTAGTCATGAAGGGTGTTATACAAATGCACACCCTTTCTTTCTCCCCCTGGACAGGCAAGTGAGAATATAGGTTGAAATTAATTTTTACTTATTGTACCGCACAGTGACAGAGAGTAAATCTAGAAAGTTACAGAATTAAGCTGAGCTTTTCCATCTGTTGTTTTGAATCAGGCTGTTTGGGTATTATTCATGAAATCTCAAATCTTGAAGCATATTTTAAATAAAGCTTTGGAATCATATCAGTTTTGAGATGAAAGCTACATTAATCATCAGAAGTTAAACATTTCTAAGTAATTGAAATACATTGTAGCACTGGCCAACTTTTTTTTTGCTTCCTGTTTTCAATGCAAACAAAGGGAGCCAGAGTCTAATTTTATTTGGAAAGGAAACATGAATTAACCTCAGGAAATCCTTTGAGGAATCCAGAAAATTTCCAACAAACATCAGATGTGTGAGTATATCAGAACTGAAAGGACAGGAGGAGGCCATTCAAATGCCTTCAACTGTTCAATTAGATCATTTCCGATCTGTATCTTTGACCCTGTTTCTCTGCCTTGTTTCCATATTCCCTTAAAACTGTTATCCTGTGACATCCATGAAAGTTTTTTAAAAATTATGTCTGTGCCTGTTTGACAGTTGCAGTAATGGATAGTAAATGTTAATAGATACAAGTGTACAGGCAACAGAATAAACACTAAATACAGAATTTATGAGGAAAGGTTGAGGGAGCTAGGGCTTTTTTCATTGGAGCGAAGAAGGATGAGAGGTGACTTGATAGAGGTTTACAAGATGATGAGAGGCATAGATAAAGTGGATAGTCAGAGACTCTTTCCCAGGGCGGAAATGACTATTACGAGGGGGGGATAATTTTAAAGTGATTGGAGGAAGGTATAGGGGAGATGTCAGAGGTAGGTTCTTCACACAGAGAATGTTGGGTGTGTGGAATGCGCTGCCAGCAGTGGTAGTGAAGTCAGATAATTTAGAGACTTTTAAACAACTCTTGGATAGGCACATGGAGGATAGTAAAATGTAGGGTATGCAGGGTAGATTGATCTTAGTAGGATAATAGGTCAGCACAACATCGTGGGCCAAAGGGCCTGTACTGTGCTGTACAGTTCTATATTCTACGTTCTAAAAGATCAGAAAAACCTGTAAATGCTAACCTGGAAAAATGCAAACAGACTCTTGAAGCATTCTGTTATGCAAGACAAATAGGAGCTTTGCCTAATGATCTCCAATTACAACACAATACAGCACAGAAACAGGGCCTCAGCCCACCAAGCCTACACTGATTCCTAATCCTTATTTACACCAGCTACTTGTTGGCTGTATGTGCATTATATCCCTCTGTTCTTGTTGAACTTGATACTGAGCTTGGAAGGGCTGACTACAGGAGAAATGTTCCTTAAGCTTTACTGAGGCTTTGTCAAACCATACATGAGGCCATGGATAGGGAGATCAGTCTGGTCCTCTGTTCTGTAGCCACATATCTATCCACCACACACTCTGCCTGACAACTTGTCTTTAATCTTGCTCAAAGGCCATCAGATCTAAAACTTCTTGAAGAGCTGATAAAATGAATGATTTATTGTCACATGTATTTTACACTGAAACACGGTAAAATACAGTGAAAAGCTTTCGTATGTCTCCATAATTCGGCACCATTTTTATAGTTTAAGAATAAGAGAAAATGAAAAGGTAGAGCTTAAAGAGAAGTCCATCAAAGTACAAGTTCTGAGTTGGCTTAGAACCACAACCGCCTTACAACACCCAACTAACATCAAAGTTACCAGTCCTCAGGTGCCATCTATCACTGCTGGGGGTGATTCACCTTCACTACATCCGCACTGGAAATACCATCATTGGAGACTGTACTGCAGTCGAATCAGGTCTGAAATGCTAATTTTATCCCTGTCTCTCCACAGCAGTTGCCTGACTGCTGAGCATTTTCGCCATTTGTTGTGGTTATAAACTCTGCTTCTATCAAGGAAATGTCTGTGCAATATCTGGCTCCTGCGTTACAATCACAGCTCTGCTCTCCCAACTTTGATTCAAGCAGGAGGCCTGAATTGTAGGGAGAATGAGGAATTTTAATGGTCCGCACATAACATACAACCTGACGGAGCCACCGCATATGCAGATTTTGAACAGAAAAAGACTCATGTCCATCAGGTCTTCCTGGAGCATCGTTACTGGACACCTCCAACACTGCATAGCCACTGAATATCAAAAGGTCCCCTTTACACCCAACCCTCTACCACTTCCCACTTGCCATCAGTTGATTGAAACCAAATTCCAAAGATCCATAACCCTTTCAATGAAGAGATTTATCCTCGCCTCAGCCCTGAATGATTGTTCCTATGTTCCAGATTCCCTAGCAGGAAAACAACTTCTCAGTATCAACACATTTAAGCCCCTTCATAATTTTGTATGTTTCAATGAGATTGCCTCTCATTCTTCTAAACTCCAGAGAATATCGAGCATATTGCTACACTGTCTTTAAAAATATACCCTTCTGTTACCATCCTAGTTGATGTTATTACTGAAATATGGCTTAATAGATTTTTTTTATTTTAACAAGGTGGTTTCTCACTGAAACACAATGCTACAGTTACTCTTAATGATATTTATTATGCAAAAGAAATGAAGATAACATAAAATAAAGCAAAAACACAAACAGAAATTGCTGGAAAAAACTAAGCAGGCCTGGCAGCATCTGTGGAGAGAAAACAGAATTTATGTTTTGAGTCTCGTGACCATTTTTCAGAACTAACATGGAATAAACCAAACTATTTATTCATAACACAAGTATAAAGATTTTAAAGCATTTTTTGAAATTCATTAATGGAATGAGGGTGTCACTGGTTAGGCAGCATTTATCACCATCCCTAATTGCCCAGAGGGCAGTTTAGAGTCAACCACATTGCTGTGGGTCTGGAGTCACATGTAGGCCAGACCAGGTAAGGATGGCAGTTTACTTCCCTAAAGTGAACCAGATGAGTTTCTCCCCAACAATTGACAGTGGATTCATGGTCATCACTAAATTCTTAATTCCAGATATTTTTATTGAATTCAAATTCCACCATCTGCTGTGGCTGGATTCAAACCTGGGTCCCCAGAATGTTGTCTGGGTCTCTGCATTAACAGTCCAGTGATAATGCCACTAAGCCATCACCTCCCCTTATATGGTAAAATAGAATTCCATTAATCCCAAGAGCACTCCTTTACAATACACCAAAGAGAATTCTCTTCTCTATCACATCAATATGGCTTAAAATAACTTTGTTTCATTCCACCCGTCATGAGAATCAGATAGCCTCTTCCTGGAGGCTTCATACAACTGAGCTTAGACTTTCTCAGCTTCAAATAACTCCTTCAGGCTTGTAACTAAACACGAATGCTCTGGAACTTTCAAACTAAACTGCTTACACTGAGGTAACATTTCTTAACATTGTAAACCATCTACTTTCATCAAGATGCAACTGTTTTACACATCCAGCTTTAGTCAAGACCTCTACAAAACTGTCAAACTGAAAGCAAAAAGCTTTCTCCCAAGCTAAAGATGTTTTCCATAATCGAAAAATTTTTGTGCCTCTTTACTGAAAGCCCAATGTACAACTGTTTACTTTGTTCACTTGTAAAACTCTTCCAATGAAAACAAAACCCCATACATACAGGAACTTTCCCTCTGAAACTGTTTTTAAAATAAATCACCATGGCTATTTATTCATAAGCATTTAAACTCCTTCAGACACAGACCAAAACCCACAAGCTCAAGTCTCCAGAGTAAACAGTATTGAAACATATATGAATCATACACTTTATATCACACTTCCTTAAAAATGGAGACCAAAGCTAAGCATACAATATCCAGGCCTGGTCTCACCTAAGCCCCACTCAATCACAACAAGAAGTCTTTATTCCTGAACTCCAACCCCTTGCAATAAAAACTTTTAGATTCAGTCAAGTAAAATAACAGCCTTGCAAGTGAATTAGAGCATGTTATTGTATCACTTTAAAAGCCCAAATCTCATCATCTAAAAGACATAATGACCTCACAATGATTCTTTCCAATGGATTTCCTTACCGGAATATTTCCAAATACCAGGGAAAAACGGGATTCACCTAATTATAAAAGCAACAGGATGGGGAGAAAAATGTAAAACCACTACTTAAAAGAGGTCAGGATTAAATCGGGGGTCAGACAGATGGCAGCAGACCTCAGTGATACCTTTGCACTCAGCAGGAACAGAAAGATCCCAAAGCTACAGCAATATAAGCTTATTATAGAAGTTAGGAGCGAGGTCAATATCTTGTCAGTGGCCAGGGGAAGGAGATCCCTGTTTAGTGCAAAACCTCACACTTTGTTTGGAAACAGGTTTACTCTGGAGCTTTGGACATTTTTAGATGCATTGTTTTTAAAATGAGTGTTGAACCAGCAATCCCTTTCCATTAACACTAATTCCAGTAAAATGTCTGAAGCTGAATGGGACACTTGCATCCCAGAGCACCTAACCAATGGCCATTCAGCCCTTCAATTCTGTTCAATATTTTGACAAGGTGTTTGCTGATTTAGCCATGGTTTCAAGTCCAGTTGCCTGCCTGCCTCCCATAGCCCTTGATTCTTGAGTCACTCAAAAATGTATCTCACTCAGCCTTGAACAAATTCAATGACATGGCCTCCAGTGCTATCTGGGAAATAAAATTCCATAGGCATACCACCCTCCCAGAGAAAATAATCTCCTCATTTCTGTCTGAGAAGAGGAGGACCTCATATTCTTAAACTTTGTCCTCCTGTTCCAGTCTCTCCCACAAGAGCAAATACCCTCTTGGTGCCCACTTTGTTAAACAATCCCCAGGATCTTGGATGCTATAATAAGGTCACCTCTGATTTTTCTAAACTCCAATGGCTACAAGCAAACTGTTCAATCTTTCTTCATAAGAAAATCCCTTTGTTCCAGGAATGAGCTAAGCGAACATTCTCTGAACTGCTTCTCATATAACTATAAAAATTTTTTCAAATAAGCAGATAAATAAAGGAATGAAGGAAAGGAGGGAATGAGTGATCACCAGACAGTTAAAGAGAAATAAGCAGGTAGTGCAGGAGTCTCCTGCTCACAAATCGGTTTTCAGTCTGAAAGCTGAGGAAGGTGCTGTTACTTCAAGAATTCTGGCATCACAAGCAGCCTGACTGTATAGGAGGAAATGAGGGAGAAAGCAGGAACGATAGTGATAGGGGATTCATTAGTGAGGTTAGCAGTCAAGCATTTCTGAGGCTGCAGACATGACTCCAGGTTGGTCTCTTGCTTCCGTTGTGTCATGTTCAGAGATGTCACTGAATGGCTGAAGGACATCCTGAAGGGGGTCATGGTGTACATTGGTACTAATGATATAGATAGAACCAGGGAAGAGACATTGCCTCAAGACTCCAGGGAGTTAGGCAGTAGATTAAGAAGCAGGACCTTGAAGGTTGTAACCTCAGGATTACAGGTTTGTGAGCAGAGAAATAGGAGAATAGATGAGAAAATGCATGGCTCAAAAGTCGGTGTGAGGAGAGAGGATTTTAGATTCCTGGATCACTGTGACCATTTTGGGGTCAGTGAGACCTCTACAATCCTCTGAGTGGGAGGTTTTGCTAGTTCTGTAGAGAGGAGTTTCTGTCGGGCAGGGGTTACAGGGCATTAGTTCAATAGCAATACAGCATACCTTAGAAGCGGAACTAAGAAAGAGCGAGTTCAGGCATGCAGTGTCTCAAGGCAGGAAGGCAAAGCTGGATGGCCTCTACTTTAATGGTAGGGGTATGACAGTATAAGTGTGGATTGGTACATGGAACTGTGATGTTGTTATCATCACAGAGGGATATGACTGGCAACTTAACATTGCACAGTATGAGAAGGACAGGGAAGAGTGTAAAAGTGTAGGTGGTGTTGCATTATTAGTTAGGGAGTCAGTTACTGCAGGAAGGAGGAATGATATCTTGGAGGGGTTGTCAAAGGAACCTTTGTGGGTAGAATTTAGAAATAAAAAGGGTGCAATCTCACTGTCAGGATTGTATCATAGGCCAGCAGTCAGTAGGCAATCAAGGAACAGATATGTAGTCAATTCATTAAAGCATATAAAAATAACAATAGGATGTTATATTAGGGGATTTCAATGACTTCAATATTAATTGGGATAATGATTGGATAAAGGGTTTAAAGGAGGCAGATTTCTTGAAATGTACACAGGAGAGCTTTTTATATTAGCACATTAATGGTCCAACAAGGGACAGTGAAGTGCTGGACCTAATTCTGGGAAACGAACTGGACAAATGTTTGAGGTGACTGTGGGGGAGTGTTTTAGTGATAGCAACCACAACATGATACATTTAAAATTTGTCATGGAAAAGGAGAAAGATGGTCTGCAAAAAAGAACTTTAGATTAGAGTAAGGCATATTTTATTAATTTAAGGCAGGACCTGGCCAAAATAGACTGGGAATTGTTGCTTAAGGATAAATCTACAGCAGAACAGTTGTTTGTGGGTGGAGGTCTTAAAAAGAATATTGAGGGGAGTACAGACCCAACATGTTCCCTTTAGGGTGAAATGTACGGGCAACAAGCCCAGAGAACCCTCAATGTCTAGGAATATATGGGACTGGATAAAAAGGAAAAGAGAGATGTTTAAACAGGAACAAAGGAAGCAAAATAGTGGAGGCCTTGATGAATCTAGGAAGTGCATGGGCGGCACTCAAGAAAGCAATTAGGAGAGCAAAGAGGGGGTATGAGAAAATGCTGGCAGGCAAGACTGGGGAGAATCCCAAGACATTCTACATGTACATCAAGGGGAAGAGAATATTCAGAGAAAGAGTAGACCCTGTTAGAGAACAAGGGGGAAAAGGTAGCTGGTGGTCATTGGTAGAGTGTTAACTGAGAATTTCACATCTATCTCTACTCGGGAGAAGGAAGATGTGATCATAGAATTTGAGAAGAAGTTCTTGAGCAGATTGATATAAAAAGTGAGGAAGTATTGGAGTTTTTGGCGGATTTAAAAGTGGACAAATCCCCAGGTCCGGTTGAGTTGTATCCCAGGCTGTTGTGGGAGATGGGGCCAGAGAGTAGGGATATAAGGGAGGTAAGGGTCACCACTAGTGTCCCTGCTGACTTCAGCTGCGGGAAGTGCACCCAACTCCAGCTCCTCGGAAACTGCGTTAGGGAACTGGAGTTAGAGCTGGATGAACTTCGGATCATTCGGGAGGCTGAGGGGGTGTTTGAGAGGAGTTACAGGGAGGTAGTCACACCTCAGGTACAGGAAAAAGGTAGATGGGTTACAGTCAGGGGACGGAAAGGGAAAGGCAGACAGTGCAGGGATCCCCTGTGGCTGTTCCCCTCAAGAACAAGTATACCATTTTGGATACTGTTGAGGGGGATGACTTACCAGGGGTAAGCCATGGGGTACAGGTCTCTGGCGCAGAGTCTGTCTCTGTTGCTAAAAAGGGAATTGGGGGGAGGAGGAGAGCATTAGTCACCGGGGACTCCATAGTTAGGGGGACAGATAGGAAATTCTGCAGGAACGAGAGAGACTCGCGGTTGGTGTGTTGCCTCCCAGGTGCCAGGGTCCGTGATGTCTAGGATCGTGTTTTCGGGATCCTTAAGGGGGAGGGGGAGCAGCCCCAAGTCGTGATCCACATAGGCACCAACGACATAGGTAGGAAAAGAGATGGGGATGTAAGGCAGAAATTCAAGGAGCTAGGGTGGAAGCTTAGAGCTAGAACAAACAGAATTGTTATCTCTGGTTTGTTACCCGTGCCACATGCTAGCGAGGTGAGGAATAGGGAGAGAGAGCAGTCGAACACGTGGCTAGAGGGATGGTGCGGGTGCGGGGGATTCAGATACCTGGATAATTGGGGCTCATTCTGGGGTAGGTGGGACCTCTACAAACGCGATGCTCTGCACTTGAACCAGAGGGGTACCAATATCCTGGGGGGTGGGGGGGGGTGGAATTTGCTAATGCTCTTCGGGAGGGTTTAAACTAATTCAGCAGGGGGATGGGAACCTGACTTGTAGCTCCAGTGTACAGGAGGTTGAGAGTAGTGAGGTCATGAATAAGGTTTCAAGGTCGCAGGAGTGTACCAGCAGGCAGGAAGGTAGTTTGAAGTGTGTCTACTTCAATGCCAGGAGCATCCGGAATAAGGTGGGTGAACTTGCAGCATGGGTTGGTACCTGGGACTTTGATGTTGTGGCCATTTCGGAGACATGGATAGAGCAGGGACAGGAATGGTTGTTGCAGGTTTCGAGGTTTAGATGTTTCAGTAAGATCAGGGAAGGTGGTAAAAGAGGGGGAGGTGTGGCATTGTTAGTCAAGGACAGTATTACGATGGTAGAAAGAACGTTTGATGAGGACTCATCTACTGAGGTAGTATGGGCTGAGGTTAGAAACAGGAAAGGAGAGGTCACCCTGTTGGGAGTTTTCTATCGGCCTCCAAAAAGTTCCAGAGATGTAGAGGAAAGGATAGCAAAGATGATTCTGGATAGGAGCGAAAGTAACAGGGTAGTTGTTACGGGGGACTTTAACTTTCCAAATATTGACTGGAAACGCTATAGTTTGAGTACTTTAGATGGGTCAGTTTTTGTCCAATGTGTGCAGGAGGGTTTCCTGACACAGTATGTAGATAGGCCAACAAGAGGCGATGCCACATTGGATTTGGTACTGGGTAATGAACCAGGTCAGGTGTTAGATTTGGAGGTAGGGGAGCACTTTGCTGATAGTGACCACAATTTGGTTACGTATACTTCAGCGATGGAAAGGGATAGGTATATACCGCAGGGCAGGAGTTATAGCTGGGGGAAAGGCAATTATGAGGCGATTAGGCAAGACTTAGGATGCATAGGATGGCGAAGGAAACTGCACTGGCTGGGCACAATTGAAATGTGGAGCTTGTTCAAGGAACAGCTACTGCGTGTCCTTGATAAGTATGCACCTGTCAGGCAGGGAGGAAGTGGTCGAGCGAGGGAACCGTGGTTTACTAAAGAAGTTGAATCTCTTGTCAAGAGGAAGAAGGAGGCTTATGTAAAGATGAGGCGCGAAGGCTCAGTTAGGGCGCTTGAAAGTTACAAGTTAGCCAGGAAGGACCTAAAGAGAGAGCTAAGAATAGCCAGGAGGGGAGATGAGAAGTCTTTGGCAGGTAGGATCAAGGAAAACCCTAAAGCTTTCTATAGGTATGTCAGGAATAAAAGAATGACTAGAGTAAGATTAGGGCCAGTCAAGGACAGTAGTGGGAAGTTGTGCGTGGAGTCCGAAGAGATAGGAGAGGCGCTAAATGAGTATTTTTCATCAGTATTCACACATGAAAAATTCAATGTTGTCGAGGAGAATACTGAGATACAGGCTATTAGGCTAGACAGGATTGAGGTTCATAAGGCGGAGGTGTTAGCAATTCTGGAAAGTGTGAGAATAGATAAGTCCCCTGGGCTGGATGGGATCTATCCTAGGATTCTCTGGAAAGCTAGGGAGGAGATTGCAGAGCCTTTGGCTTTGATCTTTATGTCGTCATTGTCTACAGGAATAGTGCCAGAAGACTGGAGGATAGCAAATGTTTTCCTCTTGTTCAAGAAGGGGAGTAGAGACAACCCTGATAATTATAGACCAGTGAGCCTTACTTCGGTTGTGGGTAAAGTGTTGGAAAGGATTATAAGAGATAGGATTTATAATCATCTAGAAAGGGATAATTTGATTAGGGATAGTCAACACGGTTTTGTGAAGGGTAAGTCATGCCTCACAAACCTTATTGAATTCTTTGAGAAGGGGAGTAAACAGGTGGATGAGGGTAAAGCAGTTGATGTGGTGTATATGGATTTCAGTAAAGCATTTGATAAGGTTCCCCATGGTAAGCTATTGCAGAAAATTCGAAGGCATGGGATTGAGGGTGATTTAGCGGTTTGGATCAGAAATTGGCTAGCTGTAAGAAGACAGAGGGTGGTGGTTGATGGGAAATGTTCATCCTGGAGTTCAGTTACTAGTGGTGTACCACAAGGATCTGTTTTGGGGCCACTACTGTTTGTCATTTTTATAAATGACCTGGATGAGGGCATAGAAGGATGGGTTAGTACATTTGCAGATGACACTAAAGTTGGTGGAGTGGTGGATAGTGCGGAAGGATGTTGCAGGTTACAGAGGGACATAGATAAGCTGCAGAGCTGGGCTGAGAGGTGGCAAATGGAGTTTAATGCGGAAAAGTGTGAGGTGATTCACTTGGGAAGGAGTAACAGGAATACAGAGTACTGGGCTAATGGTGAGATTCTTGGTAGTGTGGACGAGCAGAGAGATCTCAGTGTCTATGTGCATAGATCCCTGAAAGTTGCCATCCAGGTTGATAAGGTTGTTAAGAAGGCGTATGGTGCGTTAGGTTTTATTGGTAGAAGGATTGAGTTTTGGAGCCGTGAGGTCATGTTGCAGCTGTACAAACTCTGGTGCGGCTGCACTTGGAGTATTGCGTACAGTTCTGGTCGCTGCATTATAGGAAAGATGTGGAAGCATTGGAAAGGGTGCAGAGGAGATTTACCAGGATGTTGCCTGGCATGGAGGGAAGGTCTTATGAGGAAAGGCTGAGGGACTTGAGGCTGTTTTCGTTAGAGAGAAGGAAGTTAAGAGGTGACTTAATAGAGACATACAAGATGATCAGAGGATTGGATAGGGTGGACTGTGAGAGCCTTTTTCTTCGGATGGTGACGGCTAGCACAAGGGGACATAGCTTTAAATTGAGGGGTGATAGATATAGGACAGATGTCAGAGGTAGATTCTTTACTCAGAGAGTAGTAAGGGCATGGAATGCCTTGCCTGCAGCAGTTGTAGACTCGCCAACTTTAAGGGCATTTAAATGGTCGTTGGATAAATATATGGATGATAATGGAATAGTGTAGGTTAGATGGGCTTCAGATTGGTTTCACAGGTCGGCGCAACATCGAGTGCCGACAGACGTGTACTGCGCTGTAATGTTCTATGTTCTATGTTCTATATCACAGGCGCACTGTCCCAAAATTTTAAATCACCTCTGGCCACAGGGGAGGTGCCAAAGAACTGGAGGATAGCTAATGTGGTTCCACTTTACAATAAGTGTGGTAGAGATAGATCAGAGAACTGTAGACTAGTAAATGTACTCTCAGTGGTAGGGAAGCTATTGGAGAAAATAATGAAGGAGAACATTAATCTCAATTCAGCGAGGGATACTCAGCATGGCTTTGTCAGATGGAGGACAGCCTAACAAATCTGGTGGAATTTTTTGAGGAGGTAACCAAGTGTTTGGATGAGGGTAGGGCAATTGATGTAGTTTATATGGATTTCAACAAGGTCCCACATGGTGAACTGATAAAGAAGGTAAAAGCTCATGGGATCCAGGGCAACTTGGCAACATAGATCCAAAATTGGCTTAGTTACAGGAGACGGACAGTGGAGGTAGAAATCTGTTTGTGTGACTGGAGCCCGGTGTGCAGTGGCATACCACAGGGATCAGTGCTGAGTCACTTACTGTTTGTGATATTCATCAATGATATAGATGAGAATGTGAAAGAGATGATCAGTAACCTTATGGATGACACAAAGAGTGATCAGGTGATGGTCAATGACACAGAAGGTATTAGGTCACATGAAGACATAAATGGATTGGTCAGATGGGCAGATCAGTGGCAGATGGAATTTAAACCTGAGGTGAATGCACTTTGGAAGATGGAACAGACAAGGGAGTACTGATGAATGGCAAAACACTAGGAAGCTCAGAGGAGCAGAGGGATATTGGGGTGCTTGTCCACAGATCCCTAAAGGTGGCAATATAGTTTAATAGGGTTAATTAAGAAGGCATATGGGACACTTGCCTTTATCAGCCACAGCAAGGATTATAAAAGCAGGGAAGTCATGTTGGAGCTGAACAGAACTTTGGTTAAGCTACAGCTGGAGTACCGTGCGCAGTTCTGGTCATTACATTATAGGAAGGATGTGATTTCACTGGAGGAAATGCAAAGGAAATTCACCAGGATGTTGCCTGGGATAGAGAACTTCAGCTGTGAAGAGAAGCTGGATAAGCTCAGACTGTTTTCTTCAGAGCAAAGAAGGTTTGCGGGGGGCGGTTCCTGATAGAGGTGTCTTAGATTATGAGAGCGTGGACAGGGTGCATAGAAAGCAGCTGTTAACCTTGCTTGAAGTATCAATAGCATGGGGGTGTAATTTTAAAGTGAAAGGTAGAAGATTTAAGGAGGATTTGAGGAAAAAAGTTTCATCCACAGGATGAAGGGGGTCTGGAATGTATTGCCTGGGAGGAGAGTTGAGGCAGGAAACCAAATGACATTTAAAATGTACATGGATGAACGCTTGAAGTGTCATAACGGCCGAGCCTATGGGTCAGGTGCAGGGAAGTTGGACTAGTGTAGGTATGCTTTTGGTGGTACAGACTAGATGGGCTGAAGATGAAAACTCTTCAGAGGCTGGTATCCTCTCATCAAGTACCCTTTATTTACACGTGGAGAGTCCTTGGCTATAGTGCTGTCTCATACAGAGTCAAGCACCAAAGAGTCAGCAACCCTGACACTCAACCTTTTTCTGTCAGCCACAGCTCCATGATTGAACCAAATTAGCAGCACCAGTCACAGAACTCAAATGCTATGAGGTCCAGCTGGCTGACCTCATTACAATCACGACAGAAGGGCCCCTCCTGAACTCTGTGATTCGAAGACCAAAACTGTCTTTCCAAAACCCTGTGCAAATGGAGTAAAATGTCCCTACATTTTGATTCAATTCCCCTTGTAATGAACACTACATTCCCAATCACTTGCTTGTATCTGTATGGTAATATTTTGTAATTCATGTACCTGACACCCAGACCCACTGGATTCTGCTATCTCTCTGCATTAAAACAATATACTGTTTCTCTATTCTTCCTGCCAAATTGAATGGTTCAAATATTCCCCCCATTGTACATCATCTGCAAATTTTTTGACCTTGAATATATTTAAAAACTCAACCTCGACAGGCCTTAGTGGTAAAGAATTCTACAAATTCACTGCCCTCTGAGCAATAGTTCCTCCTCATTTGGCTTAAATGTGCAGCAGAGCTACAGGTTCCTCTTCATCTACTTTGTTTATCACTTTTGTAAAAAAACTCAAATAAGTTAGTTAGACACAATTTGTCTCTCATGAAACCATGTCTACTCTGTCCAATTGCATTGTGATTTTCTAATTGCCAGGCTACTATGCCTTCAATAATGAATCCTAATAATTTTAATCAAACAGATGTTAGGCTAAATGGTCCGTAGGTTCTCTCTCCTTTCATTCTGCCTAGAACCAGGCCCATATTTTAAAAATAAAGAGTTGCCCATTTAAAACAGATGATGAAACTTTTTTTTTCACTCAGAGGGTTAAGAGTCTTTAGAATTCCCTTCCTCAAAAAGTAGTAGATTGTAGAATCCCTACAGACGCCATTCAGCCTATCACAACATTGCCCAGGGCTAACCCACCTAGCCTGCACATCCCTGGACACAATGGGGGCAATTTAGCATGGCCAATTCAGCTAGCCTGCATATCTTTGGACTGGCGCACGTGGAAGAAACCCATGTAGACACGGGGAGAAAATGCAGACTCCACACACATGGCTGGAATTAAACCCAGATCCCTGGTACTGTGAGGCAGCACTGCTAACCACTAGGCCACCACGATTCTTTAAATTTTGTTAAGACAGAGGTAGGTAAATTATTAATTACCAAGGGGAGACAAGATTCTTGGGGATATACGGGAATGTAAAGTTGAGATTTAATCAGATCAGCCATTATCTTATTGATTGGCAGGGCAGGTTCGAAGGGTTGAGTGGCCTATTTTGTTCATATGCCTCTACTATCTCTGCAGCCACTTCTTTGAAGACACTGCGATTCATGCTGTCTGGTTCAGGGGATTTGCGGGCCTTCAAGTCAAATAGTTTTCCAGTACCTTTTCCCTGGAGATAGTGAGTATTTTAAGTTCCTCCCTCCTTTCACCAAACATATGAACATACAAGTTAGGAGGAGTGGACCATTTGACCCCTTGACCACCAGATAGCCCATTTGTGTTATTGGTCTCTGAGGAAAATGGTCTTGTCTGAGATGGTGGCTGCATCACTACAATTGTCTTTATAGCTGCTGTCTTAGGGAGCAGCCAACAATTAGGGGGTCATGAACACCCTCTTTCTGGAAAGTGTGGATGTTGGGGAGGTCCAAGTGTGATGGTCGTACTCCCCTGAATAGTCAGACAAGGACCGGTGCAGAAGGAATGAGCAATAGTCTTTTGAATGAGGTTCTGGAGGTCCATATAAATCCATATCCAGAAGACTGTCAGAAGAAGTGAGAAGACAATTAGCAATTGGGTTTATAATTGGTGTTTAGTCTAAAATGTTGTCAACTTTTGTGCTGAGGAAATTGTTACAACATTTTCTCCATTATAACATGTAGCCTATGTTATAAAGCTTTATTACTGAGTGAAAATAATTATTTTATAAATGATTTACAAAATACATGTAGAATTGGAAAAGGCATGAAAATGTTTGATTCTGAAAAGGTAAGCCTCAGCCTAGAGGTTATGGTCTGGATGTTTCAAACTGAGGAAAACCCAGCTTTTTCAAAAAATCTTGGTATAAGTAGGCTGAAGCTCTATACCTCCATGAAAGTGAACGTTTTTACTTTTATTTTTCCACAGTTATATTACAGCCATTTGAAAAGGCCCTTGAAGATAGAACAAGAAAAAGCTGAGAAAACAACCAAAGGAATTGGGAAAAAAATAGATATTAATGCGGGGTTTATGTATCATTGATCTGAAGATAAACTATGTAAAGTTGTCGAATATTTGCTGCAACATCTGCGATCAAGCAGAGAAGTTAACTCTTACCACTGACAACATGGTGACAAAGTCAGAAGTCACACAATACCAAGGTTACAGTCCAACAAGGTTACTTGAAATCACAAGCTTTCTGAGTGTTGCTCATTTGTCAGGTGAACTTGACAAAGGAGCAGCACTTCGAAAGCTTGTGATTTCAAATAACCTTGTTGGACTGTGACCTGATGTCATGTGACTTCTGACTTTGCCTACCCCAGTCCAACACCGGCACCTCCACAACATGGTGACAATTTGATTGGGAAACTTTGCTGTTTAAAGATTTGGTTTCATCCCATTTGTTACCTTTCAAAACAAAATGCTTGAGAATGGAAGATATAGGAATTATCTCAGAACTCATTGCAAGTACTTCAGCCTCTGATCACATAGAAGCCAAGGGTAGCTAGTCAAATGGATACAAAATTGACTTAGAGGTACAAGACAGAGGGTAGTGGTGGAGGGTTGTTTCTCGGACTGGAGGCCTGTGACTAGTGGTGTGCCGCAAGGATCGGTGCTGGTCCGTCGTTTTTTGTTGTTTATGTAAATGATTTGGAGGTGAAAAACGTGGCAATGGTTAGTAAGTTTGCAGATGACACCAAAATTGATGGTGTAGTGGACGGTGAAGAAGCTTATCTCAGAGTGAACGGGACCTTGATCAGATGGGCCAATGGGCCAATGAGTGGCAGATGGAGTTTAATTTAGATAAATGTGAGGTGTTACTTTTTGGTAAGGTAAATCAGGACGGGACTTATACAGTTAATGGTAGGGCCCTGGGAATGTTGCCGAACAAAGGGACCTAGGGGTGCAGGTGCATAGTTCCTTGAAAATAGAGTCACAGGTAGACAGGCTGGTGAAGAGGGCGTTTGACATGCTTGCCTTTATTGGTCAGTGTTTTGAGTACAGCAGTTAGGATGTCATATTGCAGCTGTAGAGGACATCGGTTAGGCTCCTTTTAGAATACTATGTTCATTTCTATAGCAGAGATGTTGTTCAACTTGCAAGAGTTCAGAGAAGATTTACAAGGATGTTGCCAGGATTAGAGGGTTTGAGGTATAGAGAGAGGCTGAATCATCTGGGGCATGTTTCCCTGGAGCTTCTGAAGCTGAGGGGTGACCTTATAGAGGTTTATAAAATCATGAGGGGCACGGTAGGGTGAATAGCCAAGGTCTTTTTCCCAGAGTAAGCAAGTCCAAAACTATAGGCATTATTTAAGGTGATAGGGAAAAAATTTAAAAGGGACATGAGGGGCAATGTTTTAACGCGAGTATGGAACGAGCTGTTAGAGGAAGTGGTGGAGGCGAGTACAATTACAACATTTAAAACACATCATTTGGATACATGAATAGGAAGTGTTTAGAAGGATATAGGCCAAATGTTGGCAAATGGGACTAGATCAGTTCAAGATATCTGGTCAGCACGGATGAGTTGGACTGAAGGGTCTGTTTCTGTGCTGTACAACTCTATGACTCTATGAAACGAATAGAAATAACCAGCAATCTGATGCCTGGTCTGTGGGAAGGGGTGGAAGTGGTGAGCTACGAACTCCCTAAGCACCACAAAAAAAATTTCCTCTCTTTCACTGGAGTGAAAAATTACTTGGTTGAATAGAACAAAAAAATGCCAAGAATTTTTTTTTTAAAAAAAAGCTATAATTTTACCAAACTATACAAGGGTTGTATGTTCATTGAACAGAATCAACATGCATACGTTATGGTCTCTGTCACTGTCTCCTCTTCCTGCCTGATCCTCCCTGAATCTCCACCTCCCTGACTCCCATCCCTCTGTGGCTTCATTCTTGTGGCTCTCCTTCCACCTCACAATTTGTGTCTTTCTGTTGGTTGGCCTCACTCTCAGAGATTCAACCCCCAACCTCCAAACCAAGTTCTCACTTTCTCTACCTCCCTAACCTCCAAGTCACTTCATTAACAGACCACAATTTTAATATATGCCAATTGAACTTAGTATCTACCTCTCAGGTCCCTGCAACCTACCTTCATGATCTCCTACAATGACAACATAAATATGAATTATATTTTGATGTAAATGGAAAGTAAATAGTGCTTAATACACAAGTATTCTTGTACGAAAAGAAACATATTATTACTACATACACATTTGAGGATGGGATAGCCAATCACAGTGATAACAGGAGCTGACTTATTTTAAATGTCTTCCTACCAGCATGAACATCAGAAAACTAAAAATTTGGCCTCTGGGCTTCAATTCCAGGAATGGTTCCTTCAGTGTCACTGGATCATAATCCTGGATCGCTCTCCCAAACTGCACAGTGCTTACTCCACATGGACCGCGGTTCAAGAAGACATTTCATCATCACTTTCTCAAAGGCAATTAAAGATGAGCAATAAACGACTGTAATGGGAAGGAGACCATTATCCACCTTTCTGTAGAATGTGACCATGCGGAAAATGTCTGGAAAGAGATTCAGTGGGTTTTTGTCAAGGTTCATCTCAAGCGGCTCTGTGACTCTATGCTCTATGAGCAGTTCCCAGGGATGCACACGGAAATAAATATCAACTGCAGCTCAAGGACCTTTAACTGGCTGAAAGAAGCTCTTTGCTCTACCTGAAACTTGTTTGACTTCCAAGTCGAAGAGCTGTCTTTGTTACAGACTGATGCAATTCAAGGTCCAGGACTATGGGCTGAGAGACACACTAAAATTTGAGGCAGCCACTGCAGAGGTGCAATGGGGAAGGATCACTGTCTACAAGCTTTTCAGCCATCATTGACCAAAGGACTGAGAATTGCATAGAAGAACTGTATGCCTGACAAGGAATCTACAATGTGAACATCAAGACTGTTGAAATTGAATTGAGAAGTCTCAAAGTGAAATATGTTGTGCAAAGAAACGTTGTATTTTGTTGCCCTTTTTATAATTTTTAATTGAAATAATTTGCCCTCGGGCTATATGGCTGACATGGAACGTAAATGCAAATGTTAAGAATATTGCAATTGTATTCAGACACTGAATAGTGGAATGTGCTGTATGGAGAATGGAGTTAAATTTGATTGCACTTCCTGTAATTTTCAAATCAAAATGTTTCATAATGTACTGTTACAAACTTTCTGAATAAAGTATATCTCTGGAGAAAACTAAATTGAAAAATAAATCCTGGCCTTGGCCAGGGAGGCTGACATCCTGAGAACTAAAGAAAAACACAAGGGTAGCACTCTTATCTCTGAGTTGGCTCAAGACCCACTGCAGAGACTTGGGACTGTAATCCAGATTGATACACCAATGAAACACAATTTGAGATGCTGTTGTATGAAGGAGATGCTTGACCGACGCTGTGTGGAAAATGACCTCTCAAATTCCTTTCAAAAAACAGCAGGCAAGTTCTCCCTAGTGGCCTGGACAGTGTTAATTCCACAAACAGCATTGCTGAAGGAAAGTGGCCTCAAACATTTGTTCCATTGCACTGGATAGCTAGGTTCTGGCTCTGCAAGAGTGTTTAAAGTAAATTATGGTGGAGCCACTTCTGAAGAGTTTGCTGTTGATGAGCACAATGTGAAGAGCGGTAACACGTACACCGAGAAACATGCCAAATGAGTAGACTGTGATGTCGATTGGTGTCCATCATTGATCTGACACCCAATCTGCCATTTTGAACCTTGATGGCTCTGTTCCCATGCTCTGGTGAAGACACTTGGCCGAACAGGTCACTGTATGAGAGAACCAACATGAAATCACCACAAAAACAGGAGCAGGAGTAGGCCAGCCATTGACTGTGGCTCATCTGATTGTAGCCTTAACTTCACTTTTCTGTTTGTCCACTTGAACCGATCTGGAACCAGTGTTCTTTTGAAAAGGATAAATAAGGTGGTCACTATGACTTTAAACTAGCGAACTGGGGGGAAGCGAAGGAGAAGAAGAAGGGAAGTATAATGGTAAATAGAAAAGAAAGCAGCAGCTTAATGTGTGCAGGCGGGTTTAACCACATTGAGGACTATGAAAGAAGTCAAAAGGAAGGAAAACTCTGGAGATATTATTAACGGAGATGTTAGAATTCAAAAAGAAGGTATGACAACTAGTATAAAGGCACTTTACCTGAATGCTCATAGCATTTAAAGCAAGGTAGATGAGTTAACGGCACAAATCATGGCAAATGAGTATGATTTAATAGCCATTACAGAGACATGGTCGCAGGATGGTCACAACTGGGGATTAAATATCCAGGAGTATCAGACTATTTGGAAGGACAGACAGGATGGTAAGGGAGGTGGTGTAGCTCTGACATTTAAGAATGACATCAGGGCGGAAATGAGAGATGGTATAGGTTCAATGGAAAATAAGGTTGAAAGCATTTGGTGGAAATTAGAAATTCTAAGAAAATGTCACTGATAGGTGTAGTCTTAAAGGCCACCAAATAACATCACATTAGGGCAGGCAATAAACAAAGAAATAACAAATGTCTGTCAAAATGGTACGGCAATTATCATGGGGGATTTTAATCTACATGTTGATTGCACAAACCAGGTCAGTCAAGGCACCCTTGAGGAGGACTTCATTGAATGTATCTGCAATAGCTTTCTTGGACAGTATATAATGGAACTGACAAGCTAAAGGTAAGACAAGTCTCCCCCCTGATGGAATGCATCCCAGGGTGCTGAAGGAGATGGCGGGAGAAATAGCAAAAGCGCTCATGGTGATTTTCCAAAATTTGCTGGACTCTGGGGCAGTTCCAGCAGATTGGAAAATAGCAAATGTGACGCCACTGTTTAAAAAAGGAGATAGACAAAAGATGGGGAATTATAGGCCGGTTAGCTTAACTTCTGTTGTGGGGAAAATCGATCATCAAGGAAGAAATAGCAAGACATCTAGATAGCAACTGTCCCATTGGACAGATGCAGCACGGGTTCATGAAAGACAGGTCATGTTTAACTAATTTTCTGGAATTCTATGAAGACACTATGAGCATGGTGGACAACAGGGACCCAGTAGATGCTTTTAAAGTTAAGATAGATCATTTTTTGAACAGTAAATGAATTAAGGGTTACGGTGAGAGGATGGGTAAGTGAAGCTGAGGCCATGAAAAGATCAGCCATGATCTTATTGAATGGTGCAGTGGGCTTGAAGGGCCAGACCTGCTCCGGTTCTTATGTTATTATGTCCCCGTTACTCGTGACTCCCTCAAATCTGTCAAACTCAGCCTTGAATATATCCAATGACACAGCATCCACTGCTGTCTGCAGAAGAGAATTCCACAGACTAACAATCCTCTGAGGGAAAGAAATACTGCTCATTTCTGCCTTCATAAAGAGATCTTCATCAAGTAATTAAGAAACAACGTTCAATGACAGTATTGTATGAAAGTGGGAGGAATAGATACAGAGGGTTAACACCCACATTTGCAAAGCAGCAGGGGGTCAAAATAATGTGAAAAATAAGAACCTTTCACTGAAATTTCAAAGTATGAGGGACCCTCAAGTAACATTTCACAAATGATATTTTCTCCCACCGTGAGGTAAAACTTTAAATGTTGATGGATATCCTTATTCTTAGACATCGTTAGATATTTTATTCTAAACGATTCTTATGTAATCCTAGATCTTCTAGATATTCTTGAATAGTTATAAATAACATCAAGCTGAATTATATTAGAATAAATATTACATATGACCATAAGATATAGTAGTGGAATTAGGCCATTCAGTCCATTGAGTCTGCATCTTTTGATAGTTTTTGGCATGACAGTGAACTTATCCCTCTAAAGTGTATTGCTTATTAATGACTGCTAATAAAATTGTAAAATTAGTTTTAATTTTTCTGTTACAACTGAAATAGCCCCAGTATCATATATTTCCTCAAAAGGGGTACTGTATTTTCTGGAGAAAGAAATCCCAGATCCTTAAAATATCTGGGCTTTTACAGCGTAGTGAAGGTTTATTAAAAAATAAGCAGGTGACAGGGAGAATAATTACATTTTCAGGCAGCCTCTTCTCCTGTGGGATGGTAATCTAAATCACACAAACCCAAGACTAAACATTTGTGGAATTGGCTGGTTTAAACTTAGCAGACATACATTGAAAGGGAAGTACTTAGCTCTAAATAAGAGTTAGAAGCTGGAAACAGCTTCAGATGGTGTCCAATCAGGTGTAATGGTTTCATATATTCACAAAAATGAAATGAACTGTTTGTTTTATTTGCAAGTGTTGAAGGAGTGGTTACTGTCAGTGGAAATAAGACCCTTTGTCAGGTTACGAGAGACACAGCTTGACATCAGGTTTCATTAAATGCTAAGATCTTCAGGTTAGGAAATATCTTGAGTTTAAATTAAAATCCTAATTGAGATTAGGCATGGATGTGATGACAGCACGAAGCATAGGCTTAGATGATCACTTGCTAGAGCCATCAGTTTATTTTAACAGATGGCACAATGCAATCCCATTTCCAGAGGATCAGCGAGTTACATTCGAGATACGGGGTTTTGATGATGATGTGAGAGCTCATAGTGTTATTCCAGTTAATGCTTGTAGATGATATTGAATGGGCTAATCAGAATAAAAGCCCTGACCCACAGAACCCCTTCCTGATAAAGTGTGTACATTCACAATCAGGCACTTTGATGAATAAGGCATGTTGGGGGACCGTGTGTACGTCAGGTTTGTAGGCCCTGGCAACCGACACATATGGTAGTCAAGGTTTCAATAAGATAGTTCCCTGACGACAAGGTTTGAATGCAGAAACTGAGATAAGATTACTGGTAGTCATTAGTTCAATACTCAGAGCCTCGCAGACATGCACAGAACATAGAACATTACAGCGGAGTACAGGCCCTTCGGCCTTCAATGTTGCGCTGACCTGTGAAACCAATCTGAAGCCCCTCTAACCTAGACTATTCCATTATCATCCAGATGTTTATCCAATGACCATTTAAATGCCCTTAAAGTTGGCGAGTCTACTACTGTTGCAGGCAGGGCATTCCACGCCTTTACTACACTCTGAGTAAAGAACCTACCTCTGACATCTGTCCTATGAAGGAGGCCATTTGGCCCATTATGTCAACAACTAGCAACAAATCCAGTCTAGACATACCACAGATAAGCATTTGTTGCTTATGCATGTTTCCCACCATCAAAACCTTGCCCCCTAATACTAATCCCCTCAGCAATGTTAATCTCAATTCGATTGATGCCACGTGTGGAAAACAGGGACCAACCAACAATGGCAAAGTACCTTGGAGATTTTAAGCAATCTTAACAAACATGAAGCTTATTGTCAGGGGTGGAATGCAGAATATTTCCAGCAGCTCTTGAACATGATGCCACCCACACATCTAGTTTCCCCCATGTAATCTGAACTCCAGCTGGATTCAAATTTATGCTCAAGCCTTTAATGCAACAGAGGGCAGCCCACATTGTAGCTTCTATTAAATAAATTCTTTACTCTACAATTAAGTCTGATAGTTTGGTTGCAGCTTATTGGTTAGGCAAAGATCTGACACATGACAACTGGGATATTGTGCACAGCTGCCCACTTATTCAGCATCATAATTCTGCCCTTACACTTGCTAATGAGTGTGCTTTAAGTGTTTAGCCTGATAACCAACAGAGGTGGGATAATTAACAATTACTCATTTAATTTATTCCCTGATGAATGTGCCTCTGGCTAGACCTACAACACAACAGCATACTAAACAAATTACAGATAATGCTTGTCCTACAAACAGATGTGGTATATTTCCCACCCCATTAGACCACTCATGCCCTTGGGTTGCCAAGTGGGCTATCGAGATGAGAATCTCACAGGTACATTCCGGCAATGATTAATTTCCAAAAATTAATCATTAGCTAATCTCACCTCAACTCTATGTAAATTGGTATTTTTCTCAGGTACTATTGAGAATGTAGACGGCTCTAATTCCCAACTTGAAAGTCAGAGTCAGTGTGGCTGTACCACACTGGCGTCTTCTCTGGGTCTCTCTCTTTTGGCCAACATCCCCAATATCTCAGGCCACACTCCCTGGGCATCAAATGCTTGAAGCACCAGCCTCACCACATAATCATGACACATCTCGGATTAATTTATAATACAATGGTCAAGGAGACAGGGATGTGAGGGAGGGTCTCAATGTGGACTTTACTAGCTTCAAAATTTCCCCACCCTAACCTCATCCCATGACCAACCCTCCCTCTCATCCCCACCTCCTTGACCTGTCCGTCTTCTCTCCCACCTATCTGCTCCTCCCACCTCACTGACCAACCCCCACCATTACCTACCTGCACTCACTATCACCAACACACCTACCTTCCCCAGCCCGACCCCTCTTCTCTTTATTTATTTCAGAGCCCCCTACCCGCGGCCCCCCACCCCGCCATTTCTGAAGAAGGGTCCCGACCTGAAACGTCAGCTTTCCTGTTCCTCTGATGTTTCCTGGCCCGCTGTGTTCCTCCAGCTCCACACTGTGTTAGCTTGTTAATAAATACCTGCAATGCACAGACAAGGCAGTTGGCAGTTGCTGTGTGACACTGTGCTATGTCAATGTCATATCTATGACAATGTGCCAGCAACTTACGTGACAAACACACTGTTTGTGCTTCAAGCAAATGGCCATGCCTGCAAATCTAAGGGGAGCAGTCCTTAGTTCAGTCAAGAGGGACAGAGAGTAGGAAGAGTTAGTAGCTTTGGAAGGAGGGAGTGGTTGACAGCTATTGGGGGAAGACACTGCATGCAATATTGAGAGTGGCGAAGTGTGTGTAATGGCAGAGTTAGACTGAAGGTGAGGTAGCAAATAGAGGTGCATGGAAGGTCATTAACCTTCCTGCACCACTGCTATGTGTTCCTCTGGACCACTGACTCAGACTATCCTAGTTGGCATCTACGGCACCAGTGGTGCAAACACAGTAAGGTCCTGACACTGGTAAGTATGCCTGTCGCTGCAAGATTGAACATGAACAGTACAGTACAGCGGTGTCAGAGTGCACACCTAATGAGGTGAGCAGGGTAAAACTGTATGAGAAAAGTTGCTAGCGTTCCCAGAAACTCCGCAAATTGTGGGAAAGTTCAGTCCTGATTTGCTAATGAGTCATGAAGTATTTCATCTTAGGAAGTGATGCAGTCATATGATCCTGCTCTCTCTTGTGGTCTTGTGGAAAAATGAAACCACAATAAGATGTTTCTTAAATAAAGTGAATATTTTCCTTACATTGGCACACTATAATGTTCTTCAGTAACGCAAGACAAGGAATATTATACCATCTAACCTTGTGACCATCAGGTAACCTAGGCACTTATCCAGTTCAACAAAGGATAGTGAGCAGAAGAGATGGATAACTCACAGCTCAGTAAATCAGAACATATTTTGAGACAGTCAGACAAATGGGAATTGCTTTAATGGGAATAACCAATTGAATATTTTAACATTAGAAATGCAAACAAAAAAGATAAAATTCCATTCCACAGAAAGCCTTAGTTGCTAAGAGCATGTTTGTGCAATACATTCCTTGCATAGTGATGGCAGTTTTGTGATAAATCCTACTCAAGGACATATGCTGATTAATGGATACTATTTAAAAAGAGAGGTCAACAGCACTAGGCACATGATATCCTCCCATTTAATAACCGGAGACATTCCAGTGCTCCACATTCCCAAATCAGTGAAAGGCTTTATGATACAGACTGGATCAGCCTGGCCTGACCGCCAGTAGGAAAGTGTTCGCCTTTACACAGACACCCTCATGGGGGGTAAGATGACAGAAGGATTGTGGTGACCAAGCTCTCCACTTAATTGGTCTCATGTAACTTGCAGTGAAAATACAATTTTAGTAATTACAGAAGCCAGGGAGTTGGTTGTTTACAAGGGAAGATATGGCGTGTGAAATGAGGGATAAAGAGAAGCCAGCACTTCCCTGGCAACTGACTAATGGACAATCTGATACTTATCCAAACAGTTTTATGTGAGTTTTAGACAGTTTGGGATGAAGGGACAGCCTGTTCAGTTTTGTACCAGTTTGAGTTTTGAGTGAGTGACCAGAAAATTTCTAAATTAAAAGGTAGAGAGATGGAAAAGGTTAAACAGAAAGCCTTGGAACTCCCTCAGCCAGGTGAAATAAGGCAGCTAACGGTGCAAGGAAGGAAATTGGGAATGCATGATAGGCCAGGATTGGAGACGTCCTGACCAGGTTGTTGGGGCCAGAGATGGCTACGGAGATTTGGAAAGGTTATAGGGGACCAAAGAGGTTGCAGATTTGGAAGTGTTACTGGGACTGAAGGGAGTTACTGAGATTTGGGAGTTTTATTGATGCTGGAAAAGGTTCCAGAAAGCTGGGAGGTTTATAAGGGCTGGAGGAGATTGCAAAGAAGGAAAGGCAAAGAAGAGTCGGGAGTCGATTTCTGCTTGCATTATACAACTTTTTAACCCTGGGATAAAGGGCTGGCATCAATAATAGGAACCATTCGGCCATCAGATTGTCATAAAACCTCAAGTAATTCAACTAGTTAATTTCAGTGTTATTTCAATTGTAACATATTATGTATATCTCTGAGTTCTAAACTATTATGTAATCCTACAGAGAATAACAACTTTTTTTAGAGTCACAAGGTCAAGAATTTAACAGGTTTTTCAAGAACTAGTTTAACATTTCTGGCTTGCAGTGTTGTATATAATTCTGGTATCACCCAGGAGGTTTGTTGAAGTTAAAGAAGATAAAATAATAGTTATCCTTCATGTCCAATTAAATTTACGTGATGTTCTTTTTAGCAGTTCCAGTTTAGCAAGTGATATATCTGTGATTAGACCATGGGAGCAGTTTCAAATGTTTTCTCCCAGTCAAAGAGGCCAACGTGATATGATCATGTTTGGACATTCCCTAATGTCATTGTCATTCCTTCAACAGCCTTCCACCAATGGCAGATTGGACAATTTATTAGTTTTCTTTATTTTACTAGATCTTGTATCCATCCATAATTCTGAGGACATCATCCAATATGGATGGCCCTAGATCGAGGTTCAAGCCAAGGGAAGATTCGGATCCACTCAGGTATGAGTCAGAAGGGAATAGGGTCTCATTATTGAGGGACATCTCGCTGTTGAAGATTAAGGCTCTCTTCTCATCCAGCTGCTCAATGCCAATGACTGAACATTCTGAAGAAGTGTTCGACTCCGTCAATAAAGAAACTGAAGACCCTGTTTTGCTGAATGTGGGGGTGGCAAACGCTTCTTCAGCATTGTGGAAACATTCTGTTGTACAGCTGACTGACAGTGACCGTTGACCAGTGCCTTCCTCCAGGTGGAGCCTAGGAGGCTTTGGAGGAGCTTGCTCCTGGTCCTGGCTTTTGTGAGCACCATCGAATGCTGGGAGAGAGACGGCATTCTTCAGGAGGGTAGGACAGTCACCTGCTCCATTGTTAAAATCTTGCTCGTAGTTGTATTCTCCATCCAGTCCTTGCCCCGTACTTTGAGAATTTGGCCTCCGGTTGAGGTTTGGAAGGACGTCATACTTGCCCTGTAAGAAGGAAATGTCCCCAAACATATCACTTTCACCATCCTTCCCAATGTGGGCGCTGTGACGGAAATCACCCAAGGGTGGACTGATCATGTCACTAGACAGAACATCGCGCAATCTCATCTTCTTGCCCCGCTTTGGGGTAAAAGTCTTTAGATATATAGGGGTTTTGGCAGGCATATTGTACTGGGTTTCTCAGGAATGAGTCCTCAATTGATAGAAAAGCCCAACTACTAGAAAACAGTTCTTGATTTCTCTTCAGTGAAGCATCTCACTCACCCACGCCTCCTGTTTCATTTAGGTATTGGCAACACGGTTCAAGATAATTGTCACATTGACACCAGTGCCATTGGCCTTGGTTGTATCTCAGATTCCTCAGTTGAAAAGATAAGAGCCAGGACTATACAGCATCTGTCACCTCCTTATGCATCAGAGCCTGAAAACACACAAACAAATGAAGAATTAAATAATCACTGCACCAGTTCTACATCATTAATTAGAAATATTTAATCCTTTTTAAGACCTCTAATCACATTTTAGGTCAATTGGTTTTTCTTTATTGTTTAGTCTGCATATGACCAGCTGTTATGAGGGTCATTCACTAGCTGGCATGTCCAAATTTAAAGGACTTGAACCAAATCAGCTGGGTGCTCCACCATATGCCTTCAGGTTGGAGATGGTAGCCGACATTGGGAGGGTTATAAAGCTGGAGGGAAGTATTGGGACGAGGAAGGGAGTTGAGCTAGGAGAAGTTGGGGAGAATTGGGACGACGACAGGCCTGGTGAAGTTACAAAGATTGGAAGGATTGTCACAGCTGGAGGAGGTTTACAGATTTAGGAGATTTGTAAAGCTGGAGAAGGCTATAGAGATTTTGGAAGGCTGTATGACTAAAGAATACTAAAGAAAACTTGAAGCATCCAGTCTCTACATTGTCAACTATAGTGACACTAACGAGCCCAATTTCATGAGTCAGGGTCATAGTGGTGTCAGTGACACCTGCAAGCTCTAGAGATGAAATTCAAGACACTCTCACAAAGTGAATTCAAGTTCTACAAAATACTATTGCTGTCAATAATAAAGAAAAAAAATCAATGGGTTGTTCCTTAATTCTCTGAGCAAAGGATTAGCACAACAATAAAGACTGTAGGAAAAAAAATACACACATTAATTCATGTCTCCTTTCTCCTTTGAAGAACCCCCTTGATCTTGGTACCAAACCTTCTCAAACCCTCCGCTCTTGCCCATTAATATGAATGTTGAAAATTATGAGGGGATGCTTGTAAAATCATTTCTGCTGAACTTGAAGTAAATTCTATTTCCTTGTGTAAAATACTGCAATAATTCCCATTATTTATTTGATTTAAACATTCTACTGCAGGCCAAGTGTCAAAAACTCAGTGGAATTCAAACAGTAAACAAGACTGTTGCCAATTTTAGTCCTGAAAAGATTCCATTGATATTGATTCATTGTGAGGATCCCACCAAATTACTGAGAAGAATTTTATCAAATGATGAAAAAGTACTGGCTTCCCATCATTCACAAATAAAGCATACATTGCTTCACCCAAACCTGGCAGCCACACCAGTAGAAGTTGGTCAGTGTTGCCTGGAAGACTCTTCTTCAAACTCAAATATTTGACATTATATTTGGGTGCCTGTGCAAGCATGCTGGAGTATATTCTCCCTTCTCTTTTTATCTGTCCACACACACTGCAACAGTGCAGGGTAAAAGAAAGTAATGAAACACATATCCATAAATCCACCTTTATGATTGCTGAAAGCCAATCCTTGGACTGAAGGGGGAGAAAAATCCAGGGTGTAGCCTTTCCAATTGACATTATCTGAGCCTTTTCTTTAATCCATTGTAGCAGGTAGAGCTTAAACATGGACTTTCCGGCTCAGAGTTAGGGACACGACAACTGCAGCACTAGAGACCATTATGCCATTCATTTGACAAAATGAAATTAACATTACTAAGAAAATCAAGACCCAAGTATTTATAGGGTGTGAGGCTACAAATAATTGAGTCACAAATTTCCCTGAGGAGAAGTAGACATATGAGGTCTCAGCCCTCCTTATTGGAAGTTGGATGCAATGAATAATATTTCCAAACACTCTTACTACCATGTTTAGGCTATAAATTACCAGTAGGGAGTCGGCATTGTGTAAAATGCCTTCTTCAACACACACTTCTATGCAGATGTTTGGTGAGTCCATGCAGGAGAAAAGAATGCAAGGATACATTTCACAACCAACGAAATACTTTGAAATGCCATCACTGTGGTAATACAGGAAATGCAACAACCAATTTATACACAGCCGGACACTGAAAATCTAGATGACCTAAACTATCAAACCTATTCAGCACAATCTGTGCTTTTATGTATCACCACTGTCTAAACAGAGAAACATGACAGAAATGTGTTGAAAACTAGATTTAAGCTGGCCTGGAAACCATTATGGCCTGGCTACAGGCCCACTGCAGTGAATAGCTTGAATTGTGGTTCCCTAAGATTTTCGATAACTGTTTGTTGGCAGAAGGCCCACGTTCCTAGAGTGGTGGATTTGTGGGCCTTCCTTAAATAGACATTTCAACATCACCATAAAATAAACCCCATGATGCATATCCAAGGTGATGGTTTCACTTAACCTGGAGAATGGCCCAGATTTTCATCAACATGCATCATTCAATTATAAAGCTATTTTTGAAAGGAAAGGCTAGTTTCTACAGATCCAACATCAATACAGGTTACAAAGAAAAGAAGGTCAGATGAGCAGAAGAGTTCTCCAAATGACTGGATTCCGCTTAGTTACTACTTCCCTTTCTTAGAAATGAATGAGGGCTTTTAAAGAGTGTGCAATGAAAGGATAGTTTGTCCTGAGTGTTTATTAACTAAATAGTTAATATTAAGCACATTTTCTATGAAATACTTTTATTAGAGTAATGGTCATTCTGACCACACAATAGGTTGGGGCATACAGAGCAATTAGGAAAGGTGCCATAACAGAAAGCAGAAGAAGAGACCGATAAAAAAGAGTGATAAGGATTGAAAACAAAGTTATAAATCAAAATGAGGATTAACACAAAGTAATAAAGAGGGAGAGAGACACATACAAAAAACTGAATTTTGACAGGGGCAAGCTAGAAAGATTGGGACATGGAATCAATTAGTTAGTCTGTCCCTTCTCCTCCCTCTGTTCAACCTGGATCTTGCTAGGATGGTTAGATTTTTAAAGTTTTAACATCTCAATCCCACCCATTTGTTTTGTTTTGGGAGTTAACGGCCAGCCTGAAAAATGAGATATCAAGGTGTAGAGCTGAAATTCTGAAGAAGGGTCCAGACCCGAAACGTCAGCTTTCCTGCTCCTCTGATGCTGCTTGGCCAGCTGTGTTCACGATGCTGCTTGGCCAGCTGTGTTCATCCAGCTCTACACCTTGTTATCTCAGATTCTCCAGCATCGGCAGTTCCTACTATCTCTGAAAAATGAGAGACTTGGGGAAAAGAAACAGTTACAGAAAATATCTTAAAATAATTATTAGTGTATAAACAGTTCATCAGAACTCATCTGGAAATTCCCTTGGATTGATACCAAGAGCCAGGAATTATATCGAAACCCACAGTCTGCACAGATAATGAACACTTAACCTCTCCCAGGTCACAAACTGTTTCACAATAAACACTGGGAACAATGGAGATGCAATAGATAACCAATATATGAACCAACACCCCTTTGTTGCAGGATGCAACAATTTGGATTAATTTACCTTTAAATGGTTGGGGAGTGCACGAACAAATTAAAAGCTTCAAGTTTAGGCACTCTGTGTTGTTTGGCTTTGGAGACACTTCCTTCTGTATCAGAAATGGACCACAGCAGTTCAAGGCTGCAGCTCATCGCCTCTTTCTCAAGGGGCAACGAGGGACAGGCATTAAATGTTGGTCCAGTCAGTGGCGCCCACACCCCGTTAATGAATAAGAACAAAAGGAGAGGCTCAGACCCATAACAAACTGCCTGGTTGAGTTAGTGCTAACCATACTCAGATATGTCGGTGGAATATAGAACTAGTCTGTGATGCTGATACAACCAAAGCAGAAGCGTTCACTTAAACTGAGGGAGTGTTGTCATGTCAGAGATGTCTGTAAGATGAGACATTAAACAGAGTCTGACTAACTTTTCAGGTATGCATAAAATATTTCATGGCCTCAATCAAAGCAAGTCCTTCTGGTGTCCTGGCCAACACTCATCTCTAAAACATCATCAAAGACAGAATGGACCATAGCTTTCCAGATAAATATCGGGTAATTTATGACATATACCAATATTAATGGCAAGACGGCCAGAGGTTTTATAGATAAATGTGAAAGTCTCCAGAATAAGCTGTTTGATTTACCTTGCACAAACATTATTTCATCCTTAGTCTTCTTGTTAATTTTAAGGAGATACGTTTAAGATGAGAAGGGAAAGATTAAAAAAGGACCTGAGGGGCACAGAGGGCAGTGAATATACGGAATGAGTTGCCAAAGGAAGCGGTGGGGTGAGTACAATTACAACATTTAAAAGACATTCGGACAGGGACATGACTGGGAAAGGTTGAGATGGACATGGGCCAAATGAGACTGGTTAAGTTTGGGAAATCTGGTCGGCTTGGACGAGTTGGACCAAAGGGTCTGTTTCCATGCTATATGACTCTATGACTATGATGCTAGATTTGCACACTAACTGCTATCAGGTATTTTTTTGTTCAGCTGAACTATGACATACTTCTGGAGCAGATGGCACTTGAATCTAGACCTCCTGGCTCAGAGTTTGGGACACATCACTGTGTGACAAAAGCCTCACTAACCATTCTTAAACTCGTCACTGAAAGTAGGGTCTGGTATCTAACAGCAAATACCCTAGTAATTGTTAATACAACACTAATAAATCCATCAGGTGCATTCTTTTAAACTGTAGGACTCATTCCTGCATGTGGGTGCAGTGGTAGTGTCCCTACCTGTGGATAAAAAGGCCTGGGTTCAAGTGCCACCTGCTGCAAAGGTGTGTCATAACATCTCTGAACAGACTGATTTCGTAAAAAAAATCCTGCATGTGGTAAATGTTTCTTAGATTAAGAAAATTCAAAAGTTTATACTTCTCAAATTTCAAACCTTATACCTTATTTTATCCCTTACTTTGCTCGTTCATTGTTCACTATCTTAACTAATCTTTATTTATAATTTTACTCTAATTCACCTACTTTCTCCGTGGTTCATCTTTTCTTTGTCTTATTCCTTAAATTTTACAGTTTGATCATTTACTGAGGTCCCAAATGCCATGTTTTTCTCCCTGTCTGACCAGCATTAGTGAAAAATTATGTTCAAGCTGAAGTGTGAGGGAAAAGGTCTAACTAATAAACTAACCACGTCGCCAATCCAGAACGATTTGGTCATTTATCTCATTGCTGTTGCAAAAATGGCTGCTCTTTGTCTGTAACAACTTAATTAATTACAAAGCAATTTTGAAATTTCTGGAATATTTTAAAGGCATTAAACAAATAAATGTTACAAAATCTGGTCACTGTATTTGATCACAGAATTGTTACAGCATAGGAGGAGGCCATTTAGCCTGCCATTACTGTACCAGCTGTTAGAATGAGCAACTCACTTGTTGCTATTTTTCCTCCTTCCCTCTGTAAACATGCACATTTTTTTTTAGATTACAGTATAATCCCCTTTTCAATTCTTCACATGAATCTGCCTACACCATGCCGACAGGCAGCATATTCCAGGCCCTAATCACTTGCTGTGTGGAAAAATAGTTTTCCCTTTGTCGCTTTTGCTTCTTTTACCAATTATTTTAAAACTCTGCCCTCTTGTTCTCAATTCCTTCTGATTAACAGATCATTGCTGTTCAGACCCCTCATGATTTTGAACGAGCTTTTTAACCAAGCTGTTTCATGTGTAACACATTGTCTTGTTAAGGAGTCATTGAGTAATACAGCATGGAAACAGACCCTTTGGTCCAACTCGTCTATGCTGACCACATTTCCCAAACTAAACTAGTCCCATTTGCCTGCATTTGGCCCATTTCCCTCTATACCTTTCCTATTCATGTACCTGTCTTTTACATGTTCTAACTATACCTGCATCTATCACTTCCTCTGGCAATTGAGAACCGCTATGTGAAGGGTCAAGGTCTATTGTGCAGGAAATCAACAAGGTTGAAGATAACAAAAGATGAGATAAATTTAGAAGCAGTAATCTGATTACTTAGATAATTACAAAACAGAGATAACTGTTTCCAATGGCTAGTGGGGACCAGAGTACACAATCTTAAGAAATCAAATGCAACAGGAGGTAAAGATTCTTTATGGTTAATGTTTGCAAAACACTACCTTGTAGGTGTGGATACAGGCTAAAAATAGCTCTTAAAAGGCAAGTGGGATAAATACCCCAATGAATAAAAGTTGCAATGATATGTGGAAAGAGGAGGAACTCAGGCTAACTTGATTGCTCTTCAAAAGATCCACCATAGAATGGACAGAATGAATGGCCTCATTCTATGGTGTAGCATGATTCCATGATTTAATTACATGAAGGTTTCCAATTAAGTTTGGACAGGAAATGAAGACTAATATAGTTAAAGAACTATCCAGATCTGAGGCCCTGGTAAAGAATGGGTTAATGTTTCAGGCAGCATTTTAAACATTACTGGGCAGAATCACACCGTGCAACAATAACAGCAAGTGGATTCACATCTTCGTACAAAATGATTCCATCTCTTATTTTACTGTTCTGATAATTAATTTAAAATAAACAGATTAATGCTTCTGCCAGAAGTGTGGATTCTAGAATTTTATATCTGTCCGATTTTATATCACATCACAGTTTGATGCCAACTCCTTCCATTTTAATACTGAAACAACTCCACGAACTCCCATCATCAGTTGCCCTTTATTTATACATGCATTGTACATGACACTGACCCAGGTAGTTCAGAGCTGGCTCCCAGAGCAAACAGAAGCCCTGACATTCCTGTTTATATCCACCAGGCAGGACTCCCTGATTGGGTCAGGTTAACAGCCCCAAACAAAGAACTCATTTTCTATGATATTCATCTGGCTGACTTCATTCCAATTACTGCAAATACAGTTAAAATAAAGTGAGAAGCAAGGAGGGCAATGTATTTACAGCTCTACAGAAACAAGAGCCAAAGTTTCTAAAAGTGCTGGCTACATGAATAGAGACACCTAAGAGGATAGATGCCTTCTTTATAAATCCGTCTGTACTTCAAGTTCACCTTGACCATATTTCGAATTTAAAGCGCAATTAATCCAATTAAGGATGTGATTTATGTAATTCTGCTGTAATTCATCACCAATTCCCACACCTGAACTCAGACAAAATTGGGGACAATCACAATTTGTCTTTGAATAAAAAAAGTTGGTATGAAAAGACTATATTATGAATTACACTATTGATTTACATATTATTGGAACCTTAGATCCCCATGAGATTCTGCTAGAGGTAGTTATTGTACTGTGGTGTACATAAGCAGCATCAGAGAATACACAAAACAGGGGCACAAGTGGACCATTTGACCCTTGAGCCTGCTCCACCATTCAATAAGTTCATGGCTGATCTGATCATGGTCTCAACTCCACTTTTCCTTCCATGCTCCATAACCCTTGACTCTTTCATTATGAAAAAATTATCTCACTTAGCCTTAATACAGTCAATGATCCATCCTCCACTGCTACCTAACAACCCTCGGAGAAAAGAGTTCTTCTCACCTTCATCTCAAATGGTAAACCACAAATTTAAAGCCTAGTTCTAGACTCCTCACAAAGTGAAATATTGTTTTGGCATCAACCCTGTCAAATCCTCTTTTAGAAGGGTCTACTTTAATTCTTCTAAACTCCAATGGTATAAGCCCACCTTGATCAATGTTTCCTCATAATATAACCACTTCATACTAGAATCAGGCAAATGAACCTCCCTGAACTGCTTCTGTTACAATTATATCCTTTCTTAAGTAACGCTATCAAAACTGTATACAATTTACTAGGTGCGGTCTAACTAACTGACTGGCACAATAGCAGCAATACTTCTTATATTTGATTCCTCGGCAATAAACACCAACAATCCATCTGTTCTGCCCATTCTAAGAATCCTTAATGACTTTCAGCAGTGGTACAAACTTCTGCTAATGACTGTTGGTAGTGGAGGGAATGGGACTGAATATTTGTGGATGTGGCACTAATCAAACAGGCTGCTCTGTCTTGGATGCTGTCAAGCTTTTTGAATGCTGTCGGAGCTGCACCCATCCAGGCAATTGGAGATTATTTCATCACGTTGTCAGAGATGGATGGGCTTTGGGGAGTCAGGAAGTGATTTACTCACTATCAGATTCCTATCCTCTAACCCGCTATTGTAGCCACTGTACTTACATGGCTAATCTACTTCAGTTTCTGGTCAAGCCCAGGATGTTGATAATCGGGGATTCAGTAATGGTAATGCCATTGAATGCCAAGAAGCGATGGTTAGATTCTCTCTAACGGAGATGGTTATTGCCAGTCATTTGTGTGACACGAGTGTTGTCTGCCACTTTTCAGTCTAAGTTTGGATAATGCCAGGTGATGTATTTGGATACCGACTGCTTCAGTATCTGAGGAGTGGCAAATAATGCCAAACATTGCGCAATCAACGGCGAACATCCCCAATTCTGTCCTTGTGATGGAGGGAACATCAATGATGGAGCAGCTGAAGCAGCTTTATATTCTTTGCCTTTCGTATTTTTTCTGCCAAAGTGGAGAATTTAACATGTCCCCACATTGTACTCCATCTGCCAAATTTTTCCCACTCACTTAGAGAAATGACAGAGGGATTTGGAGAGGTTGTATCTTCTTGACAACATATTTTCCACTTATCTTTGTCTCATCATAAAATGTATCCACATTGAGTCCTTTCATCCGAGTAATTGAATATAGGTGAGGTCAGAAGCACTGATCCCTGTGACATTCTATTTGCACCAGCTTGCCAACAGTAAAGTGATGTATTCGCTACTCTCTAGCTCTTGTTAGCTCACCAGTTCTTTATCTGTGCTAACACATTACACCTTTTCATGCTGTCTGATGTCATTTCATACTGCACATGGAGCAGGCAATTACCTTGACTCACCTTTCACCTCTGAATTGAAGGCTCTGGAAGTGGTCTAAAGCTTTTTCCTTTAGAAATTTATAACAAGTCATCCTGCACCACTGTCATGTATCAAATGCCAGAGGCCTAAACGTTTGCTGGCACAGAACTCAGATGGAGTCACACATCTGTTTTATTGGAAACAAGATTAAATGATTTTTTTTAAAGAAGGGGGTGGTTTATGCAGCTGGCCTCTTGGTAAAGATACCAAATACACAATATGCTTAATGGACCATAATTAGCAAACACGTAAATGTGAGTGGAACTGAATGACATTTCACCAGAATACTAAATTTTTAAAAGTGAATGCAACTAATTCTGCCGAGATAGAAGTGCTTGCTCTGTGTCCTTGGAAAACTTTACCGGGTAGATAAAAATAAGTTTTAATCTTCTGTTTCCCGTAAATGCCTTTTATTAAAAAGTGAGAGCTTTGATCGATTGGACAGCAATAGCAAAATTTGGGTAAATTGACTGGGAGGCATTAATAGGAATCATGGGAGTGAACTATCATCTGCCTGAATGTTCTAAAAAGGTAAGTCTTTGAAAAGTTAGTAACTCAGCTGCTCCCCTTCCATCACTGCTTCACATTAGCAGCTGTGCCATCACCTGTCAGGGCTTTAGGTACTGGAGTTCTCAAAACCTCCCAGCATCTCTTTCCTCTTTTAAGATGTTCCTTAACACTGACTGTTGACCAATCTGCCCTACTATCTCCATATGTGGCCCACTAACAGATCTTGCTTTATAAGGATACTCAGCAGTGTTTTGGGACGTTTTATTATGTTATGAATAGAATATGCAAATATCAAATTGATTTCCACCAATTATAAAGTTCCACAACCTACAAAAGTTAGTAATGCAGGGAAGACCTCTTCAGTAATTAAAAACTGATCAAGGAACAAAATTAACTTAGTAAACTTTCTTTAAATATGAATATTCACAAGCTCAAGTCAGGTTACTAGTACATATCATGCTACTTTGGGGAATTTTCACTCAATAAAAAAAATTAGGCTATGAATCGGAGAAGGAGAGGAATCTGGTACATCATCTTTTCTTAGCGTTACGGTCTTGACTTTGTGCTAGGGTGGGGACAGGAAAGCATGTTTATGGCTTTATTTAAGAGAGTTGTTGTTTCAACAATGCACATCTCCTACTGGATGTTTTTCCTATTAAATATTAAGCACTTCTCCCACTCAAGACTGCTGAAATCAAGCACATCATTGCCCAAAGCAGCAGGTGGATTAATGTTCTACCCAGCAGAGGTCAGCACACTCATGATAAAACCCTGTAAGATAATGCCTGAGACCTTTTTTGCCTGAAAACCTCAGTGGCTCATACTAAACTTTTGACTTACTCAACAGCAACCCACTTAACTGAGGCTCAGTTTGGGTTCTGCCAGGGCCATTCAGCTCCTGACCTCAACACAGCCTTGGTTCAAACATGGGCAAAAGCACTAAAGCCCAGACAGGGGTGTAAACCAATGTCCTTGAATCAAGGCAGCATTTGACCAAGTGTGGCATCAAGGAGCTCCAAAACTGAAATCAGTGGGAGTCGGGGAAAACGCTCCACTGGTTAGAGTCATTCCTAGCACCACTGAGAAATAGTTGTGGATGTTGGAGGTCAATTAATTCAGTCACAGGAAATTGTTTCAGGAGTTCCTCAGAGTAGATACATTTTAATCAACTTAACCAGAGATATTATTGCATACCTGTGGAGCAGGTGAGGCTTGAACCCAGGTCTCCTGACCCAGAGGTTTGTCACTACCAGCATGCCATAATAGCCCATAGTTCCTCAGATTAGTGACTTGGATACAACAATCTTCAGCTCCTTCAGTGACTTTCTCTCTATCATGGGGTCAGACATGAGGATGTTTGCAAATTGTCCCACCGAGGTCAATATTGTTCACAGTTCCTCAGACACTGAAGCAGTCTGCGTCCATATACAGCAAGAGCTGGACAACATCCAGGTTTAAACAGATAAGTGGCAAGTAACATCTGTGCCACACCAATGCCAGGCAATGACCATGTCCAACAAGAGAGAATCTTCCCTTGACGTTCAATGGTATTACCATCACTGAAGACCCCACCTTCAACATCATGGGGGTTATGATGTATAGTAGCAAACACTTAAATGATTAGTATTGATGTGCTGGTTAATGTAAAGCAGTTAACTATTAAATAGATGAATAAAATGGCATTGTGACATTGTAATACCACATTAAAATTGCAGCAATTCCAATACCACATTAAAATTGCAGCAATTCCAATCTTGATTGTTGTTGTTTATTGCAATTTTTGGGAAGTGTTTTTACATTAGAAGTAACATCTGTATTCTGAAGATGGAATAATTGCAGAAGAGATTTCCTTTGATATTCATGATTTGCTTGAATTACCCTCCCGGACCCCTCCATGTCTGATGTATCACAGCCTACTGTAGCCACTCAACTTCTTGCTCATGAGGAAAACAAGCGTTTCTATTGCTATAACTGAGGACACTAATTTTTATCCACCACACAATCATTGACTAATGCAATGTCACCAAGACATTATCAAGAGAATTAGATGTTTTATATGTCATAGAATCTCTACAGTGTGGAAACAGGTCCTCTGCTATAAGCACACAGATACATCTTCACGCTTCCTGGACACTTTTCCATCAATGTAGTCAATACTGATTAATGGCAATATGCTGAAGACAAAGATTCCAAGCTTTTAAAAGTCAAATTTAGGACTGGTTCAGAGCAAAGCAAATCTGTATCTTCTGATGAAAGCCTGATTTGCTACCATTGCACCAAGGGACCATTGGATTCATCAGAAATACAGAGTTTGAAGGAATATATATATATTTTATTGTTAGTTAATGTTTAAATTATGAACTGTTTTCATTTTTATGGTTTAAACAGGTAACTTTTTAACCACTAGTTAAACCCTATTATCATTGACCAGAAACTGAACTGCACAGCCACATAAATACTATGGCTACAAGATAAGGCTAGAGGGTGGGAATTCTGCAGCGAGCAATTTACCTCCTGACTCCCAAAACGAGCCCTCCATCTACAAGGCTCAAGTCAAGAGTGTGATGGAATACTCATTATTTGTCTGGATGAGCGCAGCTCCAACAATACTCAAAAAGCTCAATACTATCCGGGACAAAGCAACTCACTTGATTGGGTCCCCATTAACAACCTTAAGCATTCGCTCTGTCCACAGTGTTATCAGTGTGTATCATATGAAAAAATGCACTGCAGCAAATTGCCCAGCCTCCTTCAATAGAGAAGCACTGCTGCCTCACGGCGCCAGGGATCTGGGTTCGATTCCACCCTCAGGCAACTGTCTGCGTGGAGTATGCACATTCTCCCTGTGTCTGCGTGAGTTTCCTCCGAGTACTCTGGTTTCTTCCCACAGTCCAAAGATGTGCAGGCTAGGTGGATTGGCCGTGCTAAATTGCCCATAGTGTTCAGGGATGTGTAGATTAGGTGAGTTATGTGGAATGGGTCTGGGTGGGATGCTGTGAGGGTCAGTGTGGGCTTGTTGGACCGAAGGGCCTGTTTCCACACTGTAGGGATTCCATGATGATTTCCAACGGACCTAGAAGCACAGGGGCAACAGATACATGGGAACATCCCCAAATGCAAGTTTCTGTCCTAGCTATGCATGATTCTGTTTTAGAAACAGATTGCTATTCCCTCACTGTCACTGGGTCAAAGCCCTGGAACTCCCTTCTCAACAGCACTGTAGGTGTACCTGCATCACATGGACTGCAGTGCTTCATGAAGGCAGATCACCACCACCTTCTCAAAGACAATTAGGAATGAGCAATAAATGTCGAGCTAGCCAGCAAAATCCCATGAACAAACAAATGAAACAAAACAACAATGTCGATGCTTAAAAAGAGCTTAATTGGCTGTGCATCGCCTCAGGATGTGAAAGTTTATACATAAATGCATTTGACTTCAGTTAAACCTGCATGGCTTGATCCCAATTCTGCTTGGATTGTTGTTATATTGGGTTTGGTGGGACATGCATTTCATGCAGACCTTGAAAATATTGGTGCTCCAGCCAGGTTAAAAGCAAAATGCCATTCTGGCTGCCAATCTCAATAAACTTCACAGTTATGTTGAACCTGTGCCATAGTCATAGAGTCACAGAGTTTTACAATATGGAAATACACCTTTCGATCAACCATGTCCACACCAGTCATTAGGCACCTATCAACTCTAACCTCATTTTTCCAGCAAGTGGTCTGTAGCCTTATGTGCTATTGCATTTCAAGAGTTAATTTAAATATTTACATGTCATGAGGGGTCCCACCTCCTCCACCTCTGCAATCAGTGAGTTCTAGCTATCCCTCATCCTCTAGGTGAAGTAAACTTTCTCAAATCCCCTCTAAATTTGCTGCCCTTACCTTGAATCTATGCCTTCCCGACCTAACTAACATTTTATTCAGCTTCAGGATAACCTCCTGTGCTGTATTCATACATTGACTAGTAAAGACAACTGTCATATGCCTTCTTATCAAAATTATCATTTTGTCCAGCTGCCTTCAAGGATTTATGGACATGAACACCAAGGTCCCTCTGATGCTCTGTACCTCCTAGGGTCTCACCATTCAGTGAATATTCCCTTCCCTTATTAGTTCTCTTCAAATGCATCACCTCATGCTTTTCAGAATTAAATTCCATTCGCCACTGCCCTGCCCATTTGACCAACCCATCTATGTTATGCTGTAGTCTAAGGCTTTCCTCCTGGTTGTGTGCTGAGAAATGGTCACAGTACAGGCCAAAAGACCCAGTAGTCCAGAATTTTGCAGCAAAAAAAGCAGCAAATTTAAAGGTGCATTCTGTTTTTAACTGTAAATAACTCAGAAACCTTTCATGAGAGAAAGACATCTGGTGATTGCGAATTGCCGGATGATTTTCACTCTCTGCCATTACCCTCACAAAACCTAACGCCTGGTTTCAACGTGCAAGAGTTTTGTAAATTGCAGTATTTCCATATTAATCATTAAATAAAACTGCTGCAGAAAAATGATTGCTGTTACTTAGAAGTATCTAAATAATGGCAAAGTTATCGTTCTTTCCTTCAATGTATCTCAATGTTTCTGTACAGAAAAGTGAACAATTTAAATTATGGAGTAGTTCCCATTTGCAGCTGGTAAACTGCTCTTGGAAAATTTTAATAGTTTAAGTATTAAACGTTTAGTGTTACTTTCTTTATCTTTTGTTTATCTTTCTCAACGCACTCTTTCCTCAACTTATTTTTCTTACGGAATCTAAAATGAATTTAGATTCCCCTATTGCCTTCTCCATTTTTCCCCCTCTCACTTTCAGTTCTTAAATCTAATGAGTTAAGGAGATGGATGTTCGTTCTGTCGTTCACTCTGATCCTACGTGCTCCTCTAACTCCTTTATAAACTCACATTCCTGTACAAATCGTTTTGCAGCCTCTTTCTTATTTTATAAAGGCAACATTCAACAATTAGAATGACGCAATTGTAATCCTTAAACCAAAATACTGACGGAACTGTGATCAAGAAACATTTTATAACTGTCTACATTTCAAACAGCAGGTAGGGTGACTCCAAGCAATTTTTTTTTAAAAGAGAAGGTCCAGCAACACGAAAGAAAATCACTATCTGTATTTATCACTGAAACGGCTTTACCTGAAGAAGTCGTTCTATCTGTCTGCATTCAGTTTTTAAATAGTTTTGTTCCTTTCTGGTTTGACTGCAATTGGAAGAAAAAATTGTTGGAGCGAAAAGCAGACGGCAAGGCTGCCTGTGTGTGTTCCAGCATGCAGTGTTCTGGAGCTCACTAAATTCCTAGCAGGCAGCCCACGGCGGAAGATCTGTCCAACGTCAAGAAACAATTTGAGTCACTCTGCCACATGCCTTGAAGTGTGAGAGCGTGCGCAGGGAGTAGGCAAAGCAGAGGGCAGGAGTAGTGGAAGGGAATGGATGCCGATCCTGTACTTCAACCTCAGGAAGTTGACGTCAGGATGATAACACTGCTTAAGCTTCTCCACAAGCTGTCCCTTCCTGAGGGTCTGGAAAATGCTACCTCACATTCGGATTAAATCTCAGCATTACTGTTTGACCAGGCAGTGTGTGAGTCGTCGCCCCATTCTTCCAGTTTTATTATATTTTCAATAGCCTATAATACTTTTTTTCACTGGAGCGTAGGAGGTTGAAGGATGACTTTATTGCGGTTTATAAAATCAGGACATGTATATATAAGGTGAATGGTAGGTGTCTTTTCCCTGGGGTGGAGGATTTCAAGATGAGGCGTCATATTTTTTAGGTGAGAGGAGAAAGATTTAAAAAAGGAATGGGGGTACTTTTTTTTACACAGAGAATGGTGTGCGTATGGAATGAACTTCCAGAGGAAGTGGTAGACGTGGATACAGTTACAGTGTTTAAAAGACAGTTAGATAAATACAGGAATACATGTTTGGAAAGATATGGGCCAAGCGCAGTCAGGTGGGACTAATTTAGTTTGGGATTATGGTCAGTATGGACTGCATAGTCTGAAGGGTCTGTTACCGTGCTGTATGATTCTCTGACTCTACAAAGAGAGGGTAACCCTTTTCAAAGTGTCACCAGCAGAGGTGGGAGAATATGGCTGTTTCTTCTGAATTATCAAGTTGCTCTTTGAATCACCCATAGACTTTCCTTCAATATATCCGTGAAGGGTAGAGAGGGAGAAGGGAAAGAAGAGCAGTGCATGTATGGGTAAATGTACAACTTAAAACAAAGTGAGAACAAATATATGAGATAACAAGGTGTGGGGCTGGATGAACACAGCAGTCCAAGCAGCATCATAGGAGCAAGAAAGCTTGACGTTTCGGGCCTAGACCT
>JAHRHZ010000092.1:3337320-3356287 GCA_024137785.1 Ginglymostoma cirratum | reverse complement strand
CTGCTGTGTTCATCCAGCCCCACACCTTGTTATCTCGGATTCTCCAGCATCTGCAGTACCTTTTACCTCTGAGAACAAATATATTGTGGATTCTGAGTGGCTGCACTGTCTTTTAAAGAATGCTTAGCTTCTCTGTTTGAAAACAATCTGCATGACGTATTAAATCTCAAAATAAGAAAATCCACCAATCAGTAAATCTATTGATTAATAAAACTTTTAATAATTAATACATTAACTACCAATGAGCACATTATCTTCAGCAAATTACAAAAGTTGTCATGGTCCATTATTGTGGAAAGATGTTGAAGTTTAATGAATGCAATCCCTTTCCAACCTCCTCGATCGAACACAGACTTTGATATGACTGGATGTTTTTTTCCCTCCTGTTGTCCAGTTTGGTAAGACTATCTTCAGCTGTTCTATACATACACATCCGAACATTATCGAAGTTTCTGTAACAATGCTTCTCTTTTCACCACAACACTGTTAGCTTGGGATTTCCTCCGGGGTCTACTCTTTTGAGTCCTTTCTCTTCCTCAACCTTCTGCTCCTGGAAAACATTAAAAGGTCAATTTCCACATCTGTGTTGATGATGTTCAACTCCACCTGTTCTCAGACCTTCTCAGCCCCCTCATGCCACTAGACTGTTTATCCAACATGCAGTTTTTGTCTGCATGAAATGCTCCTTCCATCAGCTGAAGGTTAGGATGAATGAAGTTATATTTATGCTCCTTCATCGCCAACTCCATCTCCCTCAACCCACTTTGAACTAGCCATTAACAATCTCAGCAACCTGTCAACACAAAGAACTGCTCTCAACTATTCATCCTGTCTGTTTCTTAAAACAAACATTGACAGTTAATCCCATAGCACTGGAATTTAAATTGAGTTCTGAGGATGGGTATTTTGCCTAAATTATTGACCTTTTCAGAAGCTGCTGTATATTCGCAGCATTACATTTTTTGTTTGTGTGATGTTAGCATCATTTGCAAAGCCCAGTTTTATTACCTTTGAGAAAGTGGTGGTGAGCCCTCTTCTCGAACTGTTGCAATGTCATGTGGAGGTTATGCTGGCAAAGTGATAATGTCACTAGACCAGCATTCCAGAGGCTCAGGCTAATGCTCTAGGGACGTGGGTTCAAGTAGCAGCTGGTGGATTTTAATTCAATACATAAAATGGAGAATTGAAAGCCAGTCTTAGTAATGTTGACCATGACCATTATCATTAGTTCTTGTAAAAGCCCATCTGTTTCACTAAAGTTCTTTAGGAAAGCAAAAAACAAACTGAGAGGTTCTTGACCAGATTTATGTAGACAGTGAGGAGATATTGGAAGTTTGGGTGAGTTTAAAAGTGGCCAAATCCCTATCTTGGATGGGTTGGATCCCAGGCTGCTGTGAGAGATGACTGAGGAAATTAAATGGGCTCTGACCCAAATTTTTAATTATCTCCAGCCACAAGGAATGTGCCAGAGGACTGGAGAACAGGTAATATGGTTCCACTTTTGAAAAGGGCTGGTAGAGATAAACCAAGGAGTCACAGACCAGTGAGTCTTACATCAGTGGTAGGGAAACAACTGGAGAAATTTCTTAACGAGAGAATTAATTTCCACTTAGAAATGCAAGGTTTGATCAGGGATAGGCAGCATGGCTTTGTCAGAGGGATTGACTGCAAGGTATACAGTAAGGAAGGCGTTAGGTTACGGGAGGATATAGACGAAGTGGTCAGATGGGCAGATCAGTGGCAGTTGGAATTTAATCCTAATAATTTTGAGGTGATGCACTTCAGAAGAAGTAACAAGACAAGGGAATACACAGCGAATGGCAGGATATGACACTTGTAAACTCGGAGGAACAGAGGTATCGTGGGGTGCTTTACTATAGATCCCTGAGGCAGCAGGATAGGTTAATATAGTTAAGAAGGTGTATGGGACACAACTTTATCAGTTATGATGCACATTATAAGAGTAGGGAGGTTATGTTTGAACCGTACAAAATTTTAGTTAGGCCACAGTTGAGTACTCTATGCTGTTCAGGTCACTACACTATATGAGGAATGTGATTGCACTGAAGGAGGTGCAGAAGAAATTCATCAGGATGTTGCCCATGATGCAGCATTTTAGCTATGAAGAGAGCTATAAGTTTGGGTTCTTTTCTTTAGAGCAAGAAGGCCGAGAGGGGATCAAATTGAGATGTATAAGATTATAAAAGGCATGGGCATAGTGGATAGGAAGCAGCTGTTCCCCTTACTTGAAAGGTCCATAAAAAAAGAGGCACAATTTTAAGCTGAAAACCAGAAAGTTTAGACAGGATTTGCGGAAACTTTTTTTTGCACTCAGACAGTGCTGGGAATCTGGAATACACTGCCTTGGAGGGTAGTTGAGGTGGGAAACCTCACAATCTTCAAAAGTACTTGGATGAGTACTTGAAATGCTGTAACATTCAAGGCTATGAGCCAAGTGCTGGAAAGTGAAACAATTCTGCACAGTATTATTCTATGATTCTATTTAATTTGTCATCTTTACTTGGTTTGGCCTGTACTTGACACACAGCAATGTGGTTGGCACTTAACAGCCTTCTCAAATAGCCTCACTAGCCATTCAGTTCAAGGGCAGTTAGGATGGACAACAAATGCTAGCCTTGCCAGTAACACCCACATTCTATGGAATAATTATTCTTTTTTAAAAATGTGGTGTTGGTGCTTTCAGAGAGTTCTCTGCTAAAATTTCTGATGTCTGCAGATTTGGAATATTGTCTGTCTCTGACTGTGACACCTAATCACTCTCTTGTATAAAGAAATGTTTTCAAAGGAACTACTGTTCGTTTTACATTTGATCTACCCGATCTGTTGGTATGACATACAGTCTGTGGGTGGAGACAATTCTAGCTTGTGGAGGGAGCAGATGTATCCATATTAGCTCTCTAAGATGCTACTAATTAGGCCTAGCCAAATACAGTTGTACTTATTGCCATCGTGCAATAAACCTTGTTATCTAAGAACTGTGCTTCTCCCGTGGATACTCTAAATTAGTGTATCTTCTACACCAATCACCGGAAAGGCCCAAGACAAAGGAGGATTGGTGGCAATGAGCTAGTTCAAACAACCCTTACTCAATTCTGCATACTGGTAGAGGAGGTGAATATCACAAGGTACCAGGAATGGTCATCTCAAAAAATACCACACACACCACACAAATATTACACCTAATCTGAAAGCATTATATTCCCCAGGTTCAGATCCTTTTTTTTAAGTGCTTTCACAAACAACTGTAATGTGCTTTCCTGCTTGTTCAATTATCGAAACACTCTGAAATGTGAGAAAATGGATGTCAGCTGTGACTCAGTGGAAAAGTTTTCACTTCTGTCAAAAAGTTATGAGTTTAAGTGCCGTTTCTGACATGCATGCTGATAGTGTGCCACTCTTTGGAAGTGCTTTCTTTCAGATAAAAAATTAAGCTGAGGCCCAGTTGACTCTCTCAGGTGGACACAGAAGATCCTATAGGCTTACTGGCGGCAGTGTCTTCATTATCAACAGCAGAATTTTCTCTTACGACCAATAATTTTCACAACCAGTCTCACTAAATCAAATGATCTGGTCATGTTCATTTTGCTGTTTGTAAGATCGTGCCGTGCGCATATTGGCTGCAATATTTACCTCATTACCAGGGTGAGTACTTATCAAAAAGCACTTAATTGGCTTGGAAGTATTCTTCATTGGTTCACTAAGAACCTGGTGGTACTTGTAGAATTTGGATTCAGCACCTATCTATACTCCCACCAAAGATTGTCTCATGAATCCAGTATTGCAGCAATCTGCCTACCTTCCCTAACTGGCAATCATACAGACTTGGATGGATTGGATGATACTTCAAACAATGTTTTCCCACCCCCATATATAACTGCAATATTTGTATAACTAATATTCAAAAACAATAGTATTTACACGGCTATTGCAGCTCAGTTTCTGATCAACGGTAATCCCATAATATTAATGGTCGAGGACTCAGTAATGGTAATACCATTAAATGTCAGGGCACGATAGTTAGACTTTCTCTTATTGTGGACTGTCATTAAATATGTTCGTTCACTATTGATAGCTTCAGCATTTGGAGGGCTGGTGTAGCAAATTTCAGCTGGGGGATGGTTTGATGCACAGTTGGGGAGGTAGGATGGTCTCCTCCCTACTTTCCACGTCATTTTTCTTTTAGCTTGGCTTCCACTTTGATCTCACCTAACAGTGTTACGGACTAGACCAGACTCCCTCAAAATATTTTAAGAAGGTAGCCTAGACTCTGACTTTTTATTTTTTTGAAGGCAAATGTAAAGTGCTTTTTTTCCAGATGCAATTCAACTGGTCAAACTACATGGCGTTAAGCAAAACACAGTTTATTCAAACACTATAGTTATAGTCCAACAATAGAAAGAAGAACTTAGAATAGCTAACTCTGTTGGAAAACTTAACAGAATAGTAGATACAGTAACTATTACTAATTAACTGTTCCTATATCGTAACATCCCATAAACACACCATTGGCAAAAAGGCCAATTCAGAAGTCAGATTATCTCACATCACCCACAAGTAGGAAAATAAACCCCAGCTTCTATCTGTAACAAAGAGAGGGGAAAAAGTAGCTTCCACTTCTTCAAAACTCCAGCAGCTTCTGCCAAATCTAAAAGTTAAGAAAAAAACCTAGAAATCCTGGCCTGTGAGAGCTATCCACACTCATTCTTTTGTTCCAACTTTTTAAAAAAAATCACCCAAGGCATCACAAGCTGTTTTACCACAAACTGCTCGGTACTTCTCGTTTAATCTCTCTCTTAAAAGAAACTAGGACAAAATACACTTCTTAAAGCCACAGCATCATAAAATCTCCGCCCTTTGAAAAAGAACGAACCATCAATATACAACGATGGCTTCATTTCTAAAAACCCTTAGTCTTACACTAAAAGTACACCACAACACCTATACATTACATTGACTTCACTACTACAGTCCACTTCAGTCCATTCTTTCCCTCATCCGAATGCCTCCATCTTCCTTCATCACAGTCACGACAATGTGTCGGCAATTACAGTTTCTCGTCCTGCCAAGTGTATAATTTTCAAATTGAATGGCTGCAATAATAAGTTCCATCTAAATAGTTTGGAATTTTTGTCCTTAAATTTCTCTAAAAACTTTAAGGGATTATGATCAGTATATACAATTGTCTCTGACACATTACTGGCAATATGAATGTTGAAATGTTGTAACGCCAACACCAAGCTCAAGGTTTCCTTCTCAGTCATGGAATATTTCAGTTGATGATCATTCAATTTTCTGGAAAAGTACCCAGGAGGTCTTTCTGTCTTCTTGTTGTCTTCTGGTAGGAGTACAGCACCAATACCCACACCACTCAAATCAAAAGTCACCTTGAATGGCTAACACTGGAGCAGTGGTTAAAACAGCTTTCAGGCTGTCAAATATCTTCTGACAGTCCTCCGTCCACTGACGTTTTCTGCACTTCTTCAGTCAGTGGAGCAACCCGTTGCTAAAATTCAGTACAAACTTCCGATAAAAACCACTCAGTCCCAGCAATTGTACTACTGTCCACTTCGTCAATGGTATGGGAAACTCCCCAGTAATGTTGGTTTTCAGATCCCGTGGGGCCATCTGTCTATGTGCCAGGAACATGACTTGGGCTTTTGTGAGCTCACTCTTAGCCAGGTTTATCACCATGCCTTGTTGAAGTCAATCGAACAATTCCAAGAAATGCTGTAAATGTTCCTTCCATGTGTGACAAAAATCACCAGGTTATTGATGTACTCCACACAACTGGGTAATCCAGAAATGACTTTCTTGGTTAGTATTTCATACCAAATGGCATAACTTTAAATTGGTAAATTCTATTCAGTATCACAAAAGCCAAAATTATCTTTAATCTTTTGGGTAAAGGTATCTGCCAGTATCCTCTGAGTAAGTCCAACTTAGAAATATAAGTTGCTTGTCTCACCTTCTCAATGCAGTTTTTCAAATGTGGAATAGGATACGAACCAGACTTTGTAACTGCATTGACTTTGTGATAGTCTACACATAATCCTTGGGTACTATCTGGTTTTGGGACCATTACCAAGGGTGGGCTCCAATCATTGCAACTCACTTCAATTCTATTGTCTTTGAGCATGCGTTCAATCTCTTTTTGAACCTGTCCTGACTTGAGAGGGTTAAGTCTAAAATGATATTGCTTAATTGGAACAGCATTTCGTAGGTCTACATCATGCTTAATTATTTCCACATATCTCCCCATGTGAATGTAATAACTTTGATCTTCCTCTGGAAGGTAACTCAGTAATTTATCCCAATTTTTGAGAACTTCGTCATTGTTCTTTTGCTTTCCTTCTCTATCAAAATACCTTTACAGCATATTCACATGACACACTCTGTGGGATTTCTTCCTATCTGACATTCTTATCAAATCATTCAGCTCAGTCAATTTCCTTTAGATTTGATAAGGCCCACTAAACTTTGCTTTTAAAGGTTTACCTACTACTTGAAGTAACACTAACACTTCATCTCTGCTAGAAAAATTGTGAATTTTTGATTTCTTGTCAGCTTCCTGTTTCATCACATGCTGTGCTACTTGTAAATGCAGTCTAGCAAACTCACCCACTTTATTTAATCGTTCCCTAAAATTTGAAACATAGTCCAAATGTGTGGCCTCTGAAATCTGACTCACCAACTTCTCCTTAATTCAATTCAGTGGTCCTTTCACCTCATGCCCAAAAACTAATTCAAATGGACTGAATTTAGTTGATTCATTAGGTGCATCCCTAATTGCAAAAATTATAAATGGAATTCCTTTATTCTAGTCCTCTGGATAGTCTTGACTATAAGCCCTCAACATGGTCTTTAAAATTTGATGCCACCATTCTAATGCTCCTTGCTTTCTGGATGGTACACAGCAAATTTGAATTGTTTTATTCCTAACCTATCCAAACTTCCTTGAATAATTTTGATGTAAAATTTGACCCCTGATCTGATTGTATCTCTGTGGGTAGTCTGTATCTAGTAAAAAAAAATTGAAAAACCTTTCTACAATCATTTTAGCCATGATACTGCGTCATGGAATGGCCTCTGGAAATCTGGTAGACACATCCATTATGGTCAATAAATACTGATTCCCACCTTTAGTTTTAGATAGGGGTCCTACGCAATCAAATAAGACCCTTGTAGAAGGTTCGTCAAATCCAGGGATGGATATTAAGGATGCTGTTTTATCACTTCCTGAGGTTTTCCAATTACCTGACATATATGACATGTCCAGCAAAATTCAAGAACATCCTTATGCAGTCCAGGCCAAAAAATTTTTTTTGGATCTTGTTTTGAGCTTTCCTTACTCCCAAATGACCTCTACTGGTGTTTCACAGGCTACCTGCAACGCCTCCTTTCTGTAACCCATTGGTAATACAACTTGATGAACTTCTGCTCATTTTTCATCTGCCATGATATGTGATGGTCTCCATTTCCACCAAGACGTCATTTTAAGAACATTCTGGGATACGCTTAGATTCTTCTTCAGTGTACACTTTTTGATATACCTGCTTCAGTTTTTCATCTTTCTGTTGTAATTCAGTTAATTTCTCTGAACTAAAAATATCCCCTTTGTTCTCTACCTGTCCTTGATTTTTCTCAACCATTTGATCAAACATGGTCTCTGATAATTGTACTTCTATTTCCTCATCTTTATTATTCGATTTCTCCTCCTGCTTTAACTTGTGGCTTGACTTTGTTACCACACAGTCAGGAAAAATCCCAGGATATACCTCCTGTAATACCTCAGTTGCCTGATTTTCCACAGGCTTTTCAACCACAGAAGGCATCACTCCCATCTGTGATCCAGCTATCTCATTACCAAGATCAAATTGTATTCCTGGAATGAAGAGTTTCTTTAGTACTCCTACCACCACTCTCAACTTTTCACTGGACTCTTCAACCTCACTTTATCTAATGGAACGTTTCACCATGAATTCCACATATTACCACTTTTTCTGGCAATATTCCTTCTGCATTACACATCCCTTCATCTCTCACCATTAAAGATAGACATGCTCCCGTATCTTGTAAATTTTTAATTTCTTTACCTGCTTCTCCTGGCATATACAAGTAAACCTTACCCTCACAAGTAAATTCTTTAGAGTGATATAGCGCTTCTCAACAAATCCCTGATCGGGTTGTACATTCTGGTACAGCTTTTTAAATTCTATTGTGCTTTCCTTTACCACTTCAGCAAAACTCATGGCTTATCCTGTTTTCCCATATCCGTCTTCCCAGTGCTTTTTCTAAATCACCAACAGTGCGACTTCATGAGGTCTACTTTATTGCAGTAAAAACATCTGAGCTTTCTTACTCCTCTTTCCCCCTCATAGATTTCCTTTTTACCCTGCAGTAAACTATCTTTATTATCTTCAATGTGATCTCCTTTCCCCTTGCTACTTGAGGATTTCTCTATTCCCCAATTTCTATCCCTCACAGATTGAAATTGATGTCGGAAGCTAAATTTTGATTTATGAACCAACTCATAATCATCTGCCATTTGTGCTAATCTTGAGGTTGTAACTCACTGCTCTTCTGAGTTCTCACTACTTCAGGAAGCGATTTTTTGAACTCTTCCAAAATAATCATCTAAGAGCACTAGATGTTTGATCTATTTTCAATGCCGTTATCCACCTATCAAAATTACTTTGTTTGATCATTTCAAACTCAAGTACATTTGACCAAGGATCCCTCCTTAGTTTCCTGAAACATTCTCTATATGTTTCCAGCACTAGTTCACATGCACTTAAGCTGTCTTTCATCACCTCGTCATACTCCCCAGTACCTCCTCTGATAGTAATGCAAATACCTCACTAGCTCTACCCACCAGCTTTGTTTAGATCAACAATACCCACATGGGCACTGGCATTTCATTTGTTTAGCCACTTTCTCAAATTAAATGAAAAAGGCTTCTACATCCTTCTCATTGAACTTAGGCAACGCTTGAACGTATTTAAACAGATCCCCACTAGGCCTTTAGCCACAATGGGTTTGCTTGTCATCATTATCCCCCTCACTGTGCCTACCTTCTACCTCTACCTCTGCCCTTTCAAGCTGACTTTCCTCTCTAATTGCCAGCTTCTGAAGTTCAAATTCTCTCTTCCTGCTTTTCTTCTGCTCGGGCTATTCTTTCCTTTTCTTTTTCTTCTGCTAGGGCTATTCATCCCATTTCTTTTGCTTCTAATTCAAGCTGCTTCATTCGCAACTGAATTTTATCCAATTCCAAAGATTCCGATGGCATTTCTGGCAATCGCAAATGTCAAGCTATTACTGCAATTGCTCCCTCCTTTTCGACGGACAAAGGCAACCCCAACTCCAGCCGGTCTGCCAATTCCAAAAGCTTTGCTTTGTTCACTTTCTGTAAAACTCCTAACATGATTTCTTCCACTCCCAGGAAACTCTGAGTAACTGAAAGACCCAATCCTACACAAGGCACATCCTGTTTACACTAAATGAGTTCAACACCCAAAACAAAAGACACTAACATTTAGCAATCGCCATCCTTGAGTCTAATAATCCTAAACCCAACCCGGATTTAGAAATTTTGATCCCAACAAGAGCCCCAGTTTGTTATGGAACAGACTAGACCCACTCAAAATACTTTAAGAAGATAGCCCATATCCTAACTTTTTCTTATTTTAAAAACAAATGTAAAGTGCTGTGTTCTACAAGCAATTTGACTCATCAAACTACTCACAGTCAAGCAAAACACAATTTATACAAACACTATAGTTAAAATACAACAACAACAAAAAATAACTAACTCTATTGGAAAACTTAACAGAATAATACATACAGTATCTATTACTAATTAACTGTTCCAATATAGTAACATCTCATAAACACACCTCTTGGTAAAAAGGCAAATTCAGAAGTCAGATTTTCTCACATGCAACACCCACAGTAGGAATACAAACCCCAGCTTCTGGCTGTAACCAAGAGAGGGGAATAAAAACCTTCTACTTCTTTAGAAATCCAACAGCTTCTGCAAAATCTAAAAGCTAAAAAATACCTAGAAATCCTGGTCTGTGAGAGCTGGCCACACCCACCCAGGTTGCTTCTATTGTTCCAACATTAAAGAAAACCCAAGGCCTCATGAACTGTTTAGGTTACCACATACTGATCAGTGCTTCTCGTTCAATCTCTCTCTTAAAAGAAATCAGGACAAAATACAGCTCTTAAAGCCACAGCACTGTCGTAATGACGACCACAGTCAATTTTATCCATCAAAGCTAGTGTGCTTTACATCCAATTCAAGACTTCTCAAGTATATACACTGTTGTAATAGAGCAGCCAATTTGCACACAGCAAACTCCCACAAACAGTGACAATGACCAGATGATTGGTTTTACATGGTGTTGATTGAGAGATAAATATTGGCAAAGACCCTGAGGTTAACTCAAAACAAAAGCAAAATACAGCACTGATGCTTAAAATCTGAAATATAAGCAAAAAAGTGCAGGAAATACTCATCTAGTCAGTCACCAATTTGAAATCTTTCACTTTTTGCTTTAAGTATAAATAAATGGCAAAAATACCCTGCCACCAGATCGTGTGCCTATCAGACACATAAGTGGTCACCCAGTGAGCTTTCTCACTGAGATCACTTCCTTGGACAGTAATGCCCTGCCCTGCCTGAAGCTGACATCCAGGGGTGGGCAGTAACTGTGAGCTGCAGTATCTCATCTTAGTCTGCGACTGCTGGTGGCACAGTAATCCAGAAACCAGGGGCTCTGGGTACAGGAGGTACACTTCCAAGGAGGGCAGAGATTGCAGTGAGTCAAGTGTGTGCAGCAGAAAGGGTAGTTGTTGGCTTTCAGCAGCCACCTTTATACCTGCACCCCAACCCCATGCTGTAGATCAACCCTAGATTGGGGAAGATGGAGTCTTCCCCATCCCCAAATGCAGGCCTCTCTGTTTTACTGGTTTGCCAGTGCCCTCGCCAGCTAGGAACTGAGTAAATTGCAGCAGCAGCAGGAAGAGACCATTAAGTGCTCATTAATTGGTTGCTGATAAGTCTCAATTGGTGGCAAGGCGAGATGGCTTTCATACCCACAACCTAACTCCTGTGGGTTCTCCCTGATGTCAACCTGCCCCCTTCTTTTCCCCTTCTGCCACCTTTTTGAGGGAAGATTTTGCCTGTTAATTCTGTTCCTCTCCACAGATGCTGCCTGACTTGCTGAATATTTTCAGCACTTTTTGTTACCTCCAGGAATCTCTTACCATCTTATCAGAGCTGGCAGACAGGGTTTCAATTTTTGTGCCATGACTTGGAATGGAATTTAAATTCATCACCATGTGATTCAGAGGCTGGCTTCTAAACCACAGCTGACTCATAACTAGATAATCCATTTTCGTGATTGTGGTTGATTAGGATATACTAGTTTTCTTTAAAGTAGCACCATGCAACTTTGCAATCACCCAAGGAGGTGTCATGTTAACATTTCATCTGAGAGACAGCATTGACAACAGCGCTGCACTCCATCCGTACTTCACTGGGAGCTTCAGCCTGAATTGCATACTCAAGTCTTGCCATGAGACTTGAACACAAACTGTCTGATTCAATACAAGACTGGTTTCCACACAGCCACACAACTTGTTGTTTCTTAATGCTGCAGTAAGTTTGATCAGGATGTTTGGTGCATTTAGTCGTGGACTAATTGTTAGGCAAAATGAAAGCCAGAATCACTTTACCCCAAGTGGTAAAAGGTGGATCAGTGGTTAGCACTGCTGCTTCACAGCGCCAGTGACTTAGCTTTGGTGACTGTCTGTGTGGACTTTGCACGTTCTCCCCGTGTCTGTGTGGGTTTCTTCTGAACATGCGAGTAATTTTTGACTTTTTTGTAAATAAGAAAGGGGCCTGGATAAGGTTCATTAAACTTAGATTTTACAGCCTAAAGTCAAACTACAGTTTTCCCACCAACTAAAACACTGGGTGCTGAGATTTCCTCCACAGTCCATGTGCAGGTTAGGTGGATTGGCCATGCTAAAATTGCCCCTTAGTGTACAGGGATATGCAGGCTAAGTGGGTTAGCCATCGTACATGTGGGATTACAGGGATAAGGTTGGGGGGGTGGTGGGTCTGGGTGGGATGTTTTTTGGAGGGTCAGTGCAGTCTCGATGGGCTGAATGGCCTCTTTCTGCACTGTAGGGATTCTATAATTCTAAATGTTGGTTGTGATAGAGTTAAACCTGTTTTCATAGAGGCAGTCCTGTGACCTATAGATTTGCTTTGATATAGGCATTCTGTTCTGCTCCATATTTGGCCAAAATGCTGAACTTGTTCTATTGCCAAATGACTTGAGAATGAGAAATTCTTTACTCATGTGGAATTAGGATTTCAGATAGCAGCCTGAGAGGCCTATCTGAGGAAATCAAAACTTTACTGGAACCATCTGCTCTGATTTAGTTGGTGGGAAAATTGTAGTTTGACTTTAGGCTGTAAAATCTAAGTTTAATGAACCTTATCCAGGCCCCTTTCTTATTTACAAAAAAGTCAAAAATTACTCGCATATTCATAGTTGTTTGGTTGTTTTGATCTATTGTGCATAATTTCGCATCAACATACTGTTAAAAATTAACCCCTCCTGCATTCTGTTCTGTCAAATTAGTGTAACTGGGTTTTCACAGAGACCACAAATTGCTTGCAAACTCTGTTTCTCTCAAACCTGGTCACCAGGCGAGATTTTAAATTTGTGAAATTATGGTGGCTGGAAAAATATTAACTTTGGATTTATAGTTGATTCAAATTAACAATTGGGGAAAGGCTTCCCCTGGTCATTATTTTGTAGCATTTAATGACACAGAAGGAGATCTTTCAGCCCATTGTGTTTGTGCCCACTGCTCGAATGTGAGCAAACTAGATTCATTCCTTGTAGTGATTGTAACGAGGTCAGCCAGCTGCACATCACAGTATATGGGGTCCCTGATTGGCGCTGTTAATCTGGTCCAATCAAGGAACTCTTGCTGCCATAAAAAGGGTGAGTGTCAGAGATACTACAGTACTGCCTCATACAGAATAACACTCTGGTGCCTTATTCTGTATGAGGCAGTACTATAGTCAAGGACTGTTCACATGTAAACAAAGGGTGACTTGGTGACAGGATACTAGTTTCTGTGGCGTTATTTCAGTGGTGATGAGAGTAGCATTTTAAACAAATGTTAAACTGTTTTTTGCAGCTACAATTATTACCCATAAGGGCTTTTACCAATATATGAGACTGCCATTTGTCAACTTGTTCAATTTTTCAGTGGATGATGAAGAACATTTTGCAGCTCGCCATTTACCAAGAAGGTGTCTTGATAACAAGGAAAACTAGTAAGGAACACTAAGAGAAATTGGATATAGTCCTAAGGCATTTTTCCAAAGCAAGTGTACACCTAAGAAAGGTAAAATGTGAGTTCTGTGATCACAAGTGATGTACAATTGACAAGACTGAGTTACACCCATTGGTAGATAAAGTGAGGGCAATCAAAGGTGGCCCAGCTCCCATGTCTGTCCAGGAGCTTAGGTCACTTTTGGGCTGGGAAATTATCATGGAAAGTCCATATGTAACCTGACATTCATCCTGGCATCTTTGCATTACTCCTTGGATATGGTCAGCCTAGCTTTCAATGAAAGAAAGACTATCATCCTCTAATGTATTGGAACACTATGATCCCAAGAAAGATCTGGTATTGATGTGCAATGCCTCCCTGTACAGCATCAGGATGGTATTCGCTCATCGGTGGCCAATGGAGAAGAACACCCAATAGCTTATGCATCCAGGATTTTGCTAGTGCAAAGCATAAATATGCACATCTGTGCCCACTAATGTTTTGGGTCATGAAATCTATACCATAGAAACTGACTTTATAAAACTTTATTCTCATTTTTACCCTTCCCCAATTCTTTATCACAATTTGTGCCTTCTGCTCATTGGCATTCCCTTTTACCTATTTACTTTTATCAAAGCCCCTTACCATTCAGAATGTGGTTATATTTGGCTATAATTTGCAAATGCATTTCTTGAGAAATATAGGTAGGCTTCAACATTTACAAAGAAGATGGAGGCGAGGCTGAAAGCAGCCAGAGGAGCAAGGCAGGTAGAGATCATTTTGATTTCAAGGATAGGATTCAGGAACATCTTGGCAGCTTTATCCCCATTGGAGGCTAGGCCAGCAAGTGAGGAGGGAGGGAACACTCTGGAGAGATCCAGATTTTAGATATTGCACCCAATTCAAAATGAATGAAAGAACACAAGATGCTCAAAACAAAAGTACAGTACAGGTCAACAAAATGTTTTAAAAACTTAACTTTAAGGAGAACAATATTTAGAAACTGCCAGAATCAAGCCTTTACATTTTACTTAGAATATTTTAACCAATCATTTCAATTTTTTGATAGTAAAGTGAAGAATCTCTGAATATTTGGCACTCATTACTGACCTTGCTGTGATTAAGAGAAAAGGCTGATTCGGAGAGCCTGGAACTGTGCAGCTAACCAATGGAGTTATACTGCTAGGTGGTCCTTAACCTGGCGCCACAAGATGCACATTATTTATATCTGCCTGTATCCATGTGTGCATCTGCATGTGTCTGTGCTTAAGTGTGTGTGTGTGTGTGTGTGTGTGTGTGTATATGTGTCTGTGAGAGGGAGAGTATATCTGCAGGTCCGTATGTATTTGTGCCTGTGTAAGTGTGTTTTTCTGCTGTGTATGTCTGCATGGGTATGTGCATGTCTGTGTACGTATCTATATGAGAGTGTGTGTATACAAGTGTGTATGTGTTTGTGTGTGTGACTGTGTACACAGTATGTATGCGTATCTATCAGAGAGTGCATTGTGTGATTTAGCTCCACTGTCCTGCATTATTGGGATTAACGATTCCTTCAGAGTAATTCCTCTCATTATATTAGGATTGGTGATCAGAAGAAAAATCTTCCAAATGGAAAATCAAGTACAGGAGACAAAATTATGTTCATTACAACCAGTTCAGATAATTATTACAATGCATGATTGAAATTGCTCAAAAATCTCCTCCTGTACTCATGCAAAATTGCAAGATTTGGCTGCAAATTGCTTGAGTTGGGATAAATATAGTGGGTTCCAGGATCATTGGAAAAGTTTGAACTGTGTCAGTTTACTCATTCTAACAATTAATCCAATGTTCTCCTTTAAACAGCTGAACAACTGCATTAAAGAATTACAAATTAACAATTTAAGAAGAATGCATGAACTAGCATCTTAAAAGGTAGGATAAAGCTGAAAGGTAATCTGAGCAGAGATAATAGGTACTGCAGATGCTGGAGAATCCGAGATAACAAGGTGCAGAGCTGGATGAACACAGCAGGCCAAGCAGCATCGTAGGAGCAGGAAAGCTTGACGTTTCGGGCCTAGACCCTTCATCAGAAATTCTGATAGGGGCAGCACAGTGGCACAGTGGCACAGTGACACAGTGGTTAGCACTGCAGCCTCACAGTGCCAGGGACCCGGGTTTGATTCCAGCCTCGGGTGCCTGTCTGTGTGGAGTTTGCACATTCTCCCTGTGTCTGCGTGGGTTTGCTCTGGTTTCCTCCCACAGTCCAAAGATGTGCAGGTTAGGTGGATTGGCCATGCTAAATTGCCCGTAGTGTTCAGAGAGGTGTAGGTTAGGTGGGTTGTTGTCTGGGTGGGACGCTCTGAGGTTCAGTGTGGACTTGTTGGGCTGAAGGGCCTGTTTCCACACTGTAGGGATTCTATGATCTATGACCTGTGCTTTAGTTGCTAACACCTTCACCTGAGAGTAAGAAGATTGTGAGGGATTCAATTGAAGGGAAGTTTTAAAAAAAAAAATCAAAAAGAAACGAGAGGGTAAAGGGCAGGGCAGAGAATAATGAACAAAATTCATTCTGTGACAGGAAGGAGCAGAAGAATATACCAAAAATTAAAACCAGAATAAGTAATAATGATTAAAAAGTCAAAGTTCTTTATCTGAGTAACAAGATCGATGAATTGACGGCACAAAGATAAATAAATAAATATTTGATGGCCATTAAAGAGATGTGTTTGTGGCGTAACCAGGACAGGGACTCAACATTCAGGCGTATTTGTTATCCTGGAAAAAATAAGCAAAAAGGAAGGGAGGTGGGGTAGCTTTGAAATTAAAGGATGGCATCAGTGAGTGTGATATATGTACAATAGGTCATTATGTGGTATCAGTTTGGATGGAAATAAAGAATAGCAAGGGAAAGAAGTCACAGGTGAGACTTGTTTAAAGGCCCCTGAAGAATTGCCTCACTGTAAGACAAAGTATAAATCAGAAAATAATGGAGGTCTGTAAGAAGGTCACGGCAATTGTTCTGGGTGATTTTAATCTTCATATTTACTGGAAAAATCAGATAGACAAAAGGACGTAGAAAAGAGTGCATCAGGGAATGTTTCTTAGAGCAGTACATTGCAAAATCTACCTGGAAACAGGCTATTTTAATCTATGAATATTTGATGAGGTAGGATTAATATGCAATCTCATAATTAAGGTTCCTCTAAATCTGATTGAGGTTTTCAAAATCATGAGTGAACTAGGCAGAGTAGATGGGGTAAGAGATAGTAGGAACTGCTGATCTGGAGTCTGAGATAACAAGGTGTGGAGCTGGACGAACACAGTAGGCCAGGCAGCATCAGAGGAGCAGGAAAGCTGACATTTCGGGTCTGGACCCTTCTTCAGAAATCGGGGAGGGGAAGGGGGCTCTGAAATAAATAGAGAAGGGGGAGGCGATATAGAAGGTGGATAGTGGAGCAGAAAGTTGGAGAGAAGACGGACAGGTCAAGGAAGTGGGGATGAAGCCAGTAAAGGTGAGCATAGGTAGGGAGTTGGGATGGGGGTTGGTCAGTGAGTAGGGAGGAGTGGGTAGGTGGGAGGGAAGACAGACAGGTCAAGGAGGTGGGGATGAGGCTAGTAGAGATAAGGTGAGTGTAGGTAGGAAGTGGGGGTTGGTCAGTGAGGTGGGAGGAGCGGATAGGTGGGAGAAAAGACAGACAGGTCAAGGAGGCGGGGACGAGGGGGGGCTGGTCTTGGGATGAGGTTGGGGATGGGGAGATTTTGAAGCTTGTAAAGTCCACATTGAGGCCAATGGGCTCCATCAGGATTCCCAGGTGGAATATGAGGTGCTGTTCCTCCAGCCTTCAGGTGGCATCATTGCGGCACTGGAGGAGGCCCAGGATGGACATGTTGTCCAAGGAGTGGGAGGGGGAGTTGAAGTGGTTCGCGACTGGGAGATGTTGTTGTTTGTCACGAACCGAGCATAGGTGCTCTACAAAGCGATCTCCAAGCCTCCACTTGGTTTACCCGATGTAGAGGAGGCAACATCATGAACAGCGGATACAGTATACCATATTAGCGGATGTGTAGGTGAATGTCTGTTTGACGTGGAAGGTTTTCTTGGGGCCTGGGGGGGGGGGGAGGGGGGGGGGGGGCGTGTAGCACCTCCTGCGGTTGAAGGGAAAGGTGCCGGGGTGGTGGGACTAAGTGGGGAGTGTGGAGCGGACGAGGGAGTTGCAGAGAGAGCTGTCCCTCCAGAAGGTAAATAAGGGTGGGGAGGGAAATATATCCTTGGTAATAGGGTCAGATTGCAGGTGGCGGAAGTGGCAGAGAATGATCCATTGAATCCGGAGGTTGATGGGGTGATACGTGAGCACAAGGGGAATTCTGTTTTTGTTGTTATTGCGGGGGGGGGGTTGGAGGGCTGAGGTGTGGGAAACGTAAGAGATGCGGTCGAGGACGTTTTCGACCACTGTGGGATGAAATTGCGGTCCTTGAAAAATGGGGACATCTGAGATGTCCGGGAGTGGAATGCCTCATCTTGGGAGCAGATGCGGTGGAGGCGAAGGAATTGGGAATAGGATAGCATTCTTGCAGGAAGGTGGGTGAGAGGAGGTGCAGTCTAGGTAGCTGTGGGAGTCGGTGGGCTTGAAATACATATTGGTTTCCAGGTGGTTAGCAGAGATAGAGACAGAGAGGTCCAGGAAGGAGAGAGATGTATCAGAGATGGTCCAGGTGAGCTTAAGGTTGGGGTGGAAGGCATTAGTAAAGTGGATGAACTGTTCGAGCTCCTCGTGGGAGTACGAGCTGGAGCCGATACAGTCATCAATGTAACGAAAGAAGAAGTGGGGGATAGTGCCAGTGTAGCTGCCAGTGAAGCTGTTTCAGCTTGTAAAAGAAACAAGGACAAGCGATTTAAAGCAATGTGCAAACACAGCAAGGTGTTTTGAGAAGAACGTTTTTTTCACACAACAAGTTGTTCACGTATTGAATGTGTTATCTGAAAATGTGGTTGAAGTAGGTTCAATTGAGGCAATCACAAGGGCATTGGAAGTTCTTTTTGGATAGTAATGGTGTGCAGGACATGGGGAAAAGGCAGGAGAATGACACTAAATAATACAGCCTGATTAGGTAATAGAGCTGGTGCAGGCACGATGGGCCAAATGGTGTCCTTCCACACCATGATAATTCTGTGATTCTAAGGGTTAGCAGTCACAATACGGTAGAATTTCACATTTAGTTTGAGGGAGAGCAACATGGATCTCAAACCAGCATCCCAAATCCATGTCAGCCTGAAAAAGATCAATCTCTATGCAGCTGGCACCAATCTGATCCATACCAACCATCCAGTCAACAATGTAACCAACAACACCTCAGACCACACCTGGCACTTTTCCCTGTAACCGCAGGAAGTGCTACACCTGCCCCCACACCTCCTCCCTCACCCCAATCCCAGGCCCCAAGAAGCAAAATCTCCCCTCCCCCAACCGCATCCCTAACCTGTTCTTCCTCCCACCTCAAGCCCCACCCCCATCTCCTATCTACTAACATCATCCCGCCCCCTTGACCTGTCCGTCCTCCCTGGACTGACCTATCTCCTCCCTACCCCCCTACCTACACTCAC
>JAHRHZ010000092.1:3325569-3337220 GCA_024137785.1 Ginglymostoma cirratum | reverse complement strand
CAGCATCTGCAGTACCTTTTATCTCTAACACCTCAGCCCTCCCCTGGCCACAAGTCAAGGAATTAGAATTGCTATGGGAGCATATATTTTTACATGCATGAGGTTGCATTCTGGAGTAATGGATAGTGCTGGCCGAGGCTCCAAATTCTTTTCATCAAAGGCTTACCAGGAATCTCTCCCACTCTTACTGCCAGCCATTGGCATAGTTTAATGATTTATAAGTTGATTCTCAACCTATTCAGCTGCGTTGTGAATGATTCCTCTTTGGTCACTAAGTCCTGCAGTCAAACTTGAACCCAGAGCTTTTGGCTCAGAGAATACCACTGTGGCACAAGACCTCCTACAATAGCGACTGCACTTCAAAAATTAAGTAAATGGCTGTAAAATACTTTGTGAGGTCCTGAAGGATGCTATACAATGGCAAGTCTTTCATTCCTCTCAAACAATCTAGAAATGGGTACACCTGAGATTTCTTTTGATTACATTCTGGAAAATGCCCACTGTGACTGAACATACATGTACTAATGTTGTCTCCTGCTCCTATGATGCTGCTTGACCTGCTGTGTTCATCCAGCCCCATGCTTGTTATACATGTACTAATCCCAGTTTAATGTATTTAGTGTTTAATCTGTAAGACGATTAGCAAATATATCATCTATTTATAGCCCAGTATTAGAACTTGCTCATCCAGTAAAGCCTTTTATCGTAAAACCTGTCCACAGCAAGAACTATGTGCAGGTTTTCCTACCATGTGACATTTAAAAGTGCTGATAGGCTCTCCTAAAACTAGGTTCCTGTTAGAATACTTTTTGGACTTGCCTGTACAGTGACATGGATTTTAGCAATGCTTTTGATATTTTTCCATATGACAGACTAGTCAGAACCCTTTGGATCCAAGGGCAAGATACAAATTTGATCCAAAGTTGATCAGTAGCAGGAGGCAAAAGGTAATGGTCAATGAGTATTTCTGTGACTGAGAGAACATTTCCACTGGAGTCCTGTACTATATCACTTTTTGTGGTACATGTTAATATTTTAGATTTAAGTGTAGGGGCATGATTAATACTAAATCCTATTCCTTCCTTTTGCCTTGCAATGCCTTTGTGTAAGATTCATAAGGCCAATTCCTTTTAAGGCATCAGCTTCACTGACATGCGAGGGAACAATGGGTGACATTTTAAAAATTATTTTTATGGGATGTAGGTGTTGCAGGCAAGGCCATAATTTGTTGCCCAGCCCTAAATGCCCTTGAGAAAATGGCTGAGCCTGGCTTCTTGAACTGCAGCAGTCTATCTATAGTTCTGTTAGGAAAGAGCTCCAGGAATTTTACCCAGTGACAATAAAGGAATGGTAATGCATTTCCAAACACAATAGTGTGTGGTTTGGAGGGGAACTTGCGGATGGTGGTGTTCCCTTGTGCCTATTACACTTGTGTTTCTGGGTGGTGGAGGTCACAGGTTTTTAAGATGCTGTTGAAGGAGGCTTGGCAAGTTGCTGCAATGCATCTTGTAGACAGTACACACAACTGCCACTCAGTGTCAGAAGTGAAGGAATGAAAATTAAGATATTGAATAGGGCAGTTTTTTTCCTGGATTGTGACAAGATTCTTGAGTGTTGTTGGAGCTGCACATATCAGAAAAGTGGGGAGTATTCCAAGTTTCCAGCTCTGTTGTGGTCTTGTAATGATAGTAGTTAATGGCTAGTCCAGTTTAGTTTCTGATCGATGATAACCTCCGAAATTTGACAGTGGAGAAATTCGATGATGGCACACCTCATTGACTTTCCTATACTAACATTCACTGTAGGGCCAGCCACTTTAATCTCACTCAGACTCTCTCTTTGTTTCATTGCAGGCCCACAACAGGTCAGAAAGGGCTACACTGGGTGGTGGGATGGCTGATATTTGTCTGCTCACCCACTACAAGGAGAGAATCCTTGACAGAGTGGGAGAGGATTGAGACTGCTTATGTGGTGATGCCAAAACTCATGTCCTAGCAAAGTAAGAATCATTGTGATGTACTTTTATTGCACAAGAGGAAAGCTGAAGAAAGAACAAACCAAAAAGCATTTGCAAATAAACAGAAGCTGCTTGCTTCTTCAGCATCAAGACGTCAACAGTCAATGAATGATGACCTCACCCAACTCAGTTCCATTAGAAAAGGCTGTCAAGTGAATTCCTGTCTAGCTGATTGCGCCCATTGCTGCTGTGCTGTGTCATGGTTAACGTGATGTTCCTCATGATTAACATCCATATTCCTCCTCGAAAAAATGTTGTTGTTCTCACAGTTCATCATTCATTGTATCCCCTTTTCAACTGCTGCAGTTGTCCAGGGCATAGCACGCAAGGATTATGTATTACACTGTGTCTGTAGTGTACTAGAAGGAACCTCCAGACCTGTCTTAGCATGGGAACCTCAGGTTCATCTTGAGGAGGCCTATCAACTGGCCCTTGATGTCCATGGAAGAGAAATAGCTACTTTGTATTTATGGAGATAGTGGGAACTGTCGATGCTGGAGAATCTGAGATAACAAGGTGTAGAGCTGGATGAACACAGCAGGCCAAGCAGCATCAGAGGAGCAGGAAAGCTGAAGTTTCGGGTCTGGACCCTTCTTCAGAAATGGCTTCGTATTTATGCTTGGTCAGGATATTGCATAATAGAGTCACTAACCATGATTGAACAGGGTAGCCGTTGTCTCCCAGCAGCCATCCTAGTAAAGCATCCAGCCCTTGCAATGAAGCAGGAGCCTGACAGTTATCAAAGATAGAGGTTTCATGGCAGCTTCCAGGATACATGGTGTAGACATCTAAGATGTAGTTGCAAGCATCACAAATGAGCTGGACGTTGCCGAATTGGAACCCTTTCCTTTCAATGAAGTTAGTTGTATTGCAATATGGAGCTTTCAGTGCTGCATTTTGTACAGTCTATAGTGCCCTGAATCTGGAATACTCCAGCAAGTGAAACAGTTCTGTTTTGGTATCCGGGGCATCCTCATTTAGTGCCTGCACAGTGCTTCAAGTGGAGGACATGCCATCAAAGACAAAAGACTGTGGGCATCTTACAATTTCTCTGCATCATGGAGGGTCCTTCTTATACCAGTTTTTCATTTTGAGAATGTTCAGCTGCCGCTGTAGGTTGCTGCTGATCCTAATCTTGTGGACACTTAAATTCCTCAATTTATGTGGCCACTTGTAGTGCATTGGCATCAACAATGAAAAGGCTGCAATGCCTGGATCGATTGGTGACAATTCCAGTGATCCTGTGTGGGAAATTTCAGATTCAAAGCAACTCCTTAGTAACATGATTGATCAGTAGTTTTCCATAGAATCCTTACAGTGTGGAAACAGGCCCTATGGCCCAACAACTCCACACCTACCCTCAGAGCATCCCATCCACACCCATCCCCCTACAACCCACCTAACCTGCACATCCCTGAACACTAGGGGCAATTTAGCATGGCCAATCCACCTAGCCTGCACATCTTTGGACTGTGGGAGGAAACCGAAGCACCCGGAGGAAACCCACGCAGACAAGGGGAGAATGTGCAAACTCCATACAGACAGTTTACTGTAGTACTCAATACAGTGGGACATGGAGGACTCTAACAAGGAGGGCAATGGATTGTCTCTACATGGACCTTTCACACAGTACGCCTTATACAAATGTATACGGCACAAGCTGTGTTTCGCATGGTAGGAGATTTTCAATGTGTAGGATCGATGACACATTCTCTCGCCACAGTCATCCCCAAATGGCCCAAGAAAGGCAGTATTGCATCTAATTATAAAATATTTACTGTTCAATGTGAGGAGAAAGAAGCTATGGACCCCTGAACAGACTATGACATCTTGGAATGTTTGTGAATTGCCCTCTGCAGGAGACAATTTATAGCTCAACTGTGATTACTTTGCTTCATGGACAGGACTAGGATTAATTTGTAATGATAAGCATCATGGTCTGGATTGCTTGTGCTCAGGATTTGCATTCAGTATAATTAATCACTGCATGAGGTACACATGCAAACGTTGTTATTACAGATGTCTTTTACCTGTAAAGTACAATTGTCCCTTGAAGGACTTCACATCACACACAAGGGAACTTTGATCCCTCAGACAAATAAAATCACTTACTCTACTCAGGACGTTCGAGCAACATTTTTTTCTGTTTCGTTGTGCATTTGTGATTTGAATGAAGGTGAAGGCAATGCAGCTAGTGCTCCAGAAAGTGAGTTGCAGGTTCTGCACGCTATTCGAGGTGCCCCCTGAAACGTTCCTTTCTACCTTGCACTACCTGTCATCCCAGGTTTAAGCCTCTCCACATTCCCAACCAACCCTTTTATTTAACGCTTCACTTCTCCATTTTATCCCCTAAGCCCCAGGCCCACAACACAGTAGTGCCTAATATAGTGATGCACTGACACCCCACATCAAACACAGGATAAATGATCCCCCGACAGTACCTGGTTCCCTCCCATGTTATATCAGCTCCTGTGATTACATATTGAGTTGCTACTCTTCAAAGTAACTGTTTCCTCTGCATGGCTACATGCCGTATCCTATCCCCACATTTGACTGAACCAACATCACCATTACAACAGTGGCTCCAGATAACACCCCCATGAGTTTCAGTGCATAGATTCCCAAGATTGATTATGGCCCACTCCCCTGACTTTGAAGTCCTGCAATAGGGTTAGGGTTAGATGGACCAGACCCGTGACCGATCTCTATTGAACTCCTTGACTAACTTACCAATTACCTCAGACTGACTGGACTTGACCTGGAGGGCTAAATGTAATCCATTCCCCAAACTCTAGCAACACAGATCCCAGAACCTGCCTGACCATAGACCCACTTGACTGGACTAATGACTATTCTCTCAGATCTTGAGACATGGCACTATGGATAAAGAACAAACAGTGTGCTTGCCACATAAGCTGCTGTCACATGCTGTTGATGTGGCACTGATGTAGTATGGTGTCGCACAGCAACGTATCCATCCCTTCGTCTGCTCACTGCTGGCAAATATGACAAGCTGCCTTTTTGCCTGCCCTAAAAGACAAGACAGAAGTATGGCAAGCCTATAAGTTCTGAATGAAGTGGCAAGCATCAAAGGGTAAGGCAACACAGGGATGCTGTGAGCATTCAAATAAGTACAAAGTGATTGAATGTCAAGAAGCAAGCTAAGAGTCCTGATCTGATACATGAGATGGGTGATTGTCCCTGAATACAAGGCAGTCTAAAAGCAGTATTCCAATGAAAGGTGTTGGTAACCTCCAAACTGCGGTTTGGAAGTGTTAACTTGTATTATAAGTAACTCTGAGATGTGTTGTTATAAAGTGGTGAGGCTGGTGCTTTGTCAGTGCTAACCTCCATGGATGGAGGGTGCCTTCAGATACTGTGGAGTGCTGACCAATAGACAGTCCCAGAGAAGATGCTGGCAAACTGCACCCACCAGGTTATTTCTCTGATTTTCTTGTCAGGAATTAGCATGATCTAGTTTCTTACTGCTCCTTGGATGGGCGATGGTCTAGTGGTATTATCGTTAGACTATTAATCCAGAAACCCAGCTGATGTTCTGGTGGACCCAGGTTTGAATCCCAACATGGCAGATGGTGGAATTTGAATTCAATAATTTTTTTAAAAGTCTGGAAGTAAGAATCGAGTGATCACATCACCATGAAACTATTGTCGATTGTCAGAAAAATCCATCTGGTTCACTGATGTCCTTCAGGGAAGGAAATCTGCCACCCTCACCTGGTCTGGCCTACATGTGGCTCCAGACCTACAGCAATGTGGTTGACTCTCAACTGCCCTCCGAAATGGCCTAGCAAGCCTCTCAGCTGTACCAATTGCTATAAAATCTCAAAGAAATGAAACTGGACCGATCACCTGGCACCGACCTAGGCACCAGAAAAGACAATGGCAGAAACAGCCCTGTTGACCCTGCAAAGTCCTCCTCACTAACATCTGGGGGTTAGTGCCAAAATTGGGACAGCTGTCTCACAGACTAGTTAAGCAACAGCCTGACATAGTCATACACAGAATCATACCTTACAGACAATGTCCCAGACACCACCATCACCGTCCCTGGATATGTCCTGTCCCACCAGCAGGACAGACCCAGCAGAGGTGGTGGCTCAGTGGTGTACAGTCGGGAGGGAGTTGCTCTAGGAGTCCTCAACATTGACTCTGGACCCCATGAAGTCTCATGGCTTCAGGTTAAACACGAGCAAGGAAACCTCCTCCTGATTACCACATACTGTTCTCCCTCAGATGATGAATCAGTACTCCTCAATGTTGAACAACACTTAAAGGAAGCACTGAGGATGGCAAGGGCACAAAATATACTCGGTGGAGGGAGGAGGATTTCAATGTCCACCACCAAGGGTGGCTCGGCAGCTGTACTACTGATCGAGCTGGTTGGGTTCAAAAGGACATGGCTGCTAGACTGGGTCTACGGCAGGTGGTGAGGGAACCAACAAGAGGGAAAAACGTACTTGACCTCATCCTTACTAATCTGCCAGCTGCAGTTGCATCTCTCCATGACAGCATCGGTAAGAGTGACCATTGCACAGTCCTTGTGGAGACAATGTCCTGCCTTCACACTAAGAATAACTTCCATCATGTGGTGTGGCACTATCACATTGCTAAATGAGACAGACTTCACACAGGTCTAGCAACTCAAGACTGGGCATCTATGAAGCGCTGTGGGCCATCAACAGCAGCAGAATTATACTCCAGCACAATGTGTAACATCATGGCCTGGCATATGCCCCACTCAACCATTACCATCAAGCCAGGAATAATGGAGAGTGCAGGAGGGCATGCCTGAAAATGAGCTATCAACCAGGTGAAGCCATCAAATAGGACTACTTGCATGCCAAACAGCGAAAGCAGCAAGTGATAGACAGAGCTAAGCGATCCCACAACCAACGGATCAGATCTAAGCTCTGCAGTCCTGCCACATCCAGTTGTGAATGGTGGTGGACAATTAAACAACTCACTGGAGGAGGTGGCTCCACAAATACCCCCACCTTCAATGATGGAAAAGCCCAGCTCATCATTGCAAAAGATAAGGCTGAAGCATTCGTAGCAATCTTCAGCCAGAAGTGCCGAGTGGATGATCCATCTCAGCCTCCTCCAGTTGTCCCCAGCATTACAGATGCCAGTTTTCAGCCAATTCAATTCATTCCACATGATATCAAGAAATGATTGGAGACACTGGATACTGCAAAGGTTACGGGCCCTGACAATATTCCAGCAATAGTACTGAAGACCTGTGCTCCAGAACTTGTCAATCCCCTAGCCAAGCTGTTCCAGTACAGTTACATCTGAGGGTCGGTGTGGACTTGCTGGGCCAACGGGCCTGTTTCCACACTGTAGGGATTCTATTCTATTCTATTCTAACACTGGTACCTATCTGACAATGTGAAAAATTGCCCAGGTACATCCTGTACACAAAAAGTAGGACAAATCCAACCTGGCCAATTACCGCCCCATCAGTGTACTCTCGATCATCAGTAAAATGATGGAAGGTGTCATCAACAGTGCTACCTGCTCTGAAATAACCTGCTCAGTGAGGCCCAGTTTGGATTACACCAGGGCCGCTCAGCTCCTGACCTCATTACAGTCTTGGTTCAAACATGGTCAAAACAGCTGAATTCCAGAGGTGAGGTGAGAGTGACAGTCCATGACATCAAGGCTGCATTTGATTGAGTGTAGCAAAACTAGAATCAATGGGGGCAAACTCTCCAATGGTTGGAGTCATACCTGACACATAGGAAGATGGTCATGGGTGTTGGAGGTCAATCGTCTCAGCTCCAGGATATCTCTGCAGGAGTTTGTCAGGGCAGTGTCCTATGGCCAACCATCTTTAGCTGCTTCATCAATCACCTTCCCTCCATCGTAAGGTCAGAAGTGGGGATGTTCCTATGATTGCACAATGTTCAGCACCATTCATGACTCTTCAGATACTGAAGAAGTCCATTTTCAAATGCAACAAGTGCTGGACAATATCCAGGCTTGGGCTGATAACTGGCAAGTGAAATTCGTGCCATACAGATGCCAGACATTAACCAATAAGAGACAATCTAATCACCAGCCCTTGACATTCAATGGTATAGCGATCACTGAATCCCGCACTATCAATATCCTGGGTGTTATCATTGACCAGAAACTAAACTGAACTCACCACATTAACACAGTGGTTACAAGAGCAGGCCAGAAGCTAGGAATACTGCGGCAAGTAACTCACCTTCTGATTCCTCAAAGCCTGTCCAAGTTAGGATTGTGATGGAATACTCCCCACTTGCCTGAATGGGGGCAGCCCCAACAACACTCAAGAAGCTTGACACCATCCGGGACAAAGCAGCCCACTTGATTGGCATTACACCTGCATGCATTGACTACCTCCACCACCGACCCTCAGTAGCAGCAGTGTGTACTATCTACAAGATGCACTGCAGAAATTCACCAAAGATCCTCAGACAGCAACTTCCAAACCCGCGACCACTTCCATCTAGAAGGAGAAGGGCATCAGACATATGGGAACACGACCACCTGCAAGTTCCCCTCCAAGCCACTCACCATCCTGACTTATAAATATATTGCTGTTTCTTCACTGCGACTGAGTTAAAATCCTGGAATTCCCTCCCTAATAGCATTGTGGGTCAACCCACAGCAGGAGGATTGCAGCAATTCAAGAAAGCAGCTCACCACCACCTTCTCAAGGGTATCTAGGGATGGGCAAGAAATGCTGGCCAGCCAGCGATGCCCACATCCCATAAATGAATGAAAAAAATTGACCTACATATAAATAGGCAAGATTATTACATGTTAACAAATGTAAATAGACCCCTGGCCTGCTCACTAGTGAAATTCACATTTGGTTGTTCAAAGTTTGTGGAGAAAATCAGATTTTACATCTTGATGTTGAGAAACTCAATTTTTCATTTTTGTCATTATATTTCTGACTGTCCTGCCATTGGCCACATCATTTAGAGGCTGGGAAAATTCCATCAAAAGTTTTGATTTAGAACTGGAGCAAGGAGAAAAGAGGGAATATTCAACTCAAGAATGATCTTCAAGAAATACTTCCCCTCTAACAACAGGTGGTGTACTACACCAAATGGGCTGCAGTGATTCGAGAAGACAACTCACAACAACTTTCTTAAGAGCAACTAGGGCAGGCATTAAAAGCATGCTCAGCCAGAGACACACATCCTGTGAGTGAATAAAAAAAAACAAGAATATTTCTGTATACTTCACAATGAAAAATGGTTCAATTGTGTTTATCATCAGATGTTTTAGACATGTTACTGAAATATGACATTGAAAGTAAAAATGGGCGACTTATCCACAGCCTATATTGGGACCAAGTAGCAACAACCTGGCTCGAAGAGGGACAATCAGATATTCCAAGTGAAGTAAGGAGCGCGACATGACAATATACTGTTATCAAAATTATTCAAATCGTACAGAGAACAAATATTCGGAAAATTAAATATAATTCAAGAATAAAATTGGAGCTAAGAACATGAATGTGTAGTATGTTGATGACACCTGAAGAATCAGAAGACAATCTACAAAATATTGAAGATCAAATAAACACTAAGTTTAGAATATGGATTGAGTACAAACACCAAAAATACAAAAACAATACTAGTTAAAAGAAATTAAAGAAACCAGAGTGATATTGCCCAGCCTGTTGAGTATTTCCAGCATTTTGATTCATTTTGCCTTTGCACTCATCACTACACTCAGCTTTCTGTCTTCCTCGTCAATTATTATACACACACTGCTGGTGCCCCATTAATGCAAAGAAATTCATGCTGCTCTAATGTAACCTATTGTAGCTGGCGTGCATTAATTTTGAAGGAGATTACTAACTAGATTCTGGCTTTTAAAAAAGGAACCCTTGACTGAATATTGATGACTATGGCATATTGATTGGCTATGACGCTACTAATAGTGGAGTTGCTTGTTGACAATCTTGCTTTTAGTCAACATAGGTATGGTGGGTGTCATCACTGTAACTTTGGACATCATCTTGTTGTGTTATATTTCACAGCTAGTGTGCAATATGCCTTTAAGAGTCATGATCATGCTCACAATAAAAGGTTCCAGTCTCCACCTTACTGGGTGCAGCATGATACGTTGAGAGAAGCACTCTGTAGTTTGTGACTGAATTGTTGCGTATTAGCCTAGACATGGCGGTCTCTGCGATCACCAAATATTGACATATGAGGACCTTAATAAATGTTGACTGAACCTTTCAATACGATGCACTATGTGGCCCATGTCCAGTTCTTATGTCATAACAGCTTAAAATGTATCTCCTCATCAGACATGAGTTTTTTTGAAGGTAAAAGCCCACCACTGCATCCACAGCAGATGATGAGGACAGAACAGATTATGGTTAAAGAAATGGCTCCTAGATATTAGATTAGAGTGGCAAGAGTGGGATCTGGGAGCTGTTATCACAATTTCATGTCATGACTTGATAATGAAAAGGTATATTCCTCGTGGCTGTGAGACATAAAACAACAAATCTGATTAAAGTTAAAAGGCAAATAAACCAGGGAACTTTTCTTAAAGTAGAATAAAGAGCTTAGAAGAATCATACATTTAAGAGAAAAAATTTAAAATTACCATTTAAAATTACCAATGAAATAAATATGAATGATAGAGATACATATTATATTCCTGCCATCACTGGTGGACACTGGTATGTGTTCTATCTGTTAGAAAAATATTTCATGTTTAATACTCCTTGGAGAACTTCGGTTTTGAAGCATTGTGGAAAATTGATATATTTCAAATATGGAAATACCTGGAGTGGTCTCTTCAAAAGTGCTAATTGGAAAGTCTTGGTGGACATTGGAGATTATTTTTAAACAAGGCTTTCTACAAATCACATGACTGGTGATACTGCTTGCTTTGTTGTGGACTCCTGTTGGAGCTGTTTAAACAGTGACTGGTCATCAACTGAGATCAAGAAGCTTGAGAGGCAGGGCTAAGCAGCCGATCACTCACATTTCTGAAAAAAGAAAGTCCTTTTGAGTTCAGCTTGTAAACTATCTTGAATATCTTAGTAGTATATTTCCTGTTCAAGCTGTGTCTGCAAAGACACCAGGGACAACTCACATGCCAGAATATTACATATTTTGGAATGTCCTATACTTTATCCTCCAAGAATATTCCATTGGCCAAAGTGTTTTTTTAAAATTACAATCTCTGCAGAGAATTTCTTTTCTTTCCCATTTTCCTACACTTTATCCTCCAAGAATATTCCATTGGCCAAAGTGTTTTTTCAAAATGACAATCCTCCGACACTTCCGCCATCTGCAATCTGACCCCACCACCAAAGACATTTTCCCCTCCCCATCCTTATCTGCTTTCTGGAGGGACCACTCCCTCCGCGACTCCCTTGTCCGCTCCACACTCCCCTCCAGCCCCACCACACCTGGCACTTTTCCCTGCAACCACAGGAAGTGCTACACCTGCCCCAACACCTCCTCCCTCATCCCAATCCCAGGCCCCAAGAAGACTTTCCACATCAGGCAGATGTTCACCTGCACATCTGCTAATGTGGTATACTGCATCCGCTGTACCCGTTGTGGCTTCCTCTACATCGGGGAAACCAAGCGGAGGC
>JAHRHZ010000092.1:3283384-3325469 GCA_024137785.1 Ginglymostoma cirratum | reverse complement strand
CCCCTTGACCTGTCCGTCCTCCCTGGACTGACCTATCTCCTCCCTACCCCCCCACCTACACTCACCTTTACTGGCTCCATCTCCGCCTCTTCGACTTGTCTGCCTCCTCTCCACCTATCCTCTCCTCTATCCATCCACTATCTGCCTCCCCCTCTCTCCCTATTTATTTCAGAACCCTCTTCCCCTCCCCCATTTCTGATGAAGGGTCTAGGCCCGAAAAGTCAAGCTTTCCTGCTCCTATGATGCTGCTTGGCCTGCTGTGTTCATCCAGCCCCACACCTTGTTATCTCTGCAGAGAAATTCTTTTCTTTCCCATTTTTCTTGAAATGCATGATTTTGCATGTTTTGGGGTTCTTTAGAGGGATAAACACATACTTTTATATTACTGACAGTCTTTATTAACCAATTATTACATCTTAATTTAATAAGTTTTGTTTTGATAAGCCAATAATTGGGTTTATTTAGAAACCTGGTTGTTAGATGGTTCTATTTAAAACTGATAGCCATCTCAGTAACTCGAAAAAACTTTGTTTTATTGTGAACCAAGAAACAGTGGGTCTATAGTGACAGTCCGCTCCTCCAGTCTCAGTTGTAATACACCTAGGAAAAGCATAGCAGCAATTCACTGAGGCCTCTTTGCAGCACCTCTCAACCTTGTGGTCTTTATCACCTTGAAAAAGGGTAGCTGAACCATGGGAATTCCTGTCCATTCCTCTCCAAGACACAGACCATCTTGACCTGGAGCTATATGGCAGTTCATTGACTGTTGTTGGTTAAAAATCCTGGATTTTCCTTCCTCGTGGTGTTGCAGTTGGATCTTCCCTGACACAGATGGCAGGGTTTCAAGAAGCCCTCTGCCACCTTCTCAAGGGTATTTAGAAATGGGTAATAAATTCTGGTATTGTCAGTGATGCTCACATTCTGTGAATTAGGTTTTTTTAAAAAAAATCTCAGTTGTAATCCTAAACCTAACATAACTGCATTCTATTTAAAACAAAATATCACGAGTTTTATAAAACAAAACTCTGGAGATGGGTGAAGAAACTCAGTAGGTCTGGCAGAATCTGTGAAAAGAAAGCAGGGTTAACATTTCAAGTACAGTGACCCTTCTTCAGAATTGATAGTAGCTACTATCGGTTAATCCTGCTTTCTCTCTGCAGATGCTGCCAGATCTACTGAGTTACTTCATCAATTTCGGTTTTTGTTTCAAATCTTCAGCATCCTCAGTTTTTTTATTTTACTCTGTATAAGGGTGTTTGCAGACCCCAGGGAAATCAAACCTAGTCCACAGGGCAGTGTGAAAACAACTATGCTTGCTACAGTGTTTAATTTTCTCCAGCAGTAAGTTCCAGCATCTTTTTTTAGATGGTTTACCCTAAAATTAACTTAAGTTTAGACTAATATGATCTGGAGGGACAGTTGCTCCAGCTTTCTTACCCAGAGGATTGATTCCTCTGGTTATGATAAGAGCATTACAGCACAAGAAAGAGAAGGCCATTCACCCCCATTTGCCTGCTCTGCTATTCAGTAAGGTCATGATTGTGGCCTTAATTCCATTTTCATGCAGAAATTTTCATTTCAAACAGCATTTGCTGTTGATTGGTTCTCTCCTGTACTCACAATGAACCTTCTTCTGATTGGAGGAGTGGCTCCACACTATTTCCTTCCATTCTATTTATGGGTCAACTTTTCTCTGATTGGTCACCCCCATGCATCTTGAGCACTGAGCAATAACTAAAAAGTTTGGGAAGGAGGATAAACACACAGCAGATGAGGCAAGATTTGTCCAGGCTTCTGAAGTTGTGGAGTCAGCTATCGAAAAGAGGTTTAAAGAGAGTTTCAGAATAAAGCTAAAGTCTGAACACAGAAGGGGGGAGGATGTAGGGAGGCTACAGTTAGAAGACAGTTCATGTTGTATAGGACTATAGGACTAGAGATGGTAGAGTGCTATGTAACTCTAATACAAACAGTCTTGCAATTAACTAATTTTGATAAAGTGAGGAATTATATTGGAACCTTCAACATCTTTATACTTAATGCAATCAGAGTGATGTGTTTAATCCATCAGGCCAGCTTTTTTGCTTTGTGATGTTATTAATCTCTGAAAGTATTGGTTGTCATTCTTTCATCCCACTCCTGCTTGCTGGAAATTTATCCCCAGACCACTCCATATTCCTATTTCTTTCAGCAGAACTTCTTATTGATCGACCCCGCTTTCATCCTTCAGCCCACTCTTTTCTGTTCACCTTCACTGGCTGGTGTGCCTATATATTTTGGAGATATCCTTCAAAATGCAGGTACAAAGCCTGTTGTATACTTACTTAAGAAAGGCTCATGTGGAAAATGTAGGCAGCTTCCCTGGATCCATTAGCTTGGAAATGTGATTATTAGTTCACCAAATGAGTTGTCAGGGAACAAGCTTTGGACTTGAAAACATTAGTCAGAATAAATTACAGAGATAATTGTTTGCAACAGTGAATTTCAAAGCTAGTTCACTTTGTGATTCAAGATAAGAATGATGTATAAATGAAACTAATATATTTCTTGGATTCCCCTAACAGCTTGAAATATCATCACTGACAGTAAACAATTGACAGCTTTGATCCCTTGACTCATGGTGAATGTCTTAGGGCCCTTTTTCTTCTCTTTCCAAACAGAGGAAGGATATGCTATTTTCATAAACTGGATTATTTTCAAGGGTTTTACCAGGCAGATAAAAGTGCCTGTAAATCACAATTTTTTTTCTGGTTCCTTTTCCTTGTCAGGTTGTGATAATATTCTGTACATGATCTCATCGTTACATTTACGTCATACCATTGATAACAGACAGCTGAAAATCCTGACAAATTTAAATCCTTCTGAAGCTGTGATGGATTTATCAATGATATTGTATCCCTACTGCTAACATTATTACTTGACTGAAGTGATCTGTTAGATCATTTTATTCAGGATTCTTTGATGTCTTTTTTAAAACATATATTGCCTTTCTTTTTCTGATTATACAGGTATGTCTGTCAATTTTTTCCTTGGTAAAGGATCCACACCTGCATCATAAACTTATTACTCTCTCCACGTATCCTGACTCACGGGTCATATGCTTCCCCTTTCTAATCTTCTCCCCTCCTGAAGGCACAACATTATCAAGCTGACAACTAAGTGCTCTAATCAGCTGAAAGCAGATTAATTCCAAAATTACACAACAAAACAAAACCATTTTGCCTCCACAAAAATCCTGCTGTGCAGCTGTTAGATACATTTGCAATTTCATCATGAGTTGAAATCCTGTTCTGTAATATTACTATCAGACACATTAATATTTACATGATTCTGACTGTCATTTAACAGAGGCATTAATGTGTGGATATTAACTTTCATTAAAACAGTGTAGAAAATAATGTAATTTAAACCCTTCAACACATCTACTATAAATAACACTCAATACGATTTAAAATCCCTCAAATTATAACAGTATTATTCAATTACAAGGTTGAGAAGTTGGTACTACCTTCGTGTCATCACAGGACTCCAATCTTCTTAAAAATCAGTGATGTTCACCAACATTGTAGCTTAGGTTTCCCAACTTCATCACCCTGGTGCAAGCTGACCTGTAAGTGTTTCCAATCTGAAAACTCCTCAACTGCTATTTTCAAATCATGTAATAGCCTTACCCATTTCAATTATTTTAAACATTCTCTAGGTGTACAGACCCCTGAGCATTTGCATTGTTCAAATTCTGGCATCTTGATTTGATTTGATTTATTGTCATGTATACCTCAGTACAGTGAAAATCTTTGCTTGCGAACAGTACAGGCAGATCATAGAAAGCAAGAACATACAGATCATGGGGTGAAAAAAACTTGGGCAGAGTGAGGGATACAGTTTACATTGCACAGGACATGCTTGAAGCAAGATCAACATTAACAAAATCAACATTATTTGAAGTTAGAGAGTCCATTCATCAGTTTAAGAACGGCAGGGAAGAAGCTGTTCTTGAACCTGTTGGTGTGTGTGTTCAAGCTTCTGTATCTTCTGTCTGACAGAAGAGGTTGTAGGAGAGTTTTAGCAGGGTGGGATGTGATTTTGATGATGTTGCCAGCCTTTGCGCCGCAAACAGAAAGCGTAAATGGAGTCCATGGATGGAAGGTTGGCTTCCGTGATGGTCTGGGCTGTGCACACCGCCTTCTGTAGTTTCTTATGGTCCTGGGTAGAACAGTCATCATACCAGGCCTTTATGCACCTGGATAGTATGTTTTCTGTGGTGCATCTGTAAAAGTTGGTGAATTTCCTTTTGGACATGCTGAATTTCCTGAGCTACCTGAGGAAGAAGAAGTAATGTTGTGCCTTCTTGACAGTCACATCTACATAAAAGGTCCAGGATAGGTGTTGATTATTGTCACTCATAGGAACTTGATGCTTTCAACCCTCTCAAGCTCCACTCCATTGATGTGGATGGAGGTGTGTTCTCCTCCATTCTTTCTGAAGGCAATGATCAGTTTTTATATTTGCTGACATTGAGAGAGAGGTTGTTATAATTGCACCATGTCACCAAGCCCTCTAACTCCTTTCTGTATTCTAACTCATCATTGTTTGACATTAGTGATACCAAGGAGGTGTTATCAGCAAATTTGTAGATGGAGTTCATTCCAAATTTAGCTACACAGTTGAGCATGTACAGGGAGTACAGTAGGAGGCTGAGAATGCATCCTTGCGGGGCTCCAGTGTTGAATGTTATTATGGAGGAGGTGCAGTTGACTATCTTCACTGATTGCAGTCTATGGGTCAGGAAGCTGAGGATCCAGTTGCCGAGGGCGGAGCCGAGACCTAGGTCTTGGAGTTTTAAGATCAGTCTGGAGAGGATAATGGTGTTGAAGGCGGAGCTGTAGTCGATGAGCAGGAGTCTAACGTAGGCATTCTTGTTTTCAAAATGTTCCAGGAGTGCATGCAGAGGTAGAGAAATGGCATCCGCTATGGACCTGTTACATCAGTAGTCAAATAGCAGGGGATTGAGGCAGGCTGGCAGGCAGGATGTGGGCCATGACCAGCCTCTTGAAGCACTTCATGATTATGGAGATCAGAGCCAATGGGCAATAGTCATTAGGCATGTGGCATCTGCTTTCTTAGGTACTGAGATGATGGTGGTCACCTTGAAGCAGGTGTGGACTTCAGCTTGTAGGAGGGAGAGACTGAAGATGTCAGTGAATACCTCTGCCAGCTTGTCCGCACGGGATTGAAGTGCACAGCTGGGGACACCATCCGGGCCCATCGCTTTCCTTGGGTTGACTCTCAGGTAGACCAATCTCACATCTGCAGCGATGATGGAGGGAACAGGTGTGTCTGGGGCTGTTGGGTGGGTGACACCGCACTACTGACATACTGCTTGAAACAGCATAGAAAGCATTAAGTGCATCAGAGAGGGATGCGCCTTTGTCCGCTATCTTGCTCTACTTCATTTTGTATCCTGTTATGTGGTTTAGGTCTTGCCACTGGCGGTGGGTGTCCATATGGTTGGTGCGGGTCTGGGCCTCTAACTTGGTCCAGTACTGCCTCTTGGCATCTCTGATGGCTTTGCAGAGGTCATACCTTGATTTTCTTATAGGTCTAAGTCGTCCAACTTGAATGCTGCATGCCTGGTCTTCAGTAGTCAGTTGATTTCCTGGTTTCCAGTTGGGGAACACCTGGATTGACTTCTAGGGCACACAGTCCTCCATGCATTTGCTAATGAAGTCCGTGACAGTGATGACGTACTCGTCCAGGTTTTCCGCTGAGTACTCGAATATGGTCCAGTCCACTGATTCCAAGTAGTCCTGGGGATGCTCTGCTGCTGCCTTGGACCGGCATTGTATATCTTTCTGTGAAGGATCCTCCTGTTTCGGTTTCTGCTTGTAAGCTGTGAGGAGGAACACAGCATTGTGATCTGTGCCTCCATGATTTTCACTTCTTTACCATCAACTGCTACGCCTTCAGCTACAAGGTCCTAAGCTCTATAATTCCACAAAATCTCTCTGATTCGCTCCTCCTTTAAGAGGATCCTTAGAAATTACCTCTTTGACCAGGCTTTTGTCTGTCTGTCCTAATGTAGCTCAAAATAGAGATCCACTGCAGGCAGAGTTGAGATAACATTTGATGGGGAATCAAGGGACCGGTATAAATGAGGAACTGCAAGATATTAATATTAGTAAAGAGAAACCCTAGAGAAGACCCATAGACCCAGATCTCAGACTGCTGAAAGAGGTGGCTGGAGAAATAGTAGATGCATTGAAAATTTGTCATCCTGCAAAATTTTATATAGTCTGGAATGGTTCCTGAGAATATAACCCAACAATTTAAAAAAGTGAGGGAGACAGAAAACAGGAAACTACAAATCCGTTAACTAACATCAGGCAGAGGGAAAATGCTAGCGTCTGTAATAAAAAATGTGACAAGAGGACACTCAGAATATGATGTTAGTGTTGACAAGATTCAACATGGATTTGTGAAAGGGAAATCATTTTTACACAAATCCATCAGGGGATTTTTTTTTGGAGAATGTAACTGGCAAAATAGATAAGGGAAAACTAATGGAAGTAGTATATACAGATAACACAGTGTGGAGCTGGAGGAACACAGCAGGGCAGGCAGCATCAGAGGAGCAGGAAAGTTGATGTTTTGGGTCGGGACCTTTCTTTACAGAAAGTTTTTGATAAGATAGCACACAAGAGGTTAGTAAACAAAGTTAGAGCAGATTGGATCCAGGGATTATACTGGCATTGATTGAGAACCTGTTATGGGACACAAAACAGATGATAGAATTAGGTTTATTGTTATATCTATTCAAGTATAGGGATATGTGAGTACAGTGGAAGGTGTACAAAGCCACCATTTCTGGTGCCATCTTAGGTATAAAGGTACCTAAGCACAAAATTTTAGGTTTAAATTAGAAAAATAAATAAAGGTAAAAGTTCAGCATCCAATCCTTCTAAAGCAGGGAAGCCACGCTAGACTTCACCTTAAGGCCGTGAGTCCACGCTGGGCTTCTTTAAGGAGGCCGGGAATCCGTGTTGGGCTTCTTCAGGGCAGGGAGTCCATGCTGGGGAGACCTGGAGTCTACATTGGGCTTCCAGGAGGTCAGAAGTCCATAAAGTCCATTCCTGCTGGGCTTCGTTGAGGTCAGGAGTCCCTTCAGTCTGTGCTGGCTCAGGTATCCACCACTGATGCCATTCGAGGAATGAAGGTAAGTAGAGAGAAAAAAAGAAACAGAAAGGAAGAAAACATGAAAAGAGGAAAAAGAAGGAAAGAAATGTACAAGCTCTGGCTTAGGAGACCTACTTCACTGCCTGTGTCATAGGAATAAACGGGTCATTTTCAGATTGGCAGGCTGTACATCATGGTATACCACAAGGATCAGTGCATGGGTGCCATCTATTCACAATCTATAATCAATCATTTGGACCGTGGGGATTTTTGTTTTATTCTCTTGTGTTGCTGGTTGGCCAGCATTTATTGCCCATCGTAGTGGCCCTTGAGAAAGTGGTGATGGTGAGCTGCATTCTTGGACTACTGCAGACCATGTCTATAGGTAGACCAACAATGTCGTTAGGGAGGATTTTCCACAATTTTGACCCAGTGACAGTGAAGGAACAGCAATAAATTTATGCGTTAGGATGGTGAGTGGCGTGGGGAACTTGAAGCTTGGAAGTTGTGGTGTTCCCATGTATCTGCTGCCCTTAACCTTCCAGATGGAAGTGGTTGTGGGTTTGGTAGGTGCTGTCAAAGGATTCTGCAGATAGTACACACTGCTGCTACTGAGTGTTGGTGGTGGAGGGAATGGATACTTGTGGATGTGGTCCCAATTAAGCAGGTTGCTTTGTCCTGGATGGTAAAAACTGAAAGAACTGTGGATGCTGTAAATCAGGAACAAAAACTGAAGTTGCTGGAAAAGCTCAAGAGGTCTGGCAGCATCTGTGAAGAAAAATCAAGTTAGCATTTCAGGTCCAGCGACCCTTCCTCAGAATGGAGAAAGTTCTGAGGAATGATAACCAGACCTGAAACATTGACTCTGATTTTTCTTCATACTGGTCTGGACCTGCTGAGATTTTCCAGCAACTTCTGTTTTTGTTCTGGATGGTGTTAGCTTTGAGTGTTGTTGGAGCTGTACTCATCCACACAAGTGGGAAGTATTCATCACACTCCTTGTAGATGGTAGAGAGGTTTTGGGAACTAAGGAGGTGAGTTACTCGCTGCAGTATTCCTAGCCTTTGACCAGCTCTTGTAGCCACTGCATTTATATGGTAAGTCCAGTTGAGTTTCTGCTGGTAACCCCTAGGATGTTGATAGTGGGGGGTTCAGTGATGCTAGTATCATTAAAAACCGAAAGAAGTGCGGATGCTGTGAATCAGGAACAAAAACAAAGTTGCTGGAAAAGCAAGTCTGGCAGCATCTGTGAAGAAAAAAACACAGTTAACGTTTCGGGTCCGGTGACCCTTCCTTAAACTGATGGTGGCTCAGAAAACTTCAGTTTATATGCAGAAAAAAGGGAGGGGGGGTGGGGTAGGGAGTAAACGATAGGATAGAGCCGAACAAGAGAGAAGAGTAGTTGGATAGACAAAGAGTTGATAATGATCATGCTGGGAGGGGGAATAGTTGTTAATGGGGGTTATTAGTCACCAGCAACGGGTGATGTGTGATGGCAGGCTATGTGGTAACACGGCCTGGTGTGTGAGGTAGGGGGCTGGGACATGGGAGAGTTTAGGCCTGAAAATTATTGAACTTGATATTAAGTCTGAAGAGCTGCAGGATCCCCCAGCTGAAAATGAGGTGTTATTCTTCCAGCTTGCGCTGAGGTTCGCTGGAACACTGCAGCAAGCCAGAGACAGAGATGTTGGCCAGGAAACAGGGTGGTGCGTTAAAGTGGCAGGCAATAGGTAGTTCAGGATCTTCTTTGCGAAATGCTAATATCATTGAATATCAAGCGGCAGTGGTTAGATTATATTCTATGCATCTCCAATAAGAGACATAGATACACAGAGCAGCACAGCACAGGAACAGGCCCTTCGGCCTACCATGTCTGTGCAGACCATGATGCCATTCTGATCTAATCCCATTGGCCTACACATGGTCCATACCCCTCTTTTCCCTGCTGTTCATGTGTCTGTCAAAATGCCTCTTAAATTTTGCTAACGTACCTGCTTCTACCATCTCCCCTGGCAGCACGTTCCAAGCCACCCTGCGTAAAAAAAACTTGCCTTGCACATCTCGTTTAAACATTCCCTCTTTCACTTTAAACCTATGGCCCCGTGTATTTGACACTTCCACCCTGGGAAAAAGATCCTGAATATTCAGGCTATTCATGCCTCTCATACTTTTATATACTTCTATTAGATCCCTCAGCCTCTGACACGCCAGTGAAAACAATCCAAATTTATCCAACCCCTCCTTATAACTAATACACTCTGATCCAGGCAATATCCTGATAAAGAGCTCCAAGATGTGGAGCTGGATGAACACAGCGGGCCCAGCAGCATCCGAAGAGCAGGAAAGCTGATGTTTCGGGTCTGGACCCTTCTTCAGAAATGGGGGAGGGGAAAGGGATTCTGAAATAAATAGAGAGAGAGGGGGAGGTGAATGGGAGATGGATAAAGGAGCAGATAGGTGGAGAGGAGACGGACAGGTCAAGGAGGTGGGGATGGAGCTAGTAAAGAGTGTCGGTGGGGAGTTAGCATGGGGGTTGGTCAGTCAAGGGAAGACGGACAGGTCAAGGAGGCAGGGAAGAGGGCTGGTAGGTAGAAGGTGAGGGTGGGGGTTGAGGTGGAAGGAGTGGATAGGTGGAAGAAAGGACGGTTAGGTTAGGCGGGGTGGGGACGAGCTAGGCTGTTTTGGGATGAGGTCAGGGGTGGGGAGATTTTGAAGCTTGTGAAGTCCACATTGAGACCATTGGGCTGCAGGGTTCCCAAGTGAAATATCAGGTGCTGTTCCTGCAACCTTTGGGTGGCATCGTTGTGGGGTCAGATTGCAGGTGGCGGAAGTGGCGGAGAATGATGCGTTGGATCCAGAGATTGGTGGGGTGCTACGTGAGGACGAGGGGGATTCTGTTTTAGTTGTTATTGCAGGGAGAAGGAAGGGATGAGTTGCGGAAAACGCGAGAGATGCGGTCAAGGGCGTTTTCGACCACTGTGGAGGGGAAGTTGCGGTCCTTGAAAAACGAGGACATCTGGAATGTCCGGGAGTGGAATGCCTCATCTCAGGTGCAGATGCGGCAGAGGCGAAGGAATTGGGAATAGGATATGGCATTTTTGCAGGAAGGTGGGTGGGAGGTGTATTCTAGGTAGCTGTGGGAGTCGGTAGGCTTGAAATGGATATCAGTTTCCAGGTGGTTGCCAGAGATGGAAACAGAGATGTCCAGGAAGGAGACAGAGGTATCGGAGATGGTCCAGATGAACTTAAGGTTGGGGTGAAAGGTGTTAGTGAAGTGGATGAACTGTTCGAGATCCTCATGGGAGCACAAGGCGGCGCTGATACAGTCATCGATACAACAGAGGAAGAGGTGGGGGATAGGGCCAGCGTAGCTTCGGAAGAGGGATTGTTCCACATATCCTGCAAAGAGGCAGGCATAGCTTGGGCCCATGTAGGTACCTATGGCCACCCCCTTTGTCTGTAGGAAGTGGGAGGAATTGAAGGAGAAGTTGTTAAGGGTGAGGATGAGTTCAGCTAAGCGGACAAGGGTGTCAGTGGAGGGCCTGCGAGACAAGAAGTGGAGGGCCTTTAGGCCATCTGCATGGAGAATGCAAGTATATAGGGTCTGGACGTCCATGGTGAAGATGAGGTGTTGGGGTCCAGGGAATCGGAAGTTTTGGAGGAGGTGGAGGATGTGGGTGCTGTCACGGATGTAGGTGCAGAGTTCCTGGACCGGGGGGAGAAAATGGAGTCGAGATAAGTGGAGATCAGTTCAGTGGGGCAGGAGCAGGTGGAGACAATGGGTCGACCAGGGCAGTCAGGTTTGTGGATTTTGGGAAGGAGATAGAAACAGGCGGTGCAGGGTTGGGGAGCAATGAGGTTGGAGGCTGTGGGTGGAAGATCTTACTACTTTAATCGTGAGCCTAACCCTCCCTCTACTGACCCCTTCTCCCACCTCCAACACACCCCCTCCTCCTGGACACCACCCCAAGGCCTCCTACCCTCCCTCGACCTCTTCATTTCCAACTGCCATCAAGACATCAATCGTCTCAACCACTCCATCCCTCTCCCCCAGAGAACGTGCAGCCCTCTGCTCCCTTCGCTCCAATCCCAACTCTCCATAAAACCCACAAACAAGGGTGGCGCAGTTGCATTATGGCGCACTGACCTCTACATCGCCGAGGCCAGGCACCAGCTCCCTGACGCCACTTCCTGCCATCCCCTTGGTCATGACCCCACCCCCGAACACCAAAACATCATCTCCCAGACCATCCACAACCTCATCATTTCAGGTGACCTCCCACCCACAGCCTCCAACCTCATTGTTCCCCAACCGCGCAATGCCCATTTCTATCTCCTTCCCAAAATCCACAAACCCGACTGCCCTGGTCAACCCATTGTCTCTGTCTGCTCCTGCTCCACCGAACTTATCTCCACTTATCTCGACGCCATGTTCTCCCTCCGGTCCAGGACTCCCCACCTACGTCCGTGACAGCACCCACGTCCTCCACCTCCTCCAAAACCTCTGATTCCTGAGACCCAACACCTCATCTTCACCATGGACGTCCAGACCCTATATACTTGCATTCCCCATACAGATGGCCTAAAGTCCCCCTGCTTCTTCTTGTCCCCCTCCACTGACACCCTTGTCCGCTTAGCTGAACTCGTCCTCACCCTTAACAACTTCTCCTTTAATTCCTCCCACTTCCTACAGACAAAGGGGGTGGCCATGAGTACCGCATGGGGGCCAAGCCAAGCCTGCCTCCTTGTAGGATACGTGGAACAATTCCTCTTCCGAATCTACGCTGGCCCTATCCCCCACCTCTTCCTCCGTTATATCGATGAATGTATCGGCGCCGCCTCGTGCTCCCACGAGGAGCTTGAACAGTTCATCCATTTCACTAACACCTTCCACCCCAACCTTAAATTCACCTGGTCCATCTCCAATACCTCTCTTTCCTTCCTGGACCTCTCTGTTTCCATCTCTGGCAATCACCTGGAAACCAATATCCATTTCAAGGCTACCAACTCTCACAGCTACCTAGAATACACCGCCTCGCACCCACCTTCCTGCAAAAATGCCATCCCCTTTTCCCAATTCCTTCGCCTCTGCTGCATCTGCTCCCGAGATGAGGCATTCCACTCCCGGACATACCAGATGTCCTCGTCTTTCAAGGACCACAACTTCCCCTCCACAGTGGTCGAAAACGCCCTTGACCGCATTTCCCGCAACTCATCCCTCACACCCCCTCCCCGCAATAACAACCAAAACAGAATCCCCCTTGTCCTCACGTACCACCCCACCAACCGCTGGATCCAACACATCATTCTCCGCCACTTTCGCCACCTGCAATCTCACCCTACTACCAAAGACATTTTTCCCTCCCCACCCATATCTGCCTTCCAGAGGGACCACTCTCTCTGTGACTCCCTTGTCCGCTCCACATTCCCCACCAGCCCCACCACCTGCAGCGCTTTTCCCTGCAACTGCGGGAAGTGCTACACCTGCCTCTACACCTCCCCCCTCACCCCCATCCTAGGCCCCAAGAAAACCTTCCACATCAAACAGATGTTCACCTGCACATCTGCTAATTGGGTATACTGTATCCGCTGTTCCTGACGTGGCCTCCTCTACATCGGGGAAACCAAGCGGAGGCTTGGAGACCGCTTTGTGGAACACTTACGCTCGGTTCGCAACAAACGACTGCACCTCCCAGTCACGAACCAGTTCAACTCCCCCTCCCATTCCTTGGATGACATGTCTATCCTGGGCCTCCTCCAGTGCCACAACAATGCCACCCGAAGGTTGCAGGAACAGCACCTCACATTTCGCTTGGGAACCCTGCAGCCCAATGGTCTCAATGTAGACTTCACAAGCTTCAAAATCTCCCCACCCCTGACCTCATCCCAAAACCAGCCCAATGCGTCCCCGCCTCCTTAACCGATCCGTCCTTTCTTCCACCTATCCACTCCTTCCACCTCAACCCCCACCCCACCTCCTACCTACCAGCCTTATCCCCGTCTCCTTGACCTGTCCGTCTTCCCTTGATTGACTAACCCCCACCTTAACTCCCCACCTACACTCATCTTTACTGGCTCCATCCCTGCCTCCTTGACCTGTCCGTCTCCTCTCCACCTATCTGCTCCTTTATCCATCTTCCATTCGCCTCCCCCTCTCTCTCTATTTATTTCAGAATCCTGTTCCCCTCCCCCATTTCTGAAGAAGGGTCCAGACCCGAAACATCAGCTTTCCTGCTCTTCGGATGCTGCTTGGCCTGCTGGGTTCATCCAGCTCTACACCTTGTTATCTCAATACCCTGGTAAACTTCTTTTGCATTCTCTCCAAAGGCTACACATCCTTCCTTTGGTGTGGTGACCATAACTGCACACAATAAGTGGCCTATCTATAAAGTTTTATGCAACTGCAACATGACTTAACAAGGTGGAGGAGCTGGAAGAACACAGCAGGTCAGGCAGCAATAGAGGAGCAGGAAAACTGACTTTTCAGGTCGGGTCCCTCCTTCAGAAATGGGGGAGGGGAAGAGGGCTCTGAAATAAATAGGAAGTTGAGGAGTGGTGATAGCAGGTAGTTAGTGGAATGGATAGGTGGGAGAGAAGACGGACAGGTCAAGTAGGCGGGGATGAAGCTAGCAAAGGTGAGTGTAGGTAGGAAGTGGGGGTGGGGATTGGTCAGTGAGGTGGGAGGAGCAGATAGGTGGGAGAGAAAATGGACCAATCACAGAGGCGAGGATGAGAGTGGGGGCTGGTCTTGGGATGAGGTCGGGTGGGGAGATTTTGAAGCTAGTAAAGTTCACATTGAGACCATTGGGTTGTATACGGTGGAATATGAGGTGCTGTTCCTCCAGTTTCCGGGTGGTATCGTTGTGACACTGGTGGAGGCCCAGGATGGACACATCATTCAGGGAGTGGGAGGGGGAGTTGAAGTGGTTCGCAACTGGGAGATGTTGTCGTTTGTTGCGAACCGTGTAGGTGGTCCACAAAGCCTTCACTTGGTCTCCCTGATGTAGAGAAAGCCATATTGGGAACAGTGGATACAATAGACCACATTAGCGGGTGTGCAGGTGCACATCTGTTTAATGTGGAAGGTTTTTTTTGGGGCCTGGGGTTTCCACCCCAGGGAGGAAGTGTTGCAGGGGCAGGTGTAGCACTTCCTGCGGTTGCAGGGAAAAGTGCCAGGGGTGGTGGGGCTAGTGGGGAGTGTGAAGTGGACAAGGGAGTCACGGAGAAGTGGTCCCTCCGGAAGGCAGATAAGGGTGGGGAGGGAAATATATCCTTGGTAGTGGGGTCAGATTGCAGGTGGCGGAAGTGGCAGAGAATGATGCGTTGAATCCAACATAACTTGTCTACTTTTATACTCAATGCCCCAACTGATGAAGGCAAGCATGCCATATGCCTTCTTTATCAACTTACCCAGTTGTGTTGCTACTTTCAGGGAGCTATGGATTTGGACCTCAAGATTCCTCCGTATATCAATGTTCCTAAGGGCCCTGCCATTTAATGTACACATTCCTCTTGTATTTGACCTCCCAAAATGCATCACCTCACACTTGTCCGGATTAAACTCCATCTGCCATTCCTCTGCCCAACCGTCTATATCCTGCTATATTCTTGGCTAACTTTCTTCACTCTCCACAACTCGCTCAATTTTCTGCATTGCCTGCAACTTACTAATGAGACCACCTTTATTTTTATCTAAATCATTTAGGTATATTACAAACAACAAAGGTCCCAGTACTGATCCTTGCAGTATACCACTGGTCACCAGAAAAGCACCCTTCCAGAACTACCCTCTGTATTCTACGATAAAGTCAATTTTTATCCAACTTGCCAACTCACCATGGGTCCTTTAATCTTTTGGACCAGCTCACCATGAGGGAACTTGTCAAATGCTTTAGTAAAGTCTGCCCTACCCTCAATCATCTTCGTCAATTACTTTAAAAACGCAGTCACGTTTGTGAGACAAAAATGTCCCCAGGATAAAGCTATGCAGACTGTCCCTAATAAGTCCATTCTTCTCCAAATGCTCCTGTCCCTAAGAATCTTCTCCAATAATTTCCCTACCTCCAGTGTAAGGCTCACCAGCCTTAATTTTCTGGATTATCCTTGGTGCCCTTCTTAAACAAAGGAATAACACTGGCCATTCTTTGGTCTTCTGGGTCCTCACCTATGGCTAAAGATCTCTGTAAAGGCACCAGCAATCTCCTCCCTTGCCTCTCCCAGTATCCTGGGATAGATCCCATTAGGCCTTCACTACTTATTGACCTAAATGTTTTTCAAGAGACCCAACACTTCGTCCTTAATATCAACATACTCCAGTATATCAGCATATCCCTCCCTAATCTTACAAATATCCATATGCCTGGCATTTTTATGGCACAAATGTTACTTGCCACTTATCAGCCTAAGCCTGAGTATTGTGCGGGTCTTGTTGCGTTTCAACATGGACTGTTTCATTATCTGAAAATATGAGAGTTCAATCATAAACGAATATCCCTACTTCTGACCTTATGATGGAGGGAAGGACATGAAGATGGTTGGTCCTAAGACACTACCCTGATGAATTCCTGCAGAAAATATCCTGGAGCTGAGATGACCACCAACAACCACACTATTTTCTTATATGCTAGCAAAGAGTTTCTCTCCTGATTTCCAATGATGCCAGTTTTGCCAGGGCTCCTTGATGCCACACTCAGTCAAATGTGGTCTTGATGTCAAGAGCTATCACTCTCAGCTCACCTCTGGAATTCAGCTGTTTTGTCAATGTTTGAACCGAGGCTGTAATGAGGTCAGGAGCTGAGTGACCCTGGCAGAACCCACTCTGAGCGTCAGTGAGCAGGTTGGTGCTAGGCAGGTGCTGCTTGATAGCACTGCTGATGACACACCTTCCATCACTTTGCTAATGACTGAGAGTAGACTGATGGGCTGGTACTGTAAATGGCCAGTTGGATTTGTCTCACTTTGTGTACAGTACATACCTGAACAATTTTCCACATTGTTGGGTGGGTGCAGGTGTTGTAGCTATCCTGGAACAACTTGGCTAGGGATGCGTTGAGTGTCAGAGCACAAATCTTCAGTGCTATTGCCAGAAGTTGTCAAGGCCTATAGCCTTTGCAGTATCATGTATCTCTAACCATTTCTTGATATCACATGGAGTGAATCAAATTGGATTGGGGGATGGATTCAAGCACCAAGAGACAGTCTCAGGATAAGGACAAGCCTTTAGGATTGAGGTGAGAAGGTTTTTTTTGACTGAGTGTGGCGAATCTTTAGAATTCTCTACCTCAGAGGCACAGTCATTGAGTATGTTCAAGACACGGGTCAATAGTTTTCTACATTTTAAACACATCAATAGACACAAGAACAACGCCGGAAAATGGTGATGAAGTAGAAGATCAGTCATAATCACATTGAATGGTGGAGTGGGTTTGAAAGCTGAATGGTCTACTCCTGTTTGGTCTTTCTGAAGCTCATATCTTATGTTCTGACGCTCCCATAAACACCAGCTGATCATGTGCAAACTGTTTTGCAATGTTGACAGTATGATAAATATTAGTTAGCTCTTAGTACTACACTAAACTATAAAAACTTGATCTTTGCACTCTAGTTCTGGAATGGAACTTACACCATAACCTACTAACTCAGAGGCAAAAGTGCTATCAACTGAGCCAGAGCTGACCAATAGCAATCAACTACCTGTGAAACTCTTCTCAAAACTAGCAGATAATGATAAAATTGTCAGAATGGTTCCAGTCCCTTAATTTATTATACAAAATACACCATCTTATAATTTATGTTGATTCTATTTCTAATTCGTTCATTGAAAGTACATTAACTTCCACTTCAGTCAGCTATATTACACCCATTCTCATGGTTTACCCTCAAAGCTTAAAAACAGGGTAAAGATGAAATCCATTATTGCAGTCAGATCTCATGCCCATCTCTTAATTGCTTTGAATCAGTTGCATCTACACAAAGCAGCAAAATAATTGAGTAATTCTTAGTAACATTGCTTTCCTGAGACTGCAACTTTGAAACAGTATTAGACATATCGGACATTTTCATTACACAAAGGTAAAACCTTAGTTAAATTTTGTCAGACCTTTCTCAGTAAAAAGCATAAATATAGTAAACCCTACAAGGTGAAATAATACACATTCTTAAATTGTTATTATCAGAAATATCATTTTTAATAAATTTAGACATGTAAAACAATGGTAGCTCAACCAACCCACTGAATGCTGCTGCTCCAGTTTACTGATCCCCTGACTCTCTAACTTTTTTTCCCAGCCTGCTTGCTTCCCACCTTGCCTGCTCTCCACTTCAATCCCTGAGTCCCTATTCACCATGAGTTCCACTTGCTGCTTCTTTGTCGATTCCAGTCACTCCCTAGCCCCTTCCATCTTCTGTACGATTGCTACGAGTGAGATCTTGGAGAGAGGGAGGAAGTGTATTCAATTTCTAATGATGAGAGGTTGGAAGTGTAGATATGCAATGGACCTGGGTGCCCTTGTCAATACATCGCTGAAGGCTAGCATGCAGATACAGCAAGCTATTAGGAAGGTGAATGGAATATTAGCCTTTATCACAGGACGATTTGAGTACAGCAGTAGTGAAGTATTGCTCCAATTGTGCAGAAGCTTGGTTACATTTCACCAGGAGTACTGTGTGCAGTTTTGGTCTCCTTATCTCAGTAAAGAGGGAGTACAATAAGATTCACCAAATTTGTTCCCGGGTGGCAAGGCTGTCCTATGAAGACAGACTAGGGCAAAATGGCCCTGCATTCTCTGAAGTTTCAAAGGTGATCTCATTAAAACCTATAACATAGTCAGAGATAGACAGAGTGGATACTATTTCCCAATTAGGGAGTCTAGGACTTCTGGGTAAAATTTAGAAAAAAAGAGAGTTGCCATTTATGATTCAGATGAGGAGAAATTCTTTCACTTAGAAGTTATAAATCTTTGGAACTCATTACTCCAGAGGGCTGTGGAAGGTCAGGTGAGTATATCTAAAAATTGAAGTTGATGAGATTTCAAATTACGAACAATACAAAGGGTTATGGGGATAGTATGGGTGAAATGCATTAGCGTGAGCTCAGCTAAGATTGTATTAAATGGCTGAGCAGGCTCAGTGAGTAGAATGGCCTAATCCTGATCCTATGTTCCTAAGTTAGGGAGGAAACATAAGCTGATCCATTTGGAGGGTAGTAAGGAAAGTGGCAGGCAGAAGAATGACTGGGTGGGAGAAAGGCAGCAAGTAGGAGAGGCAGTGAGTCAGAGTTAGCAAGTGGGATAGGGCTGGTGAGTTAAGAGATGCAGCAAGCTGGAGGTCAGTGAGAGGGTGTAAGCCAATGAGCCAGGAGAGGGTTAGCTAGCAGGGGAATCAATGAGTGGTTGGTGGGCGGCAGACAGGTCATTGAGCAGGCCACAGGAATGGCAAGTGCAGATCATGTAGAGAATACCCACTGACAACACAAAACTGTACTGCAGATTTCGAGATAAAAGAAGTTGCTGCAATGGCTAGGAGAGGCCTCTACTTATGCTTATTCCTAAATGGTACAGAGGGGGTCAGGCAGTGCAGATTTCAGTGCAAAAAGTAGAAATCAGTACATATATTGTGATGTTAAAATAAAAGAATGTTGAATGAGATAACTTAAAATGAGCACTTAATGTATAGCAATCAGTGCTAAAATATCTGGTTTAGAATAAGGTTATATTCTGAAACCAAAACATATTGCACTGTTAAATGGACGGTGATTTTTATGTGACATAATTCTGCTTGTGACTGTAATATTTCTCTGGTTGTCTTGATACATTGATGTTTTCATCTGACTTTTCAAATTGTTGTGATCATATTACATTACACCAGCAATGACATTTTCCAAGTTCTTCATTAGATCAATTTCAGATCACGAAAGGTCCTATAAAATTTAAGGTTTTCTCCCATTCCTACAAAAATACTTGGATAAACTAATTTGGTCCAGATTCCCTTAAGTGAGGTGAAAATTTAATTTAGTTTAATCATTCACTTGAAATAATCTGGTGGTTCAGAAACAACTCTGGGCTGTTCTAACTTCAAATTAACCAAATGCTGATTTGTGGTTAAAGAGGAAATATGTAGAATTGGTACTCAAAGAACGCCACCTTCAGGGCTTTCAAGTCGGAGCAGTCTTTGGCACAAAATGTTTTTGAAAAATGTTTTGACCAAGCATCCACATCAAGAAGGCTAACCTCTCTCCAGCCTCTCCACAGATGCTGACAAGCTGTGTGATTTTGATACATTCTGTGTTTACTTAAAACAATATTTTTTACTTTAGGATGGGGTAAGGAGAGGAACTTAGTGTGATTGGGGAGGCATAAAACCTAGAGTCATAGAGAAGTACAGCATGGAAACAGGCTGTTATGTCCAACTCATCCATGCTGACCAGATATCCCAATTTAATCTAGTCCCATTTGTCAGCATTTGGCCTATATCCCTCTAAACCCTTCCTATTCATCTCCCCATCCAGATGCCTTTTAAATGTTGTAATTGGACCAGCCTCCACTACTTCCTCCGGCAGCACGTTCCATATGTGCACCATCCTCTGCGTGACCAAGTTGCCTCTTAGATCCCCTTTAAATCTTTCCCTTCTCACCTTAACCTTATGCCTTCTAGTTTTGTATTCCCCTGCCCTAGGAAAGAGACTTTGGCTATTCACCCTATCCATGCCCCTCTTGATTTTATAAACTTCTCTAAGGTCACCCTCAGCCTTCAACGCTCTAGGGAAATTAGCACCAGCCTATTCAGCCTCTCCCTACAGCTCAAACCCTCCAGTTTGGCAACATTCTTGTAGATCTTTTCAGAACTTTTTCAAGTTTAACAAATTTGGGTGTGAACATAGGAGGTATGGTTAGTAGGTTTACAGAGGATACCAAAATTGCAGGTGTAGTGGACAGCAAAGAGGGTTACGTCAGAGTATAACAGGACCTTGATCAGGTAGGCCGATGGGCTGAGAAGCAGAAGATGGAGTTTAATTTAGATAAATGTGAGGTTCTGCCTTTTGAAAAGACAAATCAGGGCAGGACTTGTACACTTAATGGTAAGGACATGGGGAGTGTCGCTGAACAAAGAGACCTTGAAGTGCAAGTTCATATTTCCTTGAAAGTGGAGTCACGGGTGGATAGGATAGTGAAGGAGGCATTTGATACACTTGCCTTTCTTGGTCAGTGCATTGAGTATGGGAGTTGAGAGGACACATTGTGATTATATTAACATTAGTTAGGCCACTTTTGGAATACTCTGTGCCAACCATCCCCAATCAACTTCTGAAAGATCTTGCCTAATAGCATCAAACTTTGCCTTCCTTCAATTTAGAATCTTAACTTTTACATTTGATTTATCCTTTCTCATCACTATTTTAAAACTAATAGTATTACGATCACTGGTCCCACAGTATTACTCTACTACCACATCAGTCATTAGCCCTGCCTTCTTTCCCAAGAGAAGGTCAAGTTTTGCCCCTTCTCTAGTAGGTACATCCATATATTGAATAAGAAAATGTTTTTGTACACACTTAACAAATTCCTCTCCATCCAAGCCCTTAACACTATATCAGTCACAGTCTATGATTGCGAAGTTAAAATCCCCTACTATTACCACCCTGTTATTCTTACAGATAATTGAGATCTCCTTAAAAATTTGCTTCTCAATTTCCTGTTGACTACTGGGGGCATCTACAGTACAATCCCAATAAGGTGATCATTCATTTATTCTTCATTTCCACCCAAATACCTTCACTGGACGCAATCCCCGGAATATCCTGCCTAAGTACAACCATAACGTTATCCCGAATCAAAAACACCACTCCCCCTACTCTCTTGCCCCCTTTCTACCCTTCCTATAGTATCTAAACCCTGGAACATTTAGTGTCGATTGTGTTGATCCCTGAACCACATCTCTGTAGTAGCTGTGATATCCCAGTCCATTGTTCCCAAACGTGCTCAGAGTTCATCTGTCTTATCTGCCAGGTCTCTTGCATTGAAATAAATACAGTTTAATTTATCAGTCCTAACTCATTCGCTACTTTGCTGCTAACTGCCTTGACTGTTTGATTTGCTCCTATTCCCAACTGCACTAGCCTCAGACTGATCTCTTTTCTCACTACCTCTCTGCCCCCCCTCCCCACTTTACAATTGTAAATCCTCCCATGTAGCTCTACCAAATCTCCCCGCCACTATATTAGTCCCCTTCCAATTCAGGTGCAATGTGTCCTTCTTAAGCAAGTCACTTCTACCCAACAAGAGATTCCAATGATCCAAAAATGTGAATCCTTCTCCCCTGCATCAGCTCCTCAGCCACTTCATCTGCTCTATCCTCCTATTCCTACTCTGACTAGCACGTGGCACTGGGAGTAATCCAGATATAACCACCCTCAAGAACCTGCTTTTTAACGTCCTGCGGAAGGTTGGTGTGAACCCAATGGGCAAATGGCCTGCTTCCGCACTGTAGAGATTCTATGATTCTGAAACGTAATCCAGGTCTAACTTCAATGCCTTGCCAAGAAGGTGCTGGGCATCCTATATGCTCTCTTCAGAACTTTGTCCTTTTCTCTTCTTATGTCATTGGTTCCAAAGTGTACAATGACCTCCTGCTGGTCCCTCTTCCCCTTTCAGAATACTTTGCACCCTCTCTGAGACATCCTTGACCGTGGCACCAGGGAGGAAACACACCATTCTGATGTCTAGTTGTCAACCGCAGAAACGTCTGTCTGTGCCTCTGACTAGAGAGTCCCCTATCAAAATTGATTGCTTAGAACCTGACGTGTTCCTTAAAATAGTTTTTTTCCCCAGATGGGTAACTGTCCCTCTACTCTAAGAAATGATTACATTCTAAGTCAGTGGTCTCCAACCTTTCTGCTGTGAAATTTTTGAGAAGCAGTGCCACTTTACCTCAGCATTAAAACCACATCCATACTTCCGATCTCCTCCTGAGCCTTGGTTTCTATTATTGAAGGCAGAATCTGCTAACACCAGGGGCACTAATCAACTACACACGTGCAATTCTCTAGAGCCGCAGAAGTAGACTTTTATGATACAGTGCATGTGGTATGAAAATGTGGGTTTACCACGGAATTGTTTGTCTCATTGAAGTGTGGCTTAACACTGACAAGGTTGGGAATCATTGGTCTAACTACAGCAGACTAGCCACGACACATGCTATGGCTCAGTTGTAGATTGCAAGCCTTTCAGAAAGAAGCTGTGAGTTCCACATTCACAGCTGTGAGGTTGGCACAGTGGCTCAGTGGTTAGCACTGCTGCCTTGCAGTGCCAGGGACCTGGGTTTGATTCCACCCTTGGGTGATTGTTTGATTGGAGTTTGCACATTCTCCCCATGTCTGCGTGGGTTTTCTTCTGCAGACCAAAGATGTGCAGGTTAGGTAGATTGCCATAGTGTCCAGAGATGGGTGGGATGCTTTTCGGAGGGTTGGTGTGAACCCAATGGGCAAATGGCCTGCTTCCGCACTGTAGAGATTTTACGATTCCGGAAACGTAATCCAGGTCTAACTTCAATGCCTTGCCAAGAAGGTGCTGTGCATCTGCTGCCTTTCAGGTGAGATATTAAACAAAGACCCCTCTGAGATGGACATAAAAGATCCCAATATGTGCTCCTCAATCATTAAAACCAAATCACATAACGGTTTTTGGGATCTTGGTAAATGCACATTTCCTTTGTTGTTGCTGTGATTTCACAGAAGTATTTGATTGGCTGTAAAGTGCTTTAGGATATGCTTGGGTTGTAAAAGCAGCAAACAAATGCTTTTAATTCTTTTTTCTACACCCTTACAGCTACTATCACATTTGAGAGATTTTCTTTATGACGTGAGACATATGATCTAATGGCTTAATTGTTGTTACAACTGCGTGATTGCTGTTAGAATGCAGAGCAATCATATGCACTGTCTTCTCTTAGGTAGTCCCTCAGGATTGAGGATGATTTTCTTTACTCTGATTCAATGAAGGGCAATTTGTTTTTGTACAGAGAGTGGTTCATATGTGGAATGATTGTCCAGAGGACACGGTGGATGTGGGTACAGTTACAACATTTAAAAGATATTTAAATAAGTACATGAAGAAAAATCCAGATGGGATTAGTTTAATTTGGGATTGTGGTCGGCATAGACTGGTTGGACCAAAGGGTCTAGTTTCGTGTTGTGTGACTCTGTAATTGGTTCTGAGGTGACTTACCTGGCAGGGGACAAGGAAAAGGAGAGGTTGGATCCTGTCAGGTTGTCCCCTGAGTAGACTGTCAAAGTAATTTAGCAGAATGCCTCATCACCAGAACTTTTCAACAAGCACCAAGATATTGCTTGGCTGATGGTGAGAAGGGCACTATCTGTGAGAACCTTCATGTATGCCTGAACTCTCTGCACCATCTTATGCTCCCCTCAAAGCAGCTTTTCTTTGAGGCGGCGGTGCGGTAGGGACTGGCACACATCTCCTTCTGGAATGTGCCTTTGCAAAGGAAGTCTGGAGAGGGAAGCAGTGGTTTTTGTAAAGGTTCGTTCAAAGCAGCTCTGTGACATAGGGGTGGCACAATGGCTAGAACTGCTGCCTCACAGTGCGATGGACCTGGGTTCAATTTCACCCTCAGGTGACTGTCTGTGTGGACTTGCACAGTCTCTCCATGTTTGCATGGGTTTCCTCCGGTTTCCTCCCACAGTCCACAGGTGGATTGGCAATGCTAAATTGCTCATAAGTCCCAGCGATGCGCAGGTTAGGTGGATTAGCCATACAGAAATGCAGGGTTAAAGGTTAGGTCTGGGTAGGATTCTTTTTGGAGGGTCAGTGTGGACCTGATGGGCGGAATGGCCTGTTTCCACACCGTAGGGCTTCTATGATCTATAACTCCGTGCTCATTGGTCTGTTTCCCAGAGGACCATCAACTCGGTGAAAGGTGCTCTTTGGTCTGCCTGAAACTTGTTGGTCTTCCAGAGCAAGGAATTGACTTTGACCAAGTGTTGCAGACTGGCACACACCAAGGTCCAGGATTACATGCTGAGGGACGCACTAAAGCTTGGGCAGCCGCTGCCAAAGCACAGTGGGGAAGGGCCACCATCCGAAGTCTTTCAGCCAAAGTACAATGGGAGTCCGTTCAGTTATTGTACGCTCCTGGTGCCTCAAAAACATGTAAATGGTATCTTTCTTAAGTAAAATGTGCCTTGGCTTTTTGGAACTGTAGACAGAAGCAAATTCCAATGTTTGTTTGTTCTCAATATGCTATGACTGTACAGAACTGAACTGCTTTAGTGGCTATGTATATATGTAAAGATTTTTATGAATAAAATATATTTTTGAAATTAAAAAAAGATCAGCCCAATGTGGACTGTGTTTGTAGGGACACAATGTACAAAGCTCTGAATGGGGTTTGTGCTGTGGGGGCGGGGAGCACATACCCAACAGCACCCTCGTCCTGATGGCCACCTTTGCGTTCAGCCACATCAAGCTGTGTGTAAACAGTAAGTGCTGTTATGTGCTGAGGTTCTACCTGTCCCTGGTGTTGAGAAGGATAGGTTTAGCCTCAGTGCCATGGAACGCTCTGAGTATTTGGACCGCACCATATCACTTGCCCTTCATGGAAAAAATTTGCAAAGAAAAACACTTTGACCACAAGTCTGTCAGGAACGGGTCAGCATGTACCTTTCTTGATACCTTGTGCGAAAAGAAGAGGGTGGATCCTATCATGTGGTTCCCTGAACAGACTGTCAAAGTCATCTGGCAGAATGCCTCGTCGCCAGAATTTTCCAACCATAGCTTGTGAGAAGGGCACTACCCGTCAGATCTTTCATGCATGCCTAGTTCTGGTGCGCCACCGCATACTGCCCTTGAAGCAGCTGCACTGGTGAACAGACTATTTGCAAAGAAGGTCTGGAGAGAGATGCAATGGTTTTTGCTGAAGTTAATCCTGAGCGACTCTGTGATGGAAGACTCTGGTTTATGGACTATTTCCAGGACGCACATTGAGAGAAACATCAACTGCACCTGGAGGACAATCAGCTCGGTGAAAGATGCTCTTTGGTCTGCCCAAAACCTCTTGATCTTCCAGTGTAAAAGATTTTACCTCAACCGACTGTTGCAGATTGGTACATTTCAAAGTTCAGGACTACATGCTGAGGAATGCACTAAAGCTTGGGACAGCTGCCGCCAAGGTGCAATGGGAAAAGACTACTGTCTAGGGTCTTTCTGTCAACGTATAACGAGGGTCCATTTAGTTGTCAGAGCGTCTTGTTGCCTCCAATTGAACATAAATAGTTTATTGCACATGTAGAAAATAAATGCCTTTTTTATTGAAACTACAGAGAAGCTCCGAGAAATGTCAAAATTCCGATGTCTTGTTTATTTTGTTCTCTCTTCACAGATTGTAACCAACTTAGCACATTTATACGTACTTACAGATGATTTGATGAACAAAGCATGTTTTTGAAATTTTAAAAAAGCCCAATGTGTAGCAGACTTCCTGTTTCTGGAGTGTGGGATACCGCACCTTAGCATCTACAGGAAGTAATTCAGCTTTGAGCCCACGGGCCTTGATTTGGTCAGGGGTAACAATTGCTGTTCCTGCAGCCTGGGTATTCTGCTGCTGGGAGGCAACTTCAACATCTCCAAGGCAGGTGGTTGGCACGCAATTCCTCGGTGCAGACATTATGTACAGAAACAGTCCTCTGACACTAATTAACATGTACTCCCCACTAGTAGATAGTGAGCAGCTGGCAGTCCTGCAACTGCTGTCACTACTGCTGGCGATGTCCAAGCTGGCCATTCTGGTGGCTTCCATTGGCTTCATCGATGAAGCTGGGCTCTGTGCAAGGACAGAATTCCTGTTTGTGTCCTGAGCATTCTAGGTCAGATCCATTGAGGTCAAGATGGTGTTCTTCTCTGAATACTGCCTCCTGTTGGCCGACTGTCACCGACAGGATGATCAGCAAAGCAACTTGGAAGCTGAACATGAAACTTTTCACTGCAGAACATATTGAGGATCTCAAAAAGGATTGCACAGGTTGGAGAACCGTGAAACCTGTCTCTGAGTCTCCAGTGGACTGGTGGGAAACAGTCAAGGGGAACAGCAAGAGGTTCTTTCATCATTACTGGTGTTCAGAAGTGGAGAGAGAAATGGGCAGACCTGTCCAAACTCCACAAAAGCATGCAGAACCCACTCCTGCTGAAGATGATGGGGTTGATATCAACGAGGATTTCCAGGAGGTGAAGAGCCTGCATGCCTCTTTGTCTCGGAGACCTACAGGATAATCTGGTCCAGGGCCCACTCTGTGGAGCAGGATGAGACGTGCATGTGTTTCTTCTACCAGAAGATGCACAGGCATAACTCTGTGATCGACAGTCTGAGGAAAGATATCATCTCAATCTGACATCCTAAAGAAAGCAGGGACAACACAGTGTGGAGCTGGAGGAACACAGCAGGCCAGGCAGCATCAGAGGAGCGGGGAAGTTGACATTTCTGGTCAGTTCCCTTCTTCAGAATTGGGGAGGGGGAAGGGAGTCAGGAAATAACTTGAGAGAGGAGGGGTGGGGTTGGGGAAGGTAGTTGGGATGGTGATAGGTGACTGCAGGTAGGTAGTGATGGGATTGGTCATTGGGATGGGTAGGGCGGGTAGCTGGGAGAGAAGATGGACAGGTCAAGGAGGCAGGGATGAGAGGGAGGATTAGACATGGGATGAGGCCGGGGATGGGGAGATTTTAAAACTGGTAAATTCTACGTTTAGGCCATCGGGCTGTAGCCTCCCAAGGTGAAATATGAGGTCACCGTGGCACTGGAAGAAGCCCAGGATGGACATGTCACCCAGGATGTGGGAGGGGAAGATAAAATGGTTGGCGACCAGAAGGTGTTGTCGTTTGTTGCATACAGAGTGCAGATACTCTACGAAACAGTCCCAAAGTCTACGCTTGGTCTCACTGATGTAGAGGAGGACACATCAGGAGCAACGGATACTGTAGACCAAGTTAAACCCTGTTGGATATGAAAGGTTTGCTTTGGGCCTTGAATGGAGGTGAGTGGGGAGGTGTAGGGGCAGATGTAGAACTTCCTGCATTTGCAGGGAAAGGTGCCGTGTGTGGTGGGGTTAGTGAGGAGTGTGGAGCGGATGAGGGAGTTGCAGAGTGAGCGGTCCCTACGAAAGGCAGATAGGGATGGGGAGGGAAATATCTCTTTGGTCATGGGGTCAGATTGTAGGTGACGGAAATGGTAGAGATAGATACGTTGGATGCAGAGTTTGGTGGGGTGTATTGTGAGGACCAGCGGGATTCTGTCTTTATTTTTGTTAGCGGGAGGTGGGGTTTGAGGGCAGAATTGCGGAAATTGCAAGAGATGTGGTTGAGGGCATTTTTGTTCACCAGAGGGGGGAAGTTGTGATCCTTGAAACATCTGGGATGTGTAGGAGTGGAATGCTCAATCTTGGGAGCAGATGTGGTGGAGACAGATTAATTGGGAGTATGGGATCGCATTCTTGCAGCAGGGTGGGTGAGAGGAGGTGTAGTCCAGATAGCTATGGGATTCGGTGGGCTTGAAATAGATGTCAGTGTTGAGGCGGTTATCAGAGATGGAGACGGAGAGATCCAGGAAGGGGAGGGAGGTATGGGAGATGGTCCAGGTGAATTTGATGTTGGGGTGAAAGGTGTTAGTTCAGTTGATGAACTGTTCAAGTTCCTCGTGAGAGCATGAGGTAGCGCCAATACAGTCATCAATGTATTGGAGGAAGAGGTGAGGGACTGTGCCAGTGTAACCGTGGAAAAGAGACTGTTCCACATATCCTACGAAGAGGCAGGCATAGCTTGGGCCCATGTGGGTGCCCAGGGCCAGCCCTAAGTCTGCAGGAAGTGGGAGGAGTTCAAGGAGAAGTTGTTCAGGGTAAGGACAAGTTCTGTTAAGCGGATGAGGGTGTTGGTGGAGGGGACTAGCTGGGTCTGTGGGAGAAGAAGCAGCAGAGGGCTTTTAAGGCATCTGCGTGGGGGATACAAATGTACAGGGTTTGGATTTCCATAGTGAAGATGAGGTGTTGGGGGACAAGGAATTGGAAGTCCTGGAGGAGGTGCAGGGATGGGTGGTGTCCTGGACGTAGGTGGGGAGTTCCTGGACCGGGAGGAAAAGACAGATCAAGGTAAGTGGAAATTCAGTGGGGCAGGAGTGGGCAGACACAATGGGTAGGTTGGGGCAGTCAGGTTTGTGGATTTTGGGAAGGAGATAGAAACAGGCGGAGTGGAGTTGAGGTTGGAGGCTGTGGGTGGGAGGTCACCTGAGGTGACGAGGTTATGAATGGTCTGAGATATGATGGTTTAGTGGTCAGAGGTGGGGTCATAAATGAGGGGGCGGTAAGAGGAGGTGTCAGAGAGTTGGTGCCTGACCTTGGTGATGTAAAGGTCAGTGCGCCATACCAGTACTGCGACCCTCTTATCCGCGGGTTTGCTGATCAGGTTGGGGTTGGAGTGGAGGGCTGTGGGTTCCATGGGGGAGAGGTTGGAGTGAGTGAGGGGGGGTGTGTGGAGAGATTGAGACGATTGATGTTGCCATGGCGATTGGAAATGAAAAGGTCAAGGGAAGGTAGGAGGCCATGGGGTGGTGTCCAGGAAGACGAGGTTTGTTTGAGGTGGGAGAAGAGTTCGACATCCTGACACGAACGGAATTCATTAAGGTGTGGGCGCAGGGGAATGAAGGTGAGTCCTTTGCTGAGGACTGACCATTCATCCTGAGTGAGGGGGAGATCTGGGTGGATGGTGAACACCTGCCAGGACTTGGGGCTGGGACGAGGTATACAGCTGGAGCTGGGTATAGCAGCAGAAGTGACAACATCAGTGTTGGAAGTGGCAACGTCGGAGGAAGGGGCGCAGCAGTGGTATGGCGCACTGACCTTTACATTGCCGATTGAAACTTACAGAATACTGAATGGCCTGGACGGAGTGGATGTTGAGAAGATGTTTCCATTTGTAGGACGGACTAGGACCAAGGGCACAGCCTTAGAGTGAATGGAAGACCTTTTAGGTCAGACATTGAGTATATTTAAGACGGAGGTAGGTAGGTTCTTGATTGTCAAAGGGGTCAAGGGTTATGGAGAGAAAGCGGGAGAATGGGGTTCAGAAATGTATCAGCCATGATTGAATGGTGGAGCAGACCTGATGGCATGAATGGCCTAATTTCTGCTCCTATGTCTTACGGTATATGCTGTACCAGGCAGGAAGATCTCTCAGAGCCTTGTGTTCCTCAGGTATACGATCACCTTACTTGCAGCACAGTGGGGTGGACACCTGCCTCATTGTTCTGGACCAACAGTAGGCCTTTGACAGGATACTGGACACCTACCTGATGGATATGTCCTCCAAAATCAGCTTTGGGCAGTGAATCCGCAAACTACACCGCCCTACACCAACATCAGTGGTGCAGTCTCAATCAATGGGTGGGAATCAGAAAGCGTCCTGATCAGATCTGAAGTGAGGCAGGGCTGCGCACTTCCTCCTGCCCTGTTTCCATGTTGTATAGAGGCTTTTGCTGAGTCCATCAGGAAGAATACGAGCCTGAAGGGGGTGACTATCCAGGCAGCGGAAACCTACGCATCAAAGCCTCCCTGTATGTGGATGATGTCACTGTTTTCTGCTTAGATCCGCTTCAGTGCACAGACTCATGAGCATCTGTGACCAGTTCGAACTGGCCTCTGGAGGCTTGAAGCAACAGCAAGGCCATATTCTTTGGAAATTGGGCCGACCGATTCTTTATCCCCTTCACTGTCAGGTCAGATTATTTGAAGGTCCTCGGCATATGGTTCAGATGGGCCGGGTGTGCGCCAAAATTTGGGAACAGCGTATTGCCAAGATGAGGTATAAACTGGTCAAATGAAGCACCGTTCCCTCTCCATTTAGGGTAAAAAGCTGGTCATCAGGTGTAAGGTGTGCTCAGTTTTGCGTGACGTAGGTCTGACCTATTCCCTATGCCTGACACACTGCAGTCACCCAACTTCATCTGGAGGTTAAAAATGGACCGAGTACCCAGGGACACATGTAGAAAGCTCTGATTAAGGGGGTTAAGAACATACCCATTGCTGCCTTCATTCTGATGGCCACCTTGGTGTGTGGCTGCATCAAGCTGTACATAGACCCTCGGTATGCCAACACCAAGTGTTACTACATACTGAGGTTCTACATGCTCCCAGTGTGACGAAGGATGGGCCTGGCTTTGTTGCTCCAAGTAGTTGGTTCCTTCTGTATCACATGTTCCTCACAGAAAAGTCTATAAAGGAAAATACCTTTGATTACAAATCCATCAGGCAGTGGTTGGCACACAGTGTCCTCAAGGTCCTGTGGGAAAAGGAGAGGGCTGATCCTTTTGAGTGGTTCCCTGTGCAGACTGTCATTGTCATTTGGCAGAATGCCTCATTGTCCGAACTTTTCAACAAGCATTGAGATGTAGCTTGGCTGGTGGTGAGACAAGCACGATCTGTGAGATCCTTCATGTATTCCTGGACTCTCTCCACCACGCAAGCTGCCCACGAAGAGATCACAGATCTCCTTCTGGAACATGCCTACGCAAACGTATGGAGAGACATGCAGTGGTTTTTGTCAAATCCAGCCGAGCAGCTCTGTAATGCAGAACTCTATGGTCAACAGTCTGTTTCCTGGACCACACACCTAGGCAAACTTTGACTGCGACTGAAAGACCATCAACTCAGTGAAAAACGTTCTTTAGTCTGCTCAAAACCTGTTGGTCTTCAAGTGCAAATAGTTGACCTCAACAGTGTTGCAGCCTGGTGTAGTCCAAGGTCCAGGACTATGTACTGAGCGATGCATTAAATCTTGGAGCGTCTGCCGCCAAGGTGCACTGGGGCAAAACCACAATCTAAGGTCTTTCTGCCAAAGTTAAATAGGAATCTGTTCAGTTATCAGACCCTCTCTTTGTGTCAAATGTATGCAAATAGTCCTTCATGAGTAGGAAATGCTTTTGGTTTTTTGCAACTGCAGGGAATGTCAAATTCTAGTGTTTATGTTTCTTTGTATTGCAACGACTGTATAGAACTGCTTTAGTACCTGTGTATGTACATAAAGATTTTTCTATGAATAAAGTGTATTTTTGTAATTAAAAAAAAAGTGACCTGTAGACCAGTGGTGCTTGGAGGATTGGGTGGATGAGTGATTCTAGATAATGCACACTCTCCAACACCTCAGCTTCACCTCTATGTGTTTCTGATAGTTTTTTGATACGTTCATGCCTTCATGAACCTTATTTGTTTTGTTTGGTCATAAGCCAAAGACTCCCAAGGGCTGGCTGGGATGTTTGATCTCTTCAGGGAAATGAGGATTTCCTCCCTAAAGTATTTTAGTTGTCTTCCTGTAATTCTCCTGCTTTACTGTAATATATTCATCCAAACGCTAGATGGATAATTAGGTATTTTCTGTTAAAGACAATTCAGGTGCTAGTATTAATAAGTGCTGCTGTTAATACCAAGGTATTTTCCTTCAATTAAATAATTGTAATTATTGAAAAAATGAACTTGACTTGGAGTCTTAAAGGCTCTTTCTTTTCCTGCAATGACTTGTCCCTTTGTTTATAAAAAACTGTGGATCTTCAGTGGCGCCCCTCATTGAAATTCACTGATTTCCAGATTTCCACTGCTTATTCTTTGAAGAGCTGCTCATTGGTCATTGTCTCCTGGTCTGGATTTCATTCACCAGAATAAAGAGTTTGTATTTATTGTATGGTTTATTCTGCCAGATCAGATCACCTTTTAATCTATATTCAAAGGAATGGGAACCTAGTTGAGGCAACTTGTCCTCTGTTTAACCCTTTCAGTCCCAGCACAAGGCAGCATTAAGGCAACGTGCCTCATACCATGATGTCTTCTAGTGTAATGCCTGGATACCAATGACTGGGATGGAGTGCTGCCACCAATCCTTTTGATCTCTGGGGCTTGGATAGGTCTCAGCAGAAGAGGCTCTTGTCTTTCACACATTGTGCAGTCTATTATATTACAGTAACTATACACAAGCTACACTAACTCTTCGGCTTATTAAATATAACAAGAGACCTCCATCAAAAGACCATGCTAGAGTGCAACTGATTCTCCACCCAAGAGTCCAACTGATTCTCCACCCAGATGTTGATTGACATCAGACCTGGTAGAGCTCAGCACTGCTCAAACATTAACTCTTTCACTGCCGTGACCTTATACAAGATACGAATCTGATAAAATTAATGGGCTTTTCCAATGAGGGGAAGCTTCTGGCTCCCCAGTTAGCAGAACTAATTTCTCCTGGTCCATCCTATCTGTTCCCTCCAATAGCTTGAAACTTTGATCAAAGCACCCCTTAACTTTCTAAATTCCAGGGAATACAATTTCAGCATGTGTGGTGTCTCTTTGTAATTTAACCCTTAGAGTTCGGTAAAATTATGCCGTATGATGGTGTAATGTCCAGAACAACTCACAGCATACCAGGTGTGTTCTGGACAAGACTTTGTTTAGCTGTATTAGACTTGACCCTTAGATTCTAATCCTCATGAGGTCAGCCTTCATTTAGCCAATGTGATTATTTTTTGCATGAGTTTGTGGCATTTTAATGATCTCAAGGACCTTACTGTTTCTAGCTTTTCATTATTTATGAAGTGCTCTATTTCTAACTTTTAGATCCAAAATGAATAAATAATCTTTCATTTGCCGACATTGCACTCCATATGTCATAGTTCCGCCAATTCACATAATTGATTAATATCTTTGTAATGTTATGCTTTTATCCCCACTGTTTATAAATACTGCCTGTCTTTGTAACTTCAACAAACTTGGCTATTATTTATCCAATAAGCAATATCAGTTAAAAAAAATTACCCATGCTGTTAGAGAGGTCTTGCTTTGTGAAAATTGCTTGCTACATTTTCCCTACACTTAACAGCAACATAGTACAAATGCAATTTGGATTGTCCCAAAATCGTGAAAGATTCCATATAAATCTTCGCTTTAACTAACTTTAAAAATTGGTAAAATCAACTAACAGAGTTTGGGGTACAAACCACTAATCTACGTATTTGACATCCTACTACATTTTACCAATCCTAATATTTCACATTCCAAGTTTTCAAATTTTTCGAAGTGTTTAAACATTCAATAGATTTTATCACCTGTTCTATTATTCAATTCAGCTGTGGATTGATCTGCGTGTTAACTCCATTCACCCACCTTATTTCCACGACCATGAATACCCTCGCCCAACAACAGTCTTCCAAGTGCAGAGTTGAAATTTTGTTTGGCAACCAAATATGAACCAGGGATTTTGGGGAGAACTCCACTGGCCATTTTTGAAATAGCGCCTTTTATATTTGCCTGAAAAGGTCAATTTAATACCTCACCCAAAAACCGGCTGCTCTGCCAATGTCACACTCCCACGGCACTAGCACTAAAGACGTTAACACCACATTCAAGCACGCTGGAGGTAATGGAGAGGGGCAAAGTCAAATTTCAAGCAAATGTTTATGACCATTGCCTCCATTACAAAGATCGAACATCAAATTGAATAGTTATTTTAATGAACTTGTTTAAACATCTTAACACATCTGGAGCAAGTGTGACTTGAACCCAGGCTTCCTGGATCGGAGGTAGGCATACCACTGCGCCACAGGATACAGTGGATGAATTTGAATCTCACAAAGGGTGGCTGTCATCATGATCATCTGTGTTGTGTGTCAGAGATTAATGAAATGCTCCATGGCAACATATCCACCAATCAGAGGCAACGTGCTAACCCTCATTATGGTACCAATTGTTGCTCCCTTTAAAATTTGGTATTCTTCCATCTGTCCTGATGAGTGTAAGGATTAAACCTTGACAGCAGGTCTCTTTCTTAAGCAATACCCAAGTTTTACACTACCGACTATCCACAGAAAAGTATTTTTTGAAAAAAATGGTACAGATGCTCGCTGAAGTCGCAAAATTAAACACCGCGCATTCACCTACAAGTTCAAAAGCAAACCACGCCACTGAATAATCAGGGAGAAAGACAGAGCTCACACCAATCCTCTAGTCGCCGACGAGGCTTTCCGTCGCTGCCATGGTGATAGAGAATCATGGGCGTGGGCCAGATCTCGCGAGACCTTCCCCACCCACCCCGCTGTTTCCCGCTCGCGCGTCCTTAGCAACGGAGCGGAGCGTCACATGGAGGGTGGTCACTCGGCTCCGGCCGGCGACGTTTGGGAGCTGCTCCCATCATGGCGTGACCCAGAAACTCCCCTCCCCGTCTTTTAATTTTCGTCCTAATGTTCAGTCAGGAGAGGTTCAAGGCCATAAGCCTGTTGACGGGGGCCGCGGCGGGTATGGCTTCGGGTTTCCTGGGCTTCTACTACATGTGGCGGCACCACAAGAGCCGCCTGGTGTTGGAGGGCCTAGGACCGGAGGGGACACTCCAGCCCATCGCCAGGGCTCGGGCTCAGTCCCAGTCCCCGTCCCCGATCCAGCTGCAGTCTGCAGCCCAGCCCAAGCTCGCTCCCAGTGGTCCCTCAGAAGAACAGCTCGAGATTCGGTGGCATCTGGACTCCATCCAAAATTGCCTGGACGGTCTAAAGGCAGAGGTGTCGTCCCTCAAGGAGTGCATCCAGTCCATCGTGGAGAAGCAGACCAGCCTGAGGAAACCCAAGAGTTCCAGGAAGAAAAAGAGGAGATACGAATCCAAGAGAGACAGCGACGATTCGACGGAGTCTGTCTCCATCTACTTCACAGCAAACGCAGGGAAAGCCTCAGACAGCGAGAGTGAGACGGGTTTAGTTAGAGCTCCTGTTCCCAAAGGGTGGGTAACTTGGTATTTATTTCACTAATTGTGTGACTTGAGCCTTAACTTTTACATCGAAGTCCTCCTGTTGGCCACCCTCAGCACCCCAGTGGTAATTGGTCCAAGGGGTTAAAATCAGCAGTGGAAAGATGAGGTGGCTGTTTTCTGAGCTTCATTAGAATAGTGCAGCAGTCCAAGGTCAGAGTGGAAGCACAGTGGAGAATTAAAATGATAGGTGACATGTATCGTGTGAAGCAAATACAATATAGTAAATTGGAAGGTAGACAAGTAAATTGTTGTACTGTGGAGGTGTGCTTGGGGCCTTGCATAGTGGAAAGGATAAAGCAAAAGCTATGATTGCATGGGAAGGTGTTTCAGAAGTTGGGATATTGCAGGTGACAGTAATGAACAGAGTATTAGAGAAGAAACCGTCACTTTATAATGCTGAAAGGATGGGAAGATAGTGGAGACTTGTTTAGTGGCATCATGCTTGACATAGTGGTGATTGATGCATTAAACAGAGACTGGTAGGGTGGAAGGTTAGGAAAGGGGGAATCTTTTCTGTGGTTCTGGAGGGAGGAGATGGAGTCATAGCAGATGTGGTGAAATAGAATAGACATGGTAAAAGGCACTGCCATCAAGCTTTGAGGTTATGGGTAGCCAGGGGAATCCTCAAATGAGAAAAGTGGAAAACAAATGGGGGTCATAAAGTAGAAGGTTGCACTCTACAAACAGTAGCAAAAGAGATGGAGAGACTGGGAGGAAGGAAAAAGTGATTACAGGAAATTGCTAAGAGGAAGTGTAATTAAGGTAGTTGTGGGAATCTTTGGGAAGTGACTATTAATTGATCGCTGTGTTTAGAATAGTTGGAAAGAGTGTGGAAGAGAGGGACAAGCTGGCATTAAGATATGCAGAACTGCATCTTTGAGTCTTCTGATGTCCTAGATCATGAAAAATGGGAACAGCAGTAGCCTGTTCAGCTAAAAGGAATGTGGCTGACCTGACATTCTTCACATTCACTTCTCTGTGCTTTCTTTGTAATCCTTAATTCCCCTACTGATCAAGAATCTAGTGATCTCAGTCTTCAATATATTACAAGGATTCTATTCCCCACAGCTGTCTGTGGCTAGAAGTTCAACCCTATGGCAAGACTGTCGACCTTCTGACAGAAGAAAATCCTCCTCACCTTGGTCATAAGTTGGGGCTCTTTATTCTTAGACTGTGCCCTCTGGTCGTAGACTCTCCTATGACGGAAACGTTCTCTCAGCATTTACCCTTTCAAGCCCCTGAGGATCTTATGTATCAATGAGATTATCCTTCATTCTTCTAAACTGCAGTGAATTGAGCCAGCAACCTGTTTAGCATTTGCTCAAAGACAATTCCTCCGTACCAGGGATTGTCCTAAAGAACCTTCTCTGAATTGCCACCAATTAAATGATGCTAGCTTTTCGTATTTCATGTACAAGTACCCTCTAGTCCCTTTATGTTGCAGCTTTCTGCAGTTTTTCTTCATTTAAATAATATTCTGTTCTTTTATTCTCCCTTCCAAAAAGGACATCATATTTTCATCTACTTCTTAACATAGCAAAATAGCTCTCTGTAAACTGTTTGTATCCCTCTCTCAGCCTGCCTTTACATCTATTTTTATGTCCCATTGTGTAGTTGCCTGAGCCTCAAGCTCTTACTTAACCTATTTATATCTCTGTAAACTGTATCCCTTTGCAACTTGTCTTTGGCAAATTTAACCATTTCAACTCCTCCTCCCATTCCTCAGACGACATGTCCATCCTGGGCCTCCTGCAATGCCACAATGATGCCACCTGAAGGCTGCAGGAACAGCAAATCTTATTCAGCCTGGGAACCCTGCAGCCCAATGGTATCAATGTGGATTTCACAAGCTTCAAAATCTCCCCTCCCCCAACCGCATCCCAAAACCAGCCCAGCTCGTCCCCGCCTCCCTAACCTGTTCTTCCTCTCACCTATCCCCTCCTCCCACCTCAAGCCCCACCCCCATCTCCTATCTACTAACCTCATCCTGCCCCCTTGACCTGTCCGTCCTCCCTGGACTGACCTATCTCCTCCCTACCTCCCCACCTACACTCACCTTTACTGGCTCCATCCCCGCCTCTTTGACTTGTCTGCCTCCTCTCCACCTATCCTCTCCTCTATCCATCTTCTATCCGCCTCCCCCTCCCTCCCTCCCTCCCTCCCTATTTATTTCAGAACCCTCTTCCCCTCCCCCATTTCTGATGAAGGGTCTAGGCCCGAAACGTCAAGCTTTCCTGCTCCTCTGATGCTGCTTGGCCTGCTGTGTTCATCCAGCTCCACACCTTGTCATCTTGGCTATACTACATTTGCTTCCTTCCTCCAATATATTGTAAACAGTTGTGATCCCACCAAGGATTCCTGTGGAACCCCATTGGTTACATGTTGCCAACCTGGAAAAGACCCCTTATCCCCACTCTCTTTCCTGCCCATGAGCCAGTTACCTGCCTGATACTTTGATAGTTTTCAGTTGCATGGGCAGAACTGTCTCCTTTTCAATGTGAGCACCCACTTTCACTTTTCTTAAACTTGCTGCTTTTTCTTACCTGCAGATGGCAGCTGTTGAGAATCCTGCCATTCACACCTCCTCTTGACGTATCTTCTGTTTCTTTACTTACCTATTACCACTGTGTTCAGCCTTGAGCTGTGTAATTTAATCCCTCCTGCCCTACACCCACACCTTTCCTATTTGTTCTTTTCTTGCCCTCCACCTGCCAGCTGATTGAAACTGTTTGAGGCTATTTTTAATGTCTCCTTAAGGGGACACTCGTTCATGTATGGACACAGACAAGCGAGCCCACAGATGGGGTTCCCTGTCAATGGCAGTTGATGCCTGATTGAGGAACCCGGTATTGGAAGGGTTAATTATCTCTGCCCTTTTCTCCAGCCCCCTCCTCGCCTGCCCTTGCTGACAACCCCGTTGCACCATTGCTTACGTTTCTGCAGTGATCCAAAGATGATAACTTAGTGAGGGTCCAAATTTGTTCCTGGCAGTAGCCAGTAATCATGATGTACTTCCAATTGGCCAGCTGAGCCAACATTTCTTAACGATTTCTTAACGATGTTCCGTGTGGCAATGCTCCTGCTGCTAGTTAGCGGCTTACTTCCCTTCAGCTTCCTTGCAATTGGTTTGGCAGGATTCCCACTAGTTTTGGTGATGGTTGCCCCATCGCCCTCATTTAATTCCACCCATTAATTCTAATTAACTCTCACAGACAGTGCTAAGCATTTTCTAGTTCTCTTTGAGTTCCATGTATGTTTGCATAAACATATAAAAATGTCAGTGTATGTGTATTTTCCTGCATACATATTTGTGCATTTATATAATAAATAGGGAATTGAATATATTTGCAGTATTGGCAAAGATCTGTAGCTCTGGTTTTGTAGCTTCTGGATGTTAAGGTGGAACGATTGACAAACAGGGAGTTCCAAACCTCAGTATACAGAAAAGCAACAGATCAAATCCTCAACTTCCACAGCAACCACCCCAATGTCCACAAACAAAGCTGCATTAGCACGCTCTTTAAGCGGGTCAGGACACACTGCCACACTCCAGAATTATGCCGGGAAGAGGAAGAACACTTACACAAGATCCTCACTTGAAACGGATGTCCCCGCAACTTCATCCACAGATGCCTACATAACAGACAACATAACAACATAACAACAACAGGAGGACACAGTACGACCTAACACACTAACCACACTTCCCTACATCAGGAACGTATTGGAACTGACATGACTCCTAAGACCACCAGGAACCATGGTGGTCCACAAGTGCACAGCCACTCTACAACAAACACTTGCAAGGATTCAAGACCCCATTGCCACAACAGGCAGAACGAACGTGATTTATAAAATACCATGCAACGACTGCCACAAACATTACATCAGACAGACAGGAAGGAAACTTGCTGTCAGAATACACGAAAACCAGCTAGCAGCAAAAAGGCATGATGAACTCTCCTTAATATCTGTGCATTCAGACAACAAAGGCCATCAGTTTAACTGGGACCAGAGTAGCCCAAGCCAAACATAGACATGCACAGGAATTCCTAGAGGCATAGTTCTCCACCCATATTTCAATCAACAAACACACAGAATTGGACCCCGTATATAAACCCATACAGATCAAAACGGGAAATGACAGTACTCACCATAACGGACCAGACAGTATAAATTCCAATTGGAATATAATAACATTGCTTCATCGGAGGCCCCACTGACGATGTCGCCTAGCAAGGTGATGAAACGTCTGAACAAAAACAAGCCAGCTCAGCAAGCAAGTCTACGACCTCAATTGAATATATACTCCATACTTGTCTATGTGTAAACATGTGCCTGTACTCCCAAGTGCATATATGTCAAATTTTTCAAATAATCCAGTTATATCTTCTGTAAGAAAAATCTTTTGCAACATTCAAAGCTATTTTGAAAATCCAACCTGTGCCATAGATTTCACTGCAACATTGCTATTTATGTTTAGAGCCTCTACAAATCCATTTATTTAAAAGAGGCTCAGGTTCCTCTTAAACTCAAAAACACCAAAGAATTATGGAAGCTGGAAATTAGAAACAAAAACAGAAATTGCTGGAAAATCTCCACAGGCCTGGCAGAGAGAAAACAGAGTGAATATTTTGGGGCCAATGACCCTTCTTCAGAACTGATTGTACCTAGGAAAAGTTTGGCACGTATGCTGAAGTGGTGTGTGGGGACAGGGGTGAGGAGTAAACAATACGTGGAGATGAAGCACAGAGAAACAGTGCAACAATTGGTGAATTGGTGAAAAAGTAGTGAATTAAGGTTGGTCTGGGAGAATCAATAGCTGCTAATGGGGACCATTAGTAGCTGACAGTGGCTGATTGTGGTAAGAGCCCGTGTGATGACAAGACCTGGTGTGTAGGGGTTGGGGGTAAAGACACAGGAGAAGTGCTCAGGACCTAGAATCTATTGAACTCTACTGAGTTCTGAAAGCTGCAGGATCTCCAAGTGGAAAGTGGAGTGCTGAGCTTCGCTGGAGCATGACAGCAAGCCTGAGACAGAAATGGTAGCCAGGGAACATGGTGGCGTGTTGAAGTGGCAGACAACAGGAAGCTCAGGATCATTAGTTCTGAAAAAAAGGTCACAGGATCCAAAATGTTAATTCTTCTTTTTCAGATGCTGCCGGACCTGAATTTACCAGCAATTTTGATTTTTGTTTCCTGTTAAACTAAATGAATTTAGAGCCCAGTCAAGAGCCCCAACTTATGATACCACCTGATGGTATTACAGGCAAGTCCAATCATGCAATGAAACCCAGCTAGATCGATCATATGCATATTTTTTTGTTCAGTTAGTTACTGTGGTGAAGAAATGTTCACGAGGCTTCAGCCTTCCTTTAGTAAATGAGAAGTTTGTTACACTAAAGATAAAAAAAACTAAATAAAGAAGGGAGGAAGATCTTAATGAACACAGTGAAATAAATTTTCAACCTGTTTACCTACATTATCTGTGGAAGACTTGAATCCAAACTTACATATGGTTGGGTCTGTATTCATTGGGATTTAGAAGAATGAGAGGTGACCTTGTTGAAATGTGCAAGATTGTAAGGGGACTTACCAGGGTAAATGTGGAAAGGTTTTGTCTCGTGGGAGAGTCTAGGACTGGAGGGCAGCAAATCTGTGGAAATTTTTCCTTTAAAGGCTGGTTTGTTAAGTGTATGCAAGGCTGGGAGACACATTTTTCATTAGTAAAGGAATCAACAATTATGGTGAAAAGGTGGGAAAGTACAGTGGAAGACTATCAAATCAGACATAATCCCATTGAATGATGGGGCAGGCTTGATGGGCTGAATGACCTATTTCTGCTCCTACCTCTTATGGTCTCATACCCCTGTCTCTTTAGGGTTCCACTTAACTGACCTCTTGCAGGTTATTTCCTGTAGACTGTGGAGACAATTCGATGACAAACTTGGAAGGATTCAATGTCAACTTTTCACAAATCTGAAAGCCTGCTCTTCCTTAGTTCTAATAACCTGCTGATTCCAGAAAAATTGTCCTGGTTTGGAACATTCACAAACAGAACACTTCTGCAGAAGTGAATAGAGATAGCAGGAACTGCCGATGCTGGAGAATCTGAGACAACAAGGTGTAGAGCTGGGTGAACACAGCAGGCCAAGCAGCATCAGAGGAACAGGGAAGCTGATGTTTCAGGTCTAGACCCTTCTTCAGAAATGGGGCAGAGGAAGGGGATTCTGAAATAAATAGGGAGAAAGTGGGAGGCGGATAGAAGATGGATAAAGGAGAAGATAGGTGGAGAGGAGACAGACAGATCAAGCAGGCGGGGTTGGAGCCAGTATAGGTGAGTGTAGGCGGGGAGTTAGGGAGGGGATAGGTCGGTCCAGGGAGGACCGGTCAAGGTCAAGGAAGCAGGATGAGGCTAGTAGGTAGGAGATATGGGTGGGGCTTGAGGTGGGAGGAGTGGATAGGGAGGATGACAGGTTAGGGAGGTGGGTATGAGCTGGGCTGGTTTTGGGATGCGGTAGGGGGAGGGGAGATTTTGAAGCTTGTGAAATCCACATTGATACCATTGGGCTGCAGGGTTCCCAAGCGGAATATGAGTTGCTGTTCCTGCAACCTTTGGGTGGCATTGTTGTGGCACTGCAGGAGGCCCAGGATGGACATGTTGTCAAAGGAGTCGGAGGGGAAGTTGAAATTGTTCGTGACTGGGAGGTGCAGTTGTTTGGTGTGAACCGAGCATAGGTGTTCCACAAAGCGGTCCCCAAGCCTCCAAGCTGTCCTGAATTCCTTCTGGGATAGAAACTAAATTTGTTTACAAACTCAATCCTGCTGTGTTCTGAACTGAATTAATTAAACTTACTATATTCTGTTTTTTTCAAACGAAAAATAAAGTTAATGGTCTGGAATATTTGCCATATTTGTAGTAAACCCAACAGTGTAAACCTATTGAGATAACAAGGTGTAGAGCTGGATGAACACAGCAGGCAAGCAGCATCAGAGGAGCAGGAAAGCTGACGTTTCGGGCCTAGACCCTTTTTCAGAAAGGGGAAGGGGAAGGGGGTTCTGAAATAAATAGGGAGAAGGGGGAGGCAGATA
>JAHRHZ010000092.1:3235885-3282984 GCA_024137785.1 Ginglymostoma cirratum | reverse complement strand
TTCCTGTTCCTCTGATGCTGCTTGGCCTGCTGTGTTCATCCAGCTCTACACCTTGTTATCACAGATTCTCCAGCATCTGCAGTTCCTACTATTAGTGTAAACCTATTTCTGGTAACAATACCTGGATATGCACACCCCTTTTTGTGGCAAATGCTGGAGTTACATTAATCTTCCAGAAAGAGACACAAACCTTTTTCCTTCATAGAAGTAATCTATTTTTCTTCTATTTTGAAACCCAAAGCTCAAGAACAATATCAAAATATAAATTTCATCATATCCTGTCTGTAAATGCATAAAGATCAAGTCTCCATTGGCTCATCAGACCGTATGGCTGCTCTCTCATTACAGAGAGATGACTGATAGTTTAATCTGAGGGTTATCACATGGCAGGCAACAGGAGAGGTTGAGAAGGAGATTCCTTAGCCTGTGTGAGAATTGAACTCATGCTGTTAGTGTCACTGTACATTGCAAACCAGCTAACTGGGCCACCCAACTCCCTTGGTAGCAGCAGTGGGATACAAACCCAGACCTCCACAGGGACTGGTATTAAGTGCATAGATAGATAAAAGTAGTGATGTAAATGTGTATACAAGTATTTATGTATGCACCTGTATGTGTATGATAGTGCTTATCAATGTCTATACACAAATATAGAAGTATATGTACTTGTTTATACTTATACATACAAGTATATGTGTTAGTGCACATGAATACAAGTGTATATGTGTATACACGTTTTTTTGTGACAAATGCTGGAGGCAAGTCACTCTTCAAGAAAGACACAGTGATGTATTTCCTTCATAAAAGTAAACAACATATCTGCTTATTTGAAACCCAAAGTTCAAGAACAATATTAATACATGTAAATTTCATTGTACGCTGTATGTAAATAAGTAAAGGTCTCCATAGTCTTATTAGACCATAGGGCTGCTCTTTCATTGGAGAGAGATGACTGGTGGTTTAACCTGAGGATCACCACATATCAGGCAATGGGTGTGACGGTATGAGCACTAAAGTCATGCATAGTAAATTAAAGTACTGATTTTATCTGTTGAAACACACTCTTACTATAAGGAATGAAGTTGAATGTGGGTAATCCAAATTCCTTTCAAGGCAAAACATGAAAACCACACAGAGCAGGGCAGCGCCTTTCCAAAGCTTTCAATTTGATAGCGACAAATATCCAGTAGTTAGAATTTTGATTAATAATAATTATTTATATTTTATGTTGTGAGAATGATCTTGATGACAAGGCAGCCACTTAAACTTTTCTTTGTCTCCTCGAATGTTGATGTATTGAGCCTTTGGTAAGGATTGAAAGTGTGTTTCCTTTGTAATTCACAGGCAAGTAGAAGTCCTGGCAGAATTAGATTCTTCCATGCTTGCTTTTGCGGCTGAATCATTTACAGATGACGGGACTGGGCTGGATGCTGAGTCTCCATTTCTTCAATATCAGCCAGCAGCTGGGTAATACATTGAATTTAATGTTATAGCGTTATAATTCCCCTATCATTGACAATGTTTATCTTGTGAAATGTTTAAACAGGCCGTGACATGAGCAGAGTACAGTGCTCAATAAATGTTCTCATCCTTTACATTTTTAATTGATGAACTATTTCATGGGAGCTGAAGAGTCACGAACTGTAAACCTCGCGAAGCAGAAAATAATGAGTCATTGAGTTTAAAATTCCACTAGGAACTAAATACTTGCAAATATTTCTGGCTATTTGAATGCCATTATCTAACTTGTTTGTGCACCAGTTCATGTTAAACTGCTTATCATTTTTAGCATATAAATGGGTATCAAAGTAGTTTGATTAAATGGGACGACATTTCTGTTTTACTCCATGTAAAAGCACTTCCCATGTTCTCTGAAACTCTCTTTGGAGACTGAATTGTCATGAGGCAAAGACTGTACCAATCATGTAATTATTCTCCATCAGCTTTGGAAATGATTGTTGGTATGCTTTGGAACTGCGGGTGCCACTGCTTCTGTTCTCAACTTTGTCATGCACTTTTCAGCTTTGATTTTTCAGTAGCTGTAGAGTACAGGATCTTTCTTTGCTTTTCCTTTTTGCAATCCAAGATCGTAGAGATCACTTATGCCATTCCTATTTAGCTCATATCAACTCACCCAGCACTGTATTCTAATCAAACCTAGAGTTGCATTGACTGTTCAGTTCTAACTAAGACAGTATTCTCACCAGTTGAACTGTGGGGACATCTGTAAATGGGATTTTAATGGTGAAATGAAAGTGCACTTCCAATGATGCTTGATCCCAGCCTGAGAGTTGTAAAACTCAATATCAAGATTATTCATGCAAATTAGCCCTTGGAAGACATGCATAAACACTCTCTCTCTCAATCTCTCTCTGTCTCTCAATCTCTCGCTCTCTCTCTCTCTTTCTCTCTTTCATGCACACACACACTCACTCCCCCTCTCTCTCTTTCTCTCTATCACTCACTCTGTCTATCACTCACTTTCTCTCTATCACTCACTCTCTCTCTATCACTCTCTCTATCTCCCTCTCACTCACTCTCTTGCTCGCTCTTCCTCTTGCTCACTCTCTGTCTCGCTCAATTCCCCGCTCACCCTCTCCCCCTCTCCTTCTCTCTTTCGCTTCCTCTCTCTCTATTCCCCCCCCCCCCCACCCACACACTCCCTCTCTCAAATTCACAGTGTCACTATCACACTCTATCTCCCACACACACACTTTCCCCCTCTCTCTCTCCCCTCCACACATGCACACTCACCATCTCTTCCCCCTCCTCTCTCTCTGTCTCTCTCTGTCTCTCACACACATACACACACACACACGCACACACACGTAAATCTGTGGGGTGAATTTGTATTTGCAGATATGTTCTACTTTGTTCAAAAAGCACACAATTTTATAGACAGTCAATTTAGAAATAAAACCAGTCTGACTCCAAACCAAAACACAAACAGATTCTAAACAAGGCCTCACACTTAACATGCATTGTCTGATCTAAAATGTCACCTCTTCTTTAACTCAGGGCAGTGACTTAAAAGGAATTTAGGGATTTACATATACATATTAATCAATTAAAACCTTCTAACTGATTAAAGATTTAACAGCGCTGTAGGTTTGTTTAGTACATCCTCATCAGTGGTGTGACCCTCTGATTTTTTACTTATAAATTCTGTGTCTGATACCATCTCTCTCACTAACATCTGAAGAGGGAGTGAGGCTCTGAAAGCTTGTGTTTTCAAATAAACCTGTTGGACTATAACTTGGTGTTGTGTGATTTCTGACCTTGTCCACCTTAGTCCAACACTGGCACCTCCACATCAAGACATTTACTAGAATTGATCTAAAGATGAGGATCATAAATACTTGCTTAGTTTGGGGAGGCAATAAGCTGCTGGTGTTCTCCTGACAGCAGAGCAGCCCAGGAGATTTAAGAGAAGCCTTTAACACCATGAAGAGTTTAGAAAGAGTATATTTTTAAAAAGTTTCCAAAGCTAAAGGGTTAATAACTAGAAGTCACAGATTCACTGCAAAAGAAATAGAGTTGACCTCATGAATGTGTTTTTATTTACAAAGACCAGTTAGGATTTGGAATGAATTGCTCAATAGCTTCAGTAGTAGTGTTCAAAAGGATAGTGAATAAATAATTGAAGGAGAAAGTATCAAGGATAAGAAGAAAGCATTAGGGTTTGTGACTAAATGGATTGTTCTTGAAAAGAACTGGTACAGCCTCTGGACTGAATAGGCTCTGGTTCTATAAGCTAAGAAAGTGCCCCATACACTCTAGCTTTATGACAATATTTCAGTCACCCTTATATTTTGGAAAGTTAATTCAGTTATTGTTCACACTTGATAGTGTGATCATGAACTATTTTTCAGATTGCATCATTTGAACCTTTTCCATTCAGATCTTGTTAAGGAAAAGTATGTTCAAAGTATCACATGTTATAAAATTAGTACGTTCAGTATTTTTAAGTGGACAGAACATAAACTACAATGGAATGTGAGCCTAGAAATTACAATCTGTATTATTAAGCTAGGAAATTCCTTCATGCACTATTTGAGTTAAAGAACGAGACTGTTTAAATAAATATCATACTAAGGTTTAATGAATGAGACAGTCACTGTCCAAGGGCACTCATAACATCAACTTATCACTGGTGATGCTGGCCCATGACTTAATTTCTAGTTTGTTGCTCATTTGTAGGATTTAAGTCATATTCCACAGATCTTCATAATGCATTCTTCATACGAATGAGACTGTATTAAGTGTTTTACTTTATTCTACTTTAAAAAAAAATGAATGGCAATGTTCTGAGGTAAATAGGTTGCAAAGATATGGAGGCTATCAGTAATAGAGAGCAATCCTGGTGTGGTCTCATAGCTTGGAACATTGCTAAAAGAAGTTTAACTAAAATGAAAAACCATGTAGAAGGAAGATATGAAATAAAAACAGGAAATACACCAGGTAATTTAGCATCCATAAAGCGAACAGATAGATTTTATTTTGGATGTGTAATCTTTCATTCAGAAGTTGGTGAAGGGCATGCCATTCCCAGAACATTTGTAGTTTCTCCTTTCTCAGCAGGTCAGTGAGCAGTTGTCAGTCCTGTTCTTTCTACTTTAATTCCAAATTGGGTTGGCTGTGAAATAAGTGAGGTAACTAACATGCAAGCCCTGGCACAAGAATTTTCAGGATACTGATTTTATGTGGATAAAACAAGAGTCTCAGCTGGGGTGTTCTTCAGTTATTGCTCCAGGGGTAATTTTAGACTCCAGAAGCAGGTATTCTAACAGACTGTAATCTATTCACCTCCCATTATCATGCTTCAACACTCAGCTTCAAAATTGCTGACACTCAAAATCTGGTGAGAAAGTTATTGATCATACCTTTTTTCTAATGCCTGAATTTGATCAAGATAGGTGACAAAAAGAGAATTTATTTAGAATCATAGAATTCTGCTGTACCAAAGACTGCCATTCAATGTTTCTACAAAGGTTCTTTGAAAGAGCCAACCAATTTAGTCTAATTTTTTGCCAAAACCTATGAAAGCAAACATTTCATTTTCTTTTGAAATTCCCTCAGGAAATTTGCTTTTCCAACCTTTTCAAATAATGCATTCCAAATCTTAACAGTCTGCATGTAAAGTTTTGTTGAAAATTGACACATTATTGAAGATCATTGAAGAGGTCTTGCATTCATCAGGACAATTCATAAGAATACTAATGTAAGAGGGAACTAATATTTATGCACTGACAGGACAGTGCTGATTGATTTGCAGCTGCACTCTTGAGTCCTAATGAGAGTAAAATTAAAAGCTTTGACAAAATATCTTTTTGTCAGCAATATTCAAAGCTCTTCATTTTGCATTCATCTTGTTAACTGTTTAACTTCCGACCCATTTGGTAGAAAAAATGTTTCTCCCACTTACTTCAAAACTTTGCACGTAGTTAAACGTGTCAATTAAATTTATCTATAATTTTATCTACTCTAAACTGAATAATCTCATCCTTTCTCATTTGTCTTCATAACTGTAGTCCATCATCTGTGGTATCATCTTGCTGAATCTTGTCCATTGGCATGATAGTCCTTTCCTAAGTGTCATGTAATACTCCTGCTGAGGTTGAACCAGTGATTTGCAAAGGAAAAGCATGACTTCCTTTATTTTGTATCTAATCTGCTATTTTATAAAAGCAAATACCCAAGCATTTTTCCCTATATCAAATTGTTTTCCCACTTTGGTGAATGTGCTTCAGCAGTTTCTTCTGCATTGGCAACCATACCTCTCTATCCTGTTCTTCCCAAAGTGCACTACATCACATTTCCCTGCACTATATTGCATCAATTATGCATCTGCCTATTTTGTCAGCCTGTCTACATCCTCTTATAGTCTGTTGTGATCCACACATTGTGCTCTTTTCACCCAAGTCTGGATCATTTATTTGTACTAAAAGAACAGTGGTTCTAATATAAATCCCTGGAAGTCCCCACTACACACTTCTCTCTAGTAAAAAATGGTTCTGAACTCAGCCTGTGTTTGTAAGGACATCCTAACGGTTTAACATTGTATGATCACCTCAGTCAGGTTTGTCTGAATATCACTCTCAAGTATTCCATCTAATTATTGTTTGAACATTTTGCATAGATCATGCTGCATATCCACAAATGTTAACTCCCGCTGTCCAGATTAGTGATCACACTTCTGTATCAACATTTATAATCCTTTCTTTTCTGTCAACCATCACAATGTAGTATATGTTTTGGCTTCTAAATGGATCTGTCAATCAAGTTTCTAAAGTCTCTCCCAACTCCATTGCTGTCTCATTTATGAAAAAAACTTACATTCACCAACTGACCTTTCGGTGACACCACTGAAATTTATAAGATATTGTACATTTGTTTTCAGTTATACTGCAGCACACACTGACATAGAGCTGGAGAAGGATGAAGAACAGGACAGCAGTTTGGTGCAGGTTCTTAATTTCTCCCCTGCTCTAGAACCAGAACCAGAGTCTGGGGCAATGCAGTACTTGATGTCGCCAGAAGTAGATCAGAATGAAATGCGTGCCCTTCTGGAAGAAGTAGACAGACTACACGGTGGAAGCAAAGAGGAACAAGAACAAGGATTTAAAGTCCTTTTAGACAATAAAAATAAGGTAAAACAGTGCAAAATTTTGTTACACAATTAACAACTGAAGCGGCTTTTTTTTTGCAATGATATGGAGCACTGGTAAGAAACTGTGTACAGGAAGAATTTCTTTAGACTTCAAATTTTAACCCCAGTTATAACTCAATGGCACGGTAGCATACTGTTTATGTTACTGAACTAGTAATCTGAAGCCAACACTAATGTTTTGAAGACACGAGTTTGAATCTGATCATGGCAGTTTGGGAATAAAAACCTGATATCTGTAATGGATTATGAAACTGGTCTATTTTAAAAACGAATAACTATTATTCTTGAAGGAAGGAAATCTGCTGTTCTTACCCTGTCTGACCTTCTCAAATTTCCAAGTTAGCTGTATTCAAGAAGGCAACTTGCCACTGTCTACTCAAGAAATTAGAGATGGGCTGATAATATCCACATCCCAAGATTAAAATAATGGAATGTCCATGGAAATTATATTTAAGAATATCCATTAATAGAAATTGAGAGCACTACTACCAGCAAGTGCCCTTCCAAACGAGAGACATCCTGACTTAGACTCATATCACCATTCCTTCATCCTCATGGAGTCAAAATCCTGAAACTCGCTACAGCTTCCTTGGAATCTAGTAATTTAAGAAGGCATCTCACTGTGATCACCTTCTCAAGAGCAATTAGGGATGGACAATAAATGCTGGCCTAGTCGGCATGTAGGCCTAATGGCAAAAGATGACACCTGAGGATCAGTAACTTCATTGTTGGTTGGGTCCTTTTTATTCACTCGTGGATGCTGGCCTCAGTAAATGATTGCCCATTGCCCTTGCATTATTTAAAAGCATTTTTAAAGTTAACTTCAAACTTACAGATGGGTGAATGTGGGATGTTCAACAGGATTGCATTGGAATAGTCAAGTATAGAGGTGACAGGGGCATGGATGAAGAATGCAGCAGCAGGTGGACTGAACGAAGATAAAACCAGAAGAAATAGGAACTGGAGTAGGCTGTATGGCTCCTTGAGCCTGCTCTGCTATTTGATAGGATCATGACTAATCCAACATTCCTCACATTTACTTTCCTGCCCATTTCCCCGTAACCCTTGATTCCCTTATCGATGAAGAATCTATCTATCTCAGCCTCAAATATATAGCACTGTGCCACTACAGTTGCTTATGGAAAGGAGTTCCAAAGACTCTCAACCCTGACAGAAGAAATTCCACTTCATCTCAGGCTTAAGTTGGTATCCCTTTATTCTGAGATTATGCCCTCTGCTGCTAGGTCCTCCCATGAGGAGAAATATCCTCCCACTATTTAACCTGTCAAGTCTCTTAAGAATCTTACATGTTTCAATTTGATGACCTGTCTTTCTTCTAAATTCCAATGAGTCCCAGCCAGTTTAACCATTGCTTATTAGGTAATCCCTCCATATCAAGGATCATCCAAGTGAACCTCTGAACTGTCTTCAATTATATAATATGTTATAGGGGTGGGAATAGGTGGCCTCTCATGCTATGGATATGTGGCCAGAACCTCATCTTGGGATCAAATATAATATGAAAGATGCGAACAATTAGGTTTAGCCTAAGCCAGCTACAAGGGAAAGGACTGAATTCAGTGGTGATGGATCAAAGTTTGTAAAAGTGGCCAAAGTATGTTGGCTGGATTTTGCAGAGTTAGGAAACTCCACAGACTTTTAAAATTTGTAGGCAAGACCTATTTACAGAAGTCTATAGTGTTTTGTAAGTACCCCACTCTAAGAAAACAGTCCGTAGCTATCAGAGAGAGTTAAAACGAAACTCTTTTGCTGGACTGTTTGACTCACAGGTATAGTTTAGAAAAGATAGTAGCATTTTGTTTTGCAGCTTCTATAGTGTTTTTCTTTAATGCTACCCCAAGAACTATCATTTTGTTATTATGAATGGTTGGCTGAGTTCCAAATGATACAATTCTCTCAGGTGGGGTGTTCGCAGTTTGACAATTTAAAGAAGCTGTTAAATGATCGGCTGTCTTTGATGTAGGGTTTTATAAGGAATGTAACTGCTTGACATTTAAAGGTTTTGAATGGATTTAATAAATGTGAGAGATTTTCAGTATTAATCTGTAAAATTGACAATTGTATTTGATTTTTCAAAGTTTTTTAAAATCTCAGTGTGATTCTTAGATCTTCCCATGGTAAATACTGAAAAGTAGCCATGGAGGTAACAGGGAAGGTGTGAAAGGGCATAGGGAAATGATGGGAGGCTTGAATTGACTTGAATGGTATGAGGTGTGTGTGGGGGCATCAGGTTATGAGACACTATAGGGTTGGGTGACAGAGTTAGAGATATGAGAGTATGAAGACCAGGGAATCAAAATGGGCATTCAAGATGGTGGCGGAGTACAGCTTCTGACCCGGGGCTTGTCCACTCTGACTGCTTTTCTTTCAGTCAAGTGAACCCACTGCAGACCTCATGGAAGCTGTAAGTGAGCTCCTACTTACTTTTCCGGGACGGACACGGGATCTGGCATTGGAATCGGCGGCTGTTACATTGGTGGAGATGACATTGGCAAGGTAGGCCTAATGGCAAAAGATGGCACCTGAGGATCAGTGACTTCATTGTTAGTTGGGTCCTTTTTATTCACTGCTAGGTCAGCATTTATTGCACATCCCTTAGGGGGCAATTAAGAGTCAACCACATTGCTGTGGGTCTGGAATCACATGTAGGCCAGATCAGATAAGGATGTCAGATTTCCTTCCCTGAAGGACATTAGCAAACCAGATGGGTTTTTCCTGACAATTGACAATGGTTTCATGGTCATCATTAGACTCTTAATTCCAGATTTTTATTGAATTTAGATTCCACCATCTTCCATGGCGGGATTTGAACCTAGGTCCCCAGAACATTAGCTGGGTTTCTGGACAAATAGCCTGGTGATAACACCACTAGGCTATTGTCTCGCCTCCAGTGCTGGTGGTAGCAAAGCAGAGACGGAAGGACATCACGGCGACATTCAGGTGGGCCCAGTGACGAGAGATGTGACTCTGACATTGGTGGGTGCAGTGTAAGCGTTGGTGAGGTGGTGGTGGAGGAGAATTGGCCTAGTGACAAAAGATGGCACCCAAAGAGCGGCGACTTTGATGTTGGTTGGGTCTGGCGTAGACAGTGGTGAGGCATTAGAGGAGGGATAGTGACACAGATGTTGTTGATAATGAGCTGGCTCAGGACTGATGGACTCTGTTTAAGCTATATTTCCATTTTTTTCTTATTCTTAAACTATTCAAAATGGCACCAGATTGTGGCAACAGTGGAAAAGCTTTTCACTGTATTTTACTGTTTTTCTTGCTGAAAGATACATGTAATGATAAAATAATTCATCCATCCATCCATCCACCCACCACACCCTGACACTTGCTGGCCCACAGCCACCTAGACTCTGCTTCTTGGCTCAGTGGGTACAACCACATTTCTTTGTTTCATGACTGGTGTCACCACCATCAATTTAAGAGGGCCATATTGTTCCTGAGAACTCTCATTTTTTTCTAATTTAGTTGTTACAAATTGCCTTAATCTTTATCCCTATATGCTTCTTTTTGTACTTTCTTTCTCTATTTAAGACCATAAGAATTAGGAACAAGAGTAGACCATTCTGCCCTTCGAGCCTGTACTACCATTCAACAGGATCATGACTGATTGTTGGACCCTCATTCCTCATATCCACTCTGCTGCATTTCCTTGTAACCCTTGATACCCCTACTGTCAAGCATCTACATAACCCTTAAATATTCACAAAGACTCTGCCCCCATGGCTCTGAGAGAAGAAATTCCTTCTCTCTTAATCTTAAATTGGCATTCCCTTTTTCTGATACTGTGCCCTCTGACTCCCATGAGGGGAAACATCCTCTCAACATTTACTCTGTCAAGACTTGTAATAATTCTATATGTTTCAATGAGATAATTTCTCATTCTTCTGAACTATAGTGAGTAGAGTTCCAACCTGTTTAGCCTTTGCTCAATCCTCTTACTGTATATTTTTAGCCCATTGATTTTCTTTGTATCTCTCTTTGAATTCAACCTAGAGTAACTGGACATACATTCTGCTGCAGTTACCCAAGACAAATGAAGTGGCCTGCAGTTCCATCATAACACTTTGTTTAATCCAGCTGTGTTAACATTGGAAACATTGGGCATTTGAGTACAATAACAAGATATGAAATCAGTGTTGTGTTAGAGATCAGATTCTGCTAAAATCAGGGCTAGTTATCTGTGCCAGGTCTATTCACACAGGCAATGGCAACACAAAGCCACCCTGCTGGATTCACCAAGACCAATTGTTGGAGAGAGAAAAGTAATTTGTCTGGAAGACATAAGTTGATAAATTCTATTTTATTCAGGACATTTGATCAACTGCCTCTGCCTCTTCTGGACCTTCCAATAACCCACTATGTCAAACTTCCTCTAATGATCCTGAGTGCCCTAGCCCTGAACTCACATCTTTCTCTAGTCTCTCCCCATCCCCCCACCTCCCCTGTGCCCTCTCCTAGTTCAACTTTTTCTTAAGGTCCACCTTCTATGACAGTCCTATTTCTATTGACATGCCCACCATTCACCTTTGCATACTGCTGCTTTTGCTAGCTTATATTTCAATGGTTTTCTATATTCATGTCCTGTGGCCCTGAATTACATTATATAGCTAGTCCAGTTTTATTCCTGGTCAATGGTCATTCCAAGGCTGCTAACCAGTGATGGTCATCCCATTGAATGTCACAGTGAGATAGTAGATTCTGCCTGGCGCAAAGTTTCTTGCCACTTAACCAGCTCAAGTTTGAATTACATTCTGGTCTTATTGCTTATGAATGTAAACTACATCAATATCTTCGTAGTTGTGAATGGTACTGAACACTTTGCAATCATCAGCGAACAGACCAACTTCTAATTGAAGAATCTAAAGGACGCAGGACTCTGCCCTGAGAAACTCCTGCAGCAATTTGTCCTGAGGCTGAGATGATTGACTTTCCTACAACCACAAGCATCATGATCATTTGTGCTAAGTAAGCTTCCAAAGGGTGGAAAGTTTTCTCCTGATTCCCATTGACTTCAATTTTGCTGGGGTTCCTTGATGATACTGTTGGTCAATGCTGCCTTGGTGTCAAGGGCAGTCGTTTGCGTCTCACCATAAGTTCAGTTCTTTTGTCCAAACTTGTATCGAGATCAGAAGCCAACTGGCCTTGGCAGAACCAAACTCAGCAATGGTGAGCAGGTTATTGCTGTGTAAGTGTTACTTAATAGCACTGTTGAGACTAGATTGATGGAATGTTACTTGGCTGGACTAGATTTATCTTGCTTTTTCTTGGTAGAATGTACCTGGCAACTTACCACATGTCGGGTAGAAGCCAGTGTTCAGGTTGAAGTAGAGCAGCTTGACAAGGTGTAATTTCAGTTCTGGAGTACAGGTCCTCCTTGTACAAGTACAAGGCTGAGATATTGTCAGGCCTCAGTCTTTGCTGTATCCACTATTTCTGATATTAAGTGGATTGAATCAAATTGGTTAAAGACTGGTATCTATGATACCGGGGAACTCAGGAGAAGGTTGCATTGGATTATCCACTTCACACTTTTGGCTATAGTTACAAATGCTTCAACCATGTCGTCGTCCTCTTTGACTTGAACATTTTTTGTGGTCACAAATTCCATATTTTCACTTTAATTATTGGGGATTTGGTGGGATGTGGGTGTGGCAGGAACAAAGACTTACAGAGTTTCATACACAAATCATAAAGGTGGGAACAACTGAGAAGATTGACAGCTTTTTCAGTTAGTTTGCATTAACGTGAATAAAACCAAAAAAAAATTTGAGTCAAGAAAAGTAAGAACCATATTTGTATTGTAGGAGTAATAGAACAGCTATTCTGCTGCATGTTACAGGTTCAACTTATTATTTTGATGTAAAACATTGTCGTGCTCTGAATAAACCTTTCCGAGCGGTGTCGATACTGTCTCTGGATTGAGAAACAAGTTCTAAGGCCAGCAATCATTAATGTTTCTAAGTTATTCTCAATGTTTTTATTCACTATTTTCTAATCGTGGGATTCATTTTTGCGAAAATATTGCCTTAATTCTCCATATCTCAGATCAATTTCTTTGAAAGTCGTCACCACTGGATTCAAATTTTACCATCTGCCATGGTGGGATTCAAACTTGTGTCCTCAGAACATTACCTGGGGTCCCAGATTAATTGTCCAATGACATTACCACTACATTACTGCCTAGCTTGATATCAAGCTATATGTAATCAGTTACATCTGTCTAATGGTGTGAAATGGCTATTGCCCTTTGTGGGTCATGGTACACTGTTAGTGTTTTGTTTCAGAATGATACAATGGAGTTGAACTTCAGGTTATTAGAATTATAAAAAGAAAATGCTAGAAATGGAACAGATCGTCAGTATTTGGAAGAGGGGGATAGGGTCATAATTTAGGTGGGGCTCATTCATCCAATGACGTCAAATGCTAGCCTGTTTTATTTTTAGTTGCTGTCTGCCATCCTGTGCATATTGAGCATTTTCTGTTCTTGTTTCAGATTTATAGCAATCACAATTGTTTTATGGCATTTAAGCATGTTTAGCAAGTCAAGTAGGATACAGGATAACTAATACCTAACTGAGACTGAAAGGTTTACATTCCACTCGTATTCTGTTTTACTTCAGCTTCTGCGCTGTCAGCCTTCAGCGATACTAAATTGTCAGTGTACAGTACATGACAGAGGTATCTTTCATAAGAAAGATCAACAGTCACAACTTAATTGCTACACTCTTATTGAGAGAGAATTTACAATAATAGACTCACAGATGGTTACAGGACATAAAGAGGCCATTCAGTCCATCATATCTGTACTGGTCAACAAGATCTGACAATACTAATCCTATTTACTAGCTCTTGGCCCATAGCCTGGAGGTTGGTAAGTATCCAAATACTGTTAAAATGTTGCAAAAGTCTCTGATCCAACTGCTAAGGCAGTGACTTCAGACTCTGACCACCTAGGTGCAATCCCACACCTTGTTACCCCTCTCCAAGTGCATTATCTTTACTTTGTTCATTCATGGAAATTTGGCATTGCTGGTTAGCCCAGCATTTACTGCTCATCCATAGTTGCCCTTAAGAAGGTGGTGGTCTGCTTCCTTTGTGAACCACTGCAGTTTATTTGCTGTCGGTAAACCCACAGTGCTGTAAGGGAGTGAGTTCTAGGATTTGACCATTTGCAACATTGAAGGAATGATATTATGGCTTAGAAGGGGACCTTTCAACAGGTAGTTTTCCCTTGTATCTGCTGGTAGTGCTTGTGGGTTTGATATGTGTTGTCAAAGAAGACTGCCTTCAAGAATTTCAGCAGTGCGTCTTACAGATGGTACATACAGCTGCTACTGAGCATCAGTTGTGGATGGAGGAAATGAATGTTTGTGGGTATTGGATAAATCAAGCAGCTGCTGTGTCATGCTTCTCGAGTGTTGTTGGAGTTGCACTCATTCAAGCAAGTAAGGGAGTATTCCATCATAACTCCTGACTTGTACTTTGTAAATGATGGACAGATTTTATGGAATGTGAGTTACTCGCTGCAGGACTCCTAGCATCTGACCTGCTCTTGTGGCTGCTATAGTTCAATTTTTGGTCAATGGTAACCCCCAGGATTTTGATAGTGATGGCAATGTTATTGAATGTCAAGGAGTGATGTTTTCTGGATTGGGTTCCAATTGCCCCTCACTGCTCTGCTGACCTGACCAGTCTGTTAGTATCCTCCTATAGACTATGACTGTTCTCAACATTGTTTGCCACCCACCCAACTTTTAGGTCAACAACAAACGTCTTGATTTTATCCTGTACACTCAAGTCCAGATCATTAATGAACACAACAAACAGTAAGGGCCCCATCACTGAACCCTACAAAACTCTACTGAACAGACTCCAGTCATAAAAAATCTTTCTACACCCTGTTTCTGATTTCTGAAGAAGGGTCCAGACCCGAAACATCAGCATTCCTGCTCCTCTGATGCTGCTTGGCCTGCTGTGTTCATCCAGCTCTACACCTTGTTATCTCTTTGTACACCTTCTGACCTTTTAGCCAATTTAGGATTCAGTGTGCCACTTTGCCTTGGATCCCATAGATTCTTACTTTCTTGACCAGTCTGCCATGAGGAACCTTATCAAAAACTTTCCTGAAGTCCATGTAGATTTTGTCAAATGCTTCATCAACACCTCTGGGTACGACCTCAAAAAATTCAATCAGATTTTTCAAACACAAACTTCTCTTGACAAATCCAATCTGACTATTCCTGATCAATCTGTATCTTTTCAAATGTAGATGTAATCTGTCCCTCAGATTTCTTTCCAATTACATCCCACCACCGAGGTCAGGCTGTCTGGCCTGTAATATCCTGGTCTGTCCCTTTCTTATTTTAATAATGGTACAATGTTAGCAGTCTCCCAGTCCTCTGGCACCTCACCTATGGCTAGAGAGGATTTGAACATTCCTGTTAGGCCCCTTGATATCTCCCTTCTCAAAAACCTGAGATGCATCTCACCTGGGCTTCTGGATTTATCCAATTTTGCTAAGCCTACTAGTATCTTTTATCTGTTTAATTTCTTATAACATTTCATAGTACTCCACCCAGACGTCCATACCTTCATTCTCCTTCTACTCCTTGAATGCCTCCCACTGCTCACACATTGTTGTAGCTGCTCCCAGTCATCTTGGGGAACTTGTATCATATCTTAGTAAAATTGGCCTTTCTCTAATTTGGCACTTTTATTCATAACCTTCAACCTACTTGGCCCATTTCCAAACATTAGGTCCAAAACCTGTCCCCTGCATTATTGGGCTTTCTACATACTGGTTAATAAAGTTCTCCTGGATGCTGCATAAAAATTTTGCTCCCTCCCTACTTTGCAGACTAAAATAATCCCAGTTAATATTAGTTAAAATTCCCTACTATTAGTGCTACAATTATTATAGTATTACTATTGTGATGCTGCTCTGAAATTACATGACACATCTGATCCTATATCTCTCTCTGATTGTTTGGGGCCTATTGTACACATGCAACAGTTTGATCCCCTTTTGTGTTTTTTTTTCTTCTATCCATATGGGCTCATCTGAAGAACTTCCAAGATATTATCCCTCCTCACTGCTATAATTGATTCCTTGATCAATGTGTGACAAGTCCCCTGCTGCTCTATGCTCCTCTCGATGTTGTCTGAATACCCTATAACCAGGATTGTTGAGCTTCCAATCCCAACCATCTTTCATCTTAGTCTTGATCATAATTATGGAATTATACTCTCACTTGCTTACCTATGCCCTCAGTTTTTATATCCTCTTCTTCAGGCTCTTTGCATTAAAATATATTACATTTACTCTTGCTAAATTCCCTTCTTTCTTCTTTAGCCTATGCATTCCAGACTCACTCACTAGTGTTTTAACTTCTAATTCCATCTCAGCTTCTCATCCCTTTGAACTACTTGTCAGGACCCCATGCATGGAATCTCAAAATTGTTATGATGCAGAAGGAGGCCATTTGGCCCATTGCACCTGCACCAGTTCTGTTACCTTGTGTCAATCTTTTGCCTTTTCCCCATATCCCTGCATCCAATATCCCCTTGATTGTCTCAATTGAAACTGCCACACCCATATTTCAAGGCAGTGCATTCCACACCCCAACTACTCACTGTGTGAAAAAGTTTCTTCTCACATCACCCGTGTTTCATTTGCATATCACTTTAAATCTTTGCCCTCTTGTTTTTTTCTAAAGAACAGCTTCTCCCTGAGTACTCTACACAGCCTACTCTTGAAAACTTCTACCAAACCTGTTAGTTTTCTTCTGTCCAAGAAGAACCATCCCAATTTCTTCAGTCATCCCCTTAACTGAAGTTTCTCGTTCCTGGAACCATTCTTGTAAATCGCTTCTGCACTCTCTCTCATTTATTCGTAGCTTTTCTATAATTTATACACAGTACTCCAGTTGAGCTCTGACAAGTGTCTTGCACAAGTTCAACAACACCTCCCTACTCTTGTACTCTATGCCCTGTTAGTTGCAAATACTGTATGCTTTATTAACTGCCACCTCCAATGACCTGTGCGCATATATACACAGGTTCCTCTGCTCCTGCACCCCCTTTAGAATTGAAATCTCTGTTTTATATTGTCTTTGAATGTTCTTCCAAACAAAATGCACCTCACACCACCCTGCATGGAACCTCATCAGCCACCTATCTGTCCACTCCACCAACTTGTTGATGTCTTTTTGGAGTTCTGCACTGCCCTCTTCAGAGTTTACAATTCTTCTAAGTTTAGTGTCATTCTGCAAACTTTGAATTTGTCCCCTGTGCACCAAGATCTAGATCATTAGGTTACAGCAGGAAAAGCAAGGTAGCCCCTGGGGAGCTCCACTACAAACTTTCATCCAACCCAGAAAACATCCATTAACCGTTTCTGTTTCCTATCAATCAAGCCAATTTTGTATTCATGTTGCTGCTGTCCCCCTTACATGACCTATAACTTTCCTCACAAGTCTGTTGTGTGGCACTGTATCAAATGCCTCTTAGAAATTTGTATATCATGTCAACAGCATTGATGGAACCAACTAGATGACAGGCCAACCTAGACTGGGTATTGTGTAATGAGAAAGAAAGGAATAACTGAGAATCTAGATGTGCAAGGCCCCTTGTAGAAATGTGACTATGATATTACAGAATTCTCCATTAAACGGAGAGTCATAAAGTTGATTCTGAGCTAAAGGCCTTGAATCTAAGTAAATGAAGCAGTGATGGTATGAAGCATGAGCTAGCTATGATAAATTGGGGAACATAACTTGAGGGGAAAAGGGTGAATAAGTAATGGCTAAAATTTAAGAATACAAAAGAACTGCAAGAATTGTTCATTCCTGTCTGGCACAAAGATAGAATGGGAAAGTGTGCCTGACCATGGCTAACGAGGGAAATTAAGGATAATATTAGATACAAGGAAGGGGCATACAAATTGGCCAAAAAGAGCAGCAGGTCTGAGGATTGGGATTAGTTTAAACATCAGCAAAAGAGGACAAAGCAATTGTTTGTCTCCATTTAATCAGAGTATGACAGTAAATTTATGGGGAACATGCAAACTGATTGTAAAAGTTTCTGGAGGTATGTGAAGCGAAAAAGATTAGTGAAGACAAATGTAGGTCCCTCGCAGTCAGAAACAGGGGTTGCGATAATGGGGAACAAAGAGGTTGCAGACCAATTAAATATGTATTTCGATTTTTACTTCACAAAGGAGGATACAAGTAACGTCCCAAACACAGGGTTCAAGTGAGAGAGAAAAATCTGTATTAGAAGGGAAATGGTGTAGGGAAATAGGTGGGATTAATGGCTGACAAATCCCCGGGGTCCGATAAACTACATCCCAGAGTACTTCAGGAAGTGATGCTAGAAATAGTGGTTGATTTGAAGACTATATAAATTCTGCAACAGTTTCTATGGATTAGAGATTAGGTAATATAACCCCACTAGTAAAAAAAAAAGGGGTAGAGAAAACAGAATTATAGACTAATTAGCTTGATGTTGGTCATTTGGAAAATGCTAGAGTTGATTATGAAAAAATTAATAGCAGATCATTTGGAGTCCACCGACAGGATCGGATAGAGTGAACATGGATTTACAAAGGGAAATCATGCTTGACAAATTGACTGGAATTTTCCATGGATTTAACTCATAGAGTTGATAAGGGGGAGCCAGTAAATGTGGTTTACTTGGACTTTCAGAAGGCTTTCAACAACGTCCCACACAAGAGGTTGTTATGTAAAATTTAAGCGCATGGGATTGGGGATAGTATAGTGAGATGGATAGGGAACTGGTTGGCAGACAGGAAACAACGAGGAAGAATAAGTAGGTAATTTTCCGAGTGACAGCCAGTAACTCGTGGGGTACTGCAAGGATCAATGCTTGGGTCCCAGCTATTCACAATATATATTAATGATTTAGATGAGGCAGTGTAATGAGAAGAGGATGTGGAGACGCTTCAGTGTGATTTGGACAAGTTGAGAAAGTGTGCTGTTGATGACATATGCTGTATAATGTCGATAAATATGAAGTTATTCACTTTGTTAGCAAAAACAGGAAGGCAGATTATTATCCGGCAGTAGACTGAAAAAGGGGGAAGTGGTGAGTCTGCACTTGGAATACTGTGTGCAGTTTTGGTCTCCTTATCTAAGGAAGGATATTCTGACTATGGAAGGAGTGCAATGAAGGTTTACAAAACTGATTCCTGGGATGGCAGGATTGACATTTGAAGAGAAACAGGATTAATTAGGACGATATTTACTGGAGTTTTTTTAAAGAATGAGAGGGTATCTCAGAGAAACCTATAAAATTCCACAAGACCAGGCAGAAAAAGTACAAGGAGAATTTTCCTGATGACCAGAGAGTCCAGAACCATGGGTCACAGTCTGAGGAAACAGGATAGGCAATTTAAAACTGATATGAAGAGGCATTTTTTTTTACCCAGACAGCCTATAGAATTCTCTGCCATAGAAAGTGATTGAAGTAAAAAAAAAATGCTTTCAAGAAAGTAAAGTACTTGGAGCCAAAGGGATCAGAGGGTATGGGTGGAAGTGGGAGCAGGGTACTGAGCTGGATGATCAGCCATGATCAGATTGAATGGTGATGAGACTCAAAGGATTGAATAGCCCCCAACCCTGTTCCTATTTTCTGTTTCTTTGTTACTGTTGTCGACCCTTCTGTTACTTTATCAAAAACTCTAGGAAGTTAGTTAAAGACAATTTCCCATTTTGAAATCTGTGCTGACTGTTCCTAATGAACTCACCTTTTTCCAGGTGATTATTGATTCTATTCTGAATAATTTTGTCTAGGTGTTTTCCCACCACAAAAGGTAAACTGACTGGTCTGTAATTGCTGGAATTATCCTTACAGCCTTTCTTGAACAAGACCATAATGTTTGCAGTTCTGTTTCTTCTGGCACCTCCCCCATGTCCAAGGAAGACTGATATATTGTGGGCAATGTGTGTGCAATTTCTAGCTTCACTTTTTTCCAAATCCTCAGACTTATTTCATCTGGTCCCGGTGCCTTATCAATTTTGATGCCAACAATTTATCTAAGACTTCTTTCTTATCTATTTTGAACCCTCCCAGTTACAGATTTACCTCCTTTGTCACCATCCTCCTGTTCTGTAAAGACAAATATAATTAACACTCAGCAGTGCCCTGGCCTCCAGGTATTTGGCACGCTTGCCTTCATTGCTCAGTCCTTTGAATATAGGAGTTGGGAAGTCATGTTAAGGTTGTACAGGGCATTGATGAGGCCTCTTCTGGAATACTCTGTTCAATTCTGGTTGCTATAGGAAGGATGATATTAAGCTGGAGAGGGTTCAGAAGAGATTTACAAGGATGTTGCCGAGAATGGAAAGTTTGAGCTATAAAGAAAGGCTGGCTAGGCTGGGACTTTTTCACTGGAGCATAGGAGGTTAGAGGTGACCCGATAGAAGTTTATGAGAGTTATAAAATTATGAGAGTTACAATTGAAATTAATGGTAGTTGTCTTTTCCCTAGAATGGGTGATTTCATGTCTAGGTGACACATTTTTACGGTGAGAGGATTTAAAAAAGAGATTTAAAAGATCAGAGGCAAACTTTTTACACAGAGGGGTGGTTCATGTGTGGAATGAACTTCCAGAGAAAGTGGTGGATGTGGGTACAATTACAGTGTTTAAAAGACATTTGGATAACAGTTGACATTTGATCCACTTGGCCAACATCATTTTTAAGGACCAGGTCCAACCTGGCAGTGGCATAATGAAAATGTCACTTGTCTTGTAGCCGAGGCTAATGCTTTGAGGACATGGGTTCAAATCCCACCACAGCAACTGATAGAACATGTAATCAGGAATTGGAGGTTAGTCTCAGTAGTGGTGACCAAAATAAGTATTCAGGTGCCAGGGTGGCTCAGTGGTTAGCACTGCTGCCTCACAGCGTCAAGGATCCGGGTTCGATTCTACCCTCAAGTGACTGCCTGTGTGGAGTTTGCACGTTCTTCCCATGCCTGCATAGGTTTCCTCTGGGTGCTCTGGTTTCCTTCCACAGTCCAAAGATGTGCAGATTAGGTAGATTGGCTGTGGGAAATGGAGGGTTGCAAGGATAGAACAATGGGGCGAGTCTGGATGGGATGTTCTTAGGAGGTTCGATGTCTTGAAATGAAAGCTCACATTGCATTTGCCTTCCTAACGGCCAACTGAATCTGCTTGTTAACCTTAGGACTCCCAAGTGCCTTTGTGATTCAGATTTCTAAAGCCTTTCCCCATTTAGAAAATAGTCAATGCCGCTATTCTTCATATCAAAGTGCTACATTATATTCAATCTGTCTTTCTTTGTCCATTCTTCTAACCTGTCCCAGTCCTTGTGCAGCCTCTCTGCTTCCTCAACACTACCTGTCCCTCCACCTATCTTTGTATCATCTGCAATCTTAGCAACAATGCCCTCAGTTCATTCGTCCAGATTGGTTATGGGGCCGGACAGTGGCTCAATGATTAGTGCTGCTACCTCACAGTGCCAGGGACTTGGGTTCGATTCCAGCCTTGGGTCCCTGTTTATCTGGGATTTGCACGTTCTCCCTTTGGCTGTCTTCCCACAGTCCAAATATGTGCAGGTTAGATAGATTGGCCATTCTAAAATGCCCATAGTGTCCAGGGCTGTGCAGGCTAGGTGGGTTTAGCCATGGGAAATACAAGATTACAGGGATAGGGTCTGGATGGAATGCTGTTTGGAGGGTTGGTGTGCCGAATAGCCTGCTTCCACACTAGGGGTTCTATGTGAATAGTTGTAGTCCCAACATGAGATATGATGGAATTCAAAGAAGAGAGGGTAGAACCCGTTGCTGAAGAACTATTCCCTCTGTATCCAAAGGCTTGTATATCCTGAACTGGCCTGCTGAATCACCTGAGGAGACATGATTCGAGAAACCTAGTAGACATAAATTGTATTTCAAGAGACTGACAGCAATGATAAAATGAAAGATCCCACTGAGCCATTTCAAAGACATGTTGGTGAATTCCCCCCCACTGTATATTTAACCCTCAATCACTGTCACTTAAAAGACAGGTTATCTGGTAATTGTCATATTGTTGTTTGCAAGTTTTTGATGTGTGCATCATGGATGTTCTACTTTCTACATTGCAAGATTTTTAAAAACTTACCTTGATTGTAATGAGGTTAAATAGTTGTCTTGATATTGTGAAAGGCATGAAATAAATGCCTTATTCTTTATTTGCACTGTAATATCTTAAATATATCATACAGTTCATCTTAGTAAGCCATTACAATCTAGCATTTCTATTAACTCTCTTACAACTTACAGTATGGTAAAAGAAAAGAGTTTTGTTGGCGGATGATTCGTGCCTACAGTGACATGACCCAGCTGACAGAAGATAGAGAAACACAGAAATGTTATGCTTTGGCTGGTAAGAAATTTCTTATTGATACTTTAAAATTTAACATGTGTCCTCCCTAATTCTTGCCTCTTGAGCATCCCTGATTTTAATTGTTCCACCAGCTATGGTGATGCCCTCAGCTACTTATTTCCTTGGTCTTGAATTCCCTTCATTAATCTTTCCGCCTCACTATCTGTGTTTCTTCCTTTTAAGAGACACCTTAAAATAAAGCTTTTGCCATTTGTTCTAATATTGCCTTATATGGCTAGGGGTCAAATTTTGTTTTATAAAACTCCTATGATTGTTTGATTTATTGTCATGTTTACCAAAGTACAGTGAAAAGCTTTGGTATGAGCAATACTGGCAGATCATAGCAAGGATGTACAGATCAAAAAGACTTACAGGCATGCAGGTTACATTGCACAGGGCGTGCATTAGGCTAGATCAATGTTAGTAAGATCAGCATTATTTGAGGTTATTCTTCAGTCAAATAACGGCCGGGGAGAAGCTGTTCCTGAACATGTCTGTGCGTGTGTTCAGGCTTCTGTATCTTCTGCCTAATGGAAAATGTTGTAGGAGATCATTACTGGGCTGCAATGGGTCTTTGGTGATGTTAGCAGCCTTTCCATGGCAGTGAGCTGTGTAAATGGAACCCATGGATGGAAGGTTAGATTCCATGAAGGTCTGGGCTGTGCACACCATCTTCTGTAGTTTCTTAGGGTCCTGTGCAGAGCAGTTGCTATGCCAGGCCATTATGCACCTGAACAGTATGCTTTCAATGGTGCATTTGTAGAAGTTGGTGAGTGTCCTTATGGACATATCAAATTTCCTGAGCTGCCTTAGGAAGAAGAAGTGTTGTTGTGCCTTCTTCACTGTCACATCTACATGGGAAGTCGGGTTATCATCACTCCGAGGAACTTGTCGCTCAACCACAGTTCCATTGATGTAGATGGGGACATGTTGTCCTTCTTTCTTTCTGAAGTCAGTTATCAGTTCTTTAGTTTTGCTGACGTTGAGAGAGAGAGGCTGTTTTCATTGCACCACGTCACCCTCTATCTCTCATCTATATTTTGACTTGTCGTTTTTATATATCCATCCCACTTCAATGCTGTTGTTAGCGAACTTGTAGATAGTGTTCATTCAAAAGTTGGCAACTCAGTCATGGGAGTACGGGGTACGGTAGGGGGCTGAGGGTGCATCCTTGTGGGGGCTCCAGTGTTAAGTATTATTGAGGAGGAGGTGCAGTTACCTATCTTGGCTGTGGTTTGTGGGTCAGAAAGCTGAGGATCCAGTTGCAGAGGTGGCGCTGAGACCAAGGTCACAGAGTTTTGAGATCAGTCTGGAGGGGATAATGGCATTGAAGTGGAGCTGTAGTCAATGATCACGAGTCAGATGTAGGTGTCTTTGTTGTTCAGATGTTCCAGAGATGAGTGCAGGGCTAGGAATATGGCATCCGCTGTGGACCTGTTATGTCAGTAGGCAAATTGTAGGGGATCAAGGCAGTCTGGGAGACTGGAGTTGATGTGGGCCATGAGCAGCCTGTTGAAGCACTTCATGATTATTGAGGTCAGAGCCACTGGGCGGTAGTCATTAAGGCACATTACATGTGCTTTCTTAGGTACGGGGCTTATGATGGTCTTCTTGAAGCAGGTGGGTACTTCGGCTTGTAGGAGAGAGAGGTTGAAAACGTTGGTGAATACCTCCACCATTTAGTTCGCCCAGGATCTGAGTGCTTGGCCAGGGACACTGTCCAGGCACGTTGCTTTCCTTGGGTTGACTCCCAGGAAGGCCAGTTTAATGTCTGCAGTGATGACAAAGGGAACAGGTGTGTCCACTGGCACTCTGCTCAAACTGTGCATAATCTTTGTCCGCTGCTGTGCTTCATTTTGTATCCTGTAATGTTGTTTAGGCCTTGGCACAGGCGGCAGGAATCTGTTTGATAGGTTTGGGCCTCTAACTTGGTACGGTACTGCCTCTTGGCATCCCTGATGGTTTTGCGGAGGTCATGTCTGGATTTCTTGTATTGGTCTGTGTCATCCGACTTAAATGCTGCACATCTGGTATTCAGTTGGGAGAGGATTTTCTGGTTCATCCAAGGTTGGGGAATGCTCAGATTGACTTCTTTGGTACATATTTGCTAATGAAGTCTGTGACAGTGGTGGCGTACTCGTCTAGGTTTTCCACTGAGTACTTGCATATAGTCCAGTCCACCGAATCCAAGCATTCCTGGTGACAGTCTTCCACAGCCTAGGACCTGCACTGTACTTCCTTTTGTGAAGGATCCTCCCATTTCAGTTCCTGCGTGTAAGCTGGGAGGAGGAACACAGTGCTGTAATCTGATTTTCCAAAGTGTGGGTGGGGGATTGGGCAGCGGGCATCTCTAATGGTTGTGTAGCAGTGGTCCAGAATGTTTGGTCCTCTGGTCGGGCAGGAGATGTGTTGGTGATACTTTGGCAGCACCCTCTTGAGGTTGACTTGCTTGAAGTCGCTGGCCACAATGAATAGGGCCTCGGAGAATTTTGTCTCTAGAGTGTTGTGGTGATGTAGATCACGTCTAGGGCATTCCTCACATCTGCATAGGGTGGTATATAGACTGCTGTCAGGATGGCGAAGGTGAACTCTCGGGGTAGGTGGTAGGGACGGCATTTTACTATAAGGTATTCTAGGTCCGGGGAGCAATGGCTTACTAGGGTTGCTATATCTGAGCACCAGGAAGTGTTGATCAGGAAACATACCCCACTGCCCTTCTCCTTACCTGAGGGCGCATGCAGTCCATGCGATGTATGGAGAACCTGTCAGCTTGTAGATTGCAGTTGGGAATGGCAGTGGTGTGCCAAGTCTCCATGAGGCAGAGCACAGAACAGTCTCTCAGTTCCCTCTGGTAGCTAAGTCTAGATCTGAGTTCATCTGTGTTATTTTCGATAGCCTGGACATTTGTTATGGAGTATGCTGGGAAGCACTTGGAGATCTTTTATTTTGTTAAAAATGCAATATAAATACTACGATCTGTTCTGGGCTCAAGTGCCTGTCAGCAGAGCTATTAAGTTATCAGTCAACTGCATGTGATTGATGTAGAAGTGACTGTCAGTAAAAGATGAATAGTCACCATGTAATTGCTGCAATCTTATGGAGAAATAATTTACAGTTCTTAGTTTTGTAGATGTTTCTCAGTCAGTTATCTACAGTTATAAAATTTGTACCATCATTATTTTGGATGACATTTATTATTATTGATGCAAAATAACATTGAAGTAACCAGCCATTTGCTGAGGGTTTTCCAAACATGGGCAGTAACCTAATTTTTACAGACCGCTGTCAGTACCCAAAGAAATAATAACATTCTAATTGTTCTCAAGATACACTTCAGATTATTCCCTATATGATCTAAATATCGTTATTTACAGTCTATAGACAGTGAGTCCCTAAAATTTATGATATTATTATGTACATTTGCAAGCCAACTTTGCAGTACTGAGGGATTGCAGCCCTGTCAGATGTTCCACCTTTCAAACAAGATGTTTAAGTGAAGTCCTATCTGCACTCTGAAGTGTACATTAAAAAATCCACAACCTAACATCAACTCCACAGGTCTGAACACTGTATCCACATGTCAAGTAAGAAGCTCTCAAAGCTTCACAACTGAAGGATGGCATCCACACTGGAGGACTGAGAAAACATTTTAAGGACACTTCCCCTTCAATATATTTCCGCAGGATGTACTGTCTTTTCTTCAGAGGCTTCATCTTTCCTTCCAATGCTTTGTTTTTTCTCCTTGCTGGCTTTGCCTTCACTATAAGGTTTTACCACCCACTACCCCCCCAACTCCCTAACCACCACATCACATCCCCAGGGTTTCTGCCTTTCCCACTTACTGTTCAGTCTTTTCGCCGAAGCCTTGGTCTTTCCCCAGAGGTTTCAGTTTTATCTCCCTCAAGCTGTGTCTTTCCTCTGTCATGGTTCCTTCTTGCTTCTCTTGAAGTTTCATCCTTTCATCCCTCAAATGCCTGTTCTGCTTTTACTTAAGGTATTGATGTTCATAGATCATCATCGAATCCCTACAATGTGGAAACAGGCCCTTTGGCCCAACAAGTCTACACTGACTCTCAGAGCATCCCACCCAGGCCCATCCCCCTAATCTACACCTATTTAGCATGGCCAATCCACTTAGCCCTCACATCTTTGGACTGTGAGAGGAAACCTGAGTGCCCAGAGGAAACCCATGCAGGCACGGGGAGAATGTGCAAACTCCACACAGACAGTCGCCCAAGGGTGGAATTGAACACGGGTTCCTGGTGCTGTGAAGCAACAGTGCTAACCACTGAGCCACAGAGCCACAAGCATCAGCAGGAGGTGGGAATCTTGCCCTAATGACTGTTTTTCCTCCTTGAGTCATACAGCAGCTTTTTGTTGGTTATTCGTCCATACAGAGCATCACAATCAAGGCTCATGTTGTCCACATGTGACTTGCAGGATTACATACATCGACAGAGAAAAATAGATTGTGATCAGAAGCAGCAGCCCGGATGATCATCCTACTCAATAGCCCAGTTGCGGCTGCTAATTGTGACACAAGTGCTTCTATCTTTACGGAGTTTAGCAGACAGCCAAACAACAGGAATCAAACTATGGTTCCACTTTGTATATATGGCTCACTTCTGTTATGAGTAGCATCCTTATCCAATTATCATTTGAAATAATCGTTGAATTTGAGTATAAAAATTTAAAGGTGTCTGTTTAACTGGTGAATGCCAGTTTACTTTGTCATTGATCATCCAGTTAGATTCAGATCATGATCAACTTGGTTGCAAGATTTATTTTGTGAGCTCACATATTGCTGTTGAATATAACATTACTCAAAATTGTACTAAGTTCAGAATGACTTTATAATTTGACACTGCAATGTTTGGAATCTAGCAGCAATACAAAGGAAAATAAAATCTTGGGAATATATCAAGATTGCTTGCTAAATGATTACCAAACTTCTTTTTAAAATTCCAATTATTAGTTCTGAGCCATCTGCTCATTTTCTATTGTATTCCTAAGTCCTGATGGGATTTTCCTTTCCACCTACCTTCATTCTTTGTAGGAAGAGATGAAGCAACTGCCAGTCTACAGGATCACGGGGACAGTATAGAATGCCAAATATGGTATGCACTTTTTCTTTTTACATCCTATACTATTGGGGTAGGGGTGAGTAAAACAAATAGAGGCTATATGGTGAAATAAATGTGCTGAGATTTTTATTCTGAAATGTGGAATAAGGGAACTACTCAAGTGAGATTGGATCTGAAAATGTGTAACATGTTCCCGCAAATCCACTGAATCTGTCCAGTCCAGAAAGGGAATAATTTAAATTGTGGAGTCTTCTTCTGTAGGTGTTAAATTGTTAGAGAATTTTAGAACATAGAACTGTACAACACAGGAATGGGCCCTTCAGCCCACGATATTGTGCCAATATGATGCCAAATGAAACTGATCCCTTCTGCCTGCTATTGGTCCATATCCCTCCATTTTTCGCATATTCATGCATTTATCTAAAAGTCCCTTTAATGCCCCTATTGTATCTTCCTCCACCACCACCACCAGTGGCAATGCATTCCAGACTCCTACCACTCTGTGTAAAAAAACTTGCCCTTCATGTCTGCTTTGAACTTACTCCCCTAACCTTAAATGCATGCCCCTAGATTTCAACTCTGGGAAAAAGATTCTGACTGTCAACTCTATCTTTGCATCTCATAGCTTTATAGACTTTTATAAAGTCTCCCCTCAGCCTGCACCACTCAAAAGAAAACAACCCTAGTTTTTCTAGCCTCTCCTTATAGCTCAGACCTTCTGATCTTCACCATCCTGGTAAATGTCTTCTGCAACGTTTCCAAAGCCTCCACATCCTTCCTGTAATGTGGCAACTAGAATTGAACGTGACACTCTAAATGAGGCCTAACCAAAGTCTTATAAAGCTGCTGTAATCTCTAATTTTTAAAGAACTTAAATTTTTCTGTTTTTAAATTGCTTCTTTCTTTGCTTTTTCTCTTCATGGATCTATTTTATCTCTAATTCACCCACATTTCTTTTCCATTGTTCTGCTGATTCTTTATTCCTTTAACTGCTTAGACAGTTGGCTTTTGTCATTCACTAAGGTCCCAGATGTCCTGTTTCCTTCACCATGGTTTTCAGCTGAAATGTCCAGCAATCTGCAAGGTAAAAAAATTGAGTTGAAAGGTGAAAGGAAAATTCTAACTAATCGAGGGCTTTTATGATGAACTAGAGAAATCTTCATGCATATAATGATGTCTCTGCCTCACAAAGTTAATTAATTGTAATCAGATATTCATGTTAACAGTCCCTTATTTTAATACTTGATATTATTTTTCTCATGACGAAGGCTTGCTGTTGTATGTCGCCATCTGCAAGATCATGACATTGAAGATGAAAATAACAGTCTCAAGGTCAGAAAAGCTTTAATCAAAGTACCTTCAATATAACCTAAGCTGCTAGGCTAGTGCTCCAGCTGAGCATTGCGAGGATGCTCTATTATCGGACTTGCTGCCCTTCAGGTGACAAATCAAACCAACGTGTTCCAGTGAACTTTAAAGATCCCACAGTACTTTTGGAAGGAAATGGTGTCCTGGTCAACCCTCTTTCCTTAACTTGCCCTAGTGAAAACAGATGAGCTCATCATGCATCTTTTTTTGGTGTTTGTGGAATCATGTCACAAATGTACAAAATAGTTGCCAAACATACAGATTAAAAAGTACTGCAGTGATTCAATAAAGACAGCTCACTACCAGCTTCTCCAGGGCTTTTAGGGATAGGAAATAATGCTGGCCTAGCTAGCTATTCCCAAGTCACTTGAACAATGTAAAAGAAAGTTCCAGTCACTTCGGGTTCAGTGTACATTTTGAAAAGTTGCAGGTGCTAAATAAGAGCAAGATTTTTTTTCTTCCAAGTGGAATTAATGCCTTCCAAGTTAACTAACAAGTGTTTAATTTCTTAGGCAGTTTTGTCACAAAAGGTTAAAATACTCATTGACTAGTGCATGAAAAACTCACCCCGACTTGGGCTGCTGCAAAGTTTAGTGTCTCTCATTGAGCCATAATTTGACAAGAATTGAACTGACCAAATAGTGATTCCACTGCAGGATAAAATATCAGCCTAATGAAAGTTATAATGTAGTTATTATCAATAAACATGTAAAGCAATAAACACGTAAACCTGAGAAATGTCACTGAGAATTCCAATAAAAGGAATTATGCCTTACTGCTCACTGTTAAGGATATCTAATTAATAAAACAGAATTTCAAATGTCCTGCTACCGCACAACTATTGCCACCATCACTGCTGCCTTTTCCTTCCTCCCCCTCCTGTTCTGAAGGTGGGGAGTGTGGCATTGATGAGATATAGTTGTGTGGACTCCAACCAATGAATGCCATCTCACTTAATTTAACCTAGATGGTAAGTGCTGACAGATTAGCAGCAGCTTAGTCTGCGATCAGTCTTGGCAATAATTATATTATTAGACATGACTTGTTTTTGTTCATTGGATGTGGGCATTTCTGGCTGGGCCAGCATTTATTGCCTATCTCTCATTTCCCTTGGGAAAGTGGTGTTTAGTGGAATAGAAACCCATCGCTGGCTCACCTGAACCTTCCCAATAAATGAGTACTGAAGCTGCACTCCTCACCATCCGCAATTATTCAGAAAATTAGCCCTCATGTGTAAGCTGTTGGACTCAGCAACACTATATTCATTAATGTTGGAAAATGTACAAGGAATCCTCACTTGGAGTCAGGGTTGCATTCCTGAAAATCATGACTTTAAGTGAAACAATCTGGAAGTGAGGCATGGTTTCCCACAAGAATGAATGTTAAAACTAGAGATAACAAGGTGTAGAACTGGATGAACACAGCAGGCCAAGCAGCAACAGAGGAGCAGGAAGGCTGACATTTCGGGCCTAGACCTTCTTCAGAAATGGGGGAGGGGAAGGGGGTTCTGAAAGAAATAGGGAGAGAGGGGGAGGCAGATAGAAGATGGACAGAGGAGAAGATAGGTGGAGAAGAGACAGACAGGTCAAAGAGGCGGGGATGGAGCCAGTAAAGGTGAATGTAGGTGGGGAGCTAGGGAGGAGATAGGTCAGTCCAGGGAGGATGGACAGGTCAAGGGGGTGGGATGAGGTTAGTAGGTAGGAGATGGGGGTGGGGCTTGAGGTAGGAGGAGGGGATAGGTGGGAGGAAGTACAGGTTAGGGAGGCGGGGACGAGCTGGGCTGGTTTTGGGATGCGGTAGGGGGAGTGGAGATTTTGAAGCTTGTGACGTCCACATTGATACCATTGGGCTTACGGGAGGTTACGGGAGTGGAATGCCTCATCCTGGGAGCAGATGCGGCGGAGGTTTGTAGGTTACGTTGAACAATCCTTCTTCCATAGCTACACTGGCCCTAAACCCACCTCTTCCTCCGTTACATTGATGACTGTATCGGCGCTGCCTTGTGCTCCCCCAAGGAGCTCGAACAGTTCATCCACTTCCTCAATACCTTCCACCCTAACCTTAAGTTCACCTGGACCCATCTCTAATACCTCTCTCTCCTTCCTGGACCTCACTGTTTCCATCTCTGGCAACCACCTAGAAACCAATATCCATTTCAAGCCCACTGACTCCCACAACTACCTAGAATACACCTCCTCCCACCCACCTTCCTGCAAAAATGCCATCCCCTATTCCCAATCCCTTCACCTCCGCCGCATCTGCTCCCAGGATGAGGCATTCCACTCCCGTACATCTCAGATGTCCTCGTTTTTCAAGGATCTCAACCTCCCCCTGTCAGTGGTTGAGAACGCCCTCGACCGTGTCTCCCGCATTTCTCGCGACTCATCCCTCACACCCCCTCCCCGCAATAACAACCAAAACAGAATCCCCCTCGTCCTCACGTACCACCCCACAATGCATCATCCAACGCATCATCCTCCGACACTTCCGCCACCTGCAATCCGACCCCACCACCAAAGACATTTTTCCCTCCCCACCCTTATCTGCATTCCGGAGGGACAACTCTCTCCGTGAGTCCCTTGTCCACTCCGCACTCCCCTCCAGCCCCACCACACCCGGCACTTTTCCCTGCAACCGCAGGAAGTGCTACACCTGCCCGTACACCTCCCCTCCTCACCCCCATCCCAGGCCCCAAGAAGACTTTCCACATCAAGCAGATGTTCACCTGCACATGTGCTAATGTGGTATACTGCATCAGCTGTTCCCGTTGTGGCCTCCTCTACATCGGGGAAACCAAACGGAGGCTTGGGGACCGTTTTGCAGAACACCTACGCTTGGTTCGCACTGAACAACTGCACCTCCCAGTCGCGAAACATTTCAACTCCCCCTCCCATTCCTCAGAAGACATGTCCATCCTGGGCCTCCTGCGGTGCCACAACGATGCCACCCGAAGGTTGCAGGAACAGCAAATCATATTCAGCCTGGGAACCCTGCAGCCCAATGGTATCAATGTGGATTTCACAAGCTTTAAAATCTCCCCTCCCCCAACCACATCCCAAAACCAGCCCAGCTCATCTCCACCTCCCTAACCTGTTATTCCTCTCACCTATCCCCTCCTCCCACCTCAAGCCCCACCCCCATCTCATACCTACTAACCTCATCCCACCCCCTTGACCTGTCCGTCCTCCCTGGACTGACCTATCTCCTCCCTAGCTCCCCACCTACACTCACCTTTACTGGCTCCATCCCCGCCCCTTTGACCGGTCTGTCTCTTCTCCACCTATCCTCTCCACTATCCATCTTCTATCTGCCTCTCCTCTCTCCCTATTTATTTCAGAACCCCCTTCCCCTCCCCCATTTCTAAATAAGGGTCTAGGCCCGAAACATCAGCCTTCCTGCTCCTCTGTTGCTGCTTGGCCTGCTGTGTTCATCCAGCTCTACACCTTGTTATCTCAGATTCTCCAGCATCTGCAGTTCCTACTATATCTGTTAAAACTAGAGTTAGTTTCCGAAGGTAACTTTTATCTGGGAAAAGTAAATGTAAAAGTTATAGTCACAGAGTCATGCAGCACAGAAAAAGACCCTTCAGACCAACCAGTCTCTGCTGAACATAATCCCAAACTAAACTAGTTCCACCTGTCTGTGCTTGGCCCATATCCTTCCAAATATTTCTTATTCATATCTGTTAAATGTTGTGACTGTACCCGCATCCACCATTTCCTTTGGCAGTTCACTTCACATACGAACCATTCTCTGTGTAAAGAAGTTGCCCCTCATGTCTTTTTTTAAATCTTTCTCCTCTCACCTTAAGAACAGGCGCCCTAGTCTTGAAATCCCTCACCCTGCCATTCATCCTATCTATACCTCTAATGATTCTATAAACCTCTAAGGCCACCCCTTAACCTCCTATGCTCCAGTGAAAACAGTCCCAGACTATCCAGCTTCTCCTTATAACTCAAGCAGTTGTTCTTCTACAGGACAAACATGAGAGAAAGTTTAAAAAAAATTAAAATAATCTTACTTCAGTACCTTAGCAGAGAACTGCTTGAAAAATGATTTTCAACTGCAGTGTGCAGACACAATTAACTCGAGCAGCAGAATCAGGAGGCTTTGATGACAGTGCGATGATGAGATTTGTATGATGACCAGAGGGACAAAAAGAGGGGAGAGGTGCTGTGAAGTGAAATTAGACCAGCAAATAAGCAATATTAAGATGGAAAATTACACTTCAAATTAGGAAAAAGGGCATAAACACCCAAACAACTCTAAATCATAAATACTTTAAAAGGGGAGACTTAAAACAAGAACTCCCTGTGTTGGTCAAGACCAGCTAGTCAGTTGAACCTGTCCCATACAATCACGGTGAGATGCCTTCATTTATCAACGCCCATGTGATCACCTGGTAGAGGGGTTTAAAAAAACTTCTTGAGGAAAAATATCCTGGGCTAATTCGGACAGAACACGTTTGGTAAACTCCTCAATCCACAAAGGTGATAAAAGTAGTTTGTAGGGGAGCACAGCACACGGAAGAAATATTCCCCAATACCCCATCAAAAGGAAGCTAGACAAGTTCATGACTGTAGCTGACATTGTAGTGTACTTACACTACGGTCATGACTTGCCTAGCTTCCTTTTGATGCTTGCAATGGAAGCAATAGTTTGAAAAGAATAATTTACTGACATCTAATTTAGTGCTTTCTTGAGTTACGCATGCAGTCCCTACTACTCCGTATTGACTTGTCACACCACTTAGAAACAATTTATAATTATAATTACAATTTAAAGACCTCAATCAAATAAGTCTGATAATTGGGAGGCTTTCAAAAGTGTGATAGAGTGTTCAGAATCTTTATGTTCCTGTTAGAGTGAAAGGTAAGGATGGTAGGATTTGATAACAATGAATGAATAAAGATATTGAGGTTCCAGTCATGAATGAAAAAGAATCATATAAATTAACAGCAGGGTTCAAATGAATCTCTTGAACAGTATAAAGAGTGTGGGGCACTCTTAAGGGGGAGATCAGGAACGCAAAGACAGGATATGAAATAGCCTTGGCAAATAAGGTTAAGAAAAATCCAAAGAGATTATACAAGTACATCAAGAACAAGAGAGCAACTAGAGAGAGAAGGGTACCTTAAAGTTCAAAGAGATCGTCTTTGTGTTGAACATCGTGCATTGGGAGAGATATTAAATGAATATTTTGCATCAGTTTTTACTGTGGAGAAGTAATTCGAGGCTAGAGAATTTAGGGAAATAAATATTGATATTTTGAAAACAGTTCATATTAGATATGAGGAAGTGCTGGAGGTCTTAGAAAATATAAAGCTGGATAAATTTCTGGGACTTGATCTAGTGTATCCTGGGACTTTGTGGGAAGTTAGGGAGGAAATGATGGGGCCTCTTGCAGAAATATTTGTATCATCTATAAATAGGGGTGAGATGCTGAATGACTGGAGAGTGGCTAATGTTGTGCCCTTGTTTGAGAAGGGATGTGAGGAGAAACCTGGAACTATAGACCTGTGAGTTGATTTCGGTGGTGGGTAAGTTGTTGGAAGTGATTCTAAAAGATAGGATTTATATGCATTTAAAGAATCAAGGAATGATTAGGGATAATCAACATGGTTTTGTGTGATGGAAATCGTGCCTCACAAACATGATTGAGTTTTTTGAGGAAGTAACCAAGAAGATTAACGATGGCAGAGCAGTAGACATTGTTTACTTGAACTTTAGTAAAGCCTCTAATAAGGGTCTGCACTGTAGATTAATTCGTAAAGTTAGATCACATGGGATTCAAGAAGACCTTGCCAACTGGACACAAAATTGGCTGAACAGGCAACAGAGAGTGATGGTGGAGAGTTGCTTTTCGGACTGGAGGCCTGTGACCAGCAGTGTTCCACAGAGATCAGTGCTGGGTCCACTTTTGCTTGTCATTTATACAAATGATTTAGATGAGAATATAGAAAGCATGGTTAGTAAGTTTGCGGATGACACCAAGATTGGTGCTACAGTGAACAATGAAGAAGATTATCAAAGATTACAAAGAGATCTTGATCAGTTAAGTCAATGGGCTGAAGAGTGGCAGATGCAGTTTAATTTAGATAAATGCAAGGTATTGCATTTTGGTAAAACAAACAAAGACAAGACTTATACAATTAAAGGTAGGGCCTTAGGTAGTGCTGTAGAACAGAGACCTAGGGGTTCAGATACATAATTCTTTGAAGTTTGCATCACATATAGATAGGGTGGTTAAGAACGCGTTTACCATCCTTGCCTTCATTGCTCAGACCTTTGAGTACAGGAATTGGGACATTACGTTGAGATTCTACAGGACCTTGGTAAGGTCTCTTCTGGGAGTACTGTGTCCAGTTCTGGTTTCCCTGTTGCCGGGGTCGGGGGGCAGGGGGTTGGGTTGGGGGGTGATATTATTAAGCAGGAGAGGATTCAGAAGAGATTTAACAGGCTGTTGCTGAGAATGGAAAGTTTGAGTGATAAGGAGAGGCTGAATTGGCTGGGACTTTTTTTCACTCAAGTGTAGGAGGTTGAGATGTGACCTTATAGAGGTTTATAAAATAATGAAGGATATAGATAAGATGAATGGCAGGTGTCTTTTCCCCAGGGTGGGGTATTTCAAGATTGGGGGAATATTTTTAAGGTGAGAGGAGAAAGATTTAAAAAAAGACAGGAGTGGTTAAGTGGATTAAGAGTTTTTAAGAGTGGTTTATGTGGGGAATGAACTTCCAGAGGAAATGGTGAATGTGGGTATGGTTACAATGTTTAAATGTTTAAAATGTTTAAAATGTTTACAATGTTTAAAAGACATTTAGGTAACTACATGAATAAGAAACATTTGGAAGAATATGCGCCAAGTGCAAGCAGGTGGGACTAGTTTAATTTGGGATTATGTTTGGCACGGACTGGTTGGACCATGCTGTATGACTCTGATTCTATAAATCACCTCGAAGTCTACTCTTTATAAGTTTAAAGAATACAGCTTTTCATGGTGATAATTGATGGCTTTTAAGCTTAGTATCAAATCAGAAACCCATTTCTGAAACATTTCCAGGTTCTCTATCACCATTCATGTGAGGAGAACAAAGTTCTAAATGAGGTCTAACCAAGGTGTTAAATCGGGAAAATGCAATCCTCTTTTTTATTTGATTGTCGTAGAGTCATTATGGAAGAATAAACCATGGACTCTATTGATTCAATGCCAGTTCTCTGTACAGCCATCCAATCAATCCCATTCTTGTATTCTTTCCTTATGGCCTTTTAAGTTTATTACCCTCATGTGCTCAGCTTCCTTTTGACATCATTGATTGACTCTGCTTTCACTACCCTCTGCATCAAATTTCAGATCCATTACTTGCTGTGTAAAAAAAAAATACTTTCTGCATTTCTTGCCCAAAATTTTAAGTCTGTGTCCCCAGTCCTTGGACCATCAGGAAACCCAAGTCAGGCAACCTCCAAACTCAACAAACTTGTCCATGAAATGACTCCTACACATATAATCTTCCCTCCATGGAGTTGTAGTGACATGATTGAGTTGAGTCTGCTGCTACCATGATTACTGAAATAACTCCATAGAGACTGGTATCCCGTAGCCCTTTATTTACATATGAACAGTCCTTGACTTTAGTACTGCCTCATTCAGAGTCAGTCATCAGAGTGTCGGTAATCTGACACTCCCCTTTTAATATGTCAGCCAGGGGTCCCCAGTTGGGGCTGTTAATCTTGGTCCAATCAGGGAATTCATATTCTATGAGGTCCAGCTGTCTGACCTTGTTACAATCACAATTACAACAAACTATTACAAGCAATGAATTGGATCTCAACACGAAGCAGGCAATTGTAAAATTAAAGATTTGTATTCCTTCAGTTGCATAGAACACTGGTGAAACTGCACCTGATATATTGTGTGTTGTTCTTGTCCCCCTTTTCTAAGGAAGAATGTACTTGACTTAGTGGAAGTGCAGCAGAGATTCACCAGACTAATTCCTACAATGGTGAAATTGCCTGTGATGAGAAATTGAGGAGACTGGACTGTATTCTCTGGAATTTATAAGAATACAATGTAGTCTCAGAGAAACTTATTCTTAAAGGCCTGTACAGAGTCAAAGAACTGTACAGCACAGCAACAGTCCCTTCAGCCCACCAAGCCTGGGCTGACACATGACGCTTTTCTAAACTACCTTTAGCCTCTGTGCGGTCCGAAGCCCTGAATTCCCTCCCTCTTCATGTATCTGTCAAGATACGGCTTAAATGTTGCTATTGTAACTGCTTCTATCCACTCCTTTGGCAGTACGTTCCAGCCACTAATCACCCTCCATGTAAAAAAACTTCCCTCTCACATCTCCTTTAAACTCCCCCCTTCTTTTACCTTAAACTTATGTCCCCTAGTAATTGACACATCTACCCCGGGAAAATTTCTCCAACTATCTGTTCTATCCATGCCTCTCACAAATTTATAAACCTCTAACAGGTTACCCCTCAGCCTCCAACATTAAGTGAAAACAAACCAAGTTTGTCCAATCTTACCTCATAGCTAATATCTTCCAAACTAGGCAACATCCTGGTAAACCTTTTCTGTATCCTCTCCAAAGCCTCCACATCCTTCTGGTAGTATGGCAAGCAGAACTGTACACAATACTCCAAATATGGCCTGACTTAAGTTCTATACAGCTGCAACATAACTTGTCAATTTTTATCTCTATGCTTTGACTGATAAAGGCAAGCATGCCATACACCTTTTTGATAACTTATCCACTTGCATTGTCACAAGTGTGGACCTGTATGCCTAGATCCCTGTGTTTGTTAATGCGTCTAAGGGTTCTGCCATTAACTGTATACTTCAGTCCTGTATTAAACCTTCCAAAATGCATCACCTTGCATTTGTTCAGATTAAATTCCATCTACATTTTCTCTGTCCAAGTCTCCAGCCTATCTATATCCTCTGGCAATCCTCCTCACAATCTGCAGCTCCCCCAACTCTTCTGTTGTCTACAAGATCACTGAGCAGACCACCTACATTCTCTTCCAAATCATTTATAAATGCAGGCAATGCAGAAATGATGTTTCCCTTGACTATGGGTCTTAAAAGCAGCGGACACAGGCTCAGAATATAGTAATTTAGGGCTGAGATAAGGAGCAATTTCCTCACTTGGAGATGTTGCAAGTCTCCATTTCTCCATACCGGAAGGCAATGGAAGTTCAGTCATTAAGTTGGTATAAGACAGAAATTGATAGATTTCTAATTACTAATGTCATCAAAGGGTATGAGATTGCCTGGGAATATGGTGCTAAGGTAGATGATCTGCCATAATCTAGAATGGTGAAGTAGAATTGAGAGTCTACTTCTATGTTCTGAACTCATTCATAAAATTCAAGGAAAAGAATTTAAAGGTTTTTGATATGAACCCAGGGATATCATTGTACCTCTTTAAAGGTTTCTCAAAAGCGACATGTTCTCATCAATGATTGAGAATTTCAGGGAAAAGCTCACAATTGAGGCGTTGATGATTAGTGGTATTAATGAGTAAATTGAATATAGTTTCGCAATTCAAAGACCAAATGGGAAAGATCATTTAACTGAATATTATTGGTTTTGCAATGAAGAGGACAGGCAGTGTTTCCAAGGGAACAGAACTATGATATTGGGGGAGATGGTAGTATAGTGGTAATGTCACTAGAATCTTAGATCAGAAGCCCGGGTCAGTGCTCTGGAGACGTGGGTACAATTTCAACCTCGTCATCCAGTAGAATTTAAATGCAATTAATCAAATTTGGAATTGAAAACTAGTCTAGAGGTACAAAGAAAAGGAGGTGCTTTGATTGAAAAACATAATATCCTGAGGAGTCTATTTTTAAATTAATTTGGGGATTGTGGGCATTGCTGGCTAGGACAACATTTATTGCCCATCAGTAACAAAAGAGTCAACCAGATTGGATGTGGGTCTCAAGTCACATGTAGGCCAGACCAGGGATGACAGATTTCCTTCACTTAAAGACTTTAGTGAACCAGATAGATTTTTATGACAATTGACAATGGTTACATAGTTATCATTAGGCTAGCTTTGGATTTCAGATTTTTATTGAATTCAAACGTTCTCAACTTCACCATTTTCCATGGTGGGATTTGACCCCATGTCCCGTGAACATTGGCCTGTGGTCATGGACTACTACTGCAGTGACATTACCACCGTACCACCACCTAACCCATTGACATCGTGAATGTTGAAATTATTTTTCCTCTTGCTAAAGAATCTTGAACTAGAGGTTGAGGGTCATCTATTTAAGACAGCGATGAGAAAAATTTTCTTGAAGTGTCATGAGTCTTTGGAACTCTTCCTCAAAAGGGAGAGTTTTTGAATATTTTTAACGCAGAAAGATTTTTGATAAGCAATAGGGTGAAAGGCTACCAGGGTAGGTCAGAATGAGGAGTAGCCAAATCAGTCATGAAGTTATTGAATGGCAGGCAGCTCAAAAGGATGCATGGCCTACTCCTGCTCTTAATCCAGATGTTTGTATGCAGTCTTATTAATGGATCATCAAACTATCATCATAATGGAAAGAAATTGGCCATCCTTATCTGGTCTAGCCTACAATATATGAGTTCAGACCTGTAGTGATGTGGTTGACCCTTTAATTGCTCTCTGAAATGGTCTAGCAGGCCACCCATTTCAAGGGATAAGCAAGAGTTGTCCAGATACCATGAATTTCCTTTTAAATCACCTCCACAAACTCCACTCTATTTCTGGTACCGGCTGAAATCCTCAGATCATAATTCAAGTAATGGCACTCCTGTGTAGATCATAATCAGATCAGAAGATCAGGCAATACACTGGTTTGTCTGATATTAACTATTGAATATGAATTCCATCTTTTCCAGGAAACACAAGTTGAGACTGATGTGCTGCCTGAAGAATTTAACAGGCAAGTTTATCACAAAAAAGTTAGCTGACTTGCTCCAACAACCAAGATAGTGGTACCAAGCTGGAGGTTCCAAGTTCAAATCTTAATCTGTTCCAAATTCCAAGTTTGGAGGTTGAGTTACACTGACTGTCCAAGCTCCTAACTGGGGAGACTTAACTCTGATACAGATGTCAAATGAGTGGGACTAGACTCTAATTCCCTTCCACTGTCAGTTCCTGCCCATATTCAAATGTATGGGGCTAATTGTTAATCTAGGTGGTCAACTGTTAAGAAAAAAAATTCAATCCCAGAGTTCATATTCCCGATAAGTCTTGCTACAGAGCTGCTTGAATTTAATCAGAGATAAAAGGTACTGCAGATGCTGGAGAATCCGAGATAACAAGGCGCGGGGCTGGATGAACACAGCAGGCCAAGCAGCATCATAGGAGCAGGAAAGCTTGACGTTTCGGGCCTAGACCCTTCATCAGAAATGGGGGACGGGAAGAGGGTTCTGAAATAAATAGGGAGAGAGGGGGAGGCTGATAGAGGATGGATAGAGGAGAGGATAGGTGGAGAGGAGGCAGACAAGTCGAAGAGGCGGGGATGGAGCCAGTAAAGGTGAATGCCATCCCCTATTCCCAATTCCTTCGCCTCCGCCGCATCTGCTCCCAGGATGAGACATCTCAGATGTCCTCATTCTTCAAGGACCGCAACTTCCCCCCCACAGTGGTCGAGAACACACTCGACCGTGTCTCCCGCATTTCCCGTAACACATCCCTCACGCCCCGTCCCCGCAATAATAACCAAAAAGGAATCCCCCTCGTCCTCACGTACCACCCCACCAACCTCTGGATCCAACGCATCATCCTCCGACACTTCCGCCATCTGCAATCAGACCCCACCACCAAAAACATTTTTCCCTCCCCACCCTTATCTGCCTTCCGGAGGGACCACTCCCTCCGCGACTCCCTTGTCTGCTCCACACTCCCCTCCAGCCCCACCACACCCGGCACTTTTCCCTGCAACCGCAGGAAGTGCTACACCTGCCCCCACACCTCCTCCCTCACGGCAATCCCAGGCCCCAAGAAGACTTTCCACATCAGACAGATGTTCACCTGCATATCTGCCAATGTGGTATACTGCATCCGCTGTACCCGTTGTGGCTTCCTCTACATCGGAGAAACCAAGCGGAGGCTTGGGGACCGCTTTGCAGAACACCTGTGCTCAGTTCGCAACAAACAACTGCACCTCCCAGTCGCAAACCATTTCAACTCCCCCTCCCATTCCTCAGACGACATGTCCATCCTGGGCCTCCTGCAATGCCACAGTGATGCCACCCGAAGGCTGCAGGAACAGCAAATCATATTCAGCCTGGGAACCCTGCAGCCCAATGGTATCAATGTGGATTTCACAAGCTTCAAAATCTCCCCTCCCCCAACCGCATCCCAAAACCAGCCCAGCTCATCTCCACCTCCATAACCTGTTTTTCCTCTCACCTATCCCCTCCTCCCACCTCAAGCCCCACCCCATCTCCTATCTACTAACATCATCCCGCCCCCTTGACCTGTCCGTCCTCCCTGGACTAACCTATCTCCTCCCTACCCCACTACCTACACTCACCTTTACTGGCTCCATCCCCGCCTCTTTGATCTGCCTCCTCTCCACCTATCCTCTCCTCTATCCATCCTCTATCCGCCTCCCCCTCTCTCCCTATTTATTTCAGAACCCTCTTCCCCTCCCCCATTTCTAATGAAGGGTCTAGGACCGAAACGTCAAGCTTTCCTGCTCCTATGATGCTGCTTGGCCTGCTGTGTTCATCCAGCCCCACGCCTTGTTATCTCTGCTTGAATTTAACTTTGGTTCGCAATTAAAAAAACACATTATGATGTTATTTGTTATATCATTGATTGAAAAGTTTTCTGCACACTGGCTTATGCTTTTTATGAAATAACATTAAATAAATATAATCAATACTTTGAATAATAAATGTCTGCATATGTATTATCCATATTTTAGTGTAAAATAAAATGTATAAACCATAACAATGAAATCAGAACAGGTATTTCAAGTGGGGGAGTTAGCAACATGACAAGTACAATGTCATCTTTTGTACCAAAAATTTCTTAAATGATTAGTGATGGGAAATTGTACCAAGTTTTACTTATTTACATCAAAGACCCATATCTGCTTTGAAATTAGTTATGTTGTACTCCAACATAATGCGATCTTCAGCAGCAGGTGGTGATGAAGGGAACTGAACAGTTAACCAGGTCTTCCACCAGCTTGTTGCTACAGTGAGGGAGGGCAGTTGAAGCAGTTGAACAGACTCCCCCATGAAAAGAAAGGGTGCCTTGGTGGGGAGAGGGAAGTTGGGAAGTGGGAGCAGGCAGACAAAGGAATTGCTCGTTCCAGTGTAACCTACATGGTCATTCCATATATATGATGTAAATAATTTCTTGTTTATCATTAATTTCCCTTTGTGTTTTGTAATGGCTTGACGTCAGTGGAATAAAGAATCCTTACTCTATTATCTTCTGGCTGCCTTTGTGTTCAGATCTCACGTTACATTTGCAATATAAGAGAAATTCCTGGGTTTTTTTTTCTAACATTCCATATAAGTAAGCATCCCAGTTTTGAAATCAGGTTTTTACTGAGTCATTTGATTTCACCTGGGATGACAGTTAGGGTACTACAAATGACCTCAACACCTCTGGACTCCAGAAGGGTGAAAAGGGTTTCAGTTTAGAGAGCCATTCCTGATGCTTTCCATTTATCCCTGTTTGAAAGATGCATGTGTGCACTTTCAGAGAGGACAGGATTGCAATAGGCTGTGGTGATTTGACAGTCGAGTAGACTGATGATATGCCTAGACTCATGCATTGAGAATGAGCACTTACAGGAATTATTGGAGCCTCAAAGACCAGTGCACCAGCAACTGGCAATGTCACCTGTGTAAACTTCTATTTCCTATTTCTACAGTTATGACAGCATAGTCTCAGATCCTGCCAACATCTCTGAAATAACTGAAGTCACCGACAACATTGAAGAACAGGTAATATTACAATATTTTGTAAATATGGAATTGCTCCACAATATATAGTTGCAGAGTTCCTTACTATAGAGATATAAAGAATGGAAGATAGTCTCTGAGTAGTGAGCTGATTGAAATTTAATTCTAGCTGCATTGCTAACACACCAGCAGGTAGCAGGTGTATGGGAAAACCATCACTAACTACCAGGTTTCCGTTCAAGTTGCACATCATCTTAACTTCAAGGTATATCACTATTCCTTCTTCATCATTGGCCAAAATCTTGCGACGTATTAACTAACAGCACACTGGGAACACCTTCACCACACTGCAGCTACTCAAGAGGTGGCTTACCACCATCTTGTCGAGGACAACAAATGCTGGCCTTGCTAATGATGACTACATTCCATACGATAAAGCCAATCTTGTGAAAATGCTCTTGCAGCCAGATGGATATGTGACAATGGTAAGGAACTGGCCAATCTACTTGTGGGTACCAAAGGAATACCACTGAAAGATGAGGGAGATATGCTTCCATAGCCAATGATAATAGCTAAAATTGCCTACCATTCCATCAGACTGGTGTGACCTTTGTGACCATACTAAAATCAAGGAAATTTTGGAAGATGAAAGAAAGACTTAATTTACATTGTGGCTTTCTTGATTAAAGAATGTCCTGAAACACTTCACATTCAATGAAATACTTATTAGGTACAATGAAGATCTTTGCAGCAACCTCTTTACAAAGCCCAGGATGCTGGCTATTGGGTCGAGGAAATATATTCTTTTTCTTTCTGTCTGTTAATTACTTTAAGTTCCTCACTCTTGGTCCACCATTATTTCTGGTATGTCATTTCTGTTTCCTGCTATAAAGACAGTACAAACAATGTTTGTTCAATGTCTCTGACATTTCCTTATTTCTCAATATAATGTCTCCTGTCTCAGCTGCTAACAGACCAGCGATTAGTATTGCTAAATAAGATCTGAAAGGACTGCGGATGCTGTAAATTAGGAACAAACACAGAAGTTGCTGGAAAAGCTCAAGAGGTCTGGCAGCATCTGTGAAGAAGAAATCAGAGTTAACGTTTCGGGTCCAGTGACCCTTCCTCAGAACTGATGGTAGCTGGGCAAGCGTCGGCTTGTATGCAGAAAATATGGAGGGGGTCGGACAGGGAGTAAACGATAGGACAGAGCCCGAAGAGATAGAACAGTGATTGGATAGACAAAGGAGTTGATAACAATCTGGCTAGGAGGGTGAATAGTTGTTAATGGGGACTGTTAGTGACTAACAATTGGTAGTGTGTAATGGCAGGCTATGTGATAACAAGGTCTGGTGTGTGGGGTAGGGGGCTAAGACATGGGAGAGTTTAGGCCCTAAAATTATTGAACTCGACATCGAGTCCAGAGGGCTGTAGGGACCCCAAGCAGAAAATGAAGTGTTGTTCTTCTAGCTTGTGTTGAGCTTCACTGGAACACTGCAGCAAGCCAGAGACACAGCTGTTTTGCTACTCTGTTTTTGCATTACAATCTGTATTTTGTTTCTTGCTAGTTTATTCTCATTGTTTTTTCTTTTTATGCCTCTTGTTAGAATCTGATATTACAAACGGATTACTTTTGCTGTTGAAACTTTAGTTCTTAGTGGAATTTTGGCTCACAGTTTGAAGTCTGAACTTGGGATGCTTTGATACATCAGAGTCATGGAAATTTTCCTGGACACTAGTTCCAGGCTGTAGTTCCAGGAACCAATCATATCCCTTCAGTTTAATAGTTAAGTTTGGGTCCGTAATTAGGGACAGGAATCTGTGACTGCAAGTGAAGCAGACAAGGGGATCCAGAAGTTTACACGAGACAAAGCTTTGACCATGCAGTTATCCAGAGGTATCAAAGTTCTTGCAGCTTTGGGGACAAGAGAAGGGAGAATAAGCAGGTTGACCTTTGCACCATAGTACAGAATTCAAGTGGGGGGGATTAAAAGGAATGTAATTTTAGTAGGAAACAGTATAGTTATAGGGACAGATGTAGTTCTCTGTAGCAGAGTCCTGAAGACCACATTTGCCTGCATCTCTTTGGGTTGGAGAAGTATTTGGGCTGGCAGGGGAAGGATCCATGTGATCACCAACAACAAAGGTAGGACTAAGAAGGAGGTTTAATTAAGCGAGTTTGGGCAGGTTGAGGCTAAATCAGAAAACAGAACAAGGTAATAATCTCTGAATTACTACCTGAGCCATAGCAAATTGCTATAGTATAATCAAGGTTAGAGTATGGAATGCCTTAAAGACAGGAACGGGAGAAATGGGTTTCATTCATGAGCTACAAGGATCAGGCCTAGGGAAAGAAAGGATAGGATAACCTGGACCATACTGGTACCAGTATCTTGGGAAATCGGATAACTAGGAGTGGAGAGAGGACTTCAAACTAAATAGTCAGGAGTAGGGTCACAAGAGGGCAGCCATGGAAAGTTAAGAGGAAGGGCAAGACATTATTGCAGGATAATGATACAGAGAATTATGACCAGAGTATGACATGAGGCACAGAGCTTACAAAAATAGATGTACACGAGTAAATCAAGTCAGAGTAAGTAAACGTGATAAAAAGACTGAAGCAAAAGCTATTTAGCTGAATGCTTGCAGCATTTGTTATAAGAAGCAAGAATTGATAGCATGAATAGTAATAAATGATTATGATATAATATCCATTACAGAGACGTGGTTCTCATGAGCCACGGCTGGGATCCAAATATTCAATGGTATTTTTCATTTTGGAAGAATATAGTAAATAGTTGGGGTAGTTCTGCTAATAAATGATGAGATCAAATGATGTTGATTTAGAACTTGACGATGTAGAATCAATTTGGATTGAGATAAATATCAAAGGAAAATCTAGAACTGAGTGCACACTTTAAAAGTAAGAACCCACCCATTTAAGATGGATATGTGGAACCTTTTCTCTCAGAGTCATCAGTCAGTGGAATTCTCTTCCTGAGCGAGCAATGGAGGTTGGGTCATTGAATATATTCAAGGCTGAGTTAGTTCGATTTTCTGGTTCATTTATGGGGTGTGGGCTTCATTGGCTGGGCCAGCATTTATTGCTCATCTCCAGCTGCCTTTAAGAAGGTGGTTGAGAGCTGCAGTAAATTTGATTTAATTAGACCCTCAATGCTGTCAGGTTGGAAGTTCCAGGATTTTGACCCAGTGACACTGAAAGAAAGGTGATACATTTACAAGTCAGAATGGTGATTGACTTAGATGGAAAATTGCAGATAGTGGTGTTACTATGTGTCTGTTGTCCTTGTTTTTCTAGAAGGCAGTGGTTGTGGATTTGGAAGGTGCTGCCTAAGGAATCTTCATGAATTTCTGCAATGCATCTTGCACATGATACACTCTGCTGTGAGGGTGCATCAAAGGTGGAAAGAGTGAATATTTGTGGATGTGGCACCAATTAAATGGGATGCTTTGTCCTGGATCTTGTACAGCTCCCTAAGTGTGGTTGGAGCTACACTCAGCCTAGAAAGTGGTCGTGGTGATGGGGGGTGGGGGGTCACACTCCCAAGTTGTGCCTTGTACGTGAGGGACAAGTTTCGTGGAATTATGAGTTGAGTTTCTCACTGTAAAGTTCCTAGCTTCTGGAATTTGATTGCCAAGGAACTCAAGGGTTATGGGGGCAGGCAGAAAAGCAGAGTTAATGCCCTATGATCCACTGACTAGTGGAATAGGTTTGACGTGCCAAATAGCTTAATCCTATTTCTTATGGTCAGGTGCAAATTAACAAAGTCGGGGAACCGCAGCTTAATCCTGGTTGTAAAGGATGATTGAAAGAGAAATAATGTGAAAGTATCTTGGCTCAGAAAATGACAAAACCGTCAACGTGCGAGTGGAAATAAGAAATACTGTAACAGGAAGCAGGAAGTACTGGTCACATTAGTTCACAGTACTCCTTGTAGAAAAAAATTTGGAATTAAAATCTAGTCTCAGTAATAGTGACCATAACCATTGTCAATGATTGTGAAAGCCCATTTGATTTGCTAGAGTCCTTTCAGGAAGGAAATCTGCTATCCTTACTTAGGCAGACCAACAGGAATGTGGTTGCCTTCAACTGCTCTCAGAAAACTCCGAGCAAGCCACTTATTTCAAGGACAGTTAGAGATAGGCAACAAAAACAAAAGAAAAGCTAAAGGATCCCAAACCCACAACCAATAAAACTAACGTAATATACAAAATACCATGCAAGGACTGTGAAAAACATTACATAGGCCAAACTGGAAGAAAACTGACAATAAGGATACACGAACACCAACTAGCTACCAAAAGACACGACCAACTCTCACTGGTTTCAGTATGTACAGACAAAGAGGGACATGAATTTGACTGGAACAACACATCCATAATAGCACAAGCCAAACAGAGACATGCCAGAGGAATTCCTGGAGGTCTGGCATTCCAACCAAAACTCTATCAACAAACACACTGAACTGGACCCGATATATAAATCATTGAGAAACAGAATCGGAAGTGATGCCAACCACCCCAGCAAACTGAGGCATGTTTAACTGAAGCATCCTTAAACACAGGTGAAGTGCCGGAGGACTGGAGAATTGCTAA
>JAHRHZ010000092.1:3197941-3230885 GCA_024137785.1 Ginglymostoma cirratum | reverse complement strand
TGGAGGGCCGAAGGGCCTGTTCCTGGGCTGTAAGTTTTCTTTGTTCTCTTTGTTCTTTGTAAATAACAATGGGGACAGAACACCAATGCTTCACTGGAGGTGCACTGACGATGTTGCCTAGTAAGGGTGACAACGTCTGTAATCAAACACACCGGCTCGGCGAGCAAGTGTACAACCTCAAAAACTGGCCTTGCCATGGATGCCCACATTCTATGAAAGAATTTATTTTACAATTTAGGTTTAAGCTGAGTGAGGAGAGCTTTAAAAGGGACCTAAGGGGCTTTCATGCAGAGATGCCGTGTGTATGGAATGAGCTGCCAGAGAAAGTGGTGGATGCTGGAATAGGAAGGGTTTAGAGAGATATGGGCCAAATGCTGGCAAATGGGACTAGATGAATTTAGGATATCTGGTCAGCTGGACGAGTTAGACCGAAAGGTCTCTTTCTGTATTAAACAACTCTATCGCTATTAAGAGGTTAAGAAGGTTTAAGCTGTGATGCAGTGAAAGCTAAGAACGCAGGCAGCAGGCACACCATCATGTGTCAGTCCACCGGCAGCACTGTGATGAAGTTGGCCATCACTTCCGCTGCAGGCAGCAAGAGTTTCAAGCTTTGTATGATGGCCTCTGCTGTGCTGTATCTGGAGTCTTCCACATGCTTGGACAGTAGCTCAAGGCTGTTTTGGAAGGCCTGCCAATGTCCCAAGCATCTCAGCGACTGTGTTCATCAGTGTTCTCTTGCAGGTCACCGTATTATCTGAGTTCACTGCATCAGAATTATTCAACGCAGAAATTGTGAAAATGAGATGGTCAGCTTAAACCTATGCCTGGCACTAACACTCCATTACGGACCAAAAATAGAGTTTTATAATAAGATTTGACAAACCAGAGTAACTTCAAAAATCACATACAAAAATGTAATGTTAATCATTAATCCTTTCTCTTGTAGGACTTGCAGACACAACGTGAAGGTAACATATTAGTTGATGTCATTAACAGGTAAGTGTTTCATAACTTCAAATCACAGTTGAATTGATAAAAGTGCTGCCACAATGAGTTGTGAATAATATGATCAGGTAGCAAAGCCTCAAGCTTGGTTTCTACTTTCATCCAATTCATTCACCTCAGGTTGGATAAAAATTGTGCAGTACAATAACTTTTAGTGCATCTGTGATTCCTTGCCCCTGGCACTTCATTGTACACATCAGAATGGCAACTTTACATTTTTTCCAGTGGTTCTGTGTCCTGTTTATAGTATCAAGAAAGGAACATTATACAAGTGCAGCCTGATCAGTCCTGTACAAGTTTAAGATAATTTTACTTTTGAATTATGTTTCCCTTGAGACAAATCCCAAATCTTTTACAAGTATTTTTGATTCTATTAACAATAGAACTTGTGATGCTGCTTTTAATGATTTGTTCATCTGTGGCCCTTAGATTCCATTTCATTTTAACTGTATTAAGTTTCTTGTTTTCTAAGCTAGAGATTACTTTTCTACTTTTTCTCTCAAAGTGAATCATCTTGCACTTACCTTTGTCAAAGTTCATTATGCCACGTCACTCAATCTGCAAATTAGTGCAAGTGCTGATGAGAAGGTTAATTTATTTGTTTAATTATTTAGTGTATTATTTGTAATTTTCTTTAAGTAATCATAGAATCTTAGAAGCGCCTTCAGGAAATACATTGTGCCAAACTTTTAAAAAGACACAGTTTAACAAAGTAATTTCATGAAATGGTCTTGTGTCTACTCTCTGGTTTGTACTGAGAGACCTAACTTCAGGTGGGCTGTCTTTGGCCTCCAGCCAGGAAAAGTCCTGTTTCTACTAATTATCCAGTGTCAGAAGGTATATGGAAGGATGTCAGGTGCTGATAGGATAAGGCTAGATTGTTAAACCTCCTAACCTTTTATCAATTAACACGTTGACACCCATCACCTTGGCACACATCTTGTGAATGATCAGTGAGCAGGAGGTGCTGGAGGAATTCTGTCCTGGACACCATCAGTGCCTTGAAACCAGAATGGCAGGGGGAAAAGAATGGCATATTTGAACCAGAGGAACTGCTGAACCTTTCCATATTTCCACAGTTATGACAATGTGTATACTCAGCACTACACCATGCCTGTCACCGACTCATCTGATGTGGAGGACAGAAACAAAGAAGAGGTAAAAATATGTATAATTTATGTGATATGTTTGTGAAAGTGACTTTGCACAGAACATTTTTGTATGTGTGCTGTCAAGGCTCAATATGTAGCACATAACTCGTTGATTTAAGACCATCAAGATACTTGCATCCATGTCACTGAAGAATCCACATAAATATGGCACTTCTCATTTGGTAAACTTCATATTCCGTCACCATTAATAATAATGAATGGAATCACTTGTTGTTACTGTTCTGTAATACTACCATGAAATGACAAATCCCAGAATTGCCTGAGTGTCTATTGCAAACATTTGCGATGTAATTGGAAGTAATTTCAATTTCAGGTGATGTCAGATTAGCTGTCTGTCATGAAACTTTTCCTACAGACTTTCTTGAAACATATATAATGGGAGGCTACTCCAATATTGATCATTTTACACTGTTGCCCAAATCATATTGTCTGCTGTGCACTGATATTCTGAACTGTCCTTAAAGGGACTTCAGGGCAAGAAAAAATTGACAGACATTTCTTCAATTATTTTTCTTGACGTGCAATCTGCTACTGCAAACCAGTTGCAACTTGTAGAATAACAATTCTTTCTGAATAGTCAGTTTCTGGTAGGTTCCACCCATCTGCATTTGTTCAAGAGAATCTTGGTGTTGTTATCAGGATTATTCTAGTGAACTAACGCAGCTCAGAGAAGAATAAAAGTTGTTGGAGACGAGTTTTTAAATATATATATATATACATATACACACATACATATATATATACATATATTCATTCTATGGGAGGACTGTTACAAACATGATGCAGGGCTGCCTTAGTGCCCATTAATCGTAAAATTGTTGCCACTTATTAAACCCTTCACATTACCTGATGAAAGCCATCTTGGAAAATCTGACACCAATATTATCAGTTAGTAGGAATCCTAACTTTAATCCTAAATTAAAGAGAGTTGAGACTGGACATAAGGTAACAGCAAAACATTAATGGAAAAAGGAAAACTAATATTGATGATAAATGATGGAGGACTGAGTATAAAATTGAGAGATTTTCCTCAGCACCAGCTGAAGTGATTGATGATAACTGGACTATAACACTCATCTCAGGAACACAGTCAGTTTAAAAGAAAGCTAACCAAACCAGTATCTGTCAATACTGCCCTGTATTAATTGCAGAATGATTGCAAGTTCCATCTGTTACAGGACATGCAGGCAATAGAAGAGGCTAATCTGATGGTTCAGTTCATTGATGGGTAAGTTTACCATATATTCAAATTACAATAGGCTTAAGAACAATATTCAGCCATATGGACCTCGTTGTCCCAGGGTCAATCTTACTTAGCTGATGAGAGCTTTTTACTTTGTTTGTTCCTCATGGGTATTGCTGGTTAGGCCAGCATTTGTTATCTATCCCTAATTTTCCTGGAGAAGGTGGGGGTGAGCTGCTTTCTCAAATAACTGCATCGTTTGGGTTAGGGACACCCGTAATTCTCTTAGGAAGGGAATTCCAACATTTGGATTCAGCAATAATGAATGAACAGCAATATAGTTCAAAATCAGGATGGGGTGTAACTTGAAGGGAATTTACAGTTGGTGGTGTTCTCATGAATCTGCTGCCCTCGTCCCTCTAGCTGGTGGACACTGCAGATTTGGGAGGTGCAGTGTAGAGCTTTTGGTGAGTTACTACAGTGTATCTTGTAGTTTGGACACATTTCTGCCATTGTGCATCGGTGGTGAAAGGAGTGAATGTTGGATACAATGCCATGGAAGTCAGCTGCTTTTCTGGATGCAGTTCAGTTTATTGACAATTGTTGGAGCTGCACGATCTAGGCAAGTGGACGGCATTCCATCACACTCTTGACTTGTGTCTTATAGATATTGGATGGACACTGGGAGATAGAAGGTGAAATAGTTACCACAAGATTCCGAGCCTTTGAGCTACATTTGTACCAAATATTTATATTACTGGCCCAGTTCAGTTTCTGGTCTCGACTAGCCCCTAGGATGGTGATAGTGGGGAACTCAGCAATGATAATGCCATTGCATGTCAAAGGGTGCTGGTTAGATTTTCTCTTGTTGGATATGATCATTGCTGTGGCATTTGTGTATACAAGTGTTGTTTGCTACTTGTCAGCCCAAATGTAGATATGGTCCACATGTTTCTGCATTTGGACATGGACTGCTTCAGTATTTGGGAAGTCACGAATGGTGTAGAACATTGAACAATCATTAGCAAACATCCCCACTTCAGATCTTATAATGGATGGAAGGCCATTGATGAAGCAACTGAAGGTGTTGAACCAAGGACACTACACTGAGGAACTTCTGCAGTGATGACCTGTGGCTGAAATTATTGACCTCCAAGAATCACAACCATCTTCCTTTCTGCCAGGTATGACACTGACCAGTGGAGAGTTTTCCCTTTGATTTTCATTAATTCCAGTTTTTTCTGGGGCTCTTTAAGACCACACCTTAATTCAGTCTTTGTATCAAAGACTGCCACTCTCACCTCATCTGGATTTAAGCTCTTTTGTCCATGTTTGCTCACAACTTGTAACGAAGTTAGGAACCAAATGGCCATGGTGGAACCCAGACTGTCAGTGAGCAGGTTATTCCTTTGCAAATACTGTAGAGAGCACTGTTGACAACCCCTTCCATCACTTTGCTGATGATCAAGAATAAACTGATGGTGTGGTAATTGGCCAGTTTAGGACATACCTGAACACTTTTCAATACGTCAGATGCCAGTGTTGTAGCTGTACTGGAACAACTTGGCTAGAGGTACAGCTAAATCTGGAGCACAAGTCTTTGGTACTATTGCCTAAATGTTGTCAGGGCCTTTGAGGTATCCAGTGTCTTCGGGAGTTTGTTGATATTATGTGGAGTGAATCAAATTGGGTGAAGACTTTCATCTGTGATGCTGGAGGCCAAGGTGGATCAGCAACTCGACATTTCTGATGAAAATAATTTGGTCTCATCTTTTGCAGTGTTGTGCTGGGTACCCCCAGCATTGACGTTGCAGATATTTGTGCAGCTCCTACCTGTCAGTTGTTTAATTGTCCATCACTATTCATAACTGGATGTGACAGAACTGCAGAGCTTAGAGCTGATCTGTTGGTTGTGGAATTGTTTAGTTTTGTCTTTTGCTTGCCGCTTCTCCTGTTTGGCATGCAAGTAGTCCTGTTTTGCTGCTTTGCCAGGTTGACACCTAATTTTTAGGATATGCCTGGTACTGCTTCTGGCATGCCTCCCTGCACTCTTCATTAAAGCAGGTTGATCTCCTGACTTGATTGGAATGGTAGAGTTGGATATCTGCTGGACCATGTGACTGTAACCTGATGCTTCTGATTGCCCATAGTGCCTTATGGATGCATAATTTTGAGTTGTTACATATGATATTTGGCATGATGGTAGTGTCAGCACAGTACAATGAAAAGCATCCTTAGTGTGTGGATGGGACTTGGTATCTGTGTCTACTGCATTGTCATTGTAGAGAGAATCATGGATAGACACATCTGTGACAGGCAGATTGGTGAGGATGACAAACTGAGCAGGTCTGGCAGCACGTTTGGAGAGAGAAACAGAGTTAATGTTTTGAAACTGATATAATTTTCTTCAGTACTCAGGGCAAGCTTAGGATCAGATTTTTCCTCCACCACAGGCCACAGACCCTGTCCAGCAGCTGCATCCTTTAGGACCTGGCCAGCTCAGTCATTAGTGGTGCCACCAAACTACACTTGGTGATGGACATAGAGGTCGTCCACTCAGTAAATCGCCTGTTCTTGTCACCCTCAGTGTTTCTCCAAATGGTGTTCAACACAGAGGAATAGTGATTTATTGGACAAGGGCTGGAAGTACAATAGTTACGATGGTTATCACGTGGAGATTTCCTTGCTAATATTTATCTGATGCCATAAAACTTCATGGGGTATGGAGTCAATGTTGAGGATTTCCATGCAGCTCCTACTGACTGTACACCCGTGTGCAGCCACAGCTGTCAGCTAGACAGGACCTACTCCAGGATGGTGGTGGTCAGAAACATTGTCTATAAAGTATGATTCTAGATCAGTCAAGGATGGCAGATTTTTTTCCCTTTCTGGTTAGTGAATCAGTTGAAATTTTACAACAGTCAATAAAGGTTACATAGTTGGACTAACCTTTGATTCCGAATAGAATTAGAGAGTCATACAGCACACATCCAGTCCTTCCATCCAACTCGTCCATGCTAACCAGGCATCCCAGTCTGACCTAGCATTTACCAGCATATGGCCCATACCTCTCTAAACCCTTCCTATTCATATACCCATCCAGATGCCTTCTAAATGTTGTAATTGTGCGCACCTCCACCATTTCCTCTGACAGCTCTTTCCATACATGCATTAACCGCTGCATGAAAAAGTTACCCCTCAGGTCCTTTTTAAATCTTTCCCCTCTCACTTCAAACCTATACCCTCTAATTTTGGACTCCCCTACCCTGGGGGAAAAAAAAACCTTATCTGTTCACTCTATCCATACCCCTCATGATTTTATAAACTTCTATCATACCACCCCTCAGCCTCTATTGCACCAGGGATAAAAACCCAGCCCATTCAGCCTCTCCTTATAACTTAAACCCTCTACTCCCAGCAACATCCTTGCAAATCTTTTCTGTACCCTCTCAAGTTTAACAAATTCATCACCTGCCATAGTAGGATTCAAACCCATCTACCCAAAACCTGGGGCCACTGCTTACTAGTCCAGTTATATTTGCACTATGCCTCAACCTCCCCCATTGGTACTAACAGTTGGGAAGAGGTGCTGACTGCTTATATTTATTATTATAGGTTTGTTTAAAGCTGTGTGTTTGCATTATAAGGAGTTGGACTCAAATTTGTTGTGTTCCCTTGGAGGAAAAGACCATCCATCAATTTGTCTACAATTTATAATTTAATCCAGTCATTGTCAAACATGCTCCAAAGCTCTCAGAGTTCACAATATTGTTTTCAAAGAACTGACAGGACTGATTTGCCAGGTTAGCAGTGCACATAATGTTCACATTCTCAAATCCAATCCAAAAAGTTGAGACAGGGTGAAATATGAGGAAGAAAATTCCAATTGTTGAGATGTTGCTGGACAAGGGCCAGGGTAGGTCAACTTAGCTTATGAAGATGGGTGAATGTCAGTTGCTGCAAATTGGAATACATGCAGCCTAATTTAGATGAGGTAGGGTGGCACAGTAGTTAATACTGTTGCCTCACAATGCCAGGTCCCAGGTTTGATTCCAGCCTCAGGTAACTGTCTGTGTGGAGTTTGCACATTCTCCCGTATCTGTGTGGGCTTCTTCGGGTGCCTCAGTTTCGTCCCACATGCCAGAGATATGCAGGCTAGGTGGGCTTAGCCATGGGAAATGCAGGATTACAGGGACAGGGTAGGGGGGTGAGTCTGGGTGGGATGCTCTTTGGATGTTCAGTGTGGACTCAATGGACTGAATGGCCTGCTTCACAATGTAGGGATTCAATGAATCCTCTATGATTCAAGTTCATTGAGGGTCAAACATGGAGGCTGACCAGGAGAATGTTGGAATAATCAAAACTGGCAAATAACAAAAATCAAAACTCTGTGACTTTGGTCTTGGCTCCACCCTCTGCAACTGGATCCTCAGCTTTCTGACCCACAGATTGCGATCAGTGAAAATAGGTAACTGCACCTCCTCTACAATAACACTCAACACTGGAGCCCACCCTACTGTACTCCCTGTACACCCACGACTCTTTTGTCCATTCTGAACAAACGCCATCTGCAAGTTCGCTGATGACACCACCATAGTGGGATGGATATCTAACAACGACAAGTCAAAATACAGAAGGGAGATAGAGGGCTTGGTAACATGATGCAATGAAAACAACCTCTGCTCAACGTCGGTAAAACTTAAGAACTGATAATTGACTTCAGAAAGAAAGGGGAGAACATGCCCCCACCTACATCAACGGAACATCAACAGGTTGAGAAGGTGGAGAGCGTTAAATTCCTCAGAGTGACAATAACTGACAACCGGTCCTAGACTTCCCAAGTAGATGCGACAGTCAAGAAGGCACAACAAAGCCTCTTCTTCCTCAGGCGGCTCAGGAAGTTTGGCATGTCCACAAGGAGACTCACCAACCTCTCCAGATGCACTATTGAAAGCATACTGTCTGGGTGCATAACTGCTAGGTATGGCAACTGCTCTGCCCAGGCCTGTTAAGAAACTACAGAAGGTGGTGTGAACAGCCCAAAGGATCTTGCAAGCCAATGTTCCATCCGTGGACTCCATTTATATGGCTCGCTGCTGCAGAAAGGCTGCCAACGTAGGGTGGACAGTGAGAGTCTTTTTCCTAGGATGATGATGTCGGCTAGTACGAGGGGGCATAGCTGCAAATTGAGGGGTGATAGATTTAAGACAGATGTCAGAGGCAGGTTCTTTACTCAGAGAGTGGTAAGGGCGTCGAATGCCCTGCCTGCCAATGTAGTTAACTCAGCCACATTAGGGGCATTTAAACAGTCCTTGGATAAGCATATAGATGATGATGGGATAGTGTAGGGGATGGGCTTAGATGAGTTCACAGGTCGGCGCAACATCGAGGGCCGAAGGGCCTGTTCTGCGCTGTATTGTTCTATGTTCTAACATCATCAAAGAACCATCCCACCCCAGTAATGATCTCCTACAATCTCTTCCATCAGGTAAAAGATACAGAAGCCTGAACACATGCATGATCAGGTTCAGGAATGGCTTCTTTCCGGCCATTATTAGACTATTGAATAGACTGCTTAGCCTCAAATAATGCTGATCTTGCTAACGTTGATCTTGCCTAGCGCACGCCCTGTGCAATGTAACCTGTATGCTTCCGTCTAAGACTCTTTGATCTGTACATCCTTGCTTACTATGGTCTGCCTGTACTGCTCATAAACAAAGCTCTTCATTATACTTCTGTACATGTGACAATCAATCAATTAATGTAAACAGAATGTTATACATGTTGCTAGGCTTACAAAGCACTCCAGTTTCTTTAGGGAGAACAAGCCCAGTTTGTTCAGCCTCCCCAAGTAATTGAAGTCTTTCATCCTTGATGCCATTCTAGTAGGTTTTCTCTGCATTTTCGTTAAGGCTTTGACATCCTTCTTAAAGTGTGTTGGCAGAACCAACTCTAGTTGAAGCCTAAGCAGTGTCTATAAAGGTTAGTATGTCTATACTAAAGTCAAGAATCCTGCAAGACTTTTAACAGCTATCTCTACTTGTCCAAACAAGTCATGTGCACAAACTTAGTTGCTTATAACCACAGGTATTTCTGCTCATGCACCACTCTTTTAAAATTACACCATTTGGTTTATATTTTCTCTCCTCATTATTCCCATTATATTGCACCAACCACCGCCCCCATTGCCCCCAAACCCAGCAATTTAGACTCACTCCTCCGAAGTCCTCACCTATTCCCCCTTTAACTTCTTCCCCACTCTGCCAATCCTCGTTCCTCGTCTTCTCCAGCAACAAAACAGCTAGGAGGAGATGTGTTTCTAGCCACTGCTCCAACGAGGTGCCTGTGCAGCTACATACGAGGTGTATATGGTCCCAGTTGAGCTTGGCTCCCATATGGAAGCGCGTGGGCAGAAGAATGGCTGTTAGGCCACACTTAGTAAAATAACATGCATTGGTCCTGAGTTAGGGAAGAAAAAGAATCAGTCCCTTCTCTTGATTGTGATCAAACCATCTACCTCCACTAGAATATGGAGCATGACAATTTGGGTAATGCCAGGATCAGCATCAGTTGTATTGTTTACCTTCCTCTCACACACACATGAAAAATTGTCATTTGATAAGGTGCCAAAGCAAAGTATATCCATGGAATTGGATCCTAGTATGGCCTATGCTTCGGGAGAGAGGAGAAATCCAACATGATAAGTTTTAAAATTAGTTTGTGCTTGGGATATCCTTGAATGAAAGATTTTATTGTCCATCTTCAGTCACCATTAGTGTCGTGAGATTGGTGTTACATTTTGGTCAAACCAGTTTGGATGACAGGCTTCCTTACCTCCATGGTCATTTATTTGTGTTAGTCCAGAAATACAGATTTTGGAGTTCATGTTCATACAGTCCTCAAACTGCTATGGTAACTATGATGTATAATAATTTTGAATGTCACAAAGCAGGATGGAGGGGCGGGTGGTGTTGAGGAAATGAGGAGGCTGCAGAAGGACTTGGACAGACAAGGAGAATGGGCAGTGAAGTGGCAGATGGAATACAGCGTAGGAAATTGTGAGGTTATACACTTTAGTAGGAGGGGTGGATTAGTTTATAAAAGGAGAAAGCCTTCGGAAATTTGAAGCACGAAGAGACTTCGGAGTTCTAGTTCAGAATTCTGATAAGGATAACATGCAGGTTCATTTGGCAGTTAGGAAGACAAATGCAATGTTAGCATTCATTTAAGAGGCTTAGAATACAACAGCAGGGATGTACTGCTGAGGCTGTATAAGGATCTGATCAGACCACATTTGGAATATTGTGAACAGTTTTGGACCCCTATCTAAGGAAGGATGTGCTGGAGATGGAGAAGGTCCAGAGGAAGTTTTCAAGAATGATCCCGGGGATGAAGGTCTTGTCAGATGAGGAGTGTTGAGGTCACTGGGTGTGTATTCAATGGAGTTTCGAAGGATGAGGGGGAATCTGATTGAAACTTACGGAATGCTGAGAGGTCTAGATAAAATGAATGTGGAGAAGGTGTTTCCACTAGTCCATGAGTGGATCTCTTTAGAAAAGAGATGAGGAGGAATTTCTTCAGTCAGAGCGTGGTGAATCTGTGGAACTCTTTGCTGCAGAAGGTTGTAGAACACAAATCATTGAGAATATTTAAGACAGAGATACAATCATTCCCCTGTATCCGCTAGGATTCTGTTCTTGAGAACCCCGACGAATGATGAAATTCACGAGTGCAGAGCCCATTTAAAACTAGATTAAAAATCATGGGTATTAATTTTTGTTGTTACTTAGTTTTTGGTACGAATAGAAGATTCATGATTCCTGATTTTGCAGATACACAAGATTTACTGTAGATAGGTTTTTAATTAGTAAAAGATCAGGTGTTGTGGGGAGATGGTAAGAAAATGGGGAGATGCTAGGAAAATGGGTTTGAGAAATGTATTAGCCACAAATCGAATGGTGAAGCAGACTCGATGGGTCAAATGGCCTTAATCTGCCCCTATATATTATGGTCTTCCTTATTTTCACAGTTATCACATGACATTCTCAGATGAATGCAACTTCAGCACCTCCGATGTAGCCCAAAAGGCAGACACAGAGAGTGAATATGAACAACAGGTGAGAATTATCTTTTAAAACTGTTTGTGTGGCATTGTGAAATGAGAAGACCATTTTCATAAGAAAATTAATCAAAACCACCACTATTTACAGGTTAATATGGTGGGGCTGTTTTTGAGATTTGGCAAACTGTAGAAATACAAACTTCAAGTACTGAAACTACCAATGATTGTATGCAGCAACTGCAACTGACCATGTTTCATGTTAATGCTAAAAAATGCCTTAGTCCAGTACACTAGAGACAGGGACAAAAACAGAAGTTGCTGGATAAGCTCAGCAAGTCTGGCAGCATCTGTTCAGAGAAATCAGAGTAAACGTTTCAGGTTCCGTTGACAGCCAGTATTAGTAACAATTTTCATGCAGCAGAGCTAATAAACGTCTCTCTGATTTGTTATTTTGCACACTATAATGATCAGTAAGCGCAACTCATCTATCGTTAATTTATGAATGTTCACTTGATTACATGTTACTCAGTGAATCACAGTCCAAATATCAGTGGTTAAAATGTTGGGGTAAGGTGAGGTTGTGGGATCAGAGCCTAACTCTGAACAAAGAAGCACCCATCAAACCAGTTCCTTTTACAGTCACCCAAAGCTTTGTTTTTAATCCTTAAACTAATCACAGCTTTCAACCACTCCCCTTCCATTTGCTGATTCTTCTCTTTGATTAGAAAGATCAAATGTAATTAACTGGACCAGTCAAGCTTGGAATACCCAATATGTATTGGCAAAAAGTCTCCAATCTTTATATTCCAATGCAATATTTTGTGAATATACATCTAGTTTAAAATCTTGAGCCTATTGATTGATTCAATCTTTTTGACAGATTGCCCATGAACCATTAGTCTTTCAATGCTCATTTCCCAGTTAATTTTGAGTTCTTATCCCTTGGATGCAATTTAGAGAAATTTCAGGGAAAGGTGGCTAAAGATACTTTCTCTAGGTGGGGAGGGGAAGAGATCTATTCTCCCCGAATTTGAATGTCTTCCTATTTGTCCTCAACATACATGCTGTTAGTGCCATGTTAATATATACTTAATGGGAACTGTATAGACTTTCTGTTAGTCTTTAACAGTCAGGCATAGAGCTCCCTGTGCATCACAGCTATGTAAAGCGATGTTGTGGCTAAGAGCAAAGTGCTGGAAATACAGCGAGTTCTGCTATAACATGTGTTCTGGCAACATGAACCGGCTATAACACGACTGACGAATAGGGGAACGCTGTTTCTAAAACGCAAACGTGTGTTGGCTGTTACACGATTCTGTTGATTCCAACTTCTCTCCTTTAACCTATGGACCAGAGTGCAACAGCAGCTTTTAAAGCTTATTATTTAAGCTGCACATTTAAGAAGCTGATTGCAACCACTGAGAGGGATGAGGACAGTGTTCTTCAATTTTCAAACAGCTTTAACATCAAGAATGCAATTGACATCATTGTGAAGGCCTAGGGTAATGTCAGTAAGGACTGGTTGCATGCAATTTGGTGGAAGCTTCTGCCAGATTTTTTTTAATTGGTCAGAGGATCTCCCAAGAATCAAAGAACATTGTGTTGATCTTGCAAAGCAAGTTGGATTTGAAGAAGTAGAGAATGACGATGTTGAAGAGCTGCTTGAGTCTCACTGTGAAGATCTCTCCATAGCTGATATATAACAACCAGTCGCTGAGGGAGAAGTAGAAGCTGGAGATGAAGATGATGAAGTCCAGGATGCAGCACCACGAAAGGTTTCCACTTCTGTTTTGTTTTCTATCCTGAGGGAAATTGAGAAGCAGTTGCAGCTCTTAGAGGACAACGATTACAATGCAGAATGCAGCAGGGTAGCAGTTTGTGGAATAAGATCTTATTTGGAACCCTAACAACAGCTGCTTCATGAAAGAAGAAAAGGGGCACAGCAGCAAAAAGGTGGATGTCTTTTTTTAAGCCAACCCCCAAGAAACAGTCAGAAGACAATGAACAACAGCCATCCACTTCTGGATTAACTATTTTCTACCCTAACCCTGCAACCACAATGCACCTGAAGGTGAGGATGATGATGATGATGATGACTGATAATGCATCAGTCCCTGCATTAACAGCAGAGTAACCTCAAAACCTCCTCACCCATCAAGTCATCTTGACATTTTTTTCAAGATAAAGTGTTAAATTTACTTTTATTTCATTATTAGATATGAATTAAACATTTATTCAAACTGTGCTATCCTTTGTGTTAGGTTTTTGAGTGATTCTTGAGTGATATTTTTGGTGGTCTGCCCCAACCCCACTTTTCCCATAGGCCCCGTTATTTCTATAACGCAATTTTCTATAACATGATGTTGCAAAGGAACGCAGATATCGTGTTATAGCAGAACCCCCGGTATTCAGATTTGGTAGTTGCTGCAGAGAAGAAGAGTTAACATTGAGTCATTTTTGATTTGAGGTATTAACTCTGTTTCCCTCTCCACAGATGCCAGACCTGCTCAGTATTTCAGATTTCCAGAATTTGCAAAGTTTTGCTTTATGCCACTTGGATATAATGATGCCCAAACATAAGTCAGTGAAATATTGCAAGGATTCTGGCATTACATTGAGTTTGTACGACTTGCAAACCATCTGTAGCCAAGCATGAGATAGATAATAAACATATCAGTGAACATGGATTCACATTCTTTGCTTTTCCTGAGCAATTAAAGGAAAATAGGAAAGACCTGCATTTATAGATTTGCTTTCATGACCACGAGATATTCCAAAACATGTGTTGTTGATTAACTACTTCTGAAGTCTGGTTACTATTGTAATGTAAGAAACATGACAACCAATACAACAAAGTCCCACAAACTGAAACGTGATCAGCATAACAGAAGAAATAGGAGTCGGACTGGGCCATTTGGCCCCTCAAGCCTCTCCTGACATTCAATAAGATTATAGGAAAGATGTCGTTAAACTTGAGACGGTACAGAAAAGATTTACAAGAATGTTGCCAGGACTGACGTGTTTGAGTTACAAAAAGAGGTAGAATAGGCTGAGCTTTTTTCCTTGGAGCGTTGGGGGCTGTAGAGTGACCGTATCGAGGTTTATAAAATCATGAGGGGTATGGATAAGGTGCATAGCCTTTCCTAGAATGGGGTGTCCAAAACTAGAGGGTAAATGAATAGGAAGGGTTTTGAACAATATGGGCCGAATACTGGCAAATGGGACAAGGTCAGATTGGGATGTGTGGTCGGTACAAACATGTGGTGCCTAAGGGTGTGTTTCTGTGTTGTATGGCACTATAAATAATGATCAGGTAATTTTTTTTTTTGTGATGTTCAGTGATGGGTGAACGTTGACCAGGACACTGGAGACTACTCCCCTGCAGTTTTCCAAATGGTGGCATGGAATCTTTTATATCCACCTAAGAGGATGGCACTAGAGTTTTACCTTAGATTGTGCTGTTCAAGAGGAGTTTAACCCCAAAAGCGAGAATGGTAACTGCTGAACTACAGCTGACACACAAGGATAAACTGATGGCATAATTTTGGGCTTCTGTCACTACTTTTGTATCAAATCAGTATCCTTACCTTGACAACGAGTATTTAAGACACAAAATAGCATCTTTCATGGCCTCAAGACATTCCAAAGCATTTTACAAGCGGTAGGAAATTTTGAAGTGTTGTAACATTTGTAAGAAACACGTCAACCAGTTGCACGCTGCAAGCTCTCAAGAAAGTAGTCTAAAACTCTCAACACAATGAATCACACTCATGGACTTTCAACAGGACCCAGCAGGAGAACTGAAAATTGTGAGATTACATTTGTCTTAGTTGTACGACTTGGTAGAGTTGAGTTAGTGAACAAACCATTCATTTGTATTGTTGTCATCTTTGCTTTTAGGACGAAGCTAATGAGGATAATGATTTGCAAGACTGAAAGAACTATAGTGTCTGAGGAACCAACAGAACCAACTGAGGACTCATTGCTAAAGTGATTATAAGCTACCAGTACCATAGACCTTGTCATCCTCCTACAGCAATGGTTAACAATTTGATTTAAAAATAAAATCAAACAGTACTTGAGCATTATATAAATAATGAGATTTCTTAAAAGGTAATCTGGTATCCCTTTCTCTCCACAAGAACAGAAACTTGTCATTTTCCCTCAGTAGGTCATGCTCTTTCAGTCTACGCTAGGCAGTACTTGCCATGGATATTCTTGTCAGGAAAGAAACATTTTATAGGCCTAACTATGCAAGGGCAAAGGAATAAGAAATATTCAAATTGTTTTTCTTATGGATGGCAGGTAATATAATAGAATTCATTTAGCAGTGAATTGTAGCCGTCTTATAGTCAAATGTGACTAGTGTTTCATTTAATTTGCAATGTTTCAGTTTAATAAGAATTCTTGTAATGTAATAAACAGGTTCTACAAAAAGAAAGCATTTGTTTGTTCCATCCTGCAAGTAGGAATCAACTGAAGGTTCATTTGCATTCATGAGATCTGTGAATTTTCATTTCAAAGTCTCATCTGACCAAGCAGCAAGTCTTTACCACTACAGGGATGATGACCAAAAAGTTTGTTCATGGACAATAATAATTGCAAACAAATCTCCCAAACTGGAGTTATGTTTGCTTGTTTAAAATTGAGCTTCTGGTTGAAAATGTCTGTTGCTAGAAACCAATTGCAAATGAAAATAAGCAAGGCTTTTAAATGGAGATTGGTGCTACCATTTATTGCACAGTAAAGTAAGAGTGGAATAGAGATTCTGACAGGGGTCTCATGACAAACAAAGCCTTGGTCCAAGATAAAAAGCGTGGGGCTGGATGAACACAGCAGGTCAAGCAGCATTATAGGAGCAGGAAAACTTGACGTTTCGGGCCTAGACCCTTCATCAGAAATGGGGGAGGGGGAGAGGGTTCTGAAATAAATAGGGAGAGAGGGGGAGGTGGATAGAGGAGAGGAGGCAGACAAGTCAAAGAGGTGGGGATGGAGCCAGTAAAGGTGAGTGTAGGTGGGGGGGTAGGGAGGAGATAGGTCAGTCAAGGGAGGATGGACAGGTCAAGGGGGCGGGATGATGTTAGTAGATAGGAGATGGGGGTGGGGCTTGAGGTGGGAGGAGGGGATAGGTGAGACCACCCGAAGGCTGCAGGAACAGCAAATCATATTCAGCCCGGGAACCCTGCAGCCCAATGGTATCAATGTGGATTTCACAAGCTTCAAAATCTCCCCTCCCCCAACCGCATCCCAAAACCAGCCCAGCTCATCTCCACCTCCATAACCTGTTTTTCCTCTCACCTATCCCCTCCTCCCACCTCAAGCCCCACCCCCATCTCCTATCTACTAACATCATCTCGCCCCCTTGACCTGTCCGTCCTCCCTGGACTGACCTATCTCCTCCCTAACCCCCTACCTACACTCACCTTTACTGACTCCATCCCCACCTCTTCGACTTGTCTGCCTCCTCTCCTCTATCCATCCTCTATCCACCTCCCCCTCTCTCTCTATTTATTTCAGAACCCTCTTCCCCTCCCCCATTTCTGATGAAGGGTCTAGGCCCGAAACGTCAAGTTTTCCTGCTCCTACAATGCTGCTTGACCTGCTGTGTTCATCCAACCCCACGCTTGTTATCTCGGATTCTCCAGCACCTGCAGTACTTTTTATCTCTGAAAGCCTTGGTCTAGTTTGTTTTAAGAAACAGAGCCAGTAATGTCATTGAAACGTAAGTTCGTGGTTCATAACTGCTATCTGCAATAAATGAATATCTTAATAGGGTACCAACTCTGGCTGGATATGTTCCATTTGATGTCATCATATGATTGACTTCAACTATTGGTGATCCAACATGCCAATTATCACAGAACCCTGCATTCACAAGTCTTTTCAATATATCTAGGTTTTGACATTCGAAGATCTGGTCACCCTAACCATCTGAACTCAATATTGAATGCGACAGCTTCAGATCGTGAACACTGTTCTCCATTTTGACTTTAGTTATTTTTCCAAGGACTAATCTATATCTTGTTTTTATAATCTTGCTTTCAGACAGAGCTGACCTTTAATCTTCAACTAACACCTACTCTCTACTAATCCGGTTTTGTCATTGCAACTGTTACTAGGCCTCTGCCTTTTGTCTGTGACATTTTTGATATTTAATCACTCCCCGCCTCAAATCTATCTCTGATCTACCCTTCTGTTCCACTTACCCCACCACTTTTGTCAACTGCATAAAAACCATCACGTTTTTATGTTTCTTCAGTTCCAAAGAAAGGACTTGAAACATTAACTTGGTTTCTCACTCCACAAATGCTGCTGGACCTCCTGAGTTTTTCCAACATGCCTTTTATTTTAGATCTCCAGCATCTTTCATTCAAAAAGGAAATTGGATTGTTATCTGAAGGAGGAGGATTTTCAGGGTTACAGGGAGAAGGTGGGGGAATGGCACTAGAATAATGTTCAGAGAGCTGGCACAGACACGACAGAACAAATACATTCCTTTTCCACTGGAACCATTCTGTTTCCTGATCATCCAGGATCAAGCAGCCCAGTCAACAGATACTTGACTGACCACCTTAAGCATTCACCTCCTCCACCACTGACACACAGCGCTAACAGTATGTACTATTATTGTGTGCTTCTTGTAGTGCAGAGCTATGACTAGCCATGGTAGAAGCTTCAGTTTTCTTTCCATCCTGTGGCTCTACAGAGATCTCTGATGTTTTTATCATCTGGCATTGGCATTTGTTGGGATAATTTACAGATTCATACGCAACCTGTTTGGCTGCATAATGACCATATCTTCCTTGGCCATCCTGAAAGGGTCTCGAACCTAGAGATTCTTGTTCAGTGGCAGAGGTGCTACCCACAGTGTTACAAGACTTTCAATATTCATGTATATATAAGTTGTTAGAAATGAATACTAGCATTAAAATGCAACAATATAAAAATTTAGGGTATTTTTAGGAATAATGTGGAGGTATCGCAGTCTATACATCAGCAAAGAGTACATAGGGTAGATGCAATATATTTGTTATTTTCAAAAGTGCGAGAAGTTTGCTTTGTCATGTAAGAAAGTGAAACCATAAGACTTTCAGCCCATCAAGTTTGCTGTGCCATTCAATGAGATCAAAGCTGATAATGAAGAAGGGTCATTGCCAAAATGTTAATTCTGCTTTCTCTTCACAGATGCTGCCAGACCTGCTGAGTTTTCCAGCAAGTTCTGCTTTTAGAATCATGGAGTCATACAGCATGGAAACAGACCGTTCAGCCTAACCAGCCCATGGCAATCATGTTCCCAGACTAACCTAGTCCCACCAGTCTGCTCTTGGCCCATATCCCTCCAAACCTTTCCTATTCATGAACTTATCCAAATGGCTGTTTAACATTTTTAACATTGTAATTCATCCACCACTTTGCAGGTTATTCCATACACAAACCAGTCTGTGTAGAAAAGTTGCCCCTCATGTCTTTAAAATCTTTCTCCTCTCACCTTAAAAATATGCCCTTTAATTCCGCATCCCAGGGAAAAGACCCTTGTCATTCACCTTATCTATGTCTGTTATGATTTTATAAACCTCAATAAGGTCACCCCTCAACCTCCTATGCTCCAGGTTAAAGAAGTCCCAACCTTTCCAGTATATTTTTATATCTCAAACCCTCCATTCCTGGCAACTTCCTGGTAAATCTTTTCTGAACCCTCTCTGGTTTAATAATATGCTTCCTCAAACAGGGTAACCAGAACTGAACACAGTATGCTGGCAGAGGCCTCACCAACATCCTGTATGACCTCAACATAATGTCGCAACTCCTATACTCAAAGGTTTCAGCAATGAAGGCAACTCTGCTAAACACCTTCATAATCACCCTGTCTATCTGTGATGCAAATTTCAAAGAATTATGTAGCTGAATTCCCACATCTCTGTGCTGCAACACTACCCAGGACCCTATCATTAATTATATTAGTCCTGTCCTTGTTTGTATTACCAAAATGCAATACCTCATATTTATCCTAATTAAACTCCATCTGCCATTCCTCAGCCCATTGACCCAATTATCAAGATTTCTTTGTAATCTTAGATAACCTTCTTCACTATCCACAACACCACCAGTTTTGGTGTCATCTGCAAACTCTGCCTCCGATATTTCCATCCAAATGACAAGAAAAAGTGGAACCAGTACCGATTCCTGTAGAACACTGTTGGTCACAGGCCTCCAGTCTGAAAAACAGCTCTCCACTACCACCCTCTGTCTCATGCCGTAAAGCCAATTTTGTATCCAATTGGCAAGCTCACCCTGAATCCCATGTTTGTTTTTGATAAACCCCAACTCCACTTTCCTGCAACAAAAACAGAAATTGCTGGGAAAGAACATAAGAACTAGGAGCAGGAGTAGGCCATGTGGCCCCTCGAGCCTGCCCCGCCATTTAATAAGATCATGGCTGATCTTTTTGAGACTCAGCTCCACTTACCCGCCCACTCACCATAACCCTTAATTCCTTTACTGTTCAAAAATTTATCTGCCTTAAAAATATTCAGTGAGGTAGCTTCAACTGCTTCACTGGGCAGGGAATTCCACAGATTCACAACCCTTTGGGTGAAGAAGTTTCTCCTGACCTCAGTCCTACATCTGCTTCCTTTTATTTTGAGGCGATGCCCTCTAGTCCTAGTTTCACCTGCTAGCGGAAACAACCTCCCTGCCTCCACCTTATCTATTGCCTTCATAATCTTACATGTTTCTATAAGATCTCCCCTTATTCTTCTGAATTCCAATGAGTATAATCCCAGTCTACTCAGTCTGTCCTCATAATCCAACCCTCTCAACTCTGGAATCAACTGAGTGAATCTCCTCTGCATGTCTGCAGAAGATAGGGTTGGAGTGGGAGGAAGGATTTAGAAATAAACGATAGGTGGAGGAAGACCCCAAACAGAGACAACATTTGGACAGAGAAAAGGTGTGACTAACTAATTCTGATTTCTCTCCACAGATGCTGCCAGACCTGCTGAGCTTTAATGTTTCAGGATGAGTGATCCTTCCTCAGAACTGATGGTAGCCAAGAAAATGATGATTTGTTTTATGCAGAAGATGGGGGTGGTGGGGTTGGGGTAAGGAATAGATAATAGGTGGCTAACAATGGGGTGTGTATAAAAGCATACTATGTGAAAACAAGGCCTGGTATGTGGGGGCTGAGTTAAGAATATTGGAGAAGGTGCCTCAAGCCCTAAAATTATTGGCCTAGATGTTGGCCAGGGAACATGGTGGTGTGCTGAAGTATCAGGCAACTGGAAGCTCAGGGTCTTTTTTGTGGACAGAACATGTGTTCCCTGGCCAACATCTCTGTCTCAGGTTTGCTGCAGAGCTCCAGTGCAGCTCAACACAAGCTGGAAAAACAGCACCTCATTTTCTGCTTGGGGACTCTACAGCCTTCTGAACTCAATATCGAGTTCAACAATTTTAGGGCTTGAAACACCTTCTCCCAGGTCCGAACCCCAGCCCCAACACACCAGGCCTTATTATCACATGGAGTGCTACTGCACTCCACCCATCATTAGCTACTAATTGGAGATGGCAAGAACTGCAGATGCTGGAGTCAGAGACAATCTAGGCCCGAAACGTCAGCTTTCCGGCTCCTATGATGCTGCTTGGCCTGCTGTGTTCATCCAGCTCTACACCTTGTTATCTCAGATTCTCCAGCATTTGCAGTTCTTACTATCTCTGTGTCTTTTGAATTTCTGAAGAAGGGTTCTCACCTGAAAAGTCAATTTTCCTGCTCCTCTGATGCTGCCTGACCTGCTGTGTACTGCCAGCTCCTCATTAGCTATTCATTGTCCACTACTAGCTATTCATTCTCCCAGGCAGATCGTTAGTCACACTTTTTCTCTGTCCAAATGTTGTCTCTCTTTGGGCTCTTCCTCCACCTATTGTTTATTTCTAAATACTTCCTCCCACTCCAACCTTATCTTCTGCACAAAAAATAACTTCTGAGGAAGAGTCAATGAACCCAAAACATTTACTCTGATTTCTGTCCACAGATGCTGCCAGACCTGCTGAGTTTTTCTAGCAATTTCTGTTTTTGCTGCCACAGATTCACCACCATTTGAGGGAAAAAGATCCTTTCATCTATGTCTTAAATGGGCAACTCTGAGATTACGCCCTCTGGTCCTGCACCATCATATCGGAGGAAAGTATCTCCCACCATCTACCCTTCAAGTCCCCTAAGAATCTCGACGCACATCCTGCTTCAACTCAATGTTATTCATAATGTTCTAAACTCCAGTAAATATAGTAAATGGAAAGTTCGACAAAAGTGGTCTGATAATCATTTGATATATCCAATGATATAAACAGAAACAACCTCCTTAACAGTTACCCCCAACACTTCGCGCCGTTCCGTGAAAATACGTCCCCCGGCAATTCGTGAATTTCCGTGGCAATGACGTGCCATTCCGCTCCGGAGAGCGCTTCGGGTATGTTCGGCTAGTGGTGACCTCATCGAGGCGGGGCATCAATGCACACTCCATCCACTGACGATGCGGACGCTGAAGAGGGAGCGGCTCTTCGGGAAGCCCCGCCACGCGCGTTCGTGCATTTCCGTCAGTCTTTTTCGTTTCGGCCGTGCGTCACGGCGCTGAGCCGGCGGGCGGGCGCCATGTTGTGGAAGGTGTTTTCTTCCTCTTTCAGTCAGTGTGTGTAATGGAGAGACACCCGGGGGTCGGATCCGCACAGAAAAGCACCGAGAAAATAGCTGCCAATATCAAAACGCTTAAACAGTAACAACAGAACCGTTTATTTCCTATCTCAAGAGTCAGTGAGAGCTTAATTGCAGTGCCCGGTGGTAATTTTTTTTACAATAGGAGAGAGATATATAATTTTTAAGACAAAAGGGAGAGAGCGAGAGAAAATGTCTCTCGAAAGCCTCACCTCCTCCAACAAGCAGTCCCCCCAAAACGAACACAACAACATCAACCTCACTGAGTCAGGAGACGAAAGGTCGAGTAAAAACAACCTTTTTATCCAACATTTCTCTTTTTATATATTTATATTAAAAAAACAAATTATCCAACAATCTACCAAGGTCAATTTTTCTGAAGGGAAACCTTGGAAACGGAAGGTAGAGGAATGTAACTGTGGATTAACATTTTTTAAAGAAGGATTTTTTCTTTATCTCATTCTAAATCCTCTTAAAAACTGGTCGCTGGACTTTATATATATATATATTATAAATATCCTTTTATATAAAGAAAGGAACGAAGGGGTGATTTAAGGCCTAATCGCATGCTTGGGTGGTGGAATACAATGTGACTATGTCGTTAATGCAAAGGAATTCTTTTTATAGTAGGGCCTATTTCTGTATGCTTATTAATTTTATTTCATTGATGCTTATTCTTTCCTCTCGTCCTTTAACAAAACGCAGCCCGGTTAAAGGACATCGGCAATTGACCTTTGAACTTCGATTTTTTTTTTACCCAGCAACCCCATTATAAATGGAAAAACATTTATCATTTATTTTAAACCTGCTTTGAATCTATCTTGATGTGTTTGTGATTTTATTTTAAATATGCATGACCCATTTTAAAACATGACTTTGCAATCCCCTCACAAATACAACTACGAGTTTTATTCATTTATAACGTGACTTCAGTTTGATCCTTTCAAAATCTGTTGTACCTATATTAAAAAAGCACCTTGTGTTTGTACAGTATTTGCTGGTCATCATGAAACATTCATTCCTTTGTTTGCAAAGAAAAACAAATTACAACTCATTTGGTTGTTTTCAGCGTCTTCAGCAATGAATACTAACTGGTCCCTTGCTCTACATTCTTTTGTAGATCCAATTTTATTCCTGTTATGAAGAAAAAGAGTTACAGTGTTGCCATTAGGATTTCAATAAAGTGTACTGGCGAACATATAAAAATTTTAAAAATAGTCTAAATGAACTGAAAACACTCAACAATACAGTTTAGATTTTACCCTTCCAAATTCAAATTGCTAACTATGGGTTATATAAGTAAATGCAGTACTGGTAACTTTTGTCACTAATAGCGAGAGTAATTTGCGACATTGTCATTTTCAGTCAGCAGACAAATTAGAACGACATTGAAATGGGGATCAGTCATTGCAGGTTGAATTGAACTGCATTTTCAATATTATAGATCAAAATGCTGCTTTAGTTGAACTCTGCCTTTATCAAAAATCGTTTATCATAAACTGAAGTTATTTTATCGATACCCTGGAGTTAAATAACACATAATATCCCCAACATTGGCAAAATCATCGCATGTCTTGAAATAGGTCTCATCAAAGAAATTTGAGTTACATGTAGAGTCCATTTATGGGGTAAGTACAAACCTGAAGATCTCAATAAATCAATTTCGTGTGTCGATACTGAATAGCTTAATCTTTTAACCTGAACAGTGTAGTTATGATGTGAACAATAGTTATTATTGTATCAATAACTGTTTTGCTTCAGTAAGTGATAAGAGTGATTGTATTTGGGGTAACATAGAATCTGGCTAGGAATTTGATTGACATGACAGGATAATAATTTATGAACAATAGATATTTAATGAGGATGAGCCACTTTTTTTATAATTTAATTCCCTCTGATCTTGCATTTTCCAATTTGGATCATAGAGCCATCGAAAAGCAGGATTTGGGAATATTATTGCCAATCTTTACATTAACCTTGAGCACTGTTGACAGTCAACTCATTTGCAAAGTCATGGAATTAAGCAAGGAAACTTTGAAATGCGGTTGGAAAATTTAAGATCAGTTTGAAAGAGAAAATTAAATAATAAAGTGTAGGTAATTCTCATTAGCTGTTTTTCTTATTTACAAATTACCATCCTGTCATGTTGATTATCTTCTTGTGGATCATAATTTTAAGAGTTAGCAACAAAGCTTCTTTCATTGTTCCTCAAGGAGAAGATAATCTGAGTTCTTTGAATCAGTGCAGAATGTTTGTTTATCTGTGGAGTAGAAAAAGTTATCTCTCATTTATTGAGTTCCCAATTCTGGCACCAGTACTGGTGAGCAGTTCTGAAAAATTGGTGGTGATTAGTAACTCAATCTCGTCATCTATTAAATGATTCGTAACAGTGCCTTTAGGCTAGATCAGGTAATGTTGAAGCTAGGATGCAGTGGGTATTTAAGGAAGAGGAAAATAGCTCCATATGGGGAGTAATATGAAAGACTGTAAATTATTACATCATTGTTATGACTCCATCTTTTGGACTTATTTATCAAAATATACGGTGTATTCCCACTAGCTCAATTAGTAAAAGCTGTGTGCCTTCGAGCTGTACAATGTGAAGTCTACAGATAGTGAGGGCAGTACAGTGCCCCTTTAAGGAGAGAAAATCACACTGATGTTGGAAGTACAACTGCATGTGGACATCACCTAAGGAGAGGATTGGGTTCTACTGTTATGTATGCATTATGGAAAAATCAACCAACCCTTCCACATAAATAGTAATCTTACGAAGGAGATGGAAGTTACTCAGAACCATATCGCAGCTTGAGTATGATGCAATATGTTCAGTAGAGCAGGAGAGGAGAAAATTCATTTGTACACTGAAATAAATTGAGAAAGTTGCATTGTTTTGTTTTGATAGTATGTTTGAGATTTTGTGGGCAAGTTATAAAAGTTTTGGAAAATGGTCAATAATTGTAATTGTTTAATGTAGCCATAAAGAGACTAATTTGTCTCTTTGGTGCCTACTGACATATGAGGCATCCTACTTATTCTACAGCTCTATATGCAACAGATTATCGTTGTTTCCTTCATGGACATTTCCTATTTTGCACATGATATGTTAACCTGACCAGAGTTTTGGCCTGGATGTAAGTGGGAATCACAATTATCGGGTGAACGAGTGCCTGATTGGATGTTAAATCCAGTCTTTGTAGGCTGGAGTGTTCTTTCCAGCTCACTAGGAAGAAGACTCATTATGTGAAACACTGTAATGAACTACTTTTGAATGCTTTATTGCATTTGCTCCTAGACTTCTCACAGCCTTCTTGATTAATAGTGGTTGTGGAAGAGCCATGGCTAATAATTGCAGAAATGTATCATTATTTCTAGACTGGTGTTTTTTTTTTGACCTAATTCCTAGCGTCAGTAGAAGACTCCTTTGCTTCATTTAGATGGAATTGAAAGGTAGGGGAAGGGGGAAAATTATGTTTAGTTTCTTGAACCTTAGTTACACAAACTACTGTGGCAGGTTTGGTCACCATATTATTACATGGGTGTACAGACACTGGAGAGTACGCAGAGGATTTATAAGAAAAAATGTAAGAAATATTTAGGCGTTCATATCTGGGAAAGATTGGCAAGCTGGGTCATTTCTCTAGGTGGAAAAATAGGGCAGTGGCCTTACGGAAGTCTTTAAAATGATGAAAGATTTTGATAGAGTGGAAATAGGGAAGATGTTTAATCTTGTGGGGAAGAGTATAACTGTGTGCAATCAATATAAGATTGTCTACTTGATCCATGGGGACTATGCAGAAGAAACTTACTCAAGGATTGGTAAGAATGCAGTTTAAGGGAATGGCTGAAGTGAATGATATAGATGCAAATAAGGGTATTTGAGACAAGTTTATGCTGGGAAAGAGAGTGATTGGCCTGTTTTTGTGTGGTATATACTACACAATTCTCCTTGTGCAAATCCAAGCTAGGACAGTCTCCAGGCTTTCCAGTGATTAAAAAATATAGTATGTAATTCATCTGGGGAAAGCTAGCACAGTGATAATGTCATTGGACTAATAATCTAGAGACCCAGGCCTATGATCTGGTGGGGTGTGTTCAAGTGCTGTCGAGCACCTGGTGGAACTTCAATACAATTGACAAATCTGGAATATAAAACTAGTCTCAGTAATGATGATCATTTCGACTGTCATTGATTGTTTAAAAAAAAAACCACATCTGGCTCAATAGCATCATTTAGGGATGGAAATCTGTTTTCTTTATCCTGTCTGGCCTACTATGATTCCAAATCAAAGTCATATGGTTGATTCTTAACAGCCCTTTCAAATGGCCTAGCAAGATACTCAGTTGAAGGAGATTAAGGATGGGCAACTAGTACTGGCCTTGGCAGTGATACCAAAGCTCTATGAAAGAATATACTATGAAAAAAATCTGGGTGTAGTTTTTGAAGATAGACCAGAAGTACTGACTTCATTTTGCAATGTTTTATGTGGAGATTCAATAATACTTCATTTTGAAAATACACATTGCCCATGAGGCAACCAGTGACAACCCGAAATGTTTGCAATTCTATACCAAAATCCTCAGTCGTTTCAATAAAGATTTTCCAGCATGTGAGTTGCTAGCACAATGGATAGATATTCTTAAGTCTTTTGGTCCAGTTTTAACTCAAAAGAAAGATGTAATAAGGTACATTCCCACTGCTTTGGTTTTGAGTCTTTTAGAAAAAAGAAACCCTGTTCACTTAGTAAGTGAAGATAGTAAGAACTGCCGATGCTGGAGTCAGAGATAACATAGTGTGGAGCTGGAGGAACACGCAGGCCAGACAGCATCAGAGGAGCAGGAAAGTTGACGTTTCGGGTCAGAACTTTCCTCTGATGCTGCCTGGCCTGCTGTGTTCACTTTTAATCTATATAGAGCATACTGTTCCTATTTAAAGTGGGATGTTTGCCTCTTTAGTATCAGAACTGGGAAGCTGGTACATAGCATAGTAGATGTTCCCTGGTTACTTGTCACTATTTTAAGTTCCTCATGCACCATTCATTGTCTGTGACAGTTATCAGATTTCTGTTAATATCACTGTATTACTAGTATTGCGAGATATATGAAACCTGATTGTTTTTTTGCCTTCTATCCTCTATCCTTTGGGATAGAGCTTGTATCTGCTCAGCCTTGTCCCAGCACTGACTGTGTATGAGTTCACCATAATAGAAATTCTTCTGGTCAGATAACTTATGGTTTCTTTTTAGGCTATAAATTTATATAAAATTGAGTGAATGGCATAACGGTTTAGGTGTTAAGTCCACTGAAAAAGCAACAGCTTGCTTTTATATTGGCACCTTTAGTTTGAAAGCACCCAACACTTTATATGGGACCATAATATCCAAAAAAATTGACACTGAGCTAAAGAATGGGGTATTGGGACAGATCGTCAGAAGCTTGCCCAAATACCACATGTTTGAAATGCTTAAGGATAAAGAGATGAAAAGCATTTAGGTGGGAATGCCAGCGTTTAGGCCTTAGATGGCTGAGTCCACAGCCACCAGTGATGGGACACGAAAGCCGGTGTTATGTATGAGGGTAGATTTGAAATAATAAGAAGGTCTATCTGGTATTAGTAGACATTGACCTATAGGTGCCAATTTAAAGAGGCTTTAAAAAATTCAAAGTGTTGTGTTCCTAATGTCTGGTAATCAAACTTGCGTGTTGGTTTTTTTATTGGGCAGTACAAGCCAGGATGCTGTGAGGTTTGACATTAGTTTTTTTAAATTTGTTTTAGATTGTTTAATTTTTGTACCAGCAGTGCCTCAATTGACCTTAATTTTCCAGGGCCAGGGAAGGAACGAGTCAGATGAGGTTCACTGTCCTGAATGTAATTTAATAGCTTATAGTGGCAAATATGCTCTTATCAGCTGAGGCTGGGCTGGGATATGGTGCCACAGGTCATAGAATTGCTTGTTGGCTTTCCACGTCTGGTCTTTCATAAAGAGAGACACTTATTTAAGGTATTGGAGGGTGACCAAATACGTTTCAGCTCCTTCAGGAGTAGAGAAAATTGTCTCAGGTGTGTATTGATTTAAAATTATCAGATGAAAGTTAACGCTGTGAACAATTGCCAATTTATTGATATAATAAATTTGAACAAAGTTCTGTGATATTTAATGATAAATGCATGCTAATATTTTAGATTTTAGGTGTTACCTGTGTGTGTATCATAATGGCACAATTAAACTTACTAAGGCAAATTTGTTAAAGACATAAATGATAGAAATTCACTGCTTGGCAGTCAATATTTGACAAAAAGAAGATTAAAGTTTTGCGCAGCATCCTTTGTCAGAACGGTTATGGTGCATAGTTTTCACCAAAAAGTAGCTGTTGCATGTTCGAGCTTAAATATAGTCTTTAATTGAAGGAAAAAGGTATGAAAGTCTGTATATTAGGTAGAAATCTTGTTCAGGCAAATGAGAATGACATTGAATTACCACATTTAGCTCTGATACCGATCAAAGCAACTGCACAGGAAATGGAGATAATATAAGTGTGGAGCAGGAGAACACAGAAGGCCAGGCACCATCAGATGAGCAGAAAAGTTGACGTTTTGGGTCAGGACCCTTCTTCAGAAATTGTGAGGGGGAAGGGAGCTCAGAAATAAATAAGGAGAGGCGGGGTGGGGCTGGGGAAGGTAGGTGGGATGGTGATAGGTGAGTGCAGGTAGGGAGTGGTGGGGATTGATCAGTGAGGTGGTAGGGGCTGATAGGTGGGAGAGAAGCATCTGTAGTTCTTGCTATCTCTGCCCAGGAAATGTAACTGTCTAGAAGTGGAAATTGTGTGGTCTTTAAATTTATACTGTAAATGCATGAGTTACTTGTCCAATATCACACAGGTTCTTTATTATACCGTAACCAAGTGATGTGAAACATTGCAGTGAGTCAGCGTCATCATCCAAGTTTGATCCTCGTTATCACTAATGTGTGTTTACTGCACCGGATGTTATGTGATAATCAACAACAGTTTCACTAGCTTCTTGTTTATTTTTGAGCACAGTGAAACAAGGTTTAAAAAATTCATAATTTTACATAATTCATAAATACTGCTGTCGGCTGACATCTTACTCAGCAGAGACTAGGAATTACTTCAATTCTGCTTATGGCAAACATTTTTTAAAGCAGAAAAGGGCAAATGTTTGATGTTTGCTTTATGTTTTAGTTTCCTAGACTTAGCTGTTACATGTTTAACACGTTCTTAGTGAACCAATAGTACAAATTAAAATTCCAGAAATGTGAAAACATTTTTCCCTCTGATTTTCTCCCATTTCGGAACCATTGATTCTTTCTTTCTGGAGTCCAGTCACTTGGATATCTGCATGATGCTTTTACTCTGAATGTGTATGCCAGGATATTTAGTGGTGGAGGTTTAATCCTGGAGAAAACCGTAGCCCATGCTGCTGCGTGTTTTCACCAATCATCAACACGTACTTTCCAGCTGGGATGTGTTCAGGTTGGAAGCCCTGGTTGGTTCCCCTTCCTTCAGTATTGGGTACTAAAACCAGAGTGCACCATTTGTACTTGAACTGTGTTTGAGTTCAGTCAACTTCACCAGAGACGAAACCTTGGGTCCTTGTTGGTGCACTTTTCCTAAGTATTCACTACCTCAGTGCTGATTCAGTGGGGCACCTCTACTTTAGGGGTGTCATACCACTATTGCAATTCTCCAAATTAGAAGTTCAACTTCAGCCTCCGGACTGTGCAGAGCTCACTAACCAGCCAAGACATATGTTGATGTCCTACAATTGATCTGAGTGGTTATGAGGTTAGAAGGGGAGAAAGTTATTCTGAATTCATGTGAGGACAAGAATATATACCTTGTGTCACCACTTAGAATTCTCTCAGAAAATGCAGAGTGCTGAAAATACAGTAAACACAGGAGTGCTCAATTTCATAAATGCCTATCAAATGCTGGTTGCTGCCTCAACATAGTGAAACAACAATTGACTTTCACTGTCTGCTCTCCTAAGTGAGCAATAGCCAGTATTTTGAGGTATAACAGGGCTCCTGGGACAAGTGGAACCCAATTCCCAAAGCATTACTGGCGTCATCAAGAGATAATTGGAAGTATTGCATCCATAGCAATGTTGTTTATTCATACAATGAATGAAATTGTTCTTTAAAGTTACAGTCAATTTAACTTGGTGAGAGATATTCATATTAAACTATGAGTACATTGTATATCTGACAGTCAGGTTCTTGTTAGAATTATGGTGCTATTTTACTTCAGCTTGGACAGTGAAGTTAGCATCCTGCATCTGTCTCAGTACTCAGTGGAATTGGATGGTGGTCAGTGCTGATCTCAACAAAGAACAGTAGTTTTATTGTTTTCAGTTCATTGGGTTATAACTAGCATCTTGGATTGTCTTTTCTATTGCTTAATTGCTAAATAATCATTTATTTTTCTATGTACTGTCAATTTCTGCTTTTGATGATTCATTTCTGGTAATATAGGGAAGAAGGAGAACTGGAAGAAGGAGAATTAGAAGATGATGGTGAGGAAATCGAAGCTCAAGAGGAGTCCCAGGAGAAAATCAAGAAAGAGAAATGTGAGAAACAGGAACGGGATCATGAGGATGATGAGAAAGATAAGGATAAGGACAAATCCCATCGTAGGATGAAGAGAAAACGAAAAAAAGAAAGGGAAAAAGAAAAGAAGAGGTCGAAAAAGAAACGGAAATCAAAGCACAAGGTAATCAGCCTTAATGTTCGACATCGACTGTACTTCTGTATATGCAATGCTCAAGTTAAGATACATGCACTAGTGACTCCTAAGTCTCAGATTAATAGTATTGGCTGGGAATATACAACTCCAAGTCATATTTCAGTTGTATAAAACTTTTCAGGTATTGTGCACTTCTCTTCACCACACTGTAGGAAGGATGTGAGACTTTGGAGAGAGTGCAAAAGAAGTTTACGAGAATCAAGATCGAAAGAACTGCAGATGCTGTAAATCAGGAACAAAAATATAGATTTCTGGAAAAGCTCAGCTAGTCTGGCAGCATCTGTGGACAGAAATCAGAGTTAACGATTTCTGAATGATCCTCAAAACTGATGGTAGCTCGGAAATTGTCAGTTTATAGGCAGAAGATAAGGTAGGGGAGTGGGTAAGGATTAAATGGTAAATGGGGATAGAGACCAAAGACAGAGAACAGTTGGACAGACAAAGGAGTCGATAATGATCTGGCTCGGAGGGTGAAGAGCTATTAATGGAGACTGCTAATGGCTAACAATGGGTTGTGTGTGGTAGCAGACTATGTGATAACAAGGCCTAGTGTGTGGGGATTGGGCTAAAGACATGGGAGAGCTCAAGCCCCAAAGTTGTTGAACTCAATGTTAAGTCCAGAAGGCTGTGGGTCCCGAAGCAGAAAATGAAGTGATGTTCTTCCAGCTTGCGCTGAGATTCACTGGAACACTGCGGCAAGTCTGAGACAAAGATGTTGGCCAGGGGAACATGGTGGTGTGTCGAAGTGGCAGGCTACTGGAAGTTCAGGGTCTTTTTTGTGGACAGAACGCAAGTGTTCTGTGAAGCAGTCACCAGTCTATGCTTCGATTCTCCTATGTAGAGGAGACCATATTGTGAGCATTGAATGCAGTAGACTAAATTGTGTGAACTGCAAGTAAAGTGTTGCTTCACCTAGAAGGTGTATTTGGATCCTTGGATACTGAGAAGAGAGGAAATAAATGGACAGCTTTTACACCTTCTGTGGTTGCAGCGGAAGGTGCTGTGAAGCTGTTGGGGGGGAGCATGTTGGGAGTGAAGGAAGAATGGTTCAATGTGTCCTGGAGGGAACGGTTCCTGCGGAAAGCTGGTAAGGAAGGGGATATCTGTCTGGTGGTGGCATGTTGCTGAAGGTGGCAGAAATGGCAGCTAATGATCCTCAGGATGTGGATGCTGATGGGATGGTAGATAAGGACAAAGGGGACCTTATTGCTGTTGTTGGAGGGAAGAGAGTGGGTGAGGGCCGAAATGAGGGAGTCTGATCCGGCTGAGGGTCCTGTAAACAACAGTGCTGGGGAATCCTCTGTTGAGGAAGAAAGTGGACATTTTGGATGCTCCCTTGTTGACTTGTCGAAGTTGGCACCATCAGAAAAAATGTGATGGAGATGGAGGAATTGGGAGAACGGAATAGAGTCTCTCCAGGAAACAGGGTGCGAGGATGTACAGTCTGGGTAACTGTGGGAGACAGTGGGTTATAGTGGATATTGATAGCCAGTCTATCCCCAGTTATGCCTGTCTCTTTGTGGTGGACACAAGAAAGAGTTGTGGGTGGGGACTGGAATAGGACTGAAACAGGAATGTTCCACATACCCCACAAAGAGACGGGCATAACTGGGGCCCATGCACGGACCCGTGGCCATCACTCTGACCTGAAGAAAACGAGAGGAGTTAAAAGACAAGTTGTTCAGAGTGAGGATAAGCTCAGCCCGTTGGGCACATGGAATATTCCTTGTTCCAGTCCTATTCCGGACCCCACTCACAACTCTTTCTCTGGAATATCGATGATATCATAGGTGCTGCCTCCCTCTCACATTCCGACTTGGTAAAGCTTTCGCTTCCAATTTTCACCCTATTCTCGCCTTCATATGGTCCATCTCTGAATCCTCCCTTCCGTTCATCGACATCTCTGTTTCCATTTCTGGGGATAGACTGGCCACCAGTATCCAGTATAAACCCGCTGACTCCCACAGGTAACAAGGTGTGGGGCTGGATGAACACAGCAGGCCAAGCAGCATCATAGGAGCAGGAAAGCTTGACGTTTCGGGCCTAGACCT
>JAHRHZ010000092.1:3142821-3192941 GCA_024137785.1 Ginglymostoma cirratum | reverse complement strand
CCCATGCTTGTTATCTTAGAGGGGATAACTATGTTTTTTTCTTGCTCCTGTTTGACCACAGTAATGTGGTAAATTTAAAAGCAAGATGTTGTACTGCTGATTCAATATGTACCTAGGCTGTGTGCAGATTGTGAGAATTAAGCCAGACACATATGAACAAGTTTTATTTAATTTTGTTGCTAAAACCCATTCAGGTAAAAGCATTGGAAAGAATGTTTAAAAAATGTCCAAATGTATCTTACTTCCCACTAATGTGCACAAACATATATACTCTCCAAGTATACAAAAATTAAATACAGGTTTACAGAGTTTCTAGTGTTAAACTTGGCCAAGTTATGAATGCAAATTTTAAAAGAAAAAGGAAAGTTATTGAAAATTCACCATGTTATGCCCATGTTTAGGTTTCACTAAAGCATTTGCTTTATACTAATTGCCAGTAGGTTCCTTTCTCCTGGGATCATTGTTGCTTGGTTGAAATCTTCCTTTAAGATTCTGTGTTTACAGCAAGGAGGTTCTGATTAATTTTCAAGCCTAAGACAGGGCTCCTGGCTTTCTCGAATGTCTGAGAGACAGAGAGAAAGGGTTAAAGCATTGCCTTTGTTAGTCTGTATCTACCTATGTTTTTGTAAGTTCAAATCCAACAGTCAGATATATAAGAACTAATCTCTCTCCATGTCATTTGCTTTCTTTATTTTTCTGCTTTGTACGAAGGTTATGTACCTAGGTATCTTTGTGCCTAAGATGGTGCAGCAAGTGGGTGACTTGTAAACTTTTCACTGTACTCGCGTGAGTACGTCACAATGAACCTAATTCGATAATTCAGTTTTAACTGTCGCAGCCATTACTCCTGAATAATCCATCCTTCATCTTGATGTGATAAGCGAAAGCTGCAAACATCTCCACTGGTGCCATTGTCTGTGACGAGGTCTCCATGGGCATATCTCTATGGAGTAGAATGTAGCTTCATAGGCACACATTAGCAACTACTTTATTCGGTGACCTTGGTTTAATAAATGTGTCTTTTTAACAAAACATTCCAAGGTGACCAGCTGTTGAAATTATATTTAATCTTGGTATTACCGATTAAATGTCTTTAAATTGCTCCCCCTAGTTTTAGATTCCCTTCCCCTGCCTCAGTCACCATGGGAGAAAACATCCTTCAGCATCTATACTAAATAGCCCCCTCAGAATCTTGAACGTTTGAATATGGTCACCTTCTTCTAAACTCTAATGAGTATAGGCCCAACCTACTCCATCTTTCCTCATAAGACAAACCCATTTTTCCAGAAATCGCCTTCTCTGAACGACAGAACTTGAGTTCTGAGGAAGGGTCACCTGACCCAAAACATTAACTCTGTTTTTCCCTTCACAGATGCTGCCAGACCTGCTGAGCTTCTCCAGCAACTTTGTTTTTGATACAGTTTCCTATGCTTGATTAACAAATCATGGAGTACAAGAGCAAGAGGTTATGTTAAACTTGTCTAAAAAACTGGTTTGGCCTCAGCTATGGCATCCACATCTGGGTGCCATTGAAGGAAAGGCGTGAAAAAGTTAGTGAGAATGAAGGAAAAATATTGAAAATGGATCCAGAGCTTAGGAGCTTCAGTTACTTAGATAGTTTGAAGAAGCTGATACTGTTTTCCTCGTAGAAGGGAAGGTTGGGCGTAATTTGGTAAGGAGTTCAAAGTTGTGACAGGTCTGGCAGAGTAGATAGGGAACATCTATTCCCATTAGTAGATGAATTGATAATAAAGGGGCACAGATATGAGATGTTTTTCTTGATTCTTTCATGGAATGAATGTGTTATTGGCCAGGCCAACATTGTTGTCCATCCCTAACTGTCCTTGAACTGAATGGCTTGCTAGGCCATTTAAGAGGGTAATAAAGAGTCAACAACATTGCTGTGCGTCTGGAGTTACAAATAGGCTAGACTAGGTGAGGATGACAGATTTCCTTGCTTAAAAGACATTAGTGAACCAAGTGGTCTTTACAACAATTGGTACAATAATTGCATGGTCAGTGTTACTGAGACAAGCTTTATGATTCCAGTTTAATTAAATGAATTTAAATTCATCTGAATGTGGACCAAGGTTCAGGCCATTTAGCCCCTCAAGCCTGTCCTGCCTTTTAAAAATATCATGACTGATCTGATTGTAACCTCAAATCTACATTCCTGCCTACTCTGAATCCCTGATATCCTTTAGCTCAATTGCTTATCAAGACTCTTTCCACTTCTGTCTTAAAAATATTCAAAGTCTCTGTTTCCATCACCTTTTCAGGTAAAGCGTTACAAAGATCCATGACCCTCCGTGAGAAAAAGTTTGCTAATCTTTTTAAAATGGGTGACCCCTTATTTTTAAGCCATGATCCTTTGTTCAATATTCTCCCATAAGAAGAAACATCCTTTCCATATCTACCTTATCAAAACCTCTCAGAATCTTATGTTTAAATCAAGTTGTCTCTTGTTCTTCTAAAGTCCAGCAGATACAAGACTATCCTGTTCAACCTTTCCTCATATGACAACCCACTCATTCCAGGTATTAGTCTGGTACACTTTCTCTGCACTTCATCCTCTAAATCAAATCAGGTGACCAGTACTGTGCACAGTACTCTAGCTGCCATGATGGGATCTGAATCCATGTCCCCAGAGTTTAGCTGAGGCTTCTGCATTACTGCTCCACTATCATTGCTACTACTTCACTGTCTTCCCATTGGCAAAAGAAGCAATGGAGGCATGATGAGAACCTTTTTCACACAATGACTGGTGAAGGAGGAGCAAATGAGGGAGAATTGTGGCCAGGGTGAGGACCCTATGACATGCAGTCAGCATCATTGAGAGGAGCAGGTAAAGTGAGGACCCTCACAGAGAAGCAGTCAGACCAGATGCAGACCTGAGTGGAACTCGGGACATAATCAAGAACAAGATTTTTCTAGTCCATCCTTGAGTAGGAGCAAGGGTATCATAAAAGCACAGGGTCCATATCCTATTTATTATATGTCCGAGCAGCTTAGGCCTGTGATTTGCACCTCCTGAACTATGTGGAAAATCCTAACTATTCTTGGCTATCTGGATAACTATGTTAGTGGAGATGCCTCTGGTTGGAGCAACTCAAGCTCAAGGTTTGGGAGCTTGAGCAGCAGTTGGGGGCATCATGGTACATTCGCAAGACTGAAAGGTTCATGGGTAGCACATTTCAGGATGTGGTCACCCTGTGGTTTAAGGAAGTGTAACCAGAGAGAGCTCCTTTGGCAAAGCTGTTGCTGCCAGAGCACCAAGGAACGCTCTTGGCTGTGCAAGTGCAGCCAATGTCTCTCTAACATCTCCTGGAAAAAAAGAAAACAAATATGCTGGTGGGAACCCAGCGTGCCCAAGATCTACCCCAAAGTGGCAGAAAGGGATTGGAGAATTCTTTGGTCCTTTCAAACAGCCTGGAAAGGAGAGTACAGAACCCTCAGATGTCAGCAGTAGCAGCAAGGCTAGAACAAGTAAAGCTCCAAGGAGGGCACATGTTCCACCTGAGGACTCGGAGGAACCGGCTTCAGATGAAGGGAACTGAATACCACTTGCCCACCACTGTGTCTAATACTTGAACAGATCTTCTTGACGTGTATATTTGTATATATGTCTATTGCTATGTAGTATGGATTTCTCAGTTGTCTTGTACAGTTAAAATACCATTAAAGCCATAACTACAGAACCAATGTAAAAATTACGAGCTGAGTATTTTGGTCCAGGGCCAGTGGTCCCTCAGCTAAATGAGACTTTCTATCTACATAATTATTTGTTTTATTATATCTTTTTGACTTGTACTCATGCTGATCGATGGGGTTAAAAATGAGATTTTTCATGAACCAAGGCCTATAACCTATTGTTTTAGTGGCCTTGCTGTATCTTTACGATTTATCTTTTGATAATAAATTTTAAGCTGTGACAAACTTAAAAAAAAACCAAAAATTTTGGGTGTCTCAGTGGTTAGCACTGCCGCCTCACAGTGCCAGGGACCTGGGTTCGATTCCACCCCTGGGTGACTGTCTATGTGGAGTTTGTACAGTTTCCCTATGTCTGCATGGGTTTCCTCCAGCTACTCCGCTTTCCTCCCACAGTCCAAAGATATGCAGGGTAGGTGGATTGGCCATGCTAAATTGCCCGTAGTGGTTAGGGATGTGTAGATTAGGTGGGTTATCGGGGGATGGGTCTGGGTGGATTGCTCCAAGGGTCAGTGTGAACTTGTTGGGCCGAAGGGCCTGTTTCCACACTGTAGGGATTCTATTCTATGAATGGTTGACTGCCAGACAGAGAAAGGGGACCATGCAGATAATGAAGGAATTCTGTAAAGTGCAACTCACTTGCAAACTATTTTCAGCCTTGGAAAATGGTAAGAGAGACTGTTTCTCTGTGAAGACCAGTTTCGAGAGCCAAATCTGTGTTTTTGCAGTTGGGCATCTGCTCTGGGGATTGGTGAGGGTGGGTGAATATGGTTGGACAGTAATAAAAGGGAATTCGTTAGTGAGGGATATAGACAGGCACTTCTGCACCTTACAAGTGACTCCCAAGATATATGTTGCCTCCTGGGTGCGAGGGTCATAAATATCACGGAACAAATAAAGGGCATTCTGAAGTGGGTTAAACAGCCAGAGGTTGTAGCTCATGTTGGGACAAATGGTATAGGAAGAAAGAAGAATGAGCTCCTGCAAAACAGACTTTAGGGAGTCAGGTAGGAAATTGGAAAGCGAGACTTCAATGGTCATGCTCTTTAGATTACTCCCAGTTACAGGCAGGAGTGAGTAGAAGGATAGAGCAGATAAATATATGGCAAAAGAGGTAGTGCAAGAGAGAGGACTTCAGATTCATGACAGATTGCTACTGTTTATGGATATAAAGGAACATTAAGGTTAAAATTAAGAAAAAGAAGCAGCTTATGACAGATAGAGAGGGATCAATAAGGCAGACTCCCTAGAGGGATATAGAAAGTGTGGGGCGATATTAAAAAGGAAATTAGGAGAGCAAAGAGATTGCATGAGAAAGCGTTGATGGATAGAATAACAGAAAATCCAAAGGGTTTTTAAAAAAAATGTAAAGGGCAAGAGACAACTAGGTAAAGAGTAGGGATCAATCAGGACCATAGTGGTAATCTGTGTGTGAACCCTGAAGACAAAGGTGCAGTCTTCAGTGAATATTTTGTGTCAGTCTTCACATTGAAAATGGGATGACACAGGTATATACATTAGGGTGGAGCATGATAAAATATTTGAAGAAATTAACATAGAAAGAGGAAATACTAATGGGTTTACCAGCCTTATAAGTGGATACGTCAGCAGGCCTGGATGTGTACCTGGCTGTCAGGGGAGGAGAAATCAGGAGATAAAGACGTAATACTGCAGATGCTGAAAATCTAAAACAAACATACAGAGTGCTGGAGAGACTTAACAGCTCTTGTAATGGTCGTAGAAAGTGAAATAAAGTTAACATTTTGGGTGTAGTATGATTCTTCTGCAGAACTGAAAGGTGTTGGAAATTTTTTTTTATACTTAGGACAGAGGTAGAGGCCAAATTCTTTCAATTCTGAAGAAGAGTAATGCTGGGCTTGAAATGTTAACTCTGTTTCTCTCTCCACAGATGCTGCCAGACGTGATGAGTTTCCCCAGCATTTTCTGTGTTTGTAGGACATATCAGAGCCCCTGGCAGTAAGTTTCAAATCCTCTGGCCAGAAGTGCCGGATGACTGGAGGACTTCTAATGTAATCCATTATTAAAAATAGGATGTGGATTTGACCAGGAAATTGGGGAGAATGGGTCATGAGGGGAATACCCGTAAATTACAGGGGAATATCAATAGACTTGTCAGGTGGGCAGAACAGTGAAAAATTGACTTCAACCCAGAAAAGTGCGAGGTAATGCACTTGGCAGGGTGGGGGGGGGGGGGGGTTGGAGGGGGAGTGGGGAGCGTGGGTGCAGTGGGCTAACAAAGCAAGGGATTGCACAGTGAATGAAAGAATCCTGAAAGTTATTGATGATCGGAGGGATCTTGCTGTTCATATCCACAGATCCCTGAAGGTAACAGCCAAATAGAATTGGTGATTAAAAAGGCTTATGGGATACTTTCCTATAGTAGCGGAGGTATGGAAGAGCAAGGTCCCCAGCCCTGATATTCACAGTGTGAAATGTAGAAAGTGGGAGTAAGTAGGCCATTCAGCCTTTCGTGCCTGCTCTGCCATTCAATAGGATCACGGTTGATTCCCTATCTAAATGCCATACCCTATACTCTCTCTTCATACACTGGAAATGCACTATGCACGTGGTCACCCTGGACACAGGAAGTGTCCCTGATTTCCCACATCTCAAAGGAGGAGCATTTTAGCTCTGGTCAAGTTGTCTTGCCATTGTTTGCTCTTAAAATACTCCTTCTGTTCACTTCATCTAGCTTAAAGAATGTTAATATATGCCAGGGAGCTGGTGTATTCAAGACGGTATTAGATCATTATCTGAAAAAGGAAGTATCAAAGTTATTCAGAAAAGCTGAGGATGACCCTGACTGAATTGCTCGTTCAGAGAGACGATGGGACAGATGGTCTGTGTTGTAGTAGTTCTGAGATTGTATCTACTCCAGTGTTTCCAGTTCCATGCAGAGGTGATTCACCAGGATGTTACCTGAGCATTATACCTATGAAGATAGATGATATAGGGTAGGGTTGTTTTCCTTAGAGTAAGGAAGGCTGAGGAGGAACCTCAGAGATTGAGATCTATAAAATTATGAGAGGCATAGATAGGGAGAAACTTCTCCCTTCAGTAGAGCGGTCAGTAACCAGGGTCTGTACATTTAAGGTAAGGAGCAGGGGGTTTGGGGGACACTGAAGGAAGAATTTTTTGATATCTAGAATTTGTTGCCTCAAAGGACAGTAGAGGCGGGAACATATGAAAAGTATTTAAATGAATACTTGAAATGCCATATCTTACAAGTCTGTGGGCTAAGTGCTGAAAATTGGGATTGGAGTAGATAGGCACTTAATGACTGGTGCTGAGACATTGGAACAAATGATCCAGTTTCCTCTACTGTACAACTTTGATTCTAGACATAGTCTTATTGCTGTAGCCACAGTAGCCTACTTCTTATAGTCTGGTTCCATAAATGTGATATTGCAACAATTCCAACCCTTAACTGGGGAGCATATCTCTAATTCTGCCATTATCTTTCAAAATCATGTTTTGTAACATTCACTGGTTAAGCATTTTAGTGAACCTTTTAGAGCATGATTTGAAGCTCCTGTTTATATTTAGGAGATATTAGAAATACTACATTCAATTTCTTTTTAAAGTGAAGCAGATGAGCTATTTTGAGAAATAAATGACTTTATTCCCCAGAGGTATGCTAAGCTTAAAAAGGGAGCTGGAAGTGGCTCCAGACCAAATCCCCTTCAAATATATCAAGAAGACAGCCTAGACCTTAACTTTCATCTTATTTAAAGGCAAAACGTAAGGTGCGGTGTTCCAGATGTAATTTGATTGATTACACTTCTTGACTTTGAACAAAACATACTTTATTCTTACCCTCCAGTTAAAATACCAACAAAAGAAGAATTGGAATAACTTTAACTCTATTGGAAAAATTAATAGAATAATAGATTATTTAACTACTAAACAGCAACTATTCCAATGTAGTAACATCCCATAAACACACCCTTGGCAAACGCAAATGCAGTAAAATAGATTGTCTCACATGCAATGTTTCTCCAGTCCAAGACGAAAGAACATCAAAAGAAGGATGGCACGGTGGCTCAGTGGTTAGCACTGCTGCCTCACAGTGCCAGGAACCCGAGTTTGATTCCAACCTCTGGCGACTGTGTAGAGTTTGCACTTTCTCCCCGTGTCTGCTTGGGTTTCCTCCGGGTACTCTGATTTCCTACCACAGTCTAAAGATGTGCAGGCTAGGTGGATTGGTAATGAAAAATTGCCCAAAGTGTTCAGGGATGTGTAGATTGTGTGGGTTATAGGAGGATGGGTCTGGGTGGGATATTTGAGGGTCAGCGTGGACTTGTTGGGCCAAAGGACCTGTTTCCACACTGGAGGAATTCTATTGGAAATTGTTTTTCTGTAACAGAGAGATGTAACAGCTTCCAATGCCAACTTCAAACCCCGGCAACTACTGAAAGCTAAACTGAAACCCTGGTTCTGTGGGAACCTGACTCCATCCGTTCATGCTGCTTCTATTGTTCCAAATTTAAAAAAACCCAAGGTCTCACGTAAGGCGTTCACTTTATTGGCTTGGAATTGGCCACTGGGCACCTCTGTCTCAACATCTCTTGATTGAAAAAAAGGACAAAATACAGCTCTTAAAGTCATAGTATCATCACACAACTGCCACTCCTAATTCCTGTGTTCTCATGTAGCAAGCAGATCTGGCAGCATCAGTGGAGAAAAAGCAGAGTTAATGTTTCAGATCTAGTACCTTTCTTTAGAACTGAGTTTTCTCTCCACAGAAGCGGCAGACTTGCTGAGCTTTTCAAGCAATTTTTGTTTTTGAACGTGAATGACTGGTTATCTGTACTATTTTTTAGGAGCGGAGTAGCAAGCTGTGGCTGAATTTTAGCTTTACAGTAGAGGTTTTATTGTATTGTGAGTTCTTAAACTCAGCTGTCCTTCGGGGCTGTAAGAGCAACAGATGTTTCCTAACTGAAATCCACCACCTGGACTGTTGACAAGAAGCTCATGAATTGGGCTAAGGGTATGTTGGATGATAAGCGTGATCAGGGGACCAGCAAACCTCTAAGTCAGGAAATAGTATAAGGCTTGGGAGGGGCTAAATTGAGGAAGAAACAAAGCAGATGAAACATTGCAAAATTGTGGCCTGTTTACAGGATGATAAGTGAATGGGACAAAAATGGAATAAGAGGTTTTAACTTCTTCACAATCAGCAAGGATCCTGCTTTTAGGTTTTTAGCTTTAGATATTTTCTAATCAAACTGTCCAGAAATTTTATTGTACACCTGTGGGGTATGGAACTTGAACCTCGACCTCCTGGTTCAGATATAGGAATGCTACCAGTGCACCATTAGACCTCTCTAGGGAATGCAAGGATGTCTTAGCTTACTGTGTTACCAATATTCACACTACTGATGTGGCTTGTTTCTGCCCTATACTTTGGTTGCTAACTTGACTATGGTTTGGAACTCACATTCTGGGTTATTGGTACAAAATTGTAGTTTCCCATTCTGGGCCAGAATATTAACTTACCAATCAAATGTGCAACTGTTATGTCATTTTTGATGCTTTGGTAAGTCAGCATCTTTCTGTGCTTGAACTAATTTCATTTTATTCTCTGCTTAATGCAGCCACCTTATCCATCCTCTTCAGGGGCTCCATTACCAAAGAAGACATATGTAAAAGCTGAAAAGGTGAACTATAACATTTATGAGGAGTATGAGGATGATCAGTATGTTGACTATGAAGAAGACGATGAACAAGTGCCAGATGAGGAAGAAGAAGATTATGATGATTTTGCCAAGGAGTTGAGCCAATACAGGAGAGCAAAGGAGGCTTCTCAACAACAACACCAACACCAGCAGCCGCAGTCCCATATGCCCATGGGACACAGTAGGGGGCGTGGAGCATCAGGTATAGCTTGCAGAATATTGAAATTTTCTGTGCCTTCAGTTTGTACTTTTCTATGCCTTCAGGTTATTTTCCATATTCTGAGGCAGTGGCCAATATTTGGGTGTATTGTAATGAGCCCATTTATTACACTAGTTGGTTCACTATTCATCGGTAACAAGGCACGAGGCTTGACTGTCAGAGCTTACCATTGAGCTGCTATCCTGTCCTCACGCTCAACTGTTTCCATTAGAAGTTATTGGGTGACAGTCAGCCCTGGGAGTGGTCATCTTCTTGGTTCAGGGGTGTTAGAATTGCAGATTCTCAATGTCCCCCCCCATTTCTATGATGTCTCCTGGTTCTGCATGCCTCTTAAGCTTTCTACATTCCTCCAATCTGACCTCTGGCACAATCGGAATTTTCATCATTCCAACCTTGCATCCTAAACTCTTGAATGACCTATTTGAATTTCTTGGCCTGTGCTCTTTTATGGTACTCCTTAATGTTAAGTAGGATCTAAGCCTGCTGGTGATTCAGAACTCAAGAAACCTTTCCCTTGTGATAGAGTTTATTATTTGAACAGTTACGTAGCTCATACCACATCTCTTAGAATCACCGATAACCCCTTTATTGTACTATTTTGTAATCAAAATTTTGGTCAGTTGACTAAGCAACTAGTTTGGGGATCAACTTAATGCTAACATTGCAGGGTTCAAAACCCTGCTTTAAGAACATAAGAACTAGGAGCAGGAGTAGGCCTTCTGGCCCTTCGAGCCTGCTCCGCCATTCAACAAGATCATGGCTGATCTTTTCGTGGACTCAGATCCACTTACCCATGCTCTCACCGTATCCTTTAATTCCTTTATTGTTATTTATTATTTATTTATCCTTTATTAAAAAAAATCTACCTTAGCTTTAAAAACATTTACTGAAGTAGCGTCAACTCCTTCACTTGGCAAGGAATTCCATAGATTAACAACCCTCTGGGTGAAGAAGTTCCTTCTCAATTCAGTCCTAAATCTGCTCCCTCTAATCTTGAGGCTATGCCCTCTTATCCTAGCTTCACCTGCCAGTGGAAACATCCTCTCTACTTCTATCTTATCTATTCCCTTCATGATTTTATATGTTTCTATAAGATCCCCCCTCAATCTTCTGAATTCCAATGAATATAATCCCAATCTACTCAGTCTCTCCTCATAAGCCAACCCCCTCAACTCCAGAATCAACCTAGTGAACCTCCTCCAGTGCCAGTACATCCTTTCTCAAATAAGGAGACTAAAACTGCACGTAGTACTCCAGGTGTGGCCTCACCAGCACCTTGTACAGCTGCAACATAACCTCTCTGCTTTTAAACTCAATCCCTTTAGCAATGAAGGACAAAATTCCATTTGCCTTCCTAATTACTTGTTGTACCTGCAGACCAACCTTCTGTGATTCATGCACAGGGACACCCAGGTCCCTCTGCATAGCAGCATGCTGCAACTTTTTACCATTCAAGTAATAATCCTTTTTACTATTACTCCTACCAAAATGTATGATTTCACATTTATTTACATTGTATTCCATCTGCCAGACCTTTGTCCACTCACTCAATGTATCTATGTTCCTCTGCAAAGTTTCACAGTCCTCTGCACACTTTGCTCGGCCACTCATCTTAGTGTCATCTGCAAACTTTGACACCCTACACGTAGTGCCCAACTCCAAATCATCTATATAAATTGTAAATAATTGTGGTCCCAACACTGATCCCTGAGGCACACCACTGGTCACTGATTGCCAGCCAGAATAGCGCTCATTTATCCCCACTCTTTGCTTCCTATTAGTCAGCCAATCCTCTATCCATGCTAATACTTTACCCCTAACGCCATGCATCCTTATCTTATGCAGCAACCTCTTGTGCGGCACCTTGTCGAAGGCCTTTTGGAAATCTAGGTACACCACATCCACTGGGTCCCCATTGTCCACCTTGCTCGTAATGTCTTCATAGAATTCCAAAAGATTTGTCAAGCATGACCTGCCCTTCATGAACCCATGCTGTGTTTGCCCAACTGGACAATTTCTATCGAGATGCCCCGCTATTTCTTCCTTAATAATAGACTCAAGCATCTTCCCCACTACGGAGGTTAAGCTAACCGGCCTATAATTCCCCATCTTTTGCCTACCTCTCTTTTTAAACAGTGGCGTCACATTTGCTGTTTTCCAATCTGCTGTGACTGCCCCAGAGTCCAGCAAATTTTGGAAAATTACCTCCAGTGCATCTGCTGTTTCTCCCACCATCTCTTTCAGTACCCTGGGATGCATTCTATCAGGGCCAGGAGACTTTCTCTGAGAGGTGTAGGGCAGCACGGTGGCTCCGTGGTTAGTACCGCTGCCTCACAGCTCCAGGGACCCAGGTTCGATTCCAGCCTCAGGTGACTGTGTGTGTGGTGTTTTTGCATTCTCCCCGTGTCTGCTTGGGTTTCTGCCGGGTGCTCTGGTTTCCTCCCATAGTCCAGAGATGGGCAGGTTAGGTGGATTGGCAATGCTAAATTGCCCATAGTGTTCAGGGATGTGCAGGCTAGGTGGGTTAGCCATGGGAAATGCAGGGTTACACAGATGGGGTAGGATGGGTCTGGGAGGGATGCTCTTTGGGGCTTGGTCGGTGTGGACCAGTTGGGCCGAATGGCCTGTTTCCACACTGTAGGGGTTCTTTGGTTTGGTTCTAACACCATTCCACAAGAACCCAATTAGACCAATATCCCAATCAGCCGCTTAACCTTTGGTTTAATGGCAGATTCCTCTTGTAGAGTCAAGGAGTTCTACACCGTAGACGAGTGGAAAGGAGCAGTTAGGTCACTTGACTAAGTAACTAGTATGTGGAGCCATTAGGTAACTTGATTAAGCAACTAGTCTGGGGTCCGGTGACCCTCCTCAGAACCTTCCTTCGTTCTCTGGAAGGGTCACCAGACCCAAAACGTTTACTCTGTTTTCTCCTTTACAGATGCTGCCAGACTGGCTGAGCTTTTCCAGCAACTTTGTTTTTGTTCCTGATTTACAGCATCCGCAGTTATTTTGGTTTTTAACTAGCTTGGGGACTAGCTTAATGGTGACATTACAGGTTTATACCTGAACCATTGACTGCTCCTTGCTTTCCCCGAGATGCACGGCCTACATCCTTAGGCAACCAGAAGTAAAAATATTACAGCACAGAAAAAGGCCCTTGGCCCATTATGTACATGCCAGTCAAAAATGACCAAATATCTATGTTTACACAAAAATTTCACAGACATACAATCAGTCTTTCAACAGAAACATGAAAAATAAACAATTTTTTCCACATTATACATCTAAAAACATCCTTCCATATTCCCCTTTTCTTTAACCAAACAAAAATACTTACAAAGCTTAGCTTTCTTTTCTTCATATTCTTGTACCTTCACATATCACCAGCTATTTCTCTTCAAGGATCTTCAATTATTTCCTGAAACAGGTGCCTTTTTTTTTGTAAAGCAGTCTTGGCAATTAGCAACTTGGATCCACCCAATTTATGTCAGTGAACAACAATTATTATTCTCATCTACCAAGAGTATTACAGGTCCTGCCCTACCCAGAAGATCCCTCTGGAAGATTGGCATGTGAACCATCACTGAAAAGAACGAATTTCATATTTTCTGAATTACCCAAGGGTGGAAACCTGAGAATGCGTTTTTCTGTATTTATTTTCAATATTTCAGTATTTTAATATTTTATTACTAATAGGTTTTTTGGTCTTAAGGCTTCCTCATCAGTAGCCTGCTTCATCATTGTACTCATCCTAAAAATTTAGGTTAGATGGTGGTCTAGTGGAATTACTGATATACTATTAATACAGAGAGCTAGGGAATGTTCTGGGGATATAGCTTCGAATATCGCATGGCAAATGGTGGAATTTGAATTCAATACTAATTTGGAAATAATAAGCTAATGATGATTATGAAACCATTATCAATTGTTAGGAAAACCCCATCTGGTTCACTAATGTCCTTTAGGGAAGGAAATCTGCCGTCCTTAGTGGGTCTGGGCTACATGTGACTCTAGATCCACAGCAATGTGGTTGACTCTCAACTGCCCTTTAGGCAATTGGGGATAGGCAGTAAATGCTGGCCTAGCTAGTGATGCTCACATTCCCGTGAATGAATAAAAAAATCTCTGCTCTAATACGCTGTAACAAGCATTAGCTGTAGTCTAAGTGCAGAACCAGTCAGATTTCTTAATTGATTTGTTTGTTTTCTAAGTGCTAAATCATGTTTCTTTGACCTGTCCTGATTGATCAGGATGGGATTAACACTTTTCAAGCAAGACTGTTGATTCAAAATTACATCTGATTTATTCTGGTTAATATATAAGTTTGTGTATTTAAAGACCCCAAAAGTCTGATTCCAACTTCAAATTCCCTTTTTATTATATCTTCCACACCACTCAAAGTCAATAGAACCTTCCCACAGAAAATCATAATGTGCATCATAAATTGCCTGCCAGATCTCTTCATGATCCAGCCAATTTCCAGAAAGACAGCACCTGAGAAATTTTAAACCCTTCCTGCAACATTCAACTTGTAAGAGTACCGGCTTAACTCCCAAAGCTTCTCTTCTGTATGCATTCAAGAGGGCACAAGGTGATTATTTAAATAGAAACAATAGTCAGAATTATGGGGAAAGAACAGAAGAATGACACTTAATTATAATACTTATTCAGAGAGGTGGTGCAAGCACAATGGGCTGGAAGGCCTTCTGTAGTGCCATTACAATTCTGTGGTTCCATGATCACCTTCTTTAGGTGTTTTTAAAAATGCATCCTTTTGACACTTTTTACCTTGTGGAAATGCAGCTTTTATATTTATTGACTTACTTTGCTAGGTATATGTTGTTAAAAGAGCTGTGAAGATCTTCAAGTTCACTTTTCCTGTAGTAAGGGAAACCACTCCAATGTCTTGATTGCCGAGCCTTTCTTTGAAATCCCAAGCTACAAGCATGGCTTTAATCTTATATGTTCCATCAGGAATACGTTTTGTTAGCATATTCATCTGTATGATAAGGTTGGCTATCCACTGAACCAAATTCATCCCAACTCTCCAATTGTCTATTTTTGGCTTCTTTAAATAATTTACCTTCTAATTTGTTTGTAGCCCCAGAAGCATTTTGATCATAAAGTCTTTAAATTCCCATGGAATTACCAGTCCTTGTTCTTGTCAAACTATGATCTCTGCAAAACAAAAAGCAAGAGAACTGTGGATGCTGGAAATCAGAAACAAAAAACACTATAGGTCTCTCAGTATATGAGGAGATAAATCAGAGTTAACTTTTTGGGTCCAGTGACCCTTCTTCAGAACAGTGGTCTCTGGCAAGTCATGCTGCCTTGTTCAGGACTTCTGCTACAAGATCTCCCCCTCCTATGAGTAGAATTCCCTTCCCAAGTTCACAGTTTTTTCCAAGGGCCATATTCATTTCCAGGTCTACTTTGAGAATTTTTACTGTATGTTCTGGTGTTATACATCTTTACCTCATTTTGCCAATTAAGATATTAACCCCTATTCCTCACCTTGCACATTTAAGCAGTGTTTGTACTTAGGCTGTCTTTCCCTGCGCTTCTTATAATGGTGACATTCCTTCATTCATTAGACCCTTCTGGCATGTATGTTACTTTTTTTGGTGCCTATTTTTGGTTGTTGTCCTCTGGGACAGATAGCCTTGTCCTGGGTTTCTTTACCACCTTGCCCATCCTCAGTTGGCCATTCATAGAACACAGAACAGTACAGCACAATACAGGCCCTTCAGCCCATGATGTTGTGCCGACCTGTTGTCCTACTTTAAGGTCAAACTAACCGGCATACCCTTCATTTTACTACCATCCATGTGCCTATCCAAGAGTTGCTTAAATGTCCTTAATATATCTGACTCTACTACCACCACTGGCAGTGCATTCCATGCACCCACCACTCTCTGTGTAAAGAACTACCTCTGACATTCCCCTATATTTCCTCCAATCACCTTGAAATTATGCCCCCTCATGACAGCCATTTCCGCCCTGGGAAAAAGTCCCTGGCTATCCACTATGCCTCTCATCATCTTGTACATCTCTATCAAGTCACCTCTCATCCTTCTTCACTCCAATGAAAAAAGCTTTAGTTCCCTCAACCTTTCTCATAAGACCTGCCTTCCAGTCCAGGCAGCATCCTGGTAAATCTCCTCTGTACCCTCTCTAAAGCTTCCATATTCTTCCTACAATGAGGTGACCAGAACTGAACTCAATATTCCAGGTGTGGCCCAACCAGGGTTTTATAGAGCTGCAGGATAACCTCGTGGCTTTTAAACTCAATCCCCCTGCCAATGAAATCTAACACACCATATGCCTTCTTAACAACCCTATCAACTTGGGTCGCAACTTTCATGGACTTGGACCCCAAGTTCCCTCTTGTTCCTCCACACTGCCAAGAATCCTGCCATTAACCCTGTATTCTGCATTCAAATTCAACCTTCCAAAATGAATCACTTCACACTTTTCTGTATTGAATTCCATCTGCCACTTCCTTGCCCAGCTCTGCATCCTGTCAATGTCCTGTTGCAACCTACAACAGCCCTCCACACTATCCACAACTCCACCAACTTTCGTGTCATTGGAAAACTTACTAACCCACCCTTCCACTTCCTCATCGAAGTCATTTACATGGATCACAAAGAGCAGAGGTCCCAGAACAGATCCCTGCAGAACACCACTGGTCACCGAGCTCCAGGCTAAATACTTTCCATCTATTACTACCCTCTGTCTTCTATTGGTCAGCCAATTCTGTATTCAGACAACCAAATTTCCCTGAATCCCATACCTCCTTACTTTCTGAATGAGCCTACCATAGGGAACCTTATCAAACACCTTGCTAAAATCCGTATACACCACATTCACTGCTCTACCTTCATCAATGAGTTTTGTCACATCCTCAATGAATTCAATAAGGCTTGTGAGGCATGACCTGCCCCTCTCAAAGCTGTGCTGACTATCTCTAATCAAACTATGCTGTCTGTCAGAATCGTCTCCGATAATTTGCCCACCATAGAAGTAAGACCGACTGGTTTGTAATTCCCAGGGTTATCTCTATTCCCTTTCTTGAACAAGGGAATAACATTTGTCACTCTCCAATCATTTGATACTACTCCAGTGGACAGTGAGTACGTAAAGATCATCGCCAAAGGCGCAGCAATCTCTTCCCTAGCTTGCTGTAGTAACCTTGGATATATCCTGTCTGGCCCAGGGGACTTTTCTTTCCTCATGTTTTTCAAAATTTCTAGCTGACCCTTCTTCCCAATATCAACCTGTTTGAGCATATCAGCCTTTGTCACGCTGCCCTCACAAACGACAAGTTCCCTCTCACTAGTGAATACTGAGCAAAGTATTCATCAAGGACCTCCCCTACCTCCTCCGACTTCAGGCACAAGTTCCCTCCACTATTCATGATCGGCCCTCCCCTCACTCTGACCGTCCTCTTGTTCCTTAGATAAGTATAGAATGCCTTGGGGTTTTCCTTAATCCTACCCAGCAAGGCTTTTTCATGCCCGCTTCTAGCTCTCCTTAGTCCATTCTTCAGTTCCTTCCTGGCTACCTTGTAACCCTCTAGAGCTCTGTCTGATCCTTGCTCCCTCAGCCTGAAATGAGCTTTCTTCTTCCTCTTGACTAGATGTTCCACATGTCTTGTCATCCCAAGGTTCCTTCACCTTATCATCCCTTCCTTGCCGCAGTGGGACAAACTTATCGAGCACTCTCAGCAAGTGCTCCCTGAACAACCTCCACATTTTTGTTGTGCAGTTCCCCGAGAATTTATGCTGCACAGTTCCTGACTAATATCATTGTAATTCCCCCTCCCCAAATTAAATACTTTCCCATGCTGTCTGCTCCTACCCCTCTTCATGACAATAGAAAAGGTCACGGAGTTGTGATCACTATCACCAAAATGCTGTCCCACTGAGAGATCTGACACCTGGCTTGGTTCGTTGTCAAGCACCAAATCCAATATGGCCCCCCCTCTAGTTGACCCATCTACATATTGAGTCAGAAATCCTTCCTGGACACACCTGGCAAAATCTGCTCCATCTAAACTATTCGCACCTAGGAGGTTCCAGTCTATATTAGGGAAGTTGAAGTCACCCATGACAACAACCCTATTACTTCCGCACCTTTCCACAATCTGCCTCCGAATCTGTTCCTCAGTGTTTCTCTTGCTACTGGAGGGTCTGTAGAAAACTCCTAATAAAGCGACTGCTCCTTTCCTGTTTCTGACTTCCACCCATATTAATTCAGTAGACAAACCTCCCTTTCTGCAGCAGTGATCTATCCCTGATTAGTAATGCCAATCCCCCACCTCTTTTACCTCCCTCCCTATTTCTTTTGAAACATCTATACTCCAGAACATCCATCAACCATTCCTGCTGCTGTGATATCCAAGTCTCCATAATGGCCACAACAAGTACTGATCCATACTCTTAAGTTCATCACCCTTATTCCTGACACTTCTTGCATTAAAATAGACACACTTCAACCTTTCACACAGACAGCAACTTTGCCCTATCAACTGTCTGTCCTTCCTCACAGACTCTCTGCATGCTGTATCTGCCTGTACACCAGCTATCCCATCCTCTGATCCATAGCTCTGGTTCCCATCCCCCATCAAACTAGTTTAAACTCCCAAAGAGCTCTCGCAAACCTCCCGCCCAGGATATTGGTGCCCCTCTAGTTCAGGTGCAACTCGTCCTTCTTGTACAGGTCCCACCTTCCCCAGAAGGTATTCCAATGATCCACATATCTGAACTTCTCCCTCCTACACCAGCTTTGTAGCCACGTGTTCAACTGTACTCGTTGTTTATTCCTAGCCTCATTAGCCAGTGGCACCTGTAATAATCCTGAGGTTACTACTCTGCTCAACCTGCCTTTTAGCTTCCAACCTATCTCCCTATATTCACTTTTCAGGTCCTCATTCCTTTATCGAGTGTGTCATTGGTACCGATGTGTACCACGACTTCGAGCTGCTCACCCTGCCCGTTAAGAATCCTGTAGACATAATCGGAGACATCCCTGACCCTGGCACCCAGGAGGCAACGTACCGTCCCGGAGTTTTGTTTGAGACCACAGAATCTCCTGTCTTTCCCCTAACCATTGAATCTCCTTTTACTATCGCTCTCCTATTCTCCCCCATTCCCTTCGGAGCCACAAAGCCAGGCTCAGTGCCAGAGACCTGGCTGCTATGGCTTTCCCCTGGTTGGTCCCCTCCCCCCGCCCCCAACAGTATCCAAAGCGTTATACTTATTATTGAGGGGAATGGCCACAGGGGATCCCTGCACTGTCGGCCTATTTCCTTTCCCTCACCTGACAGTGACCCAGCTACCTTTATCCTGTAACTTCAGTGTGACTACCTCCCTATTACTACCCTCAGACTCCTGAATGATCCGGAGTTCAACCAGCTCCAGCTCCAGTTCCCTAACGCGGTCTGTGAGGAGCTGGAGTTGGGTGTACTTCTCGCAGGTGAAGTCAGCAAGGATACTAGTGGTGGCCCTTACCTCCCACATCCTACAAGAGGAGCATGCAACTGCTCTAGCTTCCATCCCCACTGCTCTAAATTGCCAAAAGAGATAAAGAGAAAGAAAAAAAAAGAAAAAAAAAAACCACATTACTGACCCTCCACACAGAGTCTATATTTTGTTAGAGGAGGAGGATGGGTGGGAGACACTATACGTGTAGTGTTACTGCCCAAATATATTAGTTCACTTACCCAGTAGTCCCCGTGTCCGATTTGCTTGTGCTCAGCCTTTGCTCCGCCTATTCACAAGGCAAGTATTTTATACACAAACTTACCTTCCCAGCTGCCCCCGCTTGCACTGTCACGACTCCTCCCTCTGAAATTGAGGCCGCCTATTCATGAGGCAAGTACTTTATACACAAACTTACCTTCCCGGCTGCCCCCTGGCAACTTCCATAATTTGATTGTCAGCATTTTCCAATGTGATGTGTATGTGAAATACATGATACGTCAACAGTATACCATCAGTGTTTATTAACCTTGAGGAACACACCCAACTCGTTTAGTTGCTTTGTTGTAAAATTATTGTTTTGCATTAACACGATTCCACTTTTTCTGCCTTTCTCGTTTGTATTATGCCAAGTGCCTTGGACTAAAATTTATTTTTCATTGCCTTATGCGATGCTGTAAGGCATGTTTAATTTCTTTGAAACCTCAGCCTTATGAATCCCCGTCTTCCTGAAAGCTGGGAATTGAAGTACTCAAGAAAAAGTGGAATTAATTGTAGTCCCATCCCACGTCAGTGGATGATCACTCATTACTGAAGGAATTTTTGGACTTTTAGCAAAAACCTATTGATATGGAGTGTGGCCCCAAGCATTTCTGCAAGTTCTTTGCATGGACTGCCCATGCCAGAACAGATGTGAATTTAAACTATGTTGATAAATTAAATTTCACAAAGCATGTTGTCTCTCACCACGTGATTTCTTTCACGCACACTATTACAGATTCATACAGCATGGAAGCAGACCCTGCAGTTCAAACAATCCATGCCAACCATAATCCCAAACTAAACTAGGCCCTCCTGCCTGTGCTTGGCCTGTGTCCTCCAAACATTTCTTATTCATGTATTTACCTAAATGTCTTTTAAACATTGTAACTACCCACAGCCACCATTTCCTCTGGAAGCTCATTCCCCACTTGAACCATTCTCTGAGTAAAATAATGTGTCCGTCGTGTCTTCTTTCTCCTCTCACCTTAAAAATATGCCCCCTAATCTTGAAACTCTAGGGAAGAGATACCTGCTATTCAGTTTATCTATATCCCTCATGATTGTATAAATCTCTGATAAAGTCATCCCTCAACCTGCTATCCTGCAGTGGAAAAAGTCCCAGCCTATCCAGCCTCTTCTTATAACTCAAAACCTCCATTCCTGGCGATACCCTTGTAAATTTCTTCTGAAGTCTCTCGAGCTTAATAATATCCAACCCTGGAAACGAGAGACCAGAACTGTACACAGTACTCTACTAACGTCCTGTGCAGTCTCAACTCCTATACTGAAAGGTCTGAGCAATGAAGGCAAGCATGCCTAAAGTGGAATAATCATTACTGATAAAAGCGGTATTATGATGCAATGAAAACAGAAAGTGTGCAGAAACCCAACAGGTTTGGCAGCATCTTCGGACAGAGAAACAGTTAATGTTTCAAATCCAATATGATACAACTTTGCGAGACTTTATTTTGCATCTCATTGCAGACATCATTACTCATTTAATAATTTGTTTATTATTATTCCAGTTTGTTTTCAGTGTGTTGTGTTCTTTTATGTTCTACCCTGAATTTATTTCACTGAAATTCTATTGTTTCTGCTTTCTGCAGGTCCTGGTCGAGGTGGTGGTAGAGGACGCGGTATTCGAGGCAGAGGCGGCCGAGGAAGAGCTAGGGGACGGGGTGGAAGAGGAGGCAGAGGAGGAACACATGGCCAAGTGCATGGACCACAAGGACATGCGTCGGGGCCAGGACATGGACCATCAGAACATGGACCTCCAGGACATGGGCCTGGGCCTGGACATGGTCCCCCAGGTCATGCGCAAGGATCAGGACCAGGACATGGGCCCCCTCCATGCCATGGACCTGGGCCTGGTCATGGCCCGCCTCCGTGCCATGGCCCCAGTCCAGGCCATGGACCCCCTCCAGGTCACAGTCCAGGTCCTGGACCTGTTTCTGGCCTTGGACCATCAGGACATGGGCCTGGTCCGGCATATGGATCTCCTGGGCATGGACCTGGACCAGGGCCATCATATGGATCCCCTGGTCATGGACCTGGGCCAGGACACGGACCACCAGGACATGGACCACCTGGACATGGACCACCTGGACATATGATGGATCCCATGGGTGAATGTGACGATGATCTTTATGATGAAGATATGCAGGTAAGAGTAAAATCTGAAATTCTTTTTCTGAGAATTGATTATTACCTGATGTGCTGTTACCCCTAAAGAGCAGTGTAAATATACACGTTGCTAAGTCATATGAAAGATATTCATGAAACAAAAAAAAATTATGTAAATATTGTAAAAAGGTCTTTGTGTGTTATGTTCTGCTGCCTCTCATAACCAGCCAGCAATGATCTGTCTTGGCAGTGTTTTTCAGCTTTTATTGTATTACTAATACACACTTGCACATTGAGGTAGGTGGAACTTGTCCTGTGCCAGTAATGAGCTGCTAAAAATTAGGCCCACATGCTTACACGTTGTTTCCAGTACCAACTTACCTTCCACTTGTGAGATCTAACTTTTTTTAACATTGATTTCATTTAACAACTTGGGTAAGAGTAATAACTCTTCTGGTATGAAGCAAATATACCAAGCTGCATATGACACCTCTGTAACTTAAAACATTGGCACACCAATGGATTTGATGTCATAATGCTCCATGCCTTGAGTACTAGATTTCATTGCTTTCCCAGTGGAGTGTACCAAATCTCAATACAGATTTCTCATAGACTGACATTTATATCTCGCTAAGTGTAATCCATTGAGAACACCAGATCTAATTAGCCATTTTTCAGCAAGAGAGAAGGAAAAATGGCAAACAGATCACTCTGAGATTCCATTATGTGAGTAGGTATAAAGGAACAGAGGTATTGGAATTGGCCATGTATTGACTTTCTCGTCCAGGAGTATAGTGGCCAATGTTAATTTGTTGTCTTAGACGTCACAGGACCTCAGTACTTCCCTCTGAGCTCTTGTAGCTGCATGTCTGTTTTAAGCACTGAGAACAACTGACACAGTCAGATCTGAATTTCAACATTGTACAATGTAGAAGAGCTCATTATCCAGTGGATAATGTATTTTAATCACTTGAAGACTTATCATTTGCACAGTGCTGGGTGATTTAATGATAATTTCTCTTTTCAGAATTAAGCCCTATCATTAATTACTGTATTAAAAACGTTGATGACTTATACACCATTTCATTAAGACATGTAAAGTTGTTTACACCTTCCTTTTCTTGCCTATCAAATGGTTCCTGCTTCCAAGCTGGTGTAAGTAGCGTCACCTTCAAAACTTGCCCAACTCCATTGAAATTTGCAGGGAGTAGAGTGGGATCTGAGATTTTTCAGTGGAGCCAACCACTTTAATCTATTCTAGTCTCTGGCACTGTGAATGGGGCAGAAATCCTGAAATTGTTTTGGGCCTACCACTTTACTCTCTTTGCTAGGTGGAGTAATTTCAGGCCATCGATTAAGCAGAACCCTTACATATTTTCATGTCCCTTAGTGTGACTTGTTGCTTACAGTAATTTCTTAAATCAACCAGAAACTCTTCCATTTTGATTAATTTTTCTCTTCACTTGTTTCTGACAACATGCTGGATGAGAAGCTCTGACATTTTCCATTCACTCTTTCTTCGCACATTTTTGTTACCTTCATATTTTGGGTAGCCAAGATTTGGATTTTTTATCAGTTGCTGAGCAATACCTACACATAAGGCACTGTCTTTCATCTTATTATTTCCCATCAGTTTGATTGTGATGTTTCCAATAATGTTGATCGAACAAAAAGTAGAAAAACCGCAGACGCAGTCAGGTACATTGTTGACCGCTAGGAATGTTAGGAGAGGTAGCCAGGTAGTACAGGAGTCCCCAGTGGCTATCCCCATCTCAAACAGGTATGCTGTTTTGGAAATTGTAGCGTGGAATAGTGTCTCGGGAGTATAGCAAAGACAGCCAGATTTCAGGTATCGTGAGTGGCTCTACTATAATGAGGGGTATGTTAGGTTTTAAGTGATCAATTGTAATAGGGATAGTCCAGTCTGGGACACAGATACACATTTCTGTGGCTATCACTGAAACTTCAGGATGATATGTTGCCTCCCTGGTGCCAGGGTCAAGGATATCTTGGAGAGGGTGTAGAATATTCTGAAAGGGGAGAATGACCAGCAGGTGGTTGTTGTGCTCATTGGTACCAACGACATGGGTAGGGAAAGAGATGAGGTTCTGCATATAGGAAACTAGGCGAAGGTCAAAAAGTAGGTCCTTGAAGGTAGTAATATCTGGACTACTACTGGTGTATTAAACTAGTGAGAGTAAGAGTAGAAGGATAGAGCAGATGAATGTGTGGTTGAGGAGCTGGTGCAGTGTTCCATCTGAATTGGAAGGTGACAAATATCCTTGCAGGGAGATTTACTAGTGCTGTTCGGGGGGCTTTAGACTAGTAAGTGTGGGGCAGGTGATGGGAAACAAAGTGGTAGTGAGAAAAGGCTGAGCCTGGTAGAGTAGATCAGGGGAGAAAGTCAAATAGTCGAGGCTGACAAGAGTTTGACAGACAACGAGGTAAGACTGTAAATTAAGCTATCTATTTCAATGCAAGAGGCTTGACAGGAAGGCAGATAAACTTAGGCCATGGTTGAGAACATGAGACTGGGAATATCACATCCATTTTAGAAACATGACTCAGGGATGGACAGGACTGACAGCTTAATGTTCCAGGATATAGTTAGTATGGGAAGTAGAAAAAGGGAGGCGAGAGGAGGGGAGTGGTGTTTTTGGTTAGGGATAACAGTATGGCTGTACTTCAGGAAAGTATTCCTGGGAGATTGTCCAGTGAGGTTATTTGGGTGGAACTGAGAAGTTAGAAAGGAATGATCATCTTCTTGGGACTGTATTATTGGCTCCCTCAAATAGTCAGTGGGAAATTGGGAAGCAAATAGTTAAGGAGATCTGAGATATCTGTAAGAATAATAGGGTTGTAATGGTAGGGGATTTAAACTTCCGAAACACAGACTGGGTCTGTCATAGTGTTAAGGCATGGATGGGGAGGAATTTGTTAAGATTGCACATGAAAACTTTTTTAAATTTAATATGTGGATGTACCTACTAGAGAAGGATCAAAACCTGACCCTCTTGGGAAATAAGGCAGAGCCAGTGACTGATAAGTCAGTGGGGGAGCACTTTGGGACATGTGATCATAATTCTATTAGTTGTAAAATAGTTACGGAAAAGGATAGAACTGATCAAAATTGGAGTAAGGTCAATTTTGATGGTATTAGCCAGGAACTTTCAAAAGTTGATTGGGGGAGGCTATTCAAAGCTAAAGGGACAGTTGAGAAGCGGGAGGCCTTTAAAAATGAGATAATGACCTCAGAGATAGTATGTTCCTGTTAGTGTGAAGGGCAAGGCTGGTAGGTGTAGGGAATACTGGGTTACTAGAGAAATTGAGGCTCTGGCCAAGAAGAAGAAAGAGGCACATATCAGGTATAGACAGCTGGGATCGAGTGAATCCCTAGAGGAGTATAAGGGCAGTAGGAGTGTACTTAAGAGGGAAATCAGGAGGGCAAAAAGGTGCATGAGATAGCTTTGGCAAATAGGGTTGAGGAGAATCCAAAGAGATTCTGTAAGTATATTAAGGGCAAGAAGGTAACTAGGGTGAAAATAGGGGCCCTTAAAGATCAATGTGGCAGTTTATGTATGGAACAACAGGAGATAGGTGAGATACTAAAGAAATATTTTGTGTCAGTAATTACTGTGGTGAAGGACATTGGGAAGGACATCGGGAACTTGGGGAAATAAATCGTGATGTCTTGAAAAGAATTCATTTTATTGAAGAGGAGGTGCTGGAGCTCTTAAAATGCATAAAGGTGGATAAATCCCTTGGACCTAATCAGGTGTTTTCCAGAACTTTATAGGAAGCTGGGGAAGAGATTGCTGGGCCCCTTGCTGAGATATTTGTATCATCGAAAACCACGAGTGAGGTGCCGAAAGACTGGAGGTTGGCTAATGTGGTGCTATTGTTTAAGTAAGCGAGAAGGAAAAGCCAAGGAACAATAGACCGGCGAGCCTTTCATCAGTGATAGCCAAGCTTTTGGAGGCAATTCTGAGGGAAAGTATTTACATGCATTTGGAAAGGTAAGGACTGATTAGGGATAGTCAACACAGCTTTGTGTGTGGGAAATCGTGTCTCTCTAACTTGATTGAGATTTTTGTAGAGATGACAAAGAAGATTGATGAAGGCAGAGCGGTAGATCTATTATCTTATTTAGATTTCAGCAAAGTGTTGGACAAGGTTCCTCATGGTAAGCTGGTTAGTAAAGTTAGATCACATCGGATCCTGGGGGAGCTGGCTAATTGGATACAGAATTGGCTTGAAGGTGGTAGAGGGTTGCTTTTCGGATGGGACGCCTGTGACCAGCAATGTGCCATAAGGAACGATGCTGAATCCATTGCTTTTTGTCATTTGTGTAAATGATTTGGATGTGAATATAGGAGGTATGGTGAGTAAGTTTGCACATTACACCAAAATAGGTAGACAGTGAAGAAGATTACCTCAGAGTACAGTGGCACCTTGATCAGATGGGCCATTGGGCTGAGGAGTGGAAGGTGGAGTTTAATTTAGATAAATGTAAGGTGTCACATTTTGGTTATGCAAATTAGGGCATACTTGTATGGTTAATGGTAGGGCTGTGGGGAGCATTGCCGAACAAAGAGACTTAGGGATGCAGGTGCATAGTTCTGTGAAAATGGAGTTGCAGGTAGACAGGGTGGTGAAGAAGACAATTGGCACACTTGCCTTCATTGGTCAGAATATTGAGTATAGGAGTAGGGATGTCAGGACATTGGAAAGGCCACTTTTAGAATATTCAATTCTGGCAGCCCGTCTGTAGGAAAGATGTTGCTAAACTTGAGTGGGTACAGAAAACAACAAAGATGTTTCCGGCACTGGAGGGCTTGAGTTGTAGAGAGAGGCTGAATAGGCTGGGACTTTTTCCCCTGGAGCGTTGGACGCTGAGGGATGACCGTATTAAGATTTATAAAATCATGAGGGGCATGGATAGGGTGAGTAGCCAAGGTCTTTTTCCTAGAGTTGGGGAGTCCAAAACTAGAGGGCGAAGGTTTTAAGGTGAGAAGAGAAGGACTAAAAAGGACCTGAAGGGTAACTTCTTCGTGTGGAGGATGTTGTGTGTATGGAATGAGCTGCCAGTGAAAGTGATGGAGGCAGGTATAAGTACAACATTTAAAAAGCATCTGGATGGGTATATAAATAGGAAGAGTTTAGAGCTAAATGAGCCAAAATGCGGCAAATGGGACTAAGCCAGATTGGGATGTCTCTTTGGTGCGCACAATTCGGACCGAAGGACCTGTTTCCGTGCTATATGTGACAAAATGCAGCCTGGTATGTTCTCCAGATAATGAAGTGTGAGGGTATTATTTTGTAATGGGAGTGCGCGTCAAGCTATATCTTCGTTTGGTAATAATAAATAATGACATAAAACCATGTTTCTTAGTGATTTTGAGGTTTGTGATGTCAGTTATACTTCTATTTTCTAATTCAGTTGTACACCAATCCTTGTTGCATCTCTGATTTACACATATTTCTTTTTGATATAGCAGTTGATTGTGTTGAACACGATGAAATCCCTCACTGTATCCTCCTGAATCTTTATGTTTTGCTAGGATTTTGGTGAAGTGATGCATAGAAGAAATGTGCATGATCTTGGATATCAGCCGTGTGGAGACAAGAAAGGGAAAGTACTCTGCAAGTTCTTTGTGGAGGGCAGATGCTCAAAGGTGAGGATGTACATTTAAGAATTACAGCTCCTGTAACTATATTCATAGCTGAGTTAGTTCAGTTATTTTAACATGAACCAGAAACAGAATATAAAACTATATTGTATTAACCAAGTTCACAGTAATCAAGCTGTTCACGTGCATTCACACACCAGACGCTTTAGCTGGGCTGACAGCAGTGATTAAGAGTAGAAATGCTATCTGAATATCCCCCTCTATGTTCGAGATGCAGGTATGAATTATAACCAAAACTTCTATCCATAAACAATGGGTCAGTCATTCAACGCAGACTAGAAATGAAACTCCAGTTTGTTAACCAAAGTTAAGTTTTTAAAATAATTTAAAATTTGCATACATACATTAGTATGTTATGTATGTAAATAGTTGCAGCTATTTCTTTCAAATTGGTTTCAAATTCAGTGTAATTCTATAACCATGGCTAAAGTAAAACACCACTGTGTACTTGATTTTGCCCTTCATTTTAAGTTGTTTGCATTTTGACTTGGAATAGGAAGGGTTTACAGGGATATGGGCCAAATGCTGGCAAATGGGACAAATGAGCTTAGGATATCTGGTCAGCAAGGATGAGTCAGACTGAGGGGTCTGTTTCCATGCTGTATAGCTCTATGATTGTGACCATTAAATTATCATTGTTTGCCATGAAAACCCTTATGGTTCTCTAAAACCTTCTAAGAGATGTGCAGTGGGTAGCATCCCTCCTTCCCTCCTTTTGAGCCAGAATGACCCTTGTTCATGTCCAGTTGTAAGACTTGATTGTCACAGAGGTTTTGTGCATAGAGTGGCTACACAGGTTAAGTGCCAACCTGCGAATCCCTACAATGCATCTCAGATAGGGGATAAGAGTAGGACAGTCTTCTTGACAGTCATGCTGGAGGAGGCATTGGCATAGTGGTAAGCTCACTGGATTAGTACCCTTGACAGATGATCTGGGAACATGGGTTCATATCCTACCAAGGCAGCTGGTGGAATATAAATTCAGTTGTGTATGGAGTTAAAAGTTGAATTCAATAACATGGACCATTGTTAATTTAGCAGGTCTGGCGTTATCTGTAAAGAGGAAAAAGTATGAACATTTTGAGTCCAGTGACCCTTCTTCAGAACCGATAACAGGCAGGAAATGGTTATATTTATGTTGATGACAAAAGTAAAAGTGAGTGGATAGGTGGAGACTGAGCTCATGGAGACGAAGAAAATAAGTTAGGCAAACAAAAAGATTGTTGATAGTGAGACATAGAAGAAGAGAAGCTACCTAGGTGATAATAAGGGATATGTTCAGGTGCAAATGTGTTGGCAGTGTTGAATGCAACCCATGTTATGACAAGGTCTGGGATGTGGGGAATAGGTAATAGACATAGAAGAAGGTGGTCGTTCTGTAAAATTGCAGACTTGGGAATGAATCCTGAAGGCTCCCAGGTCTCCAAGCAACAGATGAGGTGTTGTTCTTAAAGTTTGTGTTGACCCTTGGTGGAGCACTGCAGCAGGCCCGAGACACAAATGTTGGCATGGGAACATGGTGGTGTGCTGAAGTGACAGGCAACTGAAAGCTTGGGTCATTTTTATGGACAGAACATAGGTGGTCTGCAAAGCAGTCACCCAGTCAGTGTTCCGTCTCCCTAGTGTAGAGGAGACTGCATTTGAACAGTAAATACAGTAAAGTAGATTGAGTGAAGTTCAGGTAAGTCACTGTTTAACCTGGAAGGTGTGTCTGGGGCCTTGGATAGTGAAGAGCGAGGAAGCAACTGGGCAAGTGTTGCACCATTTGTGATTGCATGGAAATGTGCTGTGTTGGGAGTGGAGCAGGAGTTGACCAGGGTGTCCTGTAGGATACTCATCTTGGAGGGGAGGGAAATATATGTCTCTGGTGGCATACTGCTGAAGGTGATGGAAGTATGGTTTATGATCCTTTGGATGAGGAGGCTGGTGGAATGGAAAGTGAGGACCAAGGACACCCAGTCATTGTTGGGGGAGGCAAGAGAAGGGGTGAGGGCAGATTTGCGGGAAATGAGTCAGGCACAGCTAGTGACCCTGTTGACCATGGTAGTGGGAAAAGATAGACATTTCTGAGGTCCCCTGAAAGTGAGGCAATCCATCTCAACGGACCCCAGAGTTTAAAAACCAGGCGGGAAAACACACCGACGCTTCACCGGAAGCTGCACTGAGGATGTTACCCAGCATGGTAATGAAACGTCTGCAAAACAGGAAACCAGCTCGGCGAGCCAACCAACCTCAAGGTCCCCCTGTGGAAGCTGGCATCATCAGAACAGATCTGGCAGTGACAGAGAAAGTTATGGAGAAGCTGGTTCACTAAAGTTGCTTTGGGAAGGAAAATCTGCTGTCTTTACCTCATCAGGCCTACGCTTGAATTCAAAGCACGGGAATGTGGTTGACTCTTAAGTGCCGTCTGAAATAGCCTAGCAAGGTCCTGAGTTGTATGAAACTGCTGTGATGTCTAAAAGGAATGAAATCAGACTGACCACCTGGCATTGATTGAAGTACTGGAAATGACAACAGTAAACCCAGAGCGCTCAATCCTGCAAGTCATTCTAGCTAGCACGTTGGAGACTCGTGCTAAATTTGGGAGATTTGTCTCTTGCTTAGTTGAGTGACAGCCTTACATTGTCTGTAAAGTATGATTTGGCAAATGTGACTATGCCCTCCAGTTACCATATCATCCCCAGGTTGTCACTTGTGATTGAAATTGTTCATGCTCATCCATCTTGACTGAGCAACATTTGTTTAGCTTTCTATTTTTTCACCACTATGCATGTTGTGCAAAGCCATACTTCGTCTTGTCTTTTAATATGATTTATTTGCATTTATTTGTCTGCATGACTGAAGACTTCAAAATGTATACCAATGAATAACCCTTGTTACTTGACAAGATTCTGTAACTTCTAAACCTGACCTCAATTACCAACGTGTTTATTTTAAAAATTATTTGTCATATTTTGTTTTGCATAATTATGTTCAAACGAGTATGATGAAGAAATAATACTTTTCTCATTTTTACAGGGAGACCAGTGCAATTTCAGCCATGATTTAGGCCCACCAAGAAAGCGGGAGCTGTGCAGATTTTACTACAATGGATTCTGTGCGAAAGCAGAAAATTGTTTGTACATGCACAATATCCTTCTGTATTCTGACTTTGTGGTGGGGCTAAACTGATGGTACAACTCATCCAGGTTCTGCTAAGAGGAGTGTAAGCCATGTTGATGCAAGACCTAAGCAAAAACTACAAACCTTGATCTTGACACAATGAAGACTGTAATTTCAGTGCAATATTAAGTGCTTTCATGGAACATTTGATTCCTGGCACAGTTGATAATCTCATTTTACCAATAATGTTTTGACAGAGTGCGCAATCCTGCCTGTGCCACCAGCATATTCCAAATTCACTTTCTGGGAGTGAAACTTTGCACATGCACGTTTTAATTTCACCACCACACCTTCGCCTTAATTTTCTAAACCTGGTAAATGGCAATTAATAGTTCCTATGCAGAGTGACTACTACAATTTTACAGGAAAACAATGTTCTTTTAAAAAATATTGCAATTTTACGGAGTTTAAGCGCTTGCGTAAACTTTTTTTTATTATTCATTTGTGGGATGTGGGTGTCGCTGGCTGGCCAGCATTTCTTGCCCATCCCTAGTTGCCCTTGAGAAGGTGGTGGTGAGCTGCCTTTTTGAACTGCTGCAGTCCTCCTGCAGTGGGTTGACCCGTAATGCTATTAGGGAGGGAATTCCAGGATTTTGACCCAGCGACAACGACAATATATTTCAGGATGGTGAGTGACTTGGAGAGGAACTTGGAGGTGATGGTGTTCCCATATATCTGCTACCCTTTTCCTTCTAGATGGCCGTGGGTTTGGAAGGTGCTGTGTGAGGAACTTTGGTGAATTTCTATGTAAATAGCTATGGCAAGTAGAGAATGTACACGAAAGTAATTATTTTGGGAGTTCACTTTTTTAGTCAATAAGGTTTAGTCTAAACTTTCATTTTATATGTAGTCTTAAATGAATTTCATGTATTTCCTTCAAGTATAGCCCTTCATTCCTGTAAACATTTTTATTTCAGCATTCAGTCACTCTTCAGACTCATCATAGTTATGTTTATTAAGATTAGACTAAATTTGTGATTCTTCCTGCCTTGTTCAACACAACCCTCCAAGCTTCATCTGACAGCCCTGTAATCATTTGGTTAACTCCAGAATCGGCCGTTTGCTGAAGAGTGCCACTTTTTACATTGTTATATGGAAGCAGCAATTGTCTTTTCTAAGCATGAAAAGCAGTCTGTATTTCACCAATTCTGTACTTTTCAAAACTGACCATAATCTCAATTCCATACCATTCTGCCATGGCTGATATTCTATGAGCCAGCTTGAATGATTGCGTTAACCCAAGATTTCCCCAGCTTAGAGTCATAGAGTCACACAGCGCAGCAACAGATCCTTTGGTCCAACCTATCCGTGCCAACTGTAATTCCAAACTAAACAAGTCCCACTTCCCTGCACTTGGCCTGTATCCCTCCAAACATTTCTTATTCGTGTACTTATCTAAATGTCTTTTAAACATTGTAACTGTACCTGCATCCACCACTTCGTCTGGAAGGTCATTCCATACACAAACCACTCTGTGCAAAAAATATTGCCCTACGTGTCATTTTTAAATCTTTTTCCTCTCACCTCAAAAATATGCCCCCTAGTCTCGAAATCTCCCACCCCAGGGAACAGACACCTGCCATTCCCCTTGTCTATACCCTCACTAATTTATAAATCTCTGTAAGATCACATCTCAACCTCCTACACTTCAGTGAGGAAAGTCACAGACTAGTCAGCCTCTCCTTATAACTCAAACCTTCCATTCCCAGCAACATCTTAGTAAATTTCTTCTGAACTTTCTCCAGCTGCGTAATATCCTTTCTATAGCAGGGAGACCGGAACTGGACACAGTACTCCAGAAGAGGCCTCATCAATGTCCCATACAAACTCAGCATAACACTCCAATTCCTATACTCAAAGGTCTGAGCAATGAAGGGAAGCGTGCTAAATGCCTTCTTAACCACCCTAACTAAATGTGATGCAAACTTCAAAGAATTATGTACCTGAACCCCTACGTCTGTCTATTTTACAACACTGCAGAAAGCCATACTTTTAATTGTATAAGTCTTGTCTTTGTTTGTTTTACCAAAATGCAATACCTTCCCATTATCCAAATTAAACTTCGTCTGCAGCTCTTCAGACCATTGACCCATTTGTTCAAGGTCTCTTTGTAATCTTATATAACCTCTGACAGTGTTTCTCACCTGTTGAACCATGTCCTATGCCACCCTCTCAGAACAGCCAATATGCAAGCTTCCTCCTGTCAAATAACTGGATAAGCCAGTGTACAGAAGAATAAGAAATAATCATGCTGTATGGACAACAGTTTGTCTCCATTACGATATGTAAATAAGGATATATTATCACCATGGCAGCAGAATAATTTAACCTCCATTGCATGGTACATTACCTTTTTATAAAATCTTGGTATATCATTAGCCTGGCTGCAATTTGTGTGATGAGAGATCTATTTATGTAAATAAGTACAGGTGTATATTGAATGAAATTAATGTCTCCTTTCTTTTTCTGTATGCTCTTACCTGTTTTCGTCCAAGAGAGTTTTAATTGTTGACCAAATTGCCTCCTTACTGAGGCCTTTTAAAACTTTTAAGCTTGGTGTTTGCTTGTCAGTATTACTCAATTTACTTCTCTTTTGCTATTTCTAACCTTGGTCCTCTGCACATTGGGTGTTGGTTGTTCAATTCAGTGTCACATTACTGTAATACAAGGATACAGCATAACATCCACAAGTCTTGATCTGACTCCAGAGTGGTGAGTTGTGAGGTCACTTCCGGTTGGTTATCTGATAGAGGTTAGGTTTAGCATCATACAGAATACATCCCCTCTAGTCCCTGAGGTTCCTAGAACTTTCTACATATTCCATAAACTTAAGAAGATATTTTTTCTGCCTAATTTGTGCTTCTCTGGAAATTTTTAATGTTTACTGTTGGCGAGTGTTTATGTGTATATGAACAAAGCTAACCCTAACCGCCTACAGTTTGGAATGTAGTTTGGCAGTTATGGAATTAACAGAATCAGTTCTTCTGAGTGGTCGTTGACTTGTAAGTTATTTATTGATCTGTTTGAAAAATGTAAAGTAATTGATAAAATTTTCATTGAGTTTCTATTGTTAAAAAAATCTGTTGCCTTTTCAAGAAAGTCATTGTCCTTAATATGCCTCACATGAATTCCCTTGTAAGTTCTTTCATACAACTGGAAATTGTTACCAAGGTGATGAGTGTAAATTTTCCCACAGACATCTAACTGAAGAAACCAGGGAGCTGCTGGACAAGGTAAAGCAAATTACATATTTTCTTTCCCAGTTTTCTGCCTTTTTGTTAGCAGATACTATCAGCAGGATGTAGTTGCATCTAGTTGGTGGTAGCCTTTTGGCACCTTGCTTTAGTCATTTCAGTTGTGATTCTAGAACTTGTTTAAGATTATTTTATCATTGGGCTGGAGGAGGCATGTTTGAATGTAATCATGTTCTCTCAAATATTTGTATGTGAGCAGTTTTCAGCAGGTGGTTACTGGATAATTTTGGACAGGGCGGCATAGTGGCTCAGTGGTTAGCACTGCAGCCTCACAGCGCCAGGGTCCCGGGTTTGATTCCAGCCCCAGGTGACTGTCTGTGTGGAGTTTGCACATTCTCCCCGTGTCTGCGTGGGTTTCCTCTGGGTCCTCCGGTTTCCTTCCACAGTCCAAAGATGTGCAGGCTAGGTGGATTGGCCATGCTAAATTGCCCATAGTGTTCAGGGGTGTGTGGGTTATAGGGGGATGGGTCTGGGTGGGATGCTCCAAGGGTCGGTGTGGACTTGTTGGGCCGAAGGGCCTGTTTCCAGACTGTAGGGATTCTAATTCTTAAAAAAAAGGAATCCTGGCTGATTTGTGAGATCATTATGACCGCCTAAATCAGCTCACATCACAGGCCGTAGATTGAACCAGGGGAATGTCAAATCTGCGTTTGACAGCATGAATCACCACAGTAATTATTTCCCTTCAGTTCTTTTGGGAACACTGAAATTGATAGACTTGAACTGTTCATTTCAGTGAATATAATTGTCATATCATTGGCAGCCTAAATTACAGCCTTCATGCAGGGAAATTGCTTGTCTTCGAAATAAGTTGCATTAAAGCCATTCCAATCCATGATTTTGGAGCTTCTTACATTGTGCTTTTGCTTTTCTTGCACATTCACAGTTTGAGAGTTTAATTTCATGCTATCAGAGCAGAGCAAAAAAAGAAGTCATTTATACTGGTGATTCTGGAAAATTTGTCCGTTGAGTTAGCTCTCCTGACATGCAGTGCAGCTGTGCAGCCTCTTTTACTTCATGTTCTGCCACTGAAGTTGACCTTCATTACCAGGAGTCAATAAAAGGGAACTTTACAAATCCCCAGAGGTTCATATCCGTAGGTTAAATGATGGTCTTCTACTTCGCATAAGTTAGTTCTTTCCTTTTGTTAGCAAAGTCCTGGTGTTGGTTGCACTCTTGGGAGTGTTGAACAGTGTTTACAAGTCTTTGCGAACAGTTAAATAATAAAAAGGTAATCAAAGAAAGGGTAGAGCTGTTTATGGACCAGAAAGGAGATCTTGCGAAGGCAGAATGGATGGCTATAAGGTAGGAAATGAGTAATTTCCAGATATCTGGATTAGTGAAGATGTAGTTGCCAGAAGGTGGTAGGAGGTACATTGGATATCACAAAATTCAAGAGAATGTAAAGAGAATTGTAGTGTAGTTGTAATGCCACTGAAATAGTTATTCAGAGACCCAGGTTCTGGGGACATGGGTTCAGATTCCACCATGGCATTAAAAAAGCTAATCTAATTGTGTAAATATACATGTCCTTTATATACCTAATGTCCTTTCGGGAAGGACATATGTGGTCCTTACCTGGTCTGGCCTACATGTAACTCTAGACCTGCAACAACATAGTTGACTCTCAACTGCCATCTGAAATGGCCTAACAAGCCTCTTAGTTCAAGGGCAATTAGGGATGAACCAGCAAACTCAGCCACCTAACATGAACGGATTTGCAAAAAAACTGCAATATATAAAATGTCTCCAGACGGGATGCAAACTGAAGGAAAGTAAGGGTGTGAAATTGCTGAGCCTCTGGTGCAAAGTTTGCAATGAGATTCGGAAACTTAGTAAACAATAGAAGGATTGTAATAGATTACAGGAGAACACAGATTGGTAAAATTTAATGTGGAGAAACGTGAAGTGCTGCATTCTGGTCGATTGAATGAGGAAAGGCAATATGAACCAAATGGTACAACTAGCACGTCAAAAACAGAGACACCTGGTCTGTATGTACACAATCTTTGAAGGCATAAAATAAACAAAGAAGGCTGTAATTAAAGTGCATGGGATCCTTTATTAATAGAAGCAAAGAGGACAAGAGCAGGAAGTTGTGCTAAATCTTTTCAAAGCGCTCATTCGGCCTCAGCTGTGATATTGTTTATTTCTGGTCATCACACTTTATGAAGAGGGTGAAGACTTTGCTGAGTGTACAGAAGAGATTTACTAGCGTAGACTGTGAATGAGGGACTTTAGTTATGTAGAGAACCTGGAAAATTGAGGGTTGTGCTCTTGAGAGCAGAGAAGGTTAAGACGGGGGTTAGTAAAGGTGTTCAAAATCATGAGTTGTTTTGATAGAACAAATAAATAGAAACTGTTTTCAGAGGCAGAGTGATTAATAATTAAGACATCAATTGAAAATGATTGGCGAAAAGAACTATATGCGACATGAACATCTTTACACAGCAATTTGTTATGATTTGAAATGCATTGCCTGAAAGTGAGGTAGAACTTTCCAAAGGAAATTTAATTTGATAGATGGAAAATTCCAGGGCTATGAAGAAAGAGCAGGGACATCGGACTAACTCATTAGTTCTACCAAAGAACCAGCACAGGCATGACGGGCCTCTCTCTGTGTCGTATCATTTAATGATTCTATGAACTGGTCATTAAATTATTAATTTTTCATCTTTCCAATCAGATGCTAGCCAGTGAGGCAGAAGCTGGGGCAGAGGATGAGAAGGAAGTAGAAGAACTAAAAAAACAAGGAATCACTCCCTTACCTAAGCCGCCACCTGGAGTTGGATTGTTGCCCACACCACCGCGGCCTCCAATGCCACCTCCTTCGAGTATGCCTAATGCTCCTCGGCCTCCCATGATGGGACCACCTCCACCACCTGGTCCCCCACCACCTGGTCCCCCACCAATAGGTCCTCCGCCTCCAGGCCCTCCACCCCCTGGACCACCATGTCTTCCAGGCCAAAAGAAGATCCCCTCGCTCTTTGAAATTGTTGTTCAACCCACTCCACACCTGGCACATAAAATGGGAATGAGGTAAATATTTTATAAAAAATTTTTTATAAAAAAAATTTATTCTTAAATTTTGACTCAAGTCTATTTAACTTTCCTAGATGGTTGGTTTCTAATGCAGAGTAACATCAACAGTGCAGTTCGATTCCTGTACCAGCTGAGGTCACCAGGAAGGTCTAGCTTTCTCAGCCTCTCCTTTGCCTGAGGCATGATGACGCTCAGGTTAAACTTGCCACCAGTTGTGTCTCTCTAATGAGACAGCAGGCTATGGTCCTCTGGGACTATGGCAGCATTCACATAGCGTATATACTTGAGTAACAGTTGATATCTCATCTAAAAATGAATCCTGACTTTTAGACAAAAAAAAATCATTAATCTTTCAAGTACTTCGTGTATAGGTTGACCCACAACATTTAGCTCTATTTACTTGCTGTCCACTGGCCATTGATGTCAAATGTGTCCTGGTGCCAATCTACTTGATAGATGCATAGTGTGCCACAACATCAAAAGTGGTAGTTCAGTTTCTCATGTCTGCACATGTGAACTCGTGATGTCAAGGCTACTATCTCAGATCCTGTCAATCTCACCCCGTAACAGGAACACGGTATCAAGAAGGAACGGTAGATGCATAGGTGTGTTCAAACTTTGTCGTCGAGTTGGCAAAGCAGGCAATAATTGTTCATCAGCTATAAACACAGAACAAAATAAGTATATATACATATATCATAAAATATATTAAAAATATTCTATATAAATAGAAAATGTTTAAAAAGCTAGAGAATTCAGAGTATTGGAGAACATTGCATACAGGAGGAATCTCAACTTTGACAGAAGCCATAGAATAAATACACAACAGGGGAAAGTTGGAAGATGAGATCACAAAATAACTCAGTAAAAATCACCAGAATGGACTCAGTTTCTTATGTAAAAGTTGACCCTCTTGTTTTTGACTAAAAATCTAGTCTTAGAAGCTCACCACTTATGAGTATATATAGTACTAACGTTGTTGGTTGACCATTGCATCCGTTTATACTTAAAAACTAATGTTTACAGTTGCTCCAAATGCAAATATTTTGTATAGAACTTTACAGTGTGACTTTACCACATTTTGGTCCACTGTGAACTTGTTGTTTCCATCCATGAACATAAGGTGCAAGGGAGTTCACATAACACACAAAAATATGCACACATAATCCTGGATGAGTTCAACCATTACTTAAGTATATATGGTATTTGAAAGCTACCATAGTCCCAGATGACCATAGACTCTTGTGTCATTCAAGAGAGGTGGTGCAGTTATCCTGAAGGTCATCCATCCTCAGCAGAGAGCAATAGTATGCGGTCAGAGTAGCCAGTTCCTTGTTTAGTGAACATTAAAAATTGTAATGAGTTGACATTTGCTGAGGATAAAAGCGAGTGAATCAAAGGACTTTCTTCACCCAAACATGCCTTCAGGTGGATGTTTCTGATATCACAAGGGAAAGTTCATTGGAAGTATTTGATGCTGAAATTTTTGTTTCTTTATACCTGCCATTTCAGTCCTTTCACCTCTGTGTGGAGCTGCTCAGATGCAATAGCTGTGCAAGTGTCTTCATATTAAATTAAAGCAGCTAGAATCCAGTTAGGATTTGAAATTAAGGCAGAGTTGCTATAGTAAGCAATAACAAATTCCTGGACAAACTCAACAGGTCTAGCAACACAGGCAGAGAAAAAGCAAAGTTATCATTTTAAGTCCAGTAACTGACCCTTTTTCAGAACTCAGAGTTGCTGTAACGTTTGGTTTAATGCAAAAAGAATGCAGTTGTCCTCAAAGGATGATGTTGTAAAACAATGGCAATTGCAATCGAAAGCTAAGCATAAGTTTTAGAATAAAACTTATTTTATGTTCTTTTTCCAAATAGGCCACGGTTCCCACCACCGCCCCCTGGATTCCCAGGGCCCCCAGGGCCTCCAGGACCTCCCGGGCCACCAGGACCTCCCATGGGTCCAGGACCTGCTCCAGGTATGGGACCAGGTCCCATGCCTGCCCCAATTCCTGGACCTATGCCAGGCTCTGGCCCAGAGGAGGTGTCATTAGGCCCTGGAATGAATCCAGGACCACCAGTAGGATCAGGCCCTCCAATAGCACCGTTCATGCAAGGAGATCCAGGAATGATGCCTCCTGCCCCTTCTGATCCCAATTTCTATGAAAACTACTATCAACAGCAGGGAGTGCAGATGGACCCTGGACAAGATGGAGAGGAAGGTAGGACACAGGTTATGAACCTTGCCTTTTCCAGTTCAGGACATTGATGAATTTGAGCAAATATTCATTTTTGTAACACTGAAAGAAAACAACAGTTGCGACAGAAAAGTACATTTACCTTAAAATTTGGAGATTTGTTGCTTGAATAACGAGCTATAAATTAGTTTGTAGGAAAGGCATTTTTGACATTCATGAAGCTAACATAAAAATCTAATAATATGCAATTAAAATGTGGAGATGTCATCTTCAAAACATTTTCAGATGATATATTTAGCAGGTGAAATTCATTTTATTTTGAATGCATGGTTTTTAATTAGATGTCTCTTTTTATTTTAATGAAATCATGAGATATTGTTTACCTTTGAAGGGGTTAGGCCCATCCAAATTAGGTACCACAAAAATCATACGTAGAGAGCTGTGCCAAAACTCTGCATGCTTAGTTGGATAATATGCTCTAATTCAGGTAATACAGATACTGAAAGATTCTGAATGTGCTGAATTTTCTAACCTGGCACGAGTGCTGATGAACGGTGCACATGATTGACTACTAGAAGGGAAAGGAGTAAAAGTAGACCCTTTTCTCATCCATTCAAAGGATGAGGGTGCTGCTGGCTAACCCAGTATTTATTGCCCATCCCATTTTACCCAGAGGGCAATTAAGGGTCAACCACATTGCTGTGGGTCTGGAATCACATTTAGGCCAGGCCAGACTAGGGCAGTTTCCTTTTCTAAAAGACATTAGAGAACCAGCATCGACAATGGATTCATAGTCATTATTAGACTCTTAGTTCCAGATTTTTATTAAAATCAAATTCTAGCATTTGCCATGGCAGGATTCAAACCCGAGTCCCCAGAACATTTCCTGGTCTCTGGATTAACAGTCCAGCAATAATACCACTAGGCCATTGCATTCCTGGTCCGTTAAGCCTCCTATTTATTACGATTGTTGGCTACAACTTCATTTTCCCATCCCTTTCCAATATCCCTTGATTGTGAGAGACCAAAAATCTGTCAATCTCAATGTTATCTATAGTCAGCATCAACAAGGAACATTCACAATGCTTTGGTAGAGAAGTAATTGCTCAATCTTTTGAGAGAAGTAAGTTGCTCTCATCTTAGCCCTAAATGACTGATGCCTTATCCTGAAACTATGATATCATGTTCTAGATTCCTCAGCTAGGGAGAACTAGCCTTTCAGTGTCTACCCTGTCAAGCTCCTTCAGAATCTTCTATATTTGAACAAGCTCGTGTCTCATTCTGAAAAACACCAAACAATATAGGACTAACTTGGTCAAACTCTCATTGTAGGTCAACCCTCTCATGCCAGGGACCAATCTAGTGAATATTTACAGTACCAGCTCCAATGGAAGTATTTCATTACTTAAATATGAGAGCAAAAATGTGCACAGTACTCCAGACATGGTTTGTTAAAACCCTGTAATTCCTTTGCAAAAAGTATTGCTGTGAAGTATGAAAAAGGCTTGCCAGGGCAAAGAGGAGCAGATATTCCAAAATGCAGCATTCACACACTGTAGTGTGCTGTTGAGATCATGTTGCGTTGAAACAGTGCAGGATTTATTCTCTGTCAAAAATTATCAGGACAAGTTTACTGAAGAATAAGCAGATTCTGTAAAGTGGAACAGAATGGAAATTGTTTTTATGTCTGGAACACAGCCCAAGGCACTTCCATTTGAAATAAATTGGATGAGTTGATTAACCTTTAGCTATCTAATATTCATTTGTAAATATAGATTTACAAAAATATATTGTGTTAATATTGCCTGTATGGTGCAGAATAATGTAGAAATTTCACCTTCCGAAGCAAGCTATAGCATAGTATCTCAATATTGAATGTATTTTGAATTATTATTAACGTAATAAAAAAAGGGTTGAGCAGCTTTATTGCCCTCTACCATTACAATGCTGAAGGTGATACATTTTGTTAAGGTACAGATGTAAGATACCTCACCAAATGTGATCCTGTGCAGCAAATATTAGGAGGCTGTTGAAATCTGGGAAGCTTAGGAATCTTGCCAACATGCACAAGCTTATTGTCCACTGTTGGTGCTGGATAGCAGGCAGAATGTTTGTCCACCTCATGAAGTGGTCAGGAGCAGGTGCAAGACTAGTACTCCTGTCTCTCCATTAGGATCAGTAAAGGGTAAAGAAGAGCAATAACTTGTGAAATCTGTTCAGGTCAACTTCCATGACCAGAATGTTCTCTATAGAAAGCAACAGTTGCTGGTTTTGCTGCTGTGAAATTAGTTTGACCAATTGAAACAAGTCTGTGTGGGAATATTTGAGCAAAAGTGATCATTGTATCATAATGTTTAGATTAAATTAATAAGGAACAATGTAATGCAATGCTTCTACATTGGAAGGCTAATTTCAATGTGATAAAAAAGATCTAGCCAGGAAAAGGAGGAAATGCTTCAGTTATAAGCTAAGTATAATCCAACAATGGCGAAAGATAAGGGAACCAAACCAATAAAAAGAGGTGTATGATGCCTGTCAGGTGAATTATTCAGCTGAGAATCGGGTCAAGACCATAAGATATAGGAGCAGAAATTAGGCCAATCAGCCCATCGAGTCTGCTCCACCTTTCAGTCATGGCTGATAAGTTTTTCAATCCTGTAACTGCTTTCTCCCTGTAACCCTTGATCCCCATGACAATCAAGAACCTATCTATCTCTGTCTTAAATATACTCAATGACCTGGCCTCCACAGCTTTCTGTGGCAGTGAATTCCATAGATTCACCACTCTCTGGCTAAAGAAGTTGCTCCTTATGTCTGTTCTAAAAGGTCTTCCCTTTACTCTAAGGCTGTGCCCTCATGTCCTAGTCTCTCCTACCAATGGAAACATCTTCTCAACATCCACTCTGTCTAGGCCATTCATCTCAAATACTGGGTTGAGAGAGGAACTGAAGAGGAAAATAGGACTGGCAAAGAGAAAATACGAAAATAGAATGGTAGACAGCATAAAAGGGAATTTTAAAATCTTCAACCAACAGCTAGTAAAAGGTGAAGTGGATCCTATTAGGCGTAAAGAATATGATATTTGCTTGGAGAGCAGGGCAAGGTCATAATACGTTTTAAATTATTTGTATTGGTGTTTACTAAGGAAGAAGAATCTGACAAAATAACGATAGACCTGGAGATGGTAGAGGTAAAGTGTATGGTACAATTTGAAAGGGAAAAGGTACTGGAAAAGCTGGATCTGCTTTGCGTAGATAAAAACACCTGGTCCAGATGACTTGCATTCCAGGTTACTGAAGTAAGTGCAGAAGGGAATAATTTGACTTAATTATTCAAGCTTCCCTAGATAAGGGATTGTGCCAGAGGGTTGGTTCGTGGCAAAGATCACACCTTTGAATAATAAAGGTGTAAGCACGGTACCAGCACCTTGAGGCCAGTTAGGCTAACATCAGTGGTGGCTAAGGTTTTAGAATCCATAGATAGGGGAAACATCACCAGATACTTTGAGAGGTTTGAGTTAATGCCGGAGAAACCACACCAAGCTACAAAAGATAGATTGTGCTTGACTAAGTTTTCAGGAAGTAATAGAAAAGGTTTACAAAGAGAATATGGTAGGTATGGCCTGTATGGATTTGTAACACGTAAAAGGCTTATTAACAAAATTGAGACTTTTGGAATAGAATGGCAATGTGCAGTTGGATAGAAAAAATTGGCTTAATGGAAGAGTGGCAAATAATGAGAATGATACAAGTATACTGGAATATAGATAAATCAGCAGAATGGGCAGAGATGGCTGAGGTGATGCATTTTGGCAGAAGAGATGGAGGGTGGGAGAGAAAAAAAGTGTTTTGGTGGTGGGGGCATAGTGGGTGGACAGTGCATATGCATGGAAATTTCAAGGTAGCAGGACATCCTGCACAGAGTCATACAGTGGAGAAAGGCCCTTTGTCCCTTTGAGTCTGCACTGACATTTACTATTTGCACTAAATTTGCACTAATCCCAAAATCCTGCACTTGTCTCATATTCTTGAATGTTATGATATTTCAAGTGCTCATCCAAATATTAAGTTCCTGGCCTCCACTATCTTCCCAGGCAGTCAATTTCAGATTTCCACCACTCTGAGTGAAAGAGATTTTTTACTCAAATCCCCTCTGAATCTCCTGCCTCTTAGCATAAAACTTATTATTGATCCCTCAACCAAGGGAGATTGCTGCTCTCTACTCATCCTATCCATACCCCTCATAATCTTATACACCTCAATCATGTCCTCCCAACAACCTTCTCTCTTTAAAGGAAACAATCCAAGCCTATCTAGTCTTTCCTTTTAGTTCAATTGCTCCATTGCTATCAAAGACTAAAGACCCCATACTGACAGTAAACAGGCCTAATGTTATGTACAGAATCCCATGCAGCGAGTGTGTTGGACATTACATTGGACAAACAGGAAGGAAACTGACGACCAGGATACATGAACACCAGGTGGTAGTAAAAAGACACGACCAATATTCACTTGTCTTGATACATACAGACAATGAAGGCCAAAGTGACTATACTGGGACAAGCGAACAACAGACATGCAAGGGAATTTCTGGAAGCCTGATTGTCAGCATGGGACTCCATTAACAAACATGTAGAAATACACCCTGTGTACAGACTGCTGCTGAATTACAGAACTGGAAGTGACAAGACCTACCACACCAGAGGATCATATAAATTCGGAACAGAGCAGAACACCAAAATTTTGATTAGAGGTGGCACTGATGATGTTGCCGAGAATGGTAAAGAAATGTCTGCACACAATATGGAACAACCAGCTCGGTGAGCAAATGAACAATTGCATCAATTGCTGCGTCCCAGGCAACATCCTTGTGAACCTCCTCTGTACCCCCTCTAGTGCTGTCACATCCTTTTTGTAGTGAAATGACCAGAACTGCACACAGTACTCCAGCTGTGGCCTAACCAGTGGTCTGTACAACTTCAACATTACCACTTTGCTCTTATACTGTATGCCACGACTAATGAAAGCAAGGTCCCATATGCCTCTTTAACTATCCTTTTCATGTGCTGTACTGACTTCAGGGATCTGTGAATAATTATCTCTAGATCCCTTTGTTCTTCTAAGCTACCCAGTGTCCTGCCATTCATTAAATGCTCCCAAATCTTGTTTCTTCTTCCAAAGTTCATCACCACATACCATCAGGGTTAAATACCATCTGCTATTTCACTGCCCACCTGACCACCCATTTATATCTTCCGGTAACCTACAACCATCTTCTTCGCTATTAACCACCCTACCAGTCTTGGTATTGTCTGTAAACTTAACATTCCTGCAATATTTTGACCTATATCATTCATGTATATAATAAACAATAAGGGTCCCAGTACTGACCTTTGGCCTCCATTCACTCACAGTCTTCTACCACTACCCTTTGCGTCCTATTACTAAGCAGGTTTCTGATCCACTTTGCTAAATTCCCCTGAATTCCAAGTGCTTTAACCTTTTCAGTTAGTCTCTCATGCGGTACCTTGCTAAAATTCATATAAACTACATCAACCAAACTTCCCGTATCCACATATTTGATCATATTTTCGAAAAATTGTAACAAATTTGTTAGGCATAACCTCCCTCTGACAAAGCCATGCTGACTATCTGTAATTAACCCTAACCACCCCTAATTAACCCATGATTTTCCAAGTGGATATTTGTTCTCTCCTTCAGAATTTTAATTATAATTCCCCTCCATGGTCAGCAAACCAGATGGAATCCAATGCTTCTTAGGTAGATGCATTGAGCAGAAAATCAGGGATGTTATGCCTAACTCACATAAAATGCTGGTTCTGCCTCAACTAGAGTAGTGCATCCATTTCTGCTCACCACTCTGTAGGAAAGACATGAAAGTCCTTGAGAAAATGCAGAGGATATTTCCAGACTGGTTTCAGCGATAGGGTCTATTAGTTGCAAGGATAGTTTAATAAAGCTGTGGTTCCCTTGGAGCAAAGGAGATTGAGGATTGGTTTGGTAAAGGTCTACTCAATTATGATAGATTTAGATAAAGTAGATGAGGAAAATCCCTTTCTATTAGATGATAGTCTGAGGTTTGGGGGACACAGATTTAAGATTTTAGGCAAGAGTTACAGGGGGAATGTGAGAAAGATCTTTTGTATGCAGCAAGTGGCCATGACCTGGAACTTAATATCTACAATAATTTCAAAAGGGAATTGGATGGGCATTTTACAGGGGCTGACCTGGGAAATGGGATTGATAGGATCCGGTATGGACTTGATGGGGTAAATGGCCTCCTTCTGCGCCTCCAGAATGAAAAGAAGTGATTGACAATACGGAATTATGTATAGCATTCTTTGTGTCTGTCCAGTTCTACAGATACATAATATTTGGTGATTTCGTCTTTTGCAGCTAGTGGATATTTCAGCTAAAGCAACGTATTTGCACACTGGCAGAGAACATTGGCATTTTGAATTCCATTCTATATTCTCATGTTGAGTTACCATCTGACCTGTTTTTGCCATTGTTTCTATGGCAGAAAACACTGAAGAGGCAATGTGTCATAAGAACATAAGAACTAGGAGCAGGAGTAGGCCATCTGGCCCCTCGAGCCTGCCCCGCCATTTAATAAGATCATGGCTGATCTTTTTGAGACTCAGCTCCACTTACCCGCCCACTCACCACAACTCTTAATTCCTTTACTGTTCAAAAATTTATCTAGCCTTGCCTTAAAAACATTCAGCGAGGTAGCTTCAACCGCTTCACTGGGCAGGGAATTCCACAGATTCACAACCCTTTGGGTGAAGAAGTTCCTCCTGACCTCAGTCCTACATTTGCTTCCCTTTATTTTGAGGCGATGCCCTCTAGTTCTAGTTTCACCTACTTGCGGAAACAACCTCCCTTCCTCCACCTTATCTATTGCCTTCATAATCTTACATGTTTCTATAAGATCTCCCCTCATTCTTCTGAATTCCAATGAGTATAATCCTAGTCTACTCAGTCTGTCTTCATAATCCAACCCTCTCAACTCTGGAATCAACTGACTGAATCTCCTCTGCACCCCTTCCAGTGCTAGTATATCTCTTCTCAAGTAAGGAGACCAAAACTGCACACAGTACTCCAGGTGTGGCCTCACCGGGACCCTATACAGCTGCAGCATAGCCTCCCTGTTTTTAAACTTAATCCCTCTAGCAATGGCAGACAAAATTCCATTTGCCTTTTTAATTACCTGCTGCACCTGCAATCCTACTTTTAACGATTCATGCACAAGGACACCCAAGTCCGTCTGCACAGCAGCGTGCTGCAATTTTTTACCATTTAAAACATAGTCCATTTTGCTGTTATTCCTACCAAAATGGATGACCTCACACTTATCAACGTTGTACTCCATCTGCCAGATCTTTGCCCACTCATTTAAACTATCTATATCCCTCTGCAGACTTTCAGTGTCTTCTGCACACTTTGCTCTACCACTCACCTTAGTGTCATCTGCAAATTTTGACACACCACACTTAGTCCCCAACTCCAAATCATCTACGTAAATTGTAAACAATTGCGGTCCCAACACTGATCCCTGAGGCACACCACTAGCCACTGACCGCCAGCCAGAAAAACACCCATTTACCCCTACTCTTTGCTTTCTACTGGTCAGCCAATTCTCTGTCCGTGCCAATACATTACCTGTAATACCGTGCAACTTTATCTTATGTAGCAGCCTTTGGTGTGGCACCTTGTCAAATGCCTTCTGGAAATCCAGATACACCACATCCACAGGTTCCCCATTGTCCACTATGCAAGTAATGTCCTCAAAGAATTTCACCAAATTAGTTAAACATGACCTACCCTTCATGAACCCATCCTGGGTATTCCCACTGGGACAATTTATATCCAGCAGTGTCTCAGCAGATGGTCAAAGAGCATTTTTGAACAAGGTCTAGAAGCAAAATGTATTTTCACCTTCTTTTGCAGCGGCCAAATTGTAGGTAAAGAGAAAATGGAGGAGTCTGTACCTTCACAAGTAATGCATCAGAATAATTTTCACCTATTTGCCAAGTGATTTCTACATCTGCCTACCCTAGCCACCACTATAAACATTATGGAACAATCATTGTCCTTTTTTACTGTGAAGAGGGTGTCAATTCCAAACAATTACTCTCTTGAACTGTATAAAACAAGTACCTAAAAAAAAACTACTTCTTGTTGAAACAAGAAAAGATTGTGATAGGTTTGTGAGAATAATCAACCAATTCAACAGAAAGCTACCTTATCTCTCTTTGTTCACTCTTCCTGTTCATATCTCTGCCAGGTGCTTTTGAAGAGCTGGACGAAGGAGATGGCCAGCCAGTTCTGCTGCCAGATATTGAGGAAATGGAAGCTGAGGAGAATGGAGGTGATTCATCCGGTCAGAAAACCAATGTAAATATTCCTGACTTTCTTCCTGCGGCCCAACGAGCACTTTTCCTCCGCATCCAACAAAAGCAACAGGAGGAAGAGGAGAAGGCGAAGAGGAGAGCAGAGAGCAGCCAACAGGAGAAAGAAAATGAGGAAGGTGCATATTATTTTTATATTCTGATTAGGCATTGTAAAATAACTGCCTTTATTAAAGATCTCAGTGCAGCCACCTAGAAACAAGTAAGCAGGTGTTTTCCAGTTATCTTTAAATGGTATGTAATTGCTACCAGCAGTGTTTGAAAATTTGTTGCAAATCTGAAAATGTTGTATCTACTGTATTAAAATATGTTAGTCAAAAGAATTAGTAGCAAGAGAAGGGCATTCAATCCTCATTTGATAAAATTATTGTTGATCCGATTGTATTCTGAGCTGCAACTTCCTGTCTGCCCCCTTTATAACCCTTGACTACAGTGTCAATTATCTAACTCAGCCTAGAATACATTCAGTGACCCATCTTTTATTACTTCTTGGGGAAGGGAATTTCACAAATAAACAACCTTCTACAAGAAAAGCATTTATCCTCATCTCCATTTTAAATTGGAGCCCTGAATCTTTGTCCCATCATTCTAGACAGTTCCACAAGAGGAACATCTTTTCAGAATCATTGTCCAACAATCTTTGGATTTTTTTGTTTCAATAACATCATCTCTTATTCTTCTAAACTCCAATGGATATGGGACCAAACTGCTCAACCTTTCCTCAGAAGCTAACCTCTTCATCCCCAGGAGTCTGCTGAGTTAATTATTTTCTGAATTGCATCTGATGCAGTTCTCTCGTAATTTTTAAATACACAGCATTGTACATGTGGTTTCCTTAAGGCTGTGTACAGTTGTAGCAGTACTTGTTTACTTTTGTACTTAATTCCCCTTGCAGTAAATGACAACATTTCATTTGCCTTCCACTTACTGTACCCACATACCAACATTTTTGTGACTCATACCAGGACACCTGGATCCCTTGAGACTATATAGTTCTGCTGTCTTTCTATTCACATACTGCTTTCCTATTCTCCCTGCCGAAGTGATCAAGTTTACATTTTCCCACATGTACTCTGTCAGTTTTTTGTCCTTTCATTTGACCAATCTTTGTCCTTTCTAGGTTTTTTTTTAATGTGCTCTTGACAACCTACTTTTCCACCTACCTTTGTTCGGTAATTTAGTTACCACATATTGGGTCTTATCATCCAAGTTATTGACTTAGCTTGTAGCTAGTTGAGGCCCAGGACAAATCCATTTGCACTCCATTAGTTACAAATTGTCTTCTCGAAAATGACCCAGCCGACACTTTGTTTCCTGTTAATCAAGCAATCTGTGCAATCTCCTACACTATGAACTTGTTATTGTGTAGTACCCTTGGATGAGGTACTTTATTAAATTACCTTCTGGAAATTCAAGTTTATCACATTTACAGGTTTCCTTTGTCCGGCTTGCTTATTACTTCAAACTTGTCAAGAACGATTTCCTTTTCACAAAGCCATGTTGATTCTGCTAGATTGAATTATGATTTTCTAAATGTTGGACCCTGAAAACTCCTTAATAATGGATTGCATTGTTTTTCTGTGATAAATGATAGGCTGACTGGCCTATAGTTGGTCTTCTGCTTCCACCTGCCTTCTTTCTTGGAGATGTTGGGTTTGTAATTTTGGTATCTACTGGAACTTTTAGAAGCTTGCAAGCAATGTATCCACTGTTTCTGCAGCCCCTTCTTATAAGACAGTCAGATGCTGGCCATCTAGTCTAGGAAACCTGTCAATCTGCAAGTTTTTGCACTACTTTTTCCCTCGTAATTTTGATGAATTTAAATATCTCCATTCTTTTCACTCAGTCAAAAACATCGAACAATAAACTTTATTCATTGGGATTGAATTTCACTCAGCAGTCAAAGGCTTAAGTTTGAGAGTATTGATGGTCCTTGCCATGCTTTAAGGTTTGATAATGGGTTGTAGTACACATTTGCAAGGAGACTTGTTTCCCCCAACCTGCATGAATTGACACCGCTAAGCCTATGTTTTTAAATGGAGAATACAATTAGGCTAGTTTGAGGGTGAATGGAGTGGGGGGTGGCGTGGGGTGATGTACAGAGTTAGCAGGCGGAGAGTGAAGGATCAGGCAATGGGATTGAAGGGCACACTATGCATTTTCAACTCTTCCCCAAACTGCATTCCCACCTATCCCATTGTTAAACAGTTCTCGCAGCCCCCAAATAGACTGGGCACTAAGATAAAGGTTGGGGAAGTAGATTATAGAATAGAATCATATAGATCATAGAATCCCTACAGTGTGGAAACAGACCCTTCAGCCCAGCAAGTCCACATCGACCCTCAGGGCATCCCGTCTAGACCCGTCCACCTGATCTACACATCCCTGAACACTACGGGGCAATTTAGCATGGCCGATCCACCTAACCTGCACATCTTTGGACTGTGGGAGGAAACCGGAGCACCCGGAGGAAACCCACGCAGACACAGGGAGAACGTGCAAACTCCGCACAAGTGGTTGCCCAAGGGTGGAAGTGAACCAGGTTCCCTGGCGCTGTGAGGCAGCAGTGCTAACCACTGAGCCACCATTCCGCCCTCCTGCATTAAAGTAAGACTCTCAATGTCACTTCCAGTTCTTCAACAAATATTTGCAACTCCCTGCCACACCAGGTCAAAACTTCCAGAGTACATCAACAATCTTTCCACTCCATCAAATCTTTCTGGATCTGATCATCCCCAGTAAGTTGCTCCTTGGTGAATTCCCTTTTTCTAAATTTTAAAGAGTCTTGTCTGTTCTCTTAAATAACAAGGTGTGGAGCTGGATGAACACAGCAGGCCAAGCAGCATC
>JAHRHZ010000092.1:3107772-3142421 GCA_024137785.1 Ginglymostoma cirratum | reverse complement strand
AAAAAAAAATCTGATGAAGGGTCTAGGCCCGAAACGTCAAGCTTTCCTGCTCCTATGATGCTGCTTGGCCTGCTGTGTTCATCCAGCTCCACACCTTGTTATCTCGGATTCTCCAGCATCTGCAGTACCTATTATCTCTATTGTCTGTTCTCTTCCCCATTTTGAACAGAAACTGACTCCTTACAAACATCCAAGCTGGTCTTTTTACACAGTTTTCTTCTGCTTCACCACAGCAACAAACTCTGTTCATCTGTGTTTTCTTAAGAGATGCCAAAAACTGCAATAGTCAGTAGAGTTCTCAATAGTTTGTTTGGCTTTCTATCCTCATGGAAACCAGAGATCGCTTGGGCACTTCTTTGAAATGAGATGTGTATCAGGAATTCACAATCCCTCCCTCCTTTCATTCTCAAATCTTGTGTTTTGCTTCAAATTGAAGGGATATTTTGAAACATAATCATCTTGGAAAGTTCAGTGTTTATGACAGCATAAAAATTTTACTATCTTAATATGCTTCATAGTTATTTTCATGTTTTTAAACAGCCTCACCTTGCATGACTAAACTGGGAGGAGCAAAGTGGAGAAACCAGGATTATACACTAAATTTCACTACAAAGTATATTGAAAGTTTGTGCACTTTCTTACTTTATTGTGCTATCATACCTAAACTAGAATAACTCTTGCAGTATGTAGTAATGTGTTGTTCTGTGCTTGTAGGTGATGGTGATAATTGGTACTCAAGTGATGAAGAGGATGGTGGAAGCAGTATGAGCTCCATTTTAAAAACACTCCGTCAGCAGTCTGCTAGCAAGTCTCAAGTGCAAGCCCAGAAGATGGTACATAACAACAATGGCAACAGCCAGAATGCTGTTGATCCACGCCTTCAGAAAGAGAGGCAGTCAAATGTGAATCGACCAGTGGACCCTCGGATTTCAAGGGACCCCAGGCTTTCTCGAAGCACTGAGAACACATCAGGAATTCCGGCTTCCGAAATGCTTGCTGCAGAAAGCAGGACTGTGACTGTTCTGAAAACAGATGCCCTTCATCAGCCAACCCCTGCCATTGTAAAACCTCAAGCCGCAGTTAATGAGGAGGAAGGAGATAGAATTCTGAGGGACAGGGCTGTTGCCATTCCTCTTGATCCTTTACTGGGTTCCTCACTCAGGGACCCCAGGTGTCAGCTTAAGCAGTTCAGCCATATTAAAATGGACATCTCTCTGGGTAAACCTCATTTTGCTAAAAGTGTTTTATGGAGCCCAGAGGACTTGATCCCACTGCCTATTCCTAAGCCCGATCCTGTAGCTGCTCCTGTACCCTTCCCAGTATTGGATCCCCGGTTAAACCGTTCTCCACAAACTGGGGGGCCTTCAGACCCCAGGCAGCGCATTGCTGAACCAATAGTGGAGCCCCCTCAGCCAGCACCAAGTTCTGCCCTTCCAGACTTGAGCTTATTGTCCAGACTATTGAAGAGTGTGGATGCTTCAGCAACCAAGGTGACAGCACAGAGTGACAAGCCTTCTGACCCCAGGATGCGAAAGATGCCTGCAGATCCAAGACTGCAGAGGTCCACTGTTGGACTCCAAACCTCTAACTCACAATCTGGAAAACCTGTGGAACAAACTGAGACCCCTGCTGCCCCTTTAGGAAAGGATTTGAGTGCTGGTCTTGCTCCATATGATCCCAGGTTGGTTACTGCTGGTGGTCAGAGCAGAGGAGGAGCTGGAGGACAGAGCAGTATGCTAACTGGCATTAGTTTGTATGACCCAAGAACTCAGAGCACCCAGGGCGCAAATATCAGAAGCCTAGAGTCTTCCAGTGAAGGTAACCAGCTGAAAGGGTCAGAAAACCCTAAAAGTACCAGTAAGCCAAAAGAGCCATTGTTTGTAAGAAAATCAGCATTGGATCAACTGGAAAATGATAAGTCAAGTTCAGAAACTTCCACAGACAGATATAATAGTTACAACAGGCCTAGGCCAAAACCAGCCACACCTGCTGCCCCCTCACAGGATTCAGGTCAGACAGGAGTGCATAGCCTCCCGGTGCCATCTCTGTTTGGACTGATTCACCCACAATTTTCTGAGGTGAAACAAGTCACTAAATCTGGCTCAGGTAGCCCTTTTGGTGGGAACAGTCCTCATGAGGAGAGCGAGCAAGACACAACCTCCCTGAAGGATGTTTTTAAGGGGTTTGACCCAACTGCGTCACCGTTTTGTCAGTAATTTGTAAAAGGACAGTGAATGCTGCATTTAATCCTGTATATTTAACCTCATAGCAGGGGCTGGACACAGCATCGGGCAATGTTTTATCATATTCTTTAACTTTGTAATTTAATACATTGATAAATGTGAATATGTTTAGAAAACAGGTGATAGAATTCACTGAGTTAAAGTTTAGTCTGTTTGGAAGAACAATATCTGAATCCAAAATGTGATTCAGGCAGTACTCTTCAAAATCAAAACAAGCAAAAATGTGCTTTTTCAGCTATTGATTTTGAAGCATTCTTTCTAAAGAAAAGTCAGTCCGTCTAATAGATGCTTGTCTGTCACAAAATACAGAGCTCCCATTGATTTGGACATTTTTGCATGACTGGATGCAGTCTTTTAAAAGCAGTGCAGTGTAGTTAAATATAGAAGTACATAATTGACATCAAATGTATATACAATATGTAATGAGTTGAATGGTGAATTTGGGCAGTACCCTTTGACACGTTTAGGTAAGAATCTTGTTCTGTGGGTTCCTGAGTTTACCTCCTCCCACTTGACCTGGGGAGGAAGAGGTTGAAGCTGTGATTTATCAAATGAGTAGGCCACCTGCAGCCTCTGCCTCACCAGCTATCCCCAGTCTGCGAGGCAGAACTCTCAAAAACCTTTCACACATAAGGCTGTGAAATATTCTGGAATTAAACAAAGAAACCTATCAGAAACATTGAATATCTTAAACATGTATTTTAAAAATACAAGCATATATGTACATAAATATACTTTTGCAAAACTGAGGGACAAAATGTTCAAAAATAACATTTTTTTAATCAAAGAAAAAGAGCTTATATTAAAAAAAAATGAAGCACCTGGTGCAGCCCTGGTACCTGGTTCCCTAGAAACTGTGGCGAGAACTGATGGTTGTTTGTTAACATTCGTGGAACATGTCCAAATTGGATATGTGTCTTCCAGGTTACTAAGGCTTTCTCAACTTAAGGATTCCACTATCCATTACATTTTCACAACTGACTCCAAATACTGTATATTGAAACATTTTTTCTCTGGAGAAATCATACACAAGGTGCTGCTTTGTTTTACTTATGTTTTAATATCTTTATATGGTAAATATGTACAAAATGCAGAGGAAAAAGTCAAGCATTCACATAGTGTTAGACCTGTTTGTATCTGTAGCTTAGACACTGAAGAATCAGAGACTGATGGATTAGTGTAGAATAATCTGTGAATAAAATGTTTTTTTTCTGTTGTAATGCTCCCACATTTCCTAAAATTGAGATCAGATATATAGCAACAATTGGTTTTAATAATACGTGTAAATATGTAGGATTTGCTGATAAATTTAATTGTAACAAAGTTTTCACTAACACTGCACTAATTCCTTGAAAGAATTAATTTATTTTTATAGTTTTTATCAGCAGTGTTTTTATGCACTGGTCCATCTAGTACCAGTGAGCTAATTCCCTGTCACAGTGCTGTAAATTTGATGCTTTGCTTCCATGTCAGATGGTTGTAACTTCTCAGAGTTGCCAAGCAAATCCAAGTAGACTGATTACCTTAATTGGTTTCAACGAGTCACATCCAATATTGTCATATCTAGAGACAGGCTATAGAACAAATGCATTCCCAGAAGATGCTGCTAATTTACCAGCAGAGGTGTGTTGACAAGCAAGCAGGATAGGTAGAAAAGTAACCTGTCAGTGTCAACAAGGTTTCAAACCTGTCAGCAAGGTTTATGTTGCGATCAGCTAAGGTGTTCACTGTTAGCTTTCGGGTTTAGCATTGCAGGGTTAATTTTTAGGATTGTGAGATAGTGAGGCGTGAGTAAAAGGTTCACGTATAGCCAAGGTATCCGCCTCGTTGTGGAGGAGAGAACTTACCAATATGAGTTAATTTTGGGTGTACCTCAGTGCAAAATAGACATGACCTAAGGCCAAATGGAATGGGCCTTGTTTTGTTGGGCTACATTAAAATCCTGTAGCATTATATATAAAATTGATAACTTAGTAACGTGGATTTAGACCTGATACTAGGAGTGCGGATAGCCAGATTTCCAATATGAAGACTGTGTCTAGAGTTTACAATGATGCTGTCTAGAAGAGCAATAGCTGTGTTAGTTTTGGGATAGCAATGACATTGTACAGTTCTACCAAATATATTTTTGTTACACGTGTAGTATAGTAAATAATCTGTAGTGTACTCCATTGGTGTAAGTAACATTTATTGCACAAAGTTGTTTGTTGTTTGACCTTATGACACCCACCATTCAGTACCCACTGTGGAGCAGCTGGCTGATGTCACACAGTGCAGTATTCTAAGTTGCATTTACATTGTGTATGAACTGTACAATATCAGATACTTTGAACATTTGACAGGTATATTCCAATATTTGAGTTCAGAGAGTTATGAAATGCAGGAGCACTAATGCCATTAGAAGCTGTTGATCAGGTTCTCAGCCTTTTTAAATTCGTTTCCCAAATATTTGTTCTATATCATTAATATTTTGGAGATGTTTTTTTTTTAATGAGGTGTATGTAAATCTTTTATGTATAAATTACTAAGGGTCTGTATAAATTGTTTGCTTTTCTCCATTTCAAAATATGTGTGGGGTATTTGAAATGAGCTCTTCTTGGAAACATAAGAGTAAGCAACAAGCCATTTATTATAAGTAACAACCTTTAGCTGCGGTTTAGTAATATCCACACTTTATATCAACTTTCATTTGAAGCACATTTTATCTTTGGTGCATGAGTGTTATCACTGAAATAATTATGAAAGTTAACTTAATTTTACTGATTTTTAAAGTTTGATCTAAATAAGTCTTCCTCTTTTAAGATGTAATTGTCTCCATAACTGATATTCAAAATAGGAAAAATGTCCAGAAAGATGTCGTTAATTTGTGAACTTCTTGAAATCGTGTCCCTTGTACATCTTTTAAGTGAATATGGTCAGTTATGGTGCCACCTTGTCTTTTTTTCTGACAGTCATTGAAAGGAGAAGCAAGGTGTAAATTCTATACCACGTATACATTCTATGTTTTCTTTTGTCATAAGATAACAGTTTTAATATACCAAATAGGAATAGTTCCATTTTAAGAAATTTAAGCTACAAAAGTGGAAATAAATTCTTTGCACAGGCAGTATTAACAAATAGAATATTCAGGAATGAGAAGTGTAGTTTACAAATGGATCAAATTAACTGGTGACGAATAAAATTGCCATTTGGCTGTTTTCGCCAGTCTTACCAGGATACCAATTGTGATCCAATTTTGAGATGATGTGAAATATGATTTACTGTGGATGTGTCACGTATCAGTAAAAATGCGCTATTATCACCATATTGAGAAATTGAACTGCAGTTTAATATTTAGGTTGGCTAAAGTTTGTGATCTCTTTTACTAAGACTGTGTCTTCTGAAGTCCCAGGATGTTGCCTATTCCAGGAGGTATCAGTTGGGATAATAGGCTGCATTGTTCATAACAGCAGTGTGCAGTGTTGGAATGGGGAGAAATTGAAGGGCTTCTGCTCATAAGCTGAGTAGTATTCAGAAATTTCACTAGCATGGAATGGTATCTTATATGTGGTTTTACAGTGGACAGTATTATAATGGAGCTATTTATATTTGTCATCTGGGCACTGCAATCTTACTGCTTGTAACAACCAATATCTAACAGAGAAACCACATACAGTACAAAGTCAGCTGTAAATGAGCTGATCTTTGTTTAAAAATTTAGGGTGACTCTAAATGAAAAGTATACTTTGCACAACTGTATTATCACTTAAGTGAATTATTTTCGGGTGGCCAATATGCAGCCGGTGCTTCCTGTGTGTGTCTATATGTGTGCATCTGCACGCTATGTGCAGATGCCTTGATTAGTTTGTATTGCAAACACATTTTAGGAAATTTATCCTTGGATTATTCAGATGAGGCTGGAAAGTGATCATTTTTTGAAAAGGAAGAGCTTTCAGGATTACATGGAGAAGGCAGGAGAATTGCACTCGGTGAATTGCTAACTTGGAAAGCTGGTGCAGACATGATGGGCTGAATGGCCTCTGCTGCCATAATAATTCTATGAATCTGTAATTTAGTTATCATAGTTATGCTTTGTTTAAAAGTCCATCACTCATTCAATTCGAGTATTAATGACATCAAAGTAAATGAGTTTGTTAAAACAGTACAAAGTGATTTTTGAAAAAAAGATCATTGAGTTAAGTTTGCACGCTTATACTCCTTGAAGTGCACAGGATAAAAACCTCATGGTCAGTAGGCATTGCTGCTTTGATTCAAATCCACTTCGTGACTCTGCTCACTTCTAGTAACAGTAGTGTGTTCAACAGTTTACGATATCAAATTGCACTTGTTTGTAATAGGTTTAAACATGTTCTATATACTATGGTGTGCCAATTCTAAAATGAATTAGAAAGATTTGAGTAGTTCCTTCAAAATGGATTGCAGTTGTCTTGATTCAGATCTTACTAGTACACACTGAAATCTTTATTGTGGATTGATTATTAATTAGATTTGGTTGAGACAAAACTGGGATCTTAGTGGTTTGGCTAATGTATATACACAAAAATAGTCAACCACATGTTCTCTTGGGCCAAATACAACTTCTGCACTGATTCCAAAACAGGGTTTTTATCTGTTCTGCTAATATGGAGAGCAAACATAGCTAATATTTACAAAGTACTTTGCTATTTGACTTGTGGCAGCTAAAATTACCACAAAAGAGATGTACAATATACAAAGTGTTGCCTCATGCTGTGTCCAGCCACTTCACACAGCTCCTACAAATCTGTTTTCCTTATATGTAAAAGAAAATCAGTCTTTGTATTTAACTGTCTTTGAAATGATCGTATTAATTAGTTAACTATATATCTTACTTTAAACAAAATATGCTATTTGAAGAGAGGGAGCAGCATGCTGAAGAAGCTAATGTAAGTGTGTTACATTGCATCCTTAAACCATCAATATCACATTTCATTTGTGATAGGTAGATTGTATTGTCATGTATCCTTCAACTTTTTAACCAACAACTAATAAAACGTACAATATTGACATTTTATTCTTGGTGATGGGTATGTCCTCTTGGTCTTTTTCAGGTTGTGATTAGCCTTAGTGCTAGTTGGTTATAAGTCAATTTCTTGATCAAGACCTGATGACCATTGCTAGAAAATGGTTGTACTAAACATTGATTGAGGTTAGAATCAGGTTCTGTCATGATTCTTTCTTTGGTGAAGAAATCTATTGTCGAGGTCACTCTTAAAATAAAGGGTTGTCACCTGGACAAGGTACTGAAGAACTGCTGGCTCCCGTGAAATTGTACTCCATGTCAGAGCCATGGTAAAAGGCGTAAATGGGGGAGAGGGGAAGCTACATATGGGAGGAGTGGTGAGTCCCTGAGTCTTCAGTTGAGATTCCCTTCACTGAAATATCAGCAGAGATTGGGAGCTAGGACTGGAAGAGGTGATGCAGTTGACTAGACATTGCTTTAATCCTCGCTGATAGGGTGACAGACTGTTTTGCAGGCAGGAAGGTTCTTTGTAAAATGGGGTTGGATAGACTATTGTGGTTCCCCAAATTGATCTGTAAAACTCTACCTGCAAAGGTGAAGCTGATTCCATAAAAGTTTAAATAGGGTATAAGAGGAATACTTAAGGATGTGGAAGCTACAGGGTTATGGTGTAAGTGGGGATATGGGACAGATCATGATTGCTGTTTCAAAGATGTAGTTATTAGACAAGTTTTGGGGAGTCAGGAGATGAATTACTCTGCAGAATTCCCAGTCTCTGACCTGCTGTTGTGGCCACAATATTTGTGTGGCTGGTTCAGTTCAGTTTATGATCAGTGGTAACTCTTAGGATGGCGAGATGATAGGCTAGTGGTATTATTGCTGGACTTAATCCGGTGACCCAGGTAATGTTCTGGAAACATGGCAGATGGTGTAATTTGAATTCAATTATTTTAAAAAATCCGGAATTAAGAGTCTAATGATGACCATGAATTCATTGTCAATTGTCGGAAAAACCCATCTTGTTCATTAATGTCCTTTAGGGAAGAAAGCTGCTGCCCTTACCTGGTCTGTCCTACGTGTGACTCCAGACCCACAGCAATGTGGTTGACTCTTAACTGCCCTTTGAACAATTAGGGATGGACAATAAATGCGACTTAGCCAGATACACCCTCATCCCGTGAATAAATAATTTAAGCAGTTTTGATTGTGAGAAATTCAGTGACAGTAGTGCCTTTGAATGTCAAGAGGAAATGGTAAGATTCTCTCTTGTTGGAGATAGTCATTTCCTGGCACTTATGTGGCGTGAATGTTGCTTAGTTTGGTGATGTAGTGAGCAATGTGCATAAAGGACAGCTAATATTTGTTGTATTTTTTGAATTTTCAAAAGGCCTGTGATGGGGTTTTACATGACAGGTTATTATGCAAGATCTCATGGTTCTGGGGAGTTTAAACTGTTTATATAGTATTGGGTGAAGTATTGTAGCCAGATTTTACTGACATTGCTAAGGTGGAAGGGAAAACAATTTGTGAAGAGAATGAAAAATCAGCATTGGCTTTTAGATGGGTTAAGTGTATGGATAAAGAATTGCCAAATAGAATATAAAGGCGGAAAATGTGAAGTTCACTTCAATGGGAGAATATTAAGGCACTACAAAATACAGTGGTACAGAAGGATCTAGGTATCCTTGTTGTTAAAGACCAGTTCATGCCCCCTCAAAACGTATCAAAGAGGTAACCTAGACCCTAACTGATGTTTAAATCAAGTGTAATGTGCTATGTTCCCGATGTGATGAGATTGCTCGAACTACTAGGCTTTAAGCAAACCACAGTTTATTCTTACACCACAGTTAAAACACAAACAAAAGCCATAACTTGAATTGGCATAACTTTAACTCCATCAAAATACTTAACAAAATGATGTTGTTAAACTTGAAAGCATTCAGGAAAGACTTACAAGGATGTTGCTAGGGTTGGAGAGTTTGAGCTATAGGGAGAGGCTGAGGGGTCACCTTATAAAATCATGAGGGGCATGGATAGGGTGAATAGCTAATGTTTTTCCCCCAAGGTAGGGGAATCCAAAACTAGAGGGCATGAGTTTAAGGTGAGGGGGAAAGATTTAACAGGGACCTAAGGAGCATCATTTTCACGCAGAGGGTGGTGCATGTATGGAATGAACTGGCAAAGTAAGTGGTGGAGGCTGGTCCAAATACAACATTTAAAAGGCATTTGGATGGGTATATGAATAGTAAGGGTTCTGAGGGATATGGGCCAAATGCTTTCAAATGGGACTACATTAATTTAGGATATCTGGTCGGCAAGGATGGGTTGGACCGAAGGGTCTGTTTCCGTGCTGTACATCTTTATGACTCTAACTACTAGTCATCAACTATTCCAGTATAGCTGAATCCCATAAATGCACACTTGGCAAAGGCGAATTCAGCAAAACTGATGCTCTGTCATGCTATTTTCAGTCCAGGATAGTGAGTCTAGCAGCAGGGAGCGAACTAAAGCACTTTTGCAGCAGCAGAGAGAGAGCTCTATGTAACAGCTTTAACTCCAAAAAACTTCAACAACTGAAAGCAATAAGTAAAATCCTGGGTCTGAGAGAGCCTGGATCCACCCACTCATGCTTCTTTTGTCTAATTTTCAAATAGCCCAAAGCTATTTGCTTTCTCTGGAGCAGAAGCCTCCACACCATTTTTACAACATCTCCCCTAAAAGGGACAGACAAATTCCTTTTAAAGATGCATATCATTATATGTACATGGCTCAAAAAGTCATGCATGTACAGCAAGAAATTTAGAAGGGAACTGGAATGTTGACATTAAATACAAAGGGTATAGATTAGAAAAGGAGCTTTTTAGAATTACATAGGGCTTTGGTGAGACTTTAAAAAAATACTAAGATGCTTTCCAACCAGCTCCTACAATTCAACACCTACCCCCAACAATTGAGATCAGTGATGAGATCCTGAAAAATGTAGATGATTTTCCATACTTAGGAGCCATCTTTTAACAGAGGCAGACATAGATGACAAAATTTATCATCACTTATAATATGTCAGATAATATGCTAGTTTTATGGCACACTCAGGATTTAATTCAACAAGACTAAAACCTATAAGGCAACTGAACATATTTTGATGTTGTCAATCCAGAGATTTATTAAGAAATAAAAGTTGTAATTAAGAAAGCAAGGCAGCAACTTGAGAACTTCAGAGATAGTAGGAACTGCAGATGCTGGAGAATCTGAGATAAAAAGGTGTAGAGCTGGATGAACACAGCAGGCCAAGCAGCATCATAGGAGTGGGTCTAGGCCTGAAACGTCAGCTTTCCTGCTCCTATGATGCTGCTTGGCCTGCTGTGTTCATCCAGCTCTGCACCTTGTTAACTTGAGAACTTGTTGGGCATTTACTTTTCATCTCAGTTTTGGGCAAAGTTGTTTTCCTATGCCACATGCTGTAGCTTGCATTTATCAAATGTACAATTTCCATCTCTGCAACACTTTGTTTCTGTGCAGTTAGGTTTGAACTCTGGGGTTTTAACCATCTTTGACCATTTCAAGGTCAGAGCCAGTCTAATTGCTGGTTGGCCTAGACATTTTGTGCTCAATGTCCAGTTTGTTCTCGGTCTGTAAAGTGCCTCATCTGAAAACGAGATGCTGTTTCTTCCATTTATATTCTACTTCACTGGAACATTGCAGTTAGATGAACACAACAATGATAGAATGAGAACATGATGGTGAATTGATAAGTGACTGGAAGATTGGGATCATGCTTGTGGATTATTTGGAAGTGTTCCACCAAATGGTTGCACAGTTTGGGTTTGATCTCCCCAATGTAGCTTTTTGTACTTTATCTAACTGTAAAATTCCATGTTAAAGACAGTATTGAAGTCTGACGAATTGGAAAAGGCGAAATTTTTATTCTTACAAAAATTAAGTAATATTCTAACAAAATAAAACTAAGAATTGCAGACGCTGGAAATTTGAAACAAAAACAGTAATTGTTGAAGAAACTTGGCAGGTCTGGCAATATCTGTGGAGAAAAGGCAGAGTTAATGTTGAGTCCAGTGACCATTCTTCAGAACAGGAAGGTCAGCTTAAGTCTTGAAAAAAGATTCTATGAATTAACTGTTACGTCTGGTCAGTTATGAATGTGAAGCTTGAAGCATTGATAAAGAGGAAGAAGTTCAAAAGCTTTGAGTTGCGATGTTTGATAAGGATCCTAAGGGTAAGCTGAGTGGAGAAAAGAATTAACAAAGGAATACTGAATGAGGCAGAAAGAACAAGAGAACTCAAATAATATTCAGAATTACCAGTGAAGTTCTTTGGACATGTTATTCACACATTAAAGTTGGAGTATCTAATCACCACCAAAGGAACAAGGGAAGAAGAACAAGAGGCCAACTGTGAAAGAAACAGCTGGAAATATTAAAGAGTGACTTAATCAGAACACTAACAATGACCGTAAATATTTTAAACACTTGAGACAAAACTTCTGTTAGCCTTCTCTCCTTTACAGTCATTTAACATAAACACTGCTTCCTTGAGGTGAGCTCTGCAAGTTCCCCATGTTATGGAAAAGGGGGAAGAGACACATTTCAATATCAACTAAGGACATCACATATGAACTGGGAGCAATTCATTTGACCTGCTTAAGCTTGCTCCACTATTCAATACCACAGTGGCTCATCTGACTTGCCACACTACATGTTCCAACCTCCCCTGACATTAAACTGCAGTTCTTAACAAAAAAGCCAAGTTACACTTAAAGGGTTTCAGAGATAGTAGGAACTGCAGATGCTGGAGAATCTGAGATAACAAGGTGTAGAGCTGGATGAACACAGCAGGCCAAGCAGCATCTTCTTCAGAAAAGGGTCTAGGCCCAAAACGTCAGCTTTCCTGCTCCTCTGATGCTGCTTGGCCTGCTGTGTTCATCTAGCTCTACACCTTGTTATTTCTTACACTTAAAGGGCATTGATTATCTTTGAATTAGTTGCTTCCTGTTATAAAATTTCTGATTAAAACTGTTCAATAGCTCACATTTGAATTGTTTTTTAATTATTCATTCACGGGATGTGGATGTTGCTGACTAGGCCAATCTTTATTGCCCAGAGAGCAATTGAAGAGTTAACCACATTGCTGTGGGTTTGGAGTCATGTGTAAGCCGGAACAGGTAAGGATGGCAATGTCTTTCCCTAAAGGACATTAGTGAACCAGGTGGGTTTTCCCTGAAAATTGGTAACAGTATTATGGTCATTATTACATTCTTAATCCTTCATTCTTAATTGAATTCAAATTCCACCATTTGCCATTGTGGGATTGAACTTGATTCCCTCGGACATTGTCTAGGTCTCAACAGCCTAGTGATATCCAATGAGGCCATTGCCTCCCTTTTAAAGAAATAAATTATCCTGCAGAGTCTCACGATAAAATGCAGCTAGATACGACTGCTTGATCTGAAATTGTGACTGAGAATTTTCACTTTCAAGAGTTAACAGAAACACGAAGATATAGTTGGAAACCCAACACTTAAACCTGTAGAAAATATATATTTTACATTTGTGCTTATCCTTATCAAATGAAGTCATGCCCAATAACAATTAGTTTTTTTTCTTTCAAAACCAAATTATTGTAACAATTCAATTAACAGGACAGTTCATGCTCATTTTACATATTATTCAGTAATTTATTGACACATACCAGTGGAGCTTTTATGATGGAACAGCAAGAGATGATGCCATCATTTTCGTAAGGAATTTATTGATTTTTTTTTTAATTTCAAGGAATGACGGTGTCGCTAGCCAGACCAGCATTTGTTGCCCAGCTCTAATGGCCGAAAGAGCAGTTAATAACTTTTTTATTCATTCATGGGATGAGGGTGTTGCTGGCTAAGCAGCATTTATTGCCCATCTCTAATTGCCCAGAGGGCAGTTAAGAGTCGACCACATCGCTGTGGGTCTGGAGTCACATGGAAGCCAGACCAGGTAAGGATGACAGTTTCCTTGCCTAAAGGACATTATTGAACTGCATTGTTGTGGGTCTAGAGTCTTGTGGGTCTAGAGTCATATTTGAGACAGGGTGGCAGATTTCCATCCCCAAAGGACACTGGTGAAACGGATGGGTTTTTATGGCAATCAACAGTGATTACATGAGTGCCATCAGCTTTTTTTTTTAAATTGCAGTATTTATTGAATTCAAATTTCACAATCTGTGGTGGGATTTGAACCCATGTGACCAGAATATTTCTGGGGAGTTCAGAAGAAGGGTCACTGAACTCAAAACGCTAGCTCTGCTTTCTCTGCACAAATGTTGCCAGACCCGCTGAGTTTAGCAATTTCTGTTTTTATTCCTGCAGAACATTAGACTGGGGTTCTGTATTACTGCTACAGTGACACCACACCATGCCACTGCCACCTCCTAAATGATATTGAGGTTTTGCAGAATCTCATTATAACTCCTCATCATTTCCTTTTTCATATTCCTTCCTGTGATGTGGATGTTCCACAGTTTTCAGGTGTCTTTTTCCCAATATCAAAGCAATAACTGTTGATTACTATTGGCAACTACTGCAGCTCCATTGATTCCACAATTTAAAAAAAACGTCCAGTATTGCATGTATGGAAATTAGGCACGACTGTCTTAACTGATTCTGCCTATTGAAATTCTACCAAGAGTAGGCTGGTTGTGTGACAGAACAGTTAACAGTTTTCCAGCTGAGTTGTAGATTCTGCCAAAATCCTATTTTGGACTAAATCAATCAGTTCATCATCTGGAAGTGGATACCACTTTAAATTATCGCGAGTCCCTTCTGTCAGTCTTAGAGACTGATGGACTGTAACTTTCATTGTTGCTAGCAATGGAAACAAGGACCAACTCAACTTCAGCAATCATTTCTTCTGTTAACTGTTTTACAGACGGGAAAACCACAAGGGTAGTTTACTCTTTTGCACATCTTTGATGACCTAAGACAGATATATTCTAGAGTAAATTATTCTGGCCTCCTTGAACTGGCAAGAATGTATTTTTTAAAAAATCAAAAACAAATAATGTTTTTGTATGTTTTGAAAAGCTTAAATGTTTATTGTTCAACCATGGATGTATTCTCAGTTACACAGAAGAAAATATTGCAATTACAAAAAGGTAGCATATGCCTTGTACTTAAAAGTTCATAGTTCTCTGTCACACTTGCTTTTTCTGAAGAATTAAAGCATTTCAGGTTCTTCATTGCATCACAAAAGAGTCTGGAAGTTTAAGATGAATTTTGGGTCCACAGATAAAGAGTTAAAGGCCTGTTATGATTCTTAGACAAGGTCCTGTTCCTTTGCTTGTCTGGATACTTCTCCCTTACTGCTCCAAAAATGCACTGCATTAAATGTCCTCACCTGAAAATCTAATTTCTGTCATGTGATAAGAGTATTTTTGTTCATTATCCTCATGAATGGCTTCTAATGAGTTTCACCAACTCATGTTGTGATAGATTAGGGTTCTTTCCGTCTCCATCCTTTGTAATTCCACTCCAGAGCTGAAACATCTGCAAGTAGCATTATGAACCAGTTTCTTTAACTACCTATAAACATACATACAAAATAGGAGCTGAAGTAGATTGTTTGGCCCTTGAGTTCTCTCTGCCCTTCAACAAGATCCTGGCTGATTTGTTTGTGTTTCGAATTCCATTTTCCCTTCAAACCCTAATAACCTTTGATAGCCCTGCCTAACAAGAGTCCATCCACCTCTATCTTAATTTAGATTAGGGCAGTCATTAACCACAGGAAAGGTCTACTGCATTTTAATTACTTCTCAAAAACAGGTTATGGAAGTTTAATTGCATCTGAATGTCTTAGAGATGTCAGAGTTAGCTCCAGGGCTTTGTGTAGCTTGCTGTGTGTTAACAGGAAAGACAAGGTTGTGCCCTAATTTCCATTTTTTGTTGCAAGTATCCATTCTCCATTCTTTTTAGGATAATGTATCCATTTCAAATTTCTACTCTATGAATTTGTACTGCGTCATCATGACAGCTGCAACAATTGGAAGATATTTAAAAGAAACAACTTTTCCAAAAGTATGCAGAATTGAGTGTGTTGATTTTATGATAATCTTCTGGCCTTGTTCTGCATTTACCTCAGCTCACAGTTGACTGACAGCTGCCTGTAAATTCCTTGCTCTACCCAAGGTCAGAAACAACAACTTAAATTTATGTAGTACCTTTAATTTAATTAAATGTTCCAAAAGTGCTTCACAGGAACATCATAAAGCAAGTTTGACAATGAATCACTTGCAGTGATACAAAACAGATGATGACCAAAATCTTGGTTGATGAGGAACTATTAAGAAGTACTTCATAGAAGGAAAGCGAGGTACAGCATTGTAAAGAAGGAATTCCAGAGCTTGGGCCTCAGGTAACTGAAGGCATAGCCATTAGTAGTGCAGTGATTAAAATTGGGAATGCACAGAAGGTAACATGATTTTCTCGGTGGGAAATATTCAAACATCAGCTGTGCTGGTGTGGTATAGATTTAAATTTTATTGTTACATGTACTCAAGTACAGGAGTATAGAGAAAAATGTATAGTGTCCCCACACACGGTGCCATCTTAGGTGCACATACAAAAACTTTGGTACAGAGTAATAGAAGAAACAAAGTATAAAAAGTTGACCATTAACTTCATAGAATAAGTAGAAAAATAAAAGAATAAAATTAAAAGTTCAACAGTCTTTGATGAGTCTTGTGTTTAGCTCACTCTCTGGGAGATGTCAGCTGCCTGTTCTCAACATTGCCACAGATGTTGGACGTGGGGGGAAGAGCCTCAGGGTCACTAATCCTGCTTCGGGCCACGATGCCATCACTGCTGCTAAAGCTGAAGCTGCCCAATCTCCTGCTGCCTCCCGAACATGCCTGGGCAGGACCCAGTTGCACACTGAGATACTGACATGCCTGGCCAAGAAGACGCCTTGCTAGATCTGTGCTGAGGCTGGGAGTGAAGAAAAGAAACACCAAGAAAGAAAAAAAAGAGATAGAAATGAGAAAGGAATGGACCCAGCGGACGAGCTCTGGCTGAAGCATCCCACTCCTCCACCATTTTGGTTGTGCCCGCTGGATAGATTCACTGCCACCGTTCTTTCTGACTGACGTTAGTCTAAGTTACTGAGAACAAGGATGGAAAGATCCTACATGAAGTTCTCACAAGTGAAGCTCAGTCTTGATAAGCAGACTAAATTTATTACATAGTGTTTAATAACTAGTTGAATATTTGAGGTGCAAAAGAATCCTTTTTTAAGAGCTGAGGCTTGACTTAAGAGTAAGCACAGATTACTATTAGTTACATAGACTAGCACTGAACTGAAACTAAATTAGAATCCATTGGTTAGCTCCAGGGCCAGTCAGTCCTCTATTTAAGAAAGGGATTATTGGAAGTGCATGATCAATGTGCTTCACACAAGTAATTTGGGGAGAGCACATCCTGGGTGAAACACAGCCAGAGTGGTTGTGTGTTTTGGGAATTTGGAGCACAGTGGAAATTGAACTGGGAAGTCTTTCTTTTAAAGTTCAGTAGTCTGGTTAAAAGATTATTAAGGTAGTTGGCTCAGCTAACTGAAGGACACCAAATAGTCAATTACCTGAAACCTGGGCCAATGGGACCGGTTCTGGGGGAAAATGAGACCAATACAAACTGGACAGGTTATGCCCGAGCATCACTGGGACTGATGTCCTAGGACAAGTATTTCCGAGAGCAGTGGCTTTCAACAGTGCCGCAACAAGGTGAGAAATGTGCTGTAAAATTTTTGGAATCAGCACCACTTTAACTGCTAGCATCAGGTGCCCGTGTCGTGGGAACAGCTCCACGTGTTTGAGTGGTGAGTCACTCTGGATGGGGTCAGTGAATCTGCCACCTTTTGTCTTTGTCCCTTTACTGGGCTGAACCAGTTGGATTCCATGCTGTTGCTACTGTGAGTTGACAGGACGGCACTGGAACAGAGGTGAGAAAATGGTAAGTGCAGGAGGTGCAGTGCGCAGAACCAGCCCTTTGGAGCTGAGCTGGGAGGTGACGAGTTTGGCTCACCACATCACACAAGCCCCACACGGTGGGGATAGCAGGGGCAGCTGATACTACCCACAAGTGACTTCCTCCCTGTGACTGGGTTGCATGATGACCTCTGCAAGATAGGAACGTGTTGCAAGAGGCACCTAGGGGAGCTTCACCAATCATTCAGTGTCTCTGTTCCTACTATACTATAGTATATATGACATTTATAAGCAATCAATTAAACTGAAAGAAGTTGGTGGACTGTGGAATTGTTTGTCTCATTGGAGAGTGCTGAATCCCCTCCAACCTGATTTCAAAACTGTGTGACTTTGGTCTCGGTTCTGCTTTCTGCAACTCCATCCTCAGCTTTCTGACCTACAGGCTACAATCAGTGTAGATAGGAAATTGCACCTCCTCCACAATAACGCTGAACACTGGAGCCCTGTAAGGCTGCATCCTCAGCCTGGACTCTTTTTACACCTGCAACTATGTTGCCAAATTCCAAATGAACACCATCTACAAGTTCGCTGACAACACCACCATAGTGGGACGGATATTTAACAATGATGAGTCAAACTACAGAGGGGAGAAAGAGGGCTTGGTGATGTGGTGCAATGAAAACAACCTCTCTCTCAACGTCGGTAAAACTAAAGAACTAATAATTGACTTCAGAAAGAAAGGGGAAAACATGCCCCACCTACATCAACAGAACTAAGGTTGAGAAGGTGGAGAGCGTCAAGTTCCTCAGACTTCCCATATAGATGCAACAGTCAAGATACACAACAATGCCTCTTCTTCCTCAAGCACCTCAGGAAATTTGGCATGTCCATAAGGACTCTCACCAACCATTTAAAGCATACTGTCCAGGTGCATAATGGCCTGATATCACAACTGCTCTGCCCAGGACCATAAGAAACTACAGAAGGTAGTTTGTACAGCCTAGACCATCAAAGACGCCAACCTTCCATCCATGGACAAAAACAAAGATGCCTGCTGTGTTCATCCAGCTCTACACCTTGTTATGCTGGAAAAGCTCAGCAGGTCTGGTAGTTCTGACGAAGGGTCACTGGACCCAAAATGTTAACTCTGTTTTTCCCTTCACAGACGCTGCCAGACCTGCTGAGCTTTTCTAGCAACTTTGTTTTTGTTCCTGATTTACAGCATCTGCAGTTCTTTCGGTTTTTATTTAGTATTCCATCCATGGATTCCATTTACACGGCTCGCTACTGAGGAAAGGCTGCCAACATCATTAAAGACCCATCACACCCCAGTAATTCTCTTCTACAACCTCTTCCATCAGGCAGAAGATACGGAAGCCTGAACACACGCACAAGCAGGTTCAGGAACAGCTTCTTCCTGGCCGTTATCAGACTGATGAATGGACTCTCTAGCCTCAAAAAATCTCGCTAATGTTGATCTCACTTAGAACATGCACTGTGCAATGTAACCTGTATGCTTCTGTCTAAGTCATTTAGATCTGTATATCCATTGCTTACTATGATCTGCCTGTACTGCACATAAACGAAACTTTTTGCTGTATTTCGGTACACGTGACAATAAGTAAATCAACCCAATGCTAGAGTGTACAGGGAGGATCTAAATTAAAGTGGCAGGGGAATAGCAATCTATGCCAGGTATTAGAGGAAAAGGAATCAAGGCCAAGAACAAAAGACAGAAATAGGAATCGGAAAGTGATACGCAGAGAAATCATGAGCCAAGATCAAGCAGGGACACAGAGAAAAATAATGTGAATGAGACAATGCTTAAAAGGTCAAGCCTTAAGGCTTTTTGCCTTAATATATGGAGCATTTGCAATGAAGTGGATGAATTGAGAATGGAATTAGATGAAAACAAGTATGATATAGAACACACAACAGTACAGCACAGGAACGGGCCCTTTGGCCCATGATGTAGTGCCAATCATGACATCAAATTAATCCCTTCTGCCTGCCCTTGGTCCATATCCCTCCATACCTTGCATATTCATGTGCTTATCTATAATTCTCTTAAATGCCCCTAAAATATCTGCTTCCACCACAACAGGGGAGAACATGGTGACAGAGAATGCAACATGTAAAGCCAAAAGATAGGGAAGAGATGGGTTCACAATCTTAAAAAAGGTGTTGAACTCAATTTTGAGTCCAGAAGGTTGTGAAGTGCCTGGTCTGAAGTTAACATGTTGTTCCTCCAGTTTGCGCTTGATTCGCTGGAGCATTGCACCATGCCAAGGACAAACAAGTGGGCATGCAAACAGGATGCTGTGTTCAAAGTGACTGGCTACAGGAAGGTTAGGGTGATCCGCACAGACCAGAGGTGTTCTGCAAAGCGGTCACCCACATTGGGTGCAGTGAATGCAACAAACCAGATTGGAGGTGGTACATGCGAAATGCTGCGTCACCTGGAAAGACTGCTTAGGTCCTTGGACCTATCACCCTTGCCCCTTTCCATCACTTCAACAGAGTGACCAGGGTCCCCCTTGTCCTCACTTTTCATCCCATCAGTTCTCCGCGTTCAAAGGAGCGTCCTCTGTCATTTCAGATAACTCCAGCAGAAAACCACCACCAAACACATCTTCCCCTCACTCTCCCTGTCTACAATTCACAGCCACCGTTCCCTCTGGGACATCCTAGTCCATTTCTTAATGACCACCCACACCAACCCCACCCCCCTCTTCCCACATAACTGCAGAAGGTGCAACACCTGCTCCTTCACCTCTTCCCTGATCAACATCCAAGCCCACACAACATGCAGCACTTCTCCAAGCAAGCAACTCACCAGTCATTCTCCTGTCTTCTCCCTATAATCCTGCACATTTATCTGAAGAGGAACATTCTAATTTTCTTCTGAATGCTTTTATTAAATTCGTCCCCACCACATACAGGCAGTGCATTCCAGACCGTAACCACTGACAGAAGCGCTGGCCATAGTCAGGATTATGAAGATGTGGCTGCAGAGTACCTAGGGATCGCATCTGAATATTCTGGGGTATTCAGTATTTCAGACGGGCAGGCAAAAAGGAAAAGACAGGGGAGTTGCATTGGTAGTTAAAGAGGAAATTAATGCAATAGTGAGAAACAATATTAGTTCTGACAATGTGGAATCTGTAGAGGTAGAGCCTAGAAACAATCAAGGGGCATAAAACATTACTGGGGTTGTACACAAACACCCAAACTGCAGGGGTGATGTTGGGAATGGCATGAAATGGGAAATTAGAGATGCATGCAATAAAGGAACATCTGCATTTATGGATGACTTTAATCTGCACATAAATTGGGAAATCAAATTAGTAACAATACTGTAGAGGAGGAATTCTTAGAGTACATACAGAATGATTTTCTGGACTAATACGGTAAGGAACCAACTAGAGAACTAGAGGCCATACAAGACTGGGTAATATGTAATGAGAAAGGAATAATTGGCAATCTAGTCGTGCGGGGTGGGGGGGGGTGCACAACTATAATGATAGAATTCCTTCTCGAGATGGAACGTGATGTAGTTTATCCTATCACTAAGATGCTGAATCTAAACAATGGAAACTACAATGGTATAAGGTGTGAGTCGGTTATGATAGATTCAGGAAAGTTACTTCAAGAGATGTCAGTGGAAAGGCAATAGCAAACATTTCAAAGCATGCATGGGTGAACCAAAACAACTGTTTATTCACGACTGGCGCAAAAGTCAAGTGGGAAATGTGGCCATACCGTGGCTTACAAGAAAAATTAGAGACAGTATTAGATCTGAGAAGAGGCATGCAAATTGGCCAGAAAAAAAAACGACAAATTTGGAATGGAAGAGTTTGGAATTCAGCAAAGAAAGACAAAGGGATTGATGACGAACAGGAAGAGTATGAAAGTAAACTTATCGGGAATATAACAAAACTGACAGTAAAGGTTTCTGTAAGTATGTGAAGAGGAAAAAGATTGGTGAAGACAAAAAAAACACTGATCAATTAAATGCATACTTTCATTCATGTTTGCAAAAGAGGACACAAATAACATACCAGAAATGTTGGAAAACATGGGGTTCAGTGAGAGGGAGGAACTGAATGAAATCATTGAAGGGCCGAATGGCATATTCCTGTTCTTATTTTCTATTTTATACCTGATGGGTGGAGCTTATTCCATGGAGTCAGTTAACCCTTTCAGCGACTAAGTATCGCACTCACAGTTGAAAAAAAAAATTTCTCTTGGAATATATTTAATTGTACAATTTGTTCCAGGTTTAAATCAAGCAGATACATTTCAGATTTTACTTTGATTATTAAAGAAACATAGTTAACTTCACAGTTGTAACAAAGACTTTCAGCTTTCAAATAGGGCTGTTAGTCCTTCAGGATTATTTTGATATCACCAAAGAAGTAGAGATTGATCTCTAAGGCCTTACAATCAGTGGCTACAGTGTAAACCCACTGGGAATATGTATAGGCCAGGAATGCATCCCTTTTTTCAATGTATTGTCATTCCTGAGGCTTTGTATTACTGAATAGGGGGATCAGGAAGGGCCTATAAACAGCAAGTCTTAACACACTCTCTAAGGCCAGAGTGTTGCTATCAAGCATTAATAAAATTTTACGAGCCTACACTTTCCTTCCCTCCTCATTACTAGCCCCATTCTACCACTGCCACCTTTCCAAAATGTGGTTGCTTAGTCAAAAAGTATTGCTGGGAGACCTGTTCCCTGCTTAAGCTTCTTCATTGAGCTGGTGGAGTGATAGCTGTGGGAGCTCATCAGAATGCACAAGATGTCACGGAAAACATTGCAAACATACATGGAACATTTTTAATTAGTAATTCATTTGAATGAATTTTCATTTTTAAAAAAAGTAAAATACCTTATTTTAAAAACCAGGATCAGAAATTCAGAAATTTTCCAAATGGGTTTTGAACAATTTTGGTGGTTCTTTTTGGGAAATATTTTTTAAAATGCTCATTCATGATCGGTCTTTCTTGTTTGTTAATATGCCTGTTTCATCCTAATTTATTTGCATTTAATTGGTGTTTTATCAAATTGATACTTTGCTATTTTATTTCAAAGCATTTCAAGCATATTCACAATATTTTCATGTTAAAATTGTGATTTCCTCCAATGTATTGCAAGGTATAAATCAATGGTTTTGGCTATTGTTACATATCTGTTCATCCATGTAGTCAGAATATTAACATAAGAAATAGGAGCAGGGATAGGCGATATGGTCCCTTGATCCTGATCCACATTTGATAAAATTATGGTTGAATTTTTAATTTTTTCACTTATACTTTTATGGGATGTGGCCAGTGTTGGCGGGGCAGCATTTATTGTTCATTGCTACTGTCCCTGAGAAGGTGGTGGTGAGCTGCTTTCTTGAACCATTGCAGCCCATGTGCTCTAGGTAGATCCATAGTGCATTTCAGAGAGGGAATTCCAATGTTTTCACCCAGCAACACTAGCTTATTTTCAAGTCAAGATGATGTGTGGCTTGGAGGGAACTTGCCAGTGGTGGTATCTCCTATCTCCCACTTGGCGCCTACGTATATTGTCAGTCTTCTTTTTTTCGTCTTCATTTCCAAGGGCTGGGCTTCTATTAGACTGGTTCATGCTTATGGGCAAAATGCTGCAGTAGTTTGCCATTTCCCTTTGCAGGATGACTGAACAGCAGACTTAGCTCTCACTATCTGCCAGTCTTGTTGGAAGGATTTTCAGGCAAATAAATCTATTTGGCCATATTATGAAAGCACCACCAAGGCCTGCATAGAACTTGAACCTGCAGTTTCTGGCACTGAAGTAGGTGCACTACCCATTATGCCATAAGATTACCCCTCATTTACCTCAAGACCCAAGAATCTACCAATCTTAGTCTCATATATTTAATGCCTGAAAACCCAATAGTACTCTGGGTAGAGAAATCAAAAATAGTTACAATTCTCTAAGTCAAGAAATTTCATCTCATCTCCACTTCCTTATCCCGAATCTTTAATGTTATGTTTTAAAATTTCCAGATTTGGAGAGAATGCTGCAGGTTTAGGCAGGTGAGACGCAGAAAATTTCTGAAGAAGAAGTTACATTCATATGGGTTGTGGGAGCAAGATGGAGTGGGAAATGTATGAAGAGGAGACAAATTCAGGAATATAAATGAGATATTTCTTTCAGCTCCTTATCTCTCAAAGAAATATTAGTGTCGCAAATTCTCCTCCCTTAATAGTATCAATCAAAATCTGATTGATCCACGGTATGGTTTGAGACTAACTCCGTGGTTCATTTAAACAATCTTAGCCTTGAAGGTGAGGAGGTTTTATGGGGAAAAGGGTAGTATTCTTGCCTCTGAGCCAGAAGTTCTGGTTTCAAGTCTTACTCCAGGACCTAATGGCCAAGAAAGGCAAGTTCATAAAGTGACTAATAGAGATGAGCATCAATTTGTAAATCCTTCCAACATATTTCAATGGCAGACATTAACAGCAGGAAAGACTCCTTGTCAGCCATCTGATGGAAAAAACATTAGAGCCTCTGCTGTCACCAACCATAACTCCATGCTACAATACACATTCGAAAGTGAATCAAACACAGAATTCTGGAGAAATTCAGCAAGTCTGGCAATATCTGTGGAGACAGAAACAGTTAACATGATATGAAAAAATTGGAAAATTGATCTTTTTATACAATATACTTTTCACAGAGGTAGAGAAGGAGTAAGGGTTTCATTTGGTGTAGAGGCCAGTGCAAACGACGAGAGTTTGTCCATGACAGTAAAGAGAAAAAGAGATGTAAAATTGCATAAATTAAGGTATGAAAGGGAGAGAATGGGTCTTCCCCACTAAGAGCAAAGTAAACAAGGCACAAATAAGACAAGTCTGTGAGGGTGAGAGAGAATGTAAGAAAAAAACGGAGCACAGACATTGTGGTCAGTTTCTGAAGTTTGTGGCAGTAAAGTGCTTAAATGGAAAATAAGGCATTGCTCCTTGAGCTTGCGTTGTGCTGTTACAACATTGCAGCAAGCCCAGCCCAATAGCATGGGTTCAGCTGGGGTGGATGTTTTGCCTCCTTGCCCTACCGATGGTGAAGGTTATACAGGTGTGGGCCGGACCTGCTTTCAGGCAAGGAACTGGAGAGGAAGCCTTAAAGGTATACACATTGACGTTTTATTTCACATGGCAGAATGTTCCCATTCTTTGTGTAAACAGACATTGTTTTCTGACTTTTTAATTAATACTCTAAAAAAAATGGAAAATTCTCTACAGTTCTAAGTAGGCTCATGAATTATTAAAGTTGTAAATTGAAGTAAAATTAGATAATTATTTTCTGGACATAATTACTCGGTGAATAATTACTGAAATATGCTATTCTTGGAAATTACAAGTGGGAACAGATTAATGCTAAATACACTGATAAATTTTTTGTGGCAGAGGACGTAGCTTATTCATTTTACATCTTTGTCGCAATAGTTCATGGATGCTTAGATGTGCTTCACAGCCTCTGTAGTAGACAAAATCTAAGTTGTCTTTTCAATTCACATGCACTCTATCAGAAAATATTTAGAGGCAAAAAAAATTCTGACTTCTACTCAGTATCTGATGCTATATGACCCTAATTAAGGAACTACTACAGGTAAAGTTATTACAATGAAACCACGACTCTGTTAGAGCATAGTGTTAATTATTTTCTAGCAATTATGAACTCTAGGTGGATGGGATGAGAAGAAGGGGTAGCAATTAGACATTCAAAACCACCACAGATATACGCTTATATTCGGACATAAAGATGCTTTCATAAACCATAGGAACGTTGCAACAAAAGGAGGCTGTTCAGCCCACCGTCATTCTCCTTACTTCCTCAGAGCCTACAGCCGTAGTAGTCTGAAAACGCCTGATCTTGGAAGCTAAGCAGACTCAGGCCTGTTTAGTACTTGGATGGGAGACCACCAGGTGCAGTAGACTTTAGGAAAAACAGCCCCACACCGCCAGGGACCTGGGTTCGATTCCACCCTTGGGCGACTGTCTATGTGGAGTTTGCATGTTCTTCCCATGTCTGTGTGGGTTTCCTCCCACAGTCCAAAAATGTGCAGGCTAGGTGGATTGGCCATGCTAACTTGCCTGTGGTGTTCAGGGGTGTATGGGTTATAGGGGATGAGTCTGGGTGGGATGCTCCAAAGGTTGGTGTGGACTTGTTGGGCCAAAAGGCCTGTTTCCACACTGTAGGGAATCTATGATGTCCCATCAGATCAATTCAGGCTAATCCCACTTTCCTGCAATTGCCTGGTAGCCTTGCAGGCCATTTTTTAAAAAATATGGCGAGAGTGAATATCTTTACCACCCTTTCTGACAGTGTGTTTCAGGTCACTACCACCTATAAATATTCCTCCTACTTTTCAAAATAGTGCCATTGTGCTTTCACATTTTCATTTCAACACCATTATCCTTGACTGATCAGCACCTCCTTGTGTGAACTAGCATTGGAGTATCAGTATTGATTTTTGTGCTCAAGTACTGGAGTTGGCACTTGAACCCACAACTTTATGTCTTTGAAATAAGAGCTTCAGCAAATGAGACCAGCCATCTGCAGATGCCAATCAGGAATTCTGATGCATCTTTTTGAAGGAAGTCCAATGAGTCATTGCTGCCTTTGACTAAAAGTTCGAGTGCAAGTAACTTCTGAGCAGTTTAAGATAAAGATCAAAACTGAGCTGGCAGCCACCAAGGTAGATTTGGGAAGCATAATTTTAAAATAAAAATGTAAGTTGTAGATAGTGGACAAGCTTTGGGAAAGTCAGATGATAAGTTATTTGCTGCAGGATTCTGAGTCTCTGACCTGCTCTTCTATGTCTATTCCTTTAAAACAGACCTTAGACAAGTTAGAGGCAACCATAGATAACACAGTGTAGAGCTGGAGGAACACAGCAAGCCAGGCAGCATCAGAGCTTTCCTGTTCCTCTGATGCTGCCTGGCCTGCTGTGTTTTTCCAGCTCCATACTGTGTTATCTCCGACTCCAGCATCAGCAGTTCTTACTATCTCTAAACAAGTTAGAGAACCACTAGTTGGGCATTGTAACAAAATTAAAATTAAACATTCAACAGAAACTCTCACAACTGTGACCAGGATTGAAGATGCACCCCAGCCCCTACAGGGCCCACCGGTCCCTAAAGGCCTCTAATGTTCCAGTGGACACCGCATGTTCAGTCTCAATGAAACCCTAAGCAAGGACATGACCACGAAAGAGGTGCAGACAATCGGACATGAGGCTGCCTGGACCAGTCAATGGTCACCTTGGCCAGGCCATAAGGAGACTCTTCGGGCTGCCTGTCCTGCTTCTCACACAGTGACCATTGATTAAGTTAGGCTGATTTGTGATTGCATTGCAAGTGATCGTAATTCTATTAGTTTTAAAATAGTTATGGAAAAGGATAGACCTGATCTAAAAGTTAAAGTTCTAAATTGGAGTAAAGGTCAATTTTGACAGTATTAGGCAGGAACTTTCAAAAGTTGATTGGGGGAGGCTGTTCGCAGATAAAGTGGGAGGCCTTCAAAAATGAGATAATGAGAGTTCAGAGACAGTATGTTCCTGTTAGTGTGAATGGCAAGACTGGTAGCTGTAGGAAATGCTGGATGATTAGAAACATTGAGGGTCTAGTCAAGAAAAAGGAAGCATATGTCAGGTATAGACAGCTGGGATCGAGCGAATCCCTAGAGGAGTATAAGGGCACTAGGAGTACACCAAGAGGGGAATCAGGAGGACAAAATGGGGACATGAGATGGCTTTGGCAAATGGGGTTAAGGAGAATCCAAAGAGATTTTGCAAGAGCGAAAGAGTAACTAGGGATGGAATAGAGGCCCTTAAAGATTAATAAGGCAGTCTATGTGTGGAACCACAGCAGATGGGTGAGATACTAAACAAATACTTTGTGTAGGTATTTAATTTGGAGAAGGACATGGAAGCTAAAGAACTTGGGAAAATAAACAAACAGTCATGTCTTAAAAACAGTCCATAATACTGAAAAGTTGCTGTTGGAGGTCTTAAAACACAAAGGTAGATAAAATCCCTAGGACCTGATCAGGTGTATCCCAGAACTAGGGAAATGATTGCTGGGATCTTTGCTGAGATATATGTATCATTAACAGCCACCGGTGAGGTGCTGGAAGACTGGAGGTTGCCTGATGTGGTGCCATTACTTAAGAAAAGTGGTAAGGAAAAGCCAGGGAACTAGAGACTGGTGAGCCTGATGTCAGCGGTGGGTAAGTTTTTGGAGGGGATTCTGAGGGACAGGATTTACATGCTATGGCTTTGTACATGGGAAATCGTATCTCGCTAACTTAATTTAGTTTTTTGAAGAGGTGACAAAGAAGATTGATGAAGACACAGTGGTAGATGTTGTTATATGGACTTCAGCAAGGCGTTTGACATGTTTCCACATGGTAGACTGGTTTAGCAAAGTTAGATCACTTGGAATCCAAGGCGGGTAAACCAACCAGATGCCAATTTTGTAGGGTGGTGGTAGGGGGTTGCTTTTCAGAGTGGACACCTGTGGCCAGTGATGTGCCAGAAGGATCAGTGCTGGGTCCGCTGCTTTTTGTCATTTATATAAATGATCTGGATTTGAATATAGGAGGTATGGTGAGGAACAAAAAAAAAGTGCTGGAAAAGCTCAGCAGGTCTGGCAGCATCTGTGAAGGACTTACACAGTTAACGGTATGGCTCTGGTGAGTGTTGCCGAACAAACAAACCAAGTTCCTTGAAAGTGGAGTTGCAGGTAGACAGGGTGGTGAAGGCGGCATTTGGCGTGCTTGCCTTTATTGGTCAGTGCACTGGAACGCATGTTGGGGCTATACAGGGCTTTTGGAATACTGTATTCAATTCTGGTCACCCTGCTATAGGAAAGATGTTGTGAAACTTGAAAGGGTTCAGAAATTATTTACAAGGATGTTGCTGGGGTTGGAGGGTTTGGGCCATAGGGTGCAGCTGAATAGGCTGGGGCTTTTTTTCCCCCCTGAAGTGTTGGAGGCTGAGTGGTGACCTTATAGAGGTTTAAAAAATCATGAGGGGCATGGATAGGGTGAATAGTCAAGGTCTTTTTTTTAACCAGGATGTAGGAGTCCAAAACTAAAGGGCATAGGTTTAAGGTGCGAGGGGAAAGATCTAAAAGGGGCCGGAGGGGTAACGTTTTCATGCAGAGAGGGTGGTTACTTGTTACAGTCAAGTAACCGATTACTGGTCCAGGCAGTAGGTTCTAGAGGGGACCCTCCTACCTGACTTTCTGCACCTATTTCAGGTCCAATTAGTGTGAACATGCAATGTCCACTGGAGCAATCGGGGCCTTTAGGGATCAGTGGGCATCGCAGGGGTTGGGATACATCTTCAATCCTGACCACAATCCTGTAAGTTTCTGTGAAACGAGCTGCCAGCGCAACTGGTAGAAGCTGGTACAATTACAACATGTAGAAAGCGTTTGGAAGGGTATACGTATAGGGAGGTTTTACAGAGATATCTGGCAAAAGGGACTAGATTAATTTAGGATATCTAGCCAGCACGAGGAGTTGGACAAAGGGTCCATTTCGGTTCTGTATGCCTATTCTATTTCCACGCCTGGCCCAGTTCAGTCTCTGGTCAATGGTGACGCCCCAGGATGTCCGAACACCCCATGGACTGCAGCGAGTCAAAAAGAGGACTCACCTCTCAAGGGCTGTCCTACAGCCAACGACGTCTCCAAGCCCTAGAAGGAATGCATTAATAATAAATCAAAACAACATCACAAAACAGTAACGCGCTCTCAAGAAGGAACTTCCCTGGGTTGTTAAATGCCTACAACGATTGTAACGAAGAGCCGGCTTCCTCGAAGAGACAGGAAGAGCGCACACGCACGGCGGAACGCACTGACGCCTACTACTAGGGCAGGGGAGCGCACGCACGGCGAGACGCCCTGACGTCAGTTGGTGGGACGGGGCAGGGGCGAACCCTGCGTGACGTCATGACGCCCGATGCTGGCGTGGGGGCGCGCACGCAAGCACGGTGCGGGAACGCAAATGTCAGCTGTTGGGGACGCGCACGTATGGCGTGGGAACGTACTGACGCCCGGGAGTCGTGGGTCGAGCGCAAACAGTCCTCTCCTCTCATCGTGTTGGTGGGAAGTCTTCGATCTGTTTCTCCCCCAGAGTAATAGAAGGAAAGGGGAGACATCACTGCCGCTGCTTGTCGGTAAGTGAGCTTTAAAGCGGTATCAGGGGAGGCAGCTGAGGATAAGAAACTCTCACCCCACTACCTCCGGATGCGCCTGAAGCGCTCAGGCTTGGAGCCAGCAGCTAGGCCCTGACGGATTCCCCCGAGTTCCCCCATCCCTCTCCCCAGGCGGCTGTTTCGTTAGGCCTGTCCCGCAGGGTGGTGCAGTCATGGGAGCTGGGCAGCTGACCTTGTGGCTGGAGTGTCCGGGCGACAAGCGGCATCTTCCTCCTCCAGGCTGCCACTTGGTTCAGCTTCACGTCGAGGGAGAGGGTAGGGTTTGTGGATGGGGTGTTAAAAATCTAAAACAATAACCCATCTCAGCAAATAATAAACCGAATGAGCCAACATCAGGGCCCCCGGCGGTTGTTGTAAACTCAAAACAAGCAAAAAATAATGCGCTGGAGAAACTCGGCAGGTCTGGCACCATCCTTGGAGAGAGGGAAGCGTAATTAACGTTTCTAGGTCGTTGGGAGTCCTGTTCAGAGATTGTGTGCCCCTTGTTTTTGCGAATCATTTTTCACTGATTCCCCTATGAAATATTTAAGACAAGAAGGTTTAGTCTGCCAACAATCCGGTTTTGTTTTGGCTTATCTTGAACGTTTGGAGATTGTATTTGATTATGGTTGCTGATTGTAGTATTTCTGTATTTAATTTCTCAATTTAAAATTCTGACTTGTTTGTGTTGCTACCTGCTTGTAAGTAAGCGTATTAACTAAGTACAGACAGTTTCCAAACCCATAACCATTTTGATCTAGAAGAACAAGGGCAGCAGATTTTTATTGCAAAAATAAACTTCATTCATAAAAAGTTTATAATTTATATACAAAGGGTTCTCCATCCATTCTCTATAGACAAATAACATATTAGAATTTGACATCCCAAAGAGCTACCATTCAGTTGTAAAAACAAGGGAAGCAGGCACAGTAAATCCTCTGTATCTGTGAAAACATGAATCACAAATTCGCCTATCTGCACCAAAATATAAGTAACAACAAAAATCTTTAACCATTTAAGCTATTTTTCATGAGCTCCACTCTCATGAATTTCATCATTTATGGGAGTTCTGAGGGATAGAACCCTAACAGATACAGACTGTACATACGCACACCATCATCTGCTAGTTCTCCTCCAAGTCACACACAAGTTATCGCTGTTCCTTCAGTGTTACTGGGTCAAGATCCTAGAATTGCCCCTCTAACAGCATTGTGGGTGTCCCTACTGCACATGAACTGCAATAATTTCAGAATCTATCTAGAAATGGGCAATAAATGCTGTCCCCAGCCACCATCACCTACATCCCATAAATGAATAAAACAAATGATTTTTTTCACATTTTGTTAGCTTCTTGGGATGGGGGTTGAGAAGATGGTAACTTTGGAGCCTATGGTTTCCAAGCTTTTCATGTCTTCTGTGGAGTTTCAACCTTTGAGTATATTTAACGTACAGATTAATAGATTTATGATGATCAATGGTATCAAGAGTTCTGCGGATCGTGTGAGGGGAAAAAAGCATTGAAGTTTTCAATCAGCTACGGTTGTGGTAAATGGCGGAACAGGTTCAGTGGACTGAATAACCTACTCATATTACTAAATTCTTATTTCTGGGTTACCTGTAACCTTTGGTAGAGATTATTCACTGTGTTTTGTCAGTAATTCAAGTATCATTTAATTATGCAGTGATTAGGTTGGTAAAAGGCAAAGTAGATGGATTGTGGTGTTTTATTATCTGGTGGCTTTTATGTAATTTGTGTTATTGTGGTTTATGTGGGGTATGACAGAAAAATATTGTGTATGTTGCTGCCCTGTGGATATTAAGATTCCTTCTCAAAAGAACTGTATTTGCTGTTGATAATGGCTCAGTTAGTCTGGACTGATTGCATGGCTACATTTGGAGGTTTGGGATACGAGGTAGAATGAAATGAACTGAGAGATAAAAGGATACAAAATTATATTCCTCAATGTTCTAGGTAGAATCATGAAAATGATGTCTGCATGCATGACCCCTGGCTATTGGTCAACTATTGTTTTAATTCTTACTCTAACACTGACCTTTGTCTTTGGCCTGCTGCAGTGTTTCACTGAAGCTCCACATAAACTCAAGTAATGGCAAGTCACTTTTCACCTAGGTACTTTATGGTCTTTTGGACTCAACATTAAGTTCAGCGATTCTGACTGTAATCTGTGTACCCATTTTGTTTCACTTCCTTTGCATTTTTCAGTTGGTCTCTCATTTTTGCATTCTGACTGTGCAATACATATTCCAGACACAACTTTTACTTCTTTTCTAGCCTAATGTCACTTCCAATGGCCTTTCTCTTCCGTTATTGAATCACTTCATGGCTCTTCAAATTAGCATCATTATCTACTGCCAATCTCCTGCGTTTTCCCCATGCACTTGCATTGAAACATAGAAAACAGGAGGAGTAAGCCATTTGTCCCGTCAAACCTGCTTCTCCATTTAATATGATTGTTACTGATCATCCAACTCAGTACCTGGTTCCCGTTGTCTCTATATACCCTTTAATCCCTGTATCTATATTTAACTTCTCTTTGAAAACATTCAGTGTTCCGACCTCAACTGTTTTCTGTGGCAAAGAATTCTACAGGCTCACCACTCTCTGGATGAAGAAATTTCTCTTTATCTCAGTCCTAATGGCTTACTCTAGCCTTAGACTGTGACGGCTGGTTCTGGATTCCCAGTCTTCAGGAACTTTCTTCCTGTGTTTTTCTTATCCACACCTGTTGGAATCTTCTAGATTTCTGAGAGATTGAAAAATGAGGTAGGCAAAAAAATCCAGAGAATGTAGTCCCAGCTGCTCTAGTCTCTCTTTATATGTCCGTCTTGCCACCCAAGATTCAGTCTGGTAAACTTCTGTGGCACTCCCTTGATTGGTAGACCATCCTTCCTCAGATAAGGAAACCAAAACTGCACACAGATGTGGTCTCACCAAGGCCCTGTACAATTACAGCAAGATATACTCAAATCCTCTTGCTTTGAAGTCCAACATACCATTTGCTGCCATCCCTGCTTGCCACACCTGTGTGCTTATTTCCAGCAACTGACGTACAAGGCCACCCAGGTCTTGTTTTCTAATAGATCACCATTCAAATACTGTTTTTGCTACATTTATCCACATTATACTTCATCTGCCATGCATTTGCCCTCTCACTGAACTTGTCTAAATCACACTGAAGCATTTCTGCATTCTCCTCTCAGTTCACCCTCCCACCCAGCTTTCATGTCATCTAAATCCTTGACATATTACACTTAGTTCCCTCGTCAGAATCATTAATATTTATTATGAATAGCTAGGATCCAAGAACTGATCCCTGCGGTACTCCAATAGTCATTGGCTGCCACTTGCAGAAAGATCCATTTATTTCTACTTTTTATTTTCTGTCTGCTAACCAGTTCTCTATCCATGTCAGTACACTACCCTAAGCCCATGTGCTTTCATTTACATGCTAGTCTCTAATGTGGGACCTAGTCAAAATCCTTCCGAAAATCCAAGTAAGTGACATCTATTGATTCTACCTTATCAATTTGACTAATTACATCCTTGAAAAATTTCACTCAGTTTGTTAAACATAATTTCCTTTATGTCGATCCATGCTTACTGTGTCTGATCCTTTCACTGTTTTCCAGGCTCTGCTATTAAGTCTTTTGTAATGCATTTTGTAAAGCACTTTTTTTGATGTCAGGCTAACTGGTCTATAATTCTATGTTTTCTCTTTACCTCCTTTTTTTTTAAAATAGTGGGGTTGCGTTAGTTATCATACAATTCATAGCAATTGTTCTAGTGTAGCGAATCTTGAAAGATGATCATCAATGTATCCACTATTTCTAGGGCTACCTCCTTAAGGTCTCTGGAATGTAGATCATTGGGCCTGAGGGATTTATCAGCCTTTAATTCCATCAATTTCTCTATGAATACTGATATCTTTCAGTTCTTCCCTCTCATAGACCTTGCATTCTCCAACACTTTTGTGATGTTATTTGTGTTCTCCTTTGAGAAGTCATTATCAAAATATGCATTTAATTTGTCTACCTTTGTTTGTTGCCCATTATAACTTCCCCTGTTTCTGACCAAGGGACTACATTTGTTTTTGCTTATCTTTTTTCCCCACATACCTTTTACAAAGAGTTTGTATGTGCCCTGCAAACTTACTGTCATACTCTCAAGAAACATCTGGATGAATACATGAATAGGAAGAGACTAGTGCATACGGGAATACGGATCCTGTAAGTGAAGACAGTCTTAATGTGACAGGGCAAAATGTGTTGACGCAAGCTTGGAGGGCCAAAGGGCCTGTTTCTGTGCTGTGTTGTTCTTTGTTCTATTTTGCCCCTCTTAATCAATCCATTTACCCTCAAAATCTAAACTGCTCCCAATCTTCAGATGCACTTTTTTTTTTGGCTAATTTGTAAGTGCCTTCTTTGGATCTGATACTTGATTTACCTTGTGAGCCACTTTACCCTATTTGATTATTGTGCTGGACGGGCATGAACAATTCTCGCAGTTCCTCCATGCACTCTTTAAATGTTTGCCATTGCCTATCCATCGTCATTTCTTTAAGTAATGTTTCCCAATTTATCATGACCAGTTCGTACCTCATACCATCATGGTTTCCTTTATTTAGATTAGGACCCTGGTTTCAGAGTCAATTATGTCAATCTCCAACTTATTTAAGAACTGTCTCATATTATTTTCACTCTTCCCCAACAGGCTTCGCACAGCTAGATTGCCAACTATTTCTTTCTAATGCCACAGTACTCGGTCTTATTTTATAGTTGGTTCCACAATGTGTTGATGCCGAAAAACATCCTGCGCACATTCCAAGAATTCCTCTCCTATGGTATTCTAAATGAGCAAAGGCTTCAGAAATCTGAAGCTTAAAGGGACTTGGGAGTCCTAGTTCAGGATTATCTTTGGGTTAACATGCAGATTTGTTTTGCCCAATCTCTGTAGATTAAAGTTGCCCATAATTACGGCTGTACCCTTATTACTTTTGCCTCTAATTTCCTCTTTAATTCATTCCCCAGCATTGCTTCAGTTTTGGGGTCTGTATACAACCACCGTTCTTGTTTGCTGCCACTCGGTGTTTTTAAGCTCATCTCATATAGATTCCATTTCACCAGATCTAATATTGCATTATATTCTCACTATTGTGCTAATTTTCCTCTTTAGCCAGGAATTCTACACCCACCTCATTTTTCTAA
>JAHRHZ010000092.1:3011838-3102772 GCA_024137785.1 Ginglymostoma cirratum | reverse complement strand
TCTCCTATCTACTAACATCATCCCGCCCCCTTGACCTGTCCATCCTCGCTGGACTGACCTATCTCCTCCCTACCCCCCCACCTACACTCACCTTTACTGGCTCCATCCCCGCCTCTTCGACTTGTCTGCCTCCTCTCCACCTATCCTCTCCTCTATCCATCCTCTATCCGCCTCCCCCTCTCTCCCTATTTATTTCAGAACCCTCTTCCCCTCCCCCATTTCTGATGAAGGGTCTAGGCCTGAAACATTAACTCTGATTTCTCTTCACAGATGCTGTCAGACCTGCTGAGCTTTTCCAGCAATTTCTTTTCGTGTGTGTGAGGCTATGCACTTTTGGAGGAAGAGTAGAGGCAGTTAACTATTTTCTATGTTGGCAAAGGCTTTGGAAATCTGAAGCTCAAAGAAATTTTAGAAAATCCTGAACTAGGACTCTAAAGGTTAACATGCAAAATCATTTGGTAGTTGGGAAGGCAAATACAGTGTTAGCTTTCAATTCAGGAGGGCTGGAATACAAGAGCAGGGATGTACTGCTGTGGCTGTATAAGGCTCTAGTCAGACTGCATTATTGAGAGCAGTTTTGGCTCCATATCCAAGGGAGGCTATGCTGGCATTGGAGGGGTTCTAGAGGATGCTTACAAGACTGATAAAAACGGAAAGAACTGCAGATGCAGTAAGTCAGGAACAAAAACAGAAGTTGCTGGAAAAGCTCTGCAGGTCTGGCAGCATCTGTGAAGAAAAAATCAGAGTTAATGTTTCCGGTCCGGTGACCCGGTTCTGAGGAAGGGTCACCGGGCCCGAAACATTAACTCTGATTTTTGTTCTCACAGATGCTGCCAGACCTGATGGGCTATTCCAGCTACTTCTGTTTTTGTTACAAGAATGATCCTAGGCATGAAGGGCGTATCCTATGAGTTGTGGTTGAGGACACTGGGTCTGTAGTTGATGGAGTTCAGAAGGATGGAGGGTGTCTCATTGAAACTTACAGAATACTGAGAGGCCTGGATAGAATGGATGTGGAGAAGACATTTACAGTAGTTGGAGAGACGAGGACCAGAGAGTACAGCCTCAGAGTGGAGGAATAACCGTGTACAACCGAGATGAGGAGGAATTTCTTCAGCCAGAGGGTTGTGAATCTGTGGAGAGCATTGCCGCAGAAGGCTGTGGAGGCCAGGTAATTGAATACATGTAAGACAGAGGTAGATAGCTTCTTGATTAATAAAGGGATCAAGAGTTACAGGGAGAAGGCAGGAGAATGGGGTTGAGAAATATATCAGCCATGATTGAATGGCAAAGCAGAGTCGATAGGCTGAATGGCCTAATTATGCTCCTATAACTTATGGTCTTATGGACTACAGTCTTCCCACGCTTATTCCTCCTCTCCCATGCAGCAGAACCAACTGTGGCACAGCAAATTTGGCTGTTAGTACTTTTCTCTGAGAGGTCATTCTTCCCAATAACAGCAAAAGTGATATATTTGTTTTGTGGGGAATGGCCATGGGAGTCTTGCATTACACGCCTAGTCCTGTTTCTCTGCTTGGTTGTGGTCCATTCCCTCCCTGCCTGCCTGTGGAATCGTAGCCTACGGATTGACCACCTCCCTATATGTGCTATCCATAATTCTCCAAGGTTTGCGGATGCTCCACAGTGTCCCCAGCACCGAACCTCAGGCATCCAGGAGCTGTAACTGGAGACACAGGCCCTGGTCCCAGGCATTGGAATTGTGCCTGGCTTCGTAAACAGAGCAGTAGTACCCACCATGGCTTTGAGCTCTGCTTCCATAATTTACCTCTTTTAAATTAAACCCTTTGATTGTCCTTAAAATCAAATAATTTTAATTATTGTGAGGCTCTTCTTCTGTGGACCTTTGCACTATTACCCTTATAAACGATGAGCAATAAAAATAGTATAAATACTCACCTAACCTTACTCACCCAATCAGCTGCTTCTTCTTGCCTCGTGTCACTTTTTGATCTTTTTCCCGACTGCTTCACTGTGATTCCTGCACACTATTTCTATCCAAATAATCATTCAACATCCACTGCCTCAATTGAAGCTGCCTCCACCACATCTCCAGGCAATGCATTGCAGATTCTAACTACTTGCTATGTGAAAATGTTTTAATCTCACCTGACATGACTATTTGGCAAATCACTTAGAATCTGAGCCCTCTGGCTCTTTACCCTTTAAAGAGCAAGAACAATTTCTTCTCATCTACTTGCTCCAGCCCCCTCATAATTTTGAAAACATTCACCAGATCTCCTCTTAGCCTTCTTTGCTACAAGGAGAACAGCCCCAACTTGTTCAATCTATCCTCAAAACTGAAATTTCTCATCTCTGGAACCATTATTGTAGATCACTTAGGTCAAAAATCATACAACATCAGGTTATAGTCCAACAGGTTTATTTAAAAACACTCAAGCTTTGGGAGCATAGTCCGTTTGTTAGGTGAAGCCACAAGATGTGGCCCTTTGTCAGAGCTCACCAGTTCGAAAAGAGAATCTTCTGTAAATTTATCCATCTTTTACCATGATTTGCATATTGGTATGTATTTGCAGCAGCCCCTGTGCTGAACATGCTTTCTTTGGTTTTTTTTATGTTATGTTACTATTTGGCAGCAGCACAATGGGTAGCAAACTGGGTACAGAACAGAAAACACACAGTTTAAGTTGAGAAGGACTACTCAGACTAGCAAATGATGGGAAGTGTTTTTTCAGGAGAATCATTGTTGTTTACGTTAACAATTTGGGCTCTCAAATCCAAAGTACAAATTCAAAACTTGTGTATGACACCTGATATCTTTGGGTAGGGGGAAGAGATTGGGAGATGGGATGAGGTGGGATTATAGTGATTCTGAGGTAAACTGAGAAATTACCAGTTGAAGAGGATGCCCTAGAATGGTAGCAAGGTTGTAGAATTTCAGTTATATGTTCAATGTGGGTATGTCGTCAGCAAATAGGGTTATAGAGATACACAGAGCAGAAACAAACCTTTTGGTCCAACTCGTCCATGCTGACTAGCTATCCTAAGGAAAAGGAATATGTGAGGTGTTAAAGTTTGGTCAGAGAAATGAGGAATCTGTATGACAAAGAGTTAAATGGGGTAGTAAAACAAAATGATTGTGGTCCAAATACCTTAAATCATCAAAAATAACAAACTGGTCAGTTGTATTTCGAAGAAAAGCAAACAGCACTGGGCTTTGTTTTCAGATCATACTTGGAGCACCGTGAGCAATTCTTGTTCCTACAGTAGGATTTAGAAATGCTCGTGGGATTGCAAACATTATTTGCAAAAGTGAGAGCTTGTACCTATCAGAGATGAAAGAACATGCTTGTGGTTCTTTTATCTAGGAAAAAGAATGCTGAAATGTGTTCCTAACTGCAGTTTTTAAAATTGTGAAGGGGGTTGAAAGGGCTGATGTGGAAGTGATGTTTCTAGTTGTGAAGATAACGATCAATAAATCCAATTTTTCCAGGTGTATGTGGAACTTGCTAACACAAGCTGTAGTAAGAGCTAAACACCATGTAGGACATTGGGCCTTTAATGAAATGGAACACCTTAAAGTATGACAAAGCAAAACTTGACTCCAAACCAATTGAGAAAATAAGGAGGGTAATTCAAAGCCCTGTCAGTGGTACATTTACAGGACATCTTGGGGGTGGAAAGAAATGTGAAGTGGTTCAGGAAGGAATTCCAGAGTCAAGTGCCTTGGCAACCAAAGACCCAGTACAAATGGTGGAGCAATTCAAATTGAGAATGCTCAAAAGGTTAGAAGGGAGGAGCAGAGATATCTTTTACATTTGTAGGATGGGACGGGAATACAGAGAGTGATGGGAGGCCATAGAGATGGAAAATGGATATAGAATGCAATTGAGGGAATGAAATAGGGTTGATACAGGAAGCAGTGATGGAATGGGGATTATATGAGATGGTGAAATGTACTCTAATAGAATGAGGTTGGCATGAGATGGATTACTTGGGAAGGATGGAAAGTGATGGGGATTTAATAAAATGAAGGTACTAATTTCAGTCCACATGTTTTGTGGGTTACTGCTAATTAATCAATAAAAAGGGGACATCTTTTGCACCCTCCATATTGACAGTAAATGAACAGGATTCCTAAACAAAGCCAAACGTCAATTATAAAGAGCTGTAGGTTCAGAGATACTTTTTTGCGCACCCCAATGACATTGAGGTTTAGAACCTTAACTGATAAAATGTTAAAATAAGGGGCATGAGAAATAGAAATCTGTGATTGTGTGTATACAATCCTTCATCAGATGAAAGGACAGCTAAATGGGATGGTTTTGAAAAGGATGCCCTAGAATGGTAGCAAGGTTGTAGAATTTCAGTTATATGTAGAGACAGGAGAAGCTCTAGTTTTTGTTCTTTTGGGCTGAGAAAGTTAAGGGAAAATTTAATAGACATTCAAAATAACAAAGGGCTTTGATCAAGTAAGTAATGAGAAAACATTTTCTGCAACAGAAGGTCAGATGACAGAAAACTGGTTGATGAACCAGAGTAGCGATATGTTGCTTAATGTGGTGAGTGTAGTCAGGAATGCTTTGCTGGAAAGTATTGTGGAAGTAGAGTCAGTAATATTTACAAGGCAGTTAGATATTGGACATTGAAATGGAGAAATATGTAGCTCTGTGGGGAAATAGTTGAGGAAGAGGATTACTTGAGAGTTCTAAAGAGCTACCACCGGTACAATAGGCTGAGTAGCCTCCTTCAGTGCTGTATCTTTTTATTGTGACTGATTTGATACAGTGATGAGGGAACAAATTTGTCTGAATCTTAACCACTTGGACCAGGGTGAATACTGAGGCAAAAGCCTTGATCATAAAAGCTTTAGCTCTTAATTTGTGTCGAAGATGAGTCAGTGCCCATCACAGAAAATCGTGTTGGAAACTTGTGATTTGTACTAGGTCAAAATATATTATTTACCATGCCCGTCTTGCAATATTGGGAGAGGACTTGAGGAAAATGGTATAAATATTGGGTGTTTAATTCAACGCACGAGGTTTTCGTAAGAATTTAAAAATGTGTTGCAGTACCCATCAGCAAATAGATCAATCGATGTACCTAACACATCCAGGATATAGGAATGAGTGGATTTTCAACCACATTTTTTTCTTTTTCTCTTATCTCTTCATCACGTTTTATTCTCCATCTCTAACTTCCCTGCTGTCTGTAAAGATCAATTTCCTATGAATGGAAATTCACTTTTTAGGAGAGTGGAAGTCCATTTAAAAAGTGGTTCATTATACTTGAGAATTTACTTTTGAAATGGTGGTCTCATGGCTCCCAATAGAGCTAATTAAAAGTTTGAAAATATTATAGTTTTCTTATTAATATGGTTTCACTTCGTGTAACTCAATATTCATACTAAATTGGCCTACCATTGTATGTAGGGTTCTGTGCTGTAAGACAGATGGAATGTCCTTCTTCCTTTAGTCATGAGAAAAAATAGATTTCTCTTGCATGCTTCAGTGGGCAGGGAAAGAGAACATTGACCAACATAGCTCAATTACAAGAACGAAATGCACAAATTAAACAATGGTCGAAATCTCAATCCAGTGCTAACATTTACCCAGTACAGTGAACTGTGTTCTGTGTTTTCAGTGGTCAAACAATTGCATCAGTTTAGCATTCACAATTGCAATGAGGCTTTTGAAAACTGCATTTTCATGCCTGTGTGCTCCTTTTGAGCAAGTTCATGGGTTATTAATTTAACTTCCCTAGTAGCGCTCTCACTTGTTTTCAGAATCTACATAACACAATTCTCTCTTAACATAGAACATAGAAAATTACAACGCAGTACAGGCCCTCGGCCCTCGATGTTGCGTCGACCTGCGAAACCAATTGTGAAGCCCATCTAACCTACACTATTCCATTATCATCCATATGTTTATCCAACGACCATTTAAACGCCCTTAAAGTTGGCGAGTCTACAACTGCTGCAGGCAAGGCATTCCATGCCCTGACTACTCCGAGTAAAGAATCTACCTCTGGCACCTGTCCTATATCTATCACCCCTCAATTTAAAGCTATGTCCCCTCGTGCTAGCCGTCACCATCCGAGGAAAAAGGCTCTCACTGTCCACCCTGTCTAATCCTCTGATCATCTTGTATGTCTCTATTAAGTCACCTCTTAACCTTCTTCTCTCTAACGAAAACAGCCTCAAGTCCCTCAGCCTTTCCTCATAAGACCTTCCCTCCATGCCAGGCGACATCCTGGTAAATCTCCTCTGCACCTTTTCAAATGCTTCCACATCCTTCTTATAATGCGCTGTACAATACTCCAAGTGCGGCCGCACCAGAGTTTTGTACAGCTGCAACATGACCTTACGGCTCCGAAACTCAATCCCTCTACCAATAAAACCTAACACACCGTACGCCTTCTTAACAACCCTATCAACTTGCGTGGCAACTTTCAGGGATCTATGCACATGGACTCCAAGATCTCTCTGCTCGTCCACACTACCAAGAATCTTACCATTAGCCTCTGTATTCCTGTTACTCCTTCCAAAGTGAATCACCTCACACTGTTCCGCATTAAACTCCATTTGCCACCTCTCAGCCCAGCTCTGCAGCTTATCTATGTCCCTCTGTAACCTGCAACATCCTTCTGCACTATCCACAACTCCTCCAACTTTAGTGTCATCTGCAAATTTACTAACCCATCCTTCTAGGCCCTCATCCAGGTCATTTATAAAAATGACAAACAGCAGTGGCCCCAAAACAGATCCTTGCGGTACACCACTAGTAACTGAACTCCAGGATGAACATTTCCCATCAACCACCACCCTCTGTCTTCTTACAGCTAGCCAATTTCTGATCCAAACCACTAAATCACCCTCAATCCCATGCCTCTGAATTTTCTGCAATAGCCTACCGTGGGGAACATTATCAAATGCTTTACTGAAATTCATTTATACCACGTCAACCGCTTTACCCTCATCCACCTGTTTAGTCACCTTCTCAAAGAACTCGATAAGGTTTGTGAGGCATGACCTACCCTTCACAAAACCGTGTTGACTATCCCTAATTAAATTATTCCTTTCTAGATGATGATAAATCCTCTCTCTTATAATCCTTTCCAACACTTTACCCACAACCGAAGTAAGGCTCACTGGTCTGTAATTACCAGAGTTGTCTCTACTCCCCTTCTTGAACAAGGGGACAACATTTGCTATCCTCCAGTCTTCTGGCACTATTCCTGTAGACAATGATGACATAAAGATCAAAGCCAAAGGCTCTGCAATCTCCTCCCTAGCTTTCCAGAGAATCCTAGGATAGATTCCATCCGGCCCAGGGGACTTATCTATTCTCAGACTTTCCAGGATTGCTAACACCTCCTCCTTATGAAACTCAATCCCGTCTAGTCTAATAGCCTGTATCTCCGTATTCTCCTCGACAACAACCTTTTAATCTAATTTCCCCTGTATGTTTTTACATCAAATATATCTCTGAACACGTCAGTTTCTCTTGAGTTCCCTATTGGACTTAGTTGTGACTGTCTTGTATTTATGGTTCCTAGTTTTGGACTCCTACCAAATGGAAATTCCTTCTTGACACCTACTGTGTCGAACCCTTCAATAAAGTTGAAGCTATCAAGTCACCCCATCAGCTCTCTCTTCTAGACAAAAGAGCCCCAGATTATTCAACATTTCCTGACCAGTATCATCATCCTTGTAAACCTTCTTGATCAACTCTGTATTTTCATGATAGGGAGACCAGAATTGCCCCATGTGTCTGAATGTTGTCTTACCTAATTCTGTACAAGGTTAGCGCAACCTCTCTGATTTCAGTTCTATTGCTATAGAGTCACAGGGTTACTACAGCACAGAAGTAGGTGCTTTGGCCCTTCAAATCTATGCTAATTCTTGATAGAACAATCCAGTCAGTCCTGCTGTCTCACCCTGTCCCTTTAACCTTGCAACTTTGTTCCCTCATGCACCTTTTTAATTTCCTTTTAAAATTGTTGTTCGTTTACACTTAGCCCATGCTGTTAGACTGAGGGATCCAGGACTTTACCACACGGCGCATAAAAATAGTCTGTCCTCACATCACTGTTTCATCTATTGTCCAAAACCTTGAACCTATGTTTGCTCGTCCTTGTACCATCTGCTGCATAATTCAATGTAAATGAATCTCCCTAAGTTCAAGTGAAATAATGCATATAAATCCACAGAAGCTTCAAAGTAGGAAGTTGCCTAAATTCTGTGTTTTAATTTTAAGTTCCTTTTCCACTTCAGGCTTTCACTGAGTCTTCAAGATGTCTGATAGCGACGGTAGCAACTTCACTGATGATGAGAGTTCCCGCAGCAGTGAGGCAGAGGAGCAAGAGGAAATTGAGGTAATTAAAACTGTGCGAATTTGCTGGTTATTTTGTATTTGGAGAAAATGAAATGTTGACTTCATGATTAAGTATGCTTTCATTCCCACCTCTCCTCAACTCCTGCTTGTATGCGTGACTGGGCTTGAATGTTTGAACTCCTCGTCAGCTGTAGTTCAGTGATACTACATTTGCCTCTGCTTCAGAAGGTTCTGGATCCAAGTTCCACTCCAGGGACTGAACACACAATTTTAGGCCAGCTCTCTGGTACGAGGCTGCTGCACAATGTCAGAGGTTCAATGTTTCAGAAAAGGTGTTAAACCGATGGCCTTGAAGGATCCCATGGCACTATTTTGAGCAAGAACAGGAAAGCTCTCCCTGGTGTCCTGGACAGTGTTTACTCTTCAATCACTACCCTAGAAACAAATTAACTGGTCAATGTCATATTGATTTTTGTGGGAGATGGCAGATTGGCTACTGTGTTTCCTGTGCTGCAAGAGTGACTACATTTCAAAAGTACTTTGTCAGTTATACAGCTCTTTAGGATGCTTATGACCTTGAAAGGTACTATATTAATGCAACATATTTTTCTGGGCCATGTTAGATGCTGTTATTGATTTACACGCCACTAGTAATTCACTGATTGGCACTCTATCCACCACTATGAATGTTCACCCCCTCCACCAACAACATAGTGGCAGCAGTGTATACCATCTACAAAATGTACCATGGTGATTCACCAAGGGTCCTTCAGCAGTACTTTCCAAACCCGCAACCTTGACTCACTGGGAGCACAACCAGCTTCAAATTCCCCCTACTCCCATCCTGACTTGAACTATATTGCAGGTTAGTTTAGCATTGCTGTGTCAAAATCCTGGAACTCCTAAACTGCACAGTGGGTAGATCACCTCCTCCTGGATTGTAACAGTTCATTTAGAACAATAACTGCTGACCCATACAGGGGTGACAACATCTGGCAAACAAAATAACAGCAGAATACCTGTGGTGGTGCTTACGGATTTTCTGGGGTTACAGGATGGAATTTCATAAGGACACAACATAAGAAAAAGAAGCAGAACATGGGTGTTTGCCCTTTTGAACCTCCACCACTGTTCGATAAGATTATGGTTGATTTTTTTAGCCCCATTTATACTTTCCTGCCCTATCCCATGTCCCTTAATTCTCTTTGCATCTACAAATCTGTCAGTGACTCTGCAGTTGGGAATTGTTCCACATGCCTCTTAAAAGACAGATATAAATAAAACTCATCCAGATATCTATAGCCACACTCTTCATTTGGCAGGAGTGAGACATGCTAAAGGTGAAATTGTTCAATGCGAGGACAAGTTCAGCTGGGAGGAGAGTGGTGATGGGTTGTGACTGTCTGTCCTCTTTTCATGGAAGAAGTGGAGAGCTCTCAGACTATCTTGTTTAGGGGATGGAGGTGTTGAGGAATTGGATATCCATAGTGAAGAGGGTCAGTTAGGACCAAGCAATGGAAATAATTGAAATATTATAGGGTATTAGAGGAATCTCAAACATAACTGTTAAGAGACTATTCCATTGGAGAAGGGGAAATGGAATCCAACAGAAAGAAATAAGTTCAATGAGGCAAAAGCAGGTTGAATTGATGTGTTTATCAAGGCGATCCTGTTTGAGGATTTTGAGAAGGATGTAGGTGTTGGGGTACTGTGGAGGAACTTCCCGTCTTAGAGGGAATATCTCCAGAGGAGATGAAGCCAGTAACAGTCCTAGTTTAATGTTTGGTGGTGGGGCCATGGTCCATTGGTTGTAGAGTTTGTGACAGCAGCACCATCCTTGTCAGCATGTTTGAAAACAGTGTTGAGGTTAGACCTGAGAGATTGGAGTACAACATGTTCCAAGAGAGATAGTAAGAACTGCTGATGCTGGAGTTAGAGTTCTTCATTTCTGAAGAAGGGTCCTGACCCGAAATGTCAGCTTTCCTGCTCCTCTGCTGCCTGGCATGCTGTGTTCCTCCAGCTCCACACTATGTTCCAAGAGAGACAGCCTAGAATGAGTAAGGGCAGCAGAGTAATTGAAAAGACTGATGTCATGATGAGCATTGAGATGCCAGAGAGAGGAGTCCATCTTTTGGGGGAGGGGTGGTGGGAGGAATATGGTGGTGGAATGCTGTATGTAAGTGGAAAGGTATGCTGGTCGTGAGGAGGACATGTGCCCCAGATAAGTAGGCACTGTGGTGAAGTGTAGTGACAAAAGAGTTCAAAAGTTGTGCAGAACCCGAAGTATATTGAGTTTGTGGCATAATGGAATAAAACTGAGTCTTTCACTGACCACAGGTCGTTTCACATCAGAGGTGGAAAGTTCAGAGAGTATAGTGAATACACCCCAAGAGGTGGGACTGGAAGAACGGATTAAGTCTGAAGGAATGAGAGGGGGTTGGAGGGGAATGATCCAGAGGATGATGGTAACTATACACTGCTAGAGTTTGCGTTCATTTGCATCTGAAAAGAGAAACATTTTCTGTCAAGGCTATGGATAAGATGAAGAATGAAATGAAACTTAGCAGCTTTGACATAGGATGAATCAGTGCTATTAGAGAGAGGAGATCGTGTGTGCAAATGTGGCAATTCATGCCATTGAATGTGGAATTCAGCAGACTAAGGAATGTTGTTTGTGCAGGTGTAATTTGTCTCTATCATGGTCATTTGGAATTAATTGGTGTGTATCTCTGTCATTGCACAGTTACACCTTTCAAAATCAGTATCTTGACACATTTGTCACCAGTCCTTTTCTACAAAAGTATTGAGGGGAAAAAGACTTGAAATTATTGCAGAGCAGAATCAAAAAATGCTAGACTATGTTAACTGTTTGCAATTAATTTTTGTGAGGGTGCGGATATGAGACATATTTGCAGTGTCACATGGAAATGAAATATGAGAGATTTATTTAGCTTAAATTAACAAAAACATCATATTTATAAATTCTAAGTTGAAAGATTTTTTTTCTATTCATTTGTGGGATGTGGGTGTCGCTGGCTGGTCAGCATTTCTTGCCCATCCCTAGTTGCCCTTGGGAAGATAGTGGTGAGCTGTCTTCCTGAACTGCTGCAGTCCTCCTGCAGACCTACAGTACTATTAGGGAGGGAATTCCAGGATTTTTACCCAGCAACAGTGAAGGAACGGCGATATATTTCCAAGTCAGGATGGTGAGTGACTTGGAGAGGAACTTGGAGGTGGTGGTGTTCCTATATGTCTAATGCCCTTGTCCTCCTGGATGGAAGTGGTCGTGTATTTGGAAGGTGTTGTCTGCGGATCTTTGGTGAATTTCTGCAGTGCATCTTGTGGATGTAGTGCCAATCAAGCGGGTTGCTTTGTCCTGGATAGTGTCAAGCTTCTTGAGTGTTGTTGGGACTGCACTTATCCAGGCAAGTGAGGAGTATTCCATCATGCTCCTGACTTGTGCCTTGTAGATGGCAGATAGGCTTTGAGGAGTCAGGAGGTGAGTTACTTGCTGCATATTCCTAGCTTCTGGCCTGCCCTTGTAACCATTGTGTTAATGTGGTGAGTCCAGTTGAGTTACTTGTCAATGTTAACTCCCAGGATGTTGATAGTGGGGAACTCAGTGATGGTGACACCATTGAATATCAAGGGGTGGTGGTTAGACTGTCTGATATTGGTGATGGCCATAGCCTGACATTTGTGTGGTGTGAATGTCACTTGCTATTTGTCAGCCCAAGCCTGGATATAGACCTGATCTTGTTGCGTATGAGCATGGACTGCTTCAGTATCTGAGTGATACTGAATGGTGCTGAACGTTATGCAATCATCAGCGAACATCCCCGCTTCTGACCTTGTGATGGATGGAAGGTCATTGGGCCTCAGACATTACCCTGAGGAACTCCTGCAGAATGTCCTGGAGGTGAGATGATTGACCACTAACAAACATAACCATCTTCTTATGTATCAGGTGTGACTCCAACCACTGGAGAGTTTTCCCTCTTGATACCCATTGATTCTAGTTTTGCTAGGGCTCCTTGATGCCACACTCAATCGAATGCAACCTTGATATCAAGGGCTGTCACTCTTGCCTCACCTTTGGAATTTAGCTCTTTTATCCATGTTTGAACCAAGGCAGTAATAAGATCAGGAGCTGAGTGGCCCTGGCGGAACCCAAACTGGGCGTCACTGAACAGGTTATTTCTGAGCAGGCGCAGCTTGATAGCATTGTTGATGACATCTTCCATCACTTTACTGATGATTGAGAGTAGACTGATGGGCTGGTAATTGGCTGGGTTGGATTTGTCTTGCTTTTTGTGGACAGGACATACTTGGGCAATTTTCCACATTGTCGGGTAGATGTTGTAACTGGACTGGAACAGCTTGGCTAGGGGAGTAGCAAGTTCTGGAGCACAAGTCTTCAGTACTATTGCTGGAATGCCGTCAGGACCTGTAGCCTTTGCCGTATCCAGTGTCTCCAACCATTTCTTGATATCACGTAGAGTGAATCAAATTGGCTGAAGACTGATTTCTCTAATGCTGGGGACCACTGGAGGAGGCCGAAATGGATTATCCACTCAGCACTTCTGGCTGAAGATTGCTGTGAATGCTTCAGCCTTATCTTTTGCACTGATGTGCTGGGCTCTTCCATCATATAAGATGGCGATATTTGTGGAGCCTCCTCCTCCAGTGAGTTGTTTAATTGTTCACCGCCATTCACCACTGGATGTGGCAGGATTGCAGAGCTTAGATCTGATCCGTTGGTTGTGGGATCGCTAGCTCTGTTTATCACTTGCTGCTTTCACCGTTTGGCGTGCAAGTTGTCCTGTTTGGTGGCTTCACCAGGTTGATACCTCATCTTTATGTATGCCTAGTGCTGCTCCTGGCATGCCTTTCTGCTCTCTCCATTGAACCAGGGTTGATCCCCTCGCTTGATGGTAATGGTTGAGTGGGGGATATGCCAGGCCATGAGGTTACAAATTGTGCTGGAGTACAGTTTTGCTGCTGTTGATGGCCCACAGTGCCTCATGGATGCCCAGTCTTGAGTTGCTTTTCTGTGCAAAGTGTCTCATTTAGCACGGTGATAGTGCCACACAACATGATGGAGGTTATTTTTAATGTGAAGGCGGGACTTTATCTCCACAAAGACTATACGATGGTCACTCTTACCGATACTGTCATGGACCAATGCAGCTGTAACTGGCGGGTTAGTAGGGATGAGGTCAAGTATGTTTTTCCCTCTTGTTGGTTCCCTCACCGCCTGGCACTGACCCTGTCTAGCAAAAATGTCCTTTAGGACCCTACCAGCTCGATCAGTAGTACTGCAGCCGAGCCACTCTTGGTGGTGGACATTGAAATCCCCCATCCAGAGTGCATTTTGTGCCCTTGCCATCCTCCATGCTTCCTCTGTGTTGTTCAATGTTGAAGAGTACTGATTAATCAACTGAGGGAGGACGGTATGTGGTCATTAGCAGGAGGTTTCCTTGTGCTGATTCTGAGAGTATGACTATGTCAGGCTGTTGCTTAACTAGTCTGTGAGACAGCTGTCCCAATTTTCACGCTAACCCCCAGGTGTTAGTGAGGAGAATTTTGCAGGGTTGACAGGGCTGTTTCTGACGTTGTCTTTTCTGGTGCCTAGGTCGATGCCAGGTGATCCGTCCAGTTTCATTTCTTGGAGACTTTGTGGCAGTTGGTACGACTGAGTGGCTAGCTAGGCCATTTCGGAGGGCAGTTGAGAGTCAACCACATTGCTGTCGGTCTGGAATCACATGTTGGCCAGACCAGGTGAGGGTGGCAGATTTCTTCCCCTGAAGGACATTAGTGAACCAGATAGGTTTTCCGATAATTGGCAATGATTTCATGGTGATCAGTAGACTCTTAATTCCAGACTTTTTTTAAAATTTAAAATTCCACCATCTGCTGTAGCGGAATTCAAACCCGGGTCCCCAGAACATCAGCTGGGTTTCTGGATCAATAGTCGGGCGATAATACCACTTGGCCATTGCCTACCTTGATATATAGTTGCAATCTTTGGTACTTTTGCTATCTTATCTATCTAAAGAAGAAAAACCTAAAATAAATCAACATGAACGCAGAAGGTAATGTTATTTATATGACTGCATCACCTATAACGGAGTTGGTGAGAACGAAAATGGAGTCACCAAAAACTGAAATGTGGCTCTGAGAATCAAAATGTATCTAGGGAGAGAGTTTGATTCCCAGATGCCCTCACTTCTTCTATTCACCACACTCTTAAATAGGTGTCAAAAGTCCCTCTAAATGCATCATGAATATCTGTTCCAAAAGCTTCGTGTGACTTCCACGTTCTTATCATCCTGTATTTAAGGAAGTGCTTCCTCAATGTTTTATTTGATTTATTAGTGATTATCTTGTATTTAGACCCAGTTATTCTGGTTTCATCCATGAGTGGAAACATTTTCTGTGCGTTCCTCCTGTCCAGCTCCTTCGTAAAGATCTCTCTCATGTTTCCTTCCAGTTCATATCAGAGAAAAAGATCTTGGGCTGATCAGTCTTTCTAGATGGTTTTGTTCTCTTAATTCTGACTTGTTGATTGATTCTGTTTAGCTTTTTAATTTTCAAATATTTATCTCATCATTAATTTGTCTCAGAGATAACAAGCATAGGGCTGGATGAACACAGCAGGTCAAGCAGCATCATAGGAGCAGGAAAACTTGACGTTTCGGGCCTAAACCCTTCATCAGAAATGGGGGAGGGGAAGAGGGTTCTGAAATAAATAGGGAGAGAGGGGGAGGCGGATAGAGGATGGATAGAGGAGAGGATAGGTGGAGGGGAGGCAGACAAGTCGAAGAGGCGGGGATGGAGCCAGTAAAGGTGAGTGTAGGTAGGGGGGTGAGGAGGAGATAGGTCAGTCCAGGGAGAACGGACAGGTCAATGGGGCGGGATGATGTTAGTAGATAGGAGATGGGGGTGTGGCTTGTGTTGAGAGGAAAAACAGGTTGGGGAGGTGGAGATGAGCTGGGCTGGTTTTGGGATGCGGTTGGGGGAGGGGAGATTTTGAAGCTTGTGAAATCCACATCGATGCCATTGGGCTGCAGGGTTCCCAGGCTGAATATGATTTGCTGTTCCTGCAGCCTTCGGGTGGCATCACTGTGGCATTGTAGGAGGCCCAGGATGGACATGTCATCTGAGGAATGGGAGGGGGAGTTGAAATGGTTCGCGACTGGGAGGTGCAGTTGTTTGTTGCGAACTGAGCGCAGGTGTTCTGCAAAGCGGTCCCCAAGCCTCCGCTTGGTTTCCCCGATATAGAGGAAACCACAACGGGTACAGCGGATGCAGTATACCACATTGGCAGATGTGCAGGTGAACATCTGCTTGATGTGGAAAGTCTTCTTGGGGCCTGGGATTGGGGTGAGGGAGGAGGTGTGGGGGCAGGTGTAGCACTTCCTGTGGTTACAAGGAAAAGTGCCGGGTGTGGTGGAGCGCACAAGGGAGCGGCGGAGGGAGTGGTCCCTCTGGAAGGCAGATAAGGGTGGGGAGGGAAAAATGTCTTTGGTGGTGGGGTCTGATTGCAGATGGCGGAAGTGTCGGAGGATGATGCGTTGGATCCGGAGGTTGGTGGGGTGGTATGTGAGGACGAGGGGGATTTTTTTTGGTTATTATCGCGGGGACGGGGCGTGAGGGATGTGTTCCGGGAAATGCGGGAGGCACGGTCGAGGGCGTTCTCGACCACTGTGGGGGGGAAGATGCGGTCCTTGAAGAATGAGGACATTTGAGATGTACGGGAGTGGAATGTCTCATCCTGGGAGCAGATACAGCGGAGGCGAAGGAATTGGGAATAGGGGATGGCATTTTTGCAGGAGGGTGGGTGGGAGGAGGTGTATTCCAGGTAGCTGTGGGAGTCAGTGGGCTTGAAATGGACATCTGTTTCTAGGTGGTTGCCCGAGATGGAGACAGAGAGGTCCAGGAAGGAGAGAGAAGTGTTGGAGATGGTCCAGGTGAACTTCAGGTTGGGGTGGAAGGTGTTGGTGAATTGGATGAACTGCTCGAGCTCCTCGTGGGAGCACGAGGCGGCGCCGATGCAGTCATCAATGTAACGGAGGAAGAGGTGGGGTTTCAGGCCAGTGTCGGTGCGGAAGTGGGATTGTTCCACGTTCCCCATGCTGATGGCCTAAAGGCCCTCCGCTTCTTCCTGTCCCGCAGAACTGACCAATCCCCCTCCACCGACACCCTCATCCGCTTAGCCGAACTCGTCCTCACCCTCAACAACTTTTCTTTCAATTCCTCCCACTTTCTACAGACAAAGGGGGTGGCCATGGGTACCCGCATGGGCCCAAGCTATGCCTGCCTCTTTGTAGGTTACGTGGAACAATCCCTCTTCCGTACCTACACTGGCCCTAAACCCTAAACCTACACCTACACAACAGCAAATCATATTCAGCCTGGGAACCCTGCAGCCCAATGGCATCAATGTGGATTTCACAAGCTTCAAAATCTCCCCTCCCCCCAACCGCATCCCAAAACCAGCCCAGCTCATCTCCACCTCCCTAACCTGTTTTTCCTCTCACCCCAAGCCACACCCCCATGTCCTATCTACTAACATCATCCCGCCCCCTTGACCTGTCCATCCTCCCTGGACTGACCTATCTCCTCCCTACCCCCCTACCTACACTCACCTTTACTGGCTCCATCCCCGCCTCTTCGACTTGTCTGCCTCCTCTCCACCTATCCTCTCCTCTATCCATCCTCTATCCGCCTCCCCCTCTCTCGCTATTTATTTCAGAACCCTCTTCCCCTCCCCCATTTCTGATGAAGGGTTTAGGCCCGAAACGTCAAGTTTTCCTGCTCCTATGATGCTGCTTGACCTGCTGTGTTCATCCAGCCCCATGCTTGTTATCTCGGATTCTCCAGCATCTGCAGTACCTTTTATCTCTGATTAATTTGTCTCAGTCTGGTTTTTTGTCATTCAGGAGGAAGAAGAGCATGCCAGTAGGGGCAGTGAGAAAGCGGAGGGAGAAGGTGAGATAGAAGAAGCGGAAGAAGCTGATGAGGAAGAGGAGGAGGAGGAAGAGGAGGAGGAGGAGGAGGAAGAGGAAGAGTATGATGAGGAAGATGATGATGACCGACCCAAGAAGAAGCCACGGCATGGAGGATTCATCTTGGACGAAGCTGGTACTGAACATGATTTGCATTTTTCTGCAATTATATGCCTGAATGTGTTGCTTTTTATCTGATCATCTTGTTTCACTAGCATGCAGCATTTTTAGTAGTAATTTTCAATCAACTTGTTCACACATGTTGTGACACTTCTGAAGCAGGTGGCACTTGCACCTGGGCCTTCTGGCTCTGCACCACAAGAACCACCCGCATTAGTTATATTTATGAATGTTTGTAATATTGCGGTAATACCTTCTCAGTTTCACAATCTTTGTTTTGTGAAATAGTTGCCACCTTTTCTTGGGAAAATAGCATTTCCTTTAACCGGTAATGATTATTGTGTTGGGACAAAACAGTTTGAGAATTTCAACAGACCGGTCTTGTTAACCTCTGTGCTTGAAATTTGATGTTTTACTAAATGCTGTAAAAATAATTGCATTATATCTTGGAATATGTTCACTGAAATATATGCCATTTCCCAATTAACCTGCTGTCGACACTATTGACACATTACTGTGTGCAAGAAGTCTATACCCATTTGATTTTTGAAAGGGAGAGGGGAAATTTATATTTTATTTCAATGAGCTAGTTACACTACCTGTTTAAGTACACTTAACTTCACGTTAATGGGCACATGTTTAATTAATGTGAGAAGCAGGATATGCCCAACATTCTGTGAGCACTGCCAGGTGGTCACCTTGGGCTGCTTTGACTTCATACCTGTTGTGATCTGACTGCCAGATGGAATTTAAAGGATTCAGATACTTCATTGTCACTTTGTTTTACTATTAAGGTGGTGGCAAGTTAGCTCATGCTTGTATAAGGCAACATTCAGCCAACATTCAGATGACTGAGAGAAAAGCTCTGCACTGCCTGTGTGAAAGCTAAGAGAGAATTGATGTTGTAATTTTTTTGTTGTTTCATGGCATGTTCAAAGCTGATAAAACCGGTATTTATTGTCCATATCTCTGTAGAGCAGTGACTTGCTTGGCCAACTCGGACAGTAAAGAATCAACCACATTACTGGCTATGTGGATGTTCTCGTCACGCTTAATTATAGTAGAATTTTATTCTAAATATATTTAGTAATCTAAATTAAAATTCCCTAGTTACTGTGGTTGAGTTTGACATTGTGTCTCTCGATAATCAACCTAGGCCTCCAGATTATTAGTGTGATCATTCTCCTCTCCTAACCAATCTGGCAGTCTGACCAAACAAAAACAGAAAATGCTGGAGAAACTCAGCAGGAATGGCAGCGTCTGGGGACAGAGAAACAAAGCTAACATTTCAAGACTAAACACTTTTCAGTTCTGAAGAAGAGTCATATCCGACCCGCTGAGTTTTCCTAGCAGTTGGTGGTTTTTACTACGGATTTCCAGTATCGACAGTATTATGCTTTTATATTGCAGTCTGTGCATCATGGCAGATGTGAGTTTCATTTGGAAGCGCTACAAATATTTTAAGTTTAAAATAATGCTGCTTAAAATGTTTTCTCCCTAACAATTCATGCTCGTGAGAATCATTTCCAAATAAATAAATGTACTGCTTATTTCAACATAGATGTTTGTTTAAAATATCAGAAAAGTTGAAATTTGTTCTTTCTTTTAAAAAGATGTGGACGATGAGTATGAAGATGAAGATCAGTGGGAGGATGGAGCAGAAGATATCCTTGATAAAGGTTTGTTTAGAGTTAACATTTACTTTATTCATGACACTCTAAGATATACATAATGCAAATGTGGCACTTGCCATCCCTGGGCTGTTGTGTCTTGGACCAGTGTAAAATATTTTATAAATGAAATGTGTATAATAATTAGCCTTTGTATTCAGCTTTCATCTGTGTGACTTCATTACATGTAGTAACTGGAAAATGTAATAATTGGGGTGGTATGGTGGCTCAGTGGTTAGCGCTGTTGCCTCACAGCACCAGGGACCCAGGTACGATTCCAGCCTCAGGTGACTGTGCAAACTCGACACAGACATTCTGCCTGGGTTTCCTCCGGGTGCTCCGGTTTCCTCCCACAGTCCAAAGATGTGCAGGTGAGGTGGATTGCCCATGCTAAATTTCCCATAGTGAATAGGGATGTGTAGATTAGGTGGGTTAGAGAGGTATAGGTCTGGGTGGGATGCTCCAAGGGTCAGTGTGGGCTTATTGGGCCGAAGGGCCTGCTTCCACACTGTAGGGATTCTATTCTATGATTCTACGGTTATAATGTCTCCACTTCTGTTCAAAAATTAAAGGGCTCACAAGTTAGAAACTAGTTAAACTAAGATTATTACTAATATTCATGTCAGTAACTTACACTGGCACATGTTATAAACATACGCTCAGAAGCATTTGTCAGAGCCTTATCACCTTGTTCACAGCTTATATGTTGGTATGGGAAAGCTCAGCAGCCATGGTTTCAGATGTTAATCAGTTGCTTTCCCCAAGTTTTTTTTTTTATGGACAAAACATTTTTTAAAAGGTTATTTTCCTATATTTGTGTCTCTGTTCCTAAACCATACTGTCATTCTCTCCTTCTTGTTCTCTACTCTTTGCCTTCTCTCTCTCATACTTCAATTTTTTCTTTCTTTTTCTTTAAGTCTGTACGTCATGTCTGCGCCCTTTAATAACCTGCTTTCTCTAACACTTGTACATTACCTCAAACTACTTTATTCCTAGAGTTACGTAAAATGCGACTGCGAGGGAAACCACATCTGGCATTAGGAGTGAATAGGTGGGCTAGACTGAGCTAGGTCTAGGTCTAGCTAGCTCGACTGCCTTTCTGACGTCATCATGTTCAATTTAAAACACGGCATGGTTCTGTACCAGTATGTCCAGGAGCTACTACAAGCCCTACAGGCAACAAGAAACAAGAATCCTAAACAAAACTGGGCAGTCTCAGAAACTAAATTTGGGATCTTTATTTTGGATTAAACATTTAAGTTAGGTCCTGTCTACTTGTTCAGGTGCATGTAAAAGTGCAGTGACATTTGGATTATATTCTAAAAGAATGTGATAAATGATGAAAGGGATCTATCTCCTATGCCTATCTTTATAAAAAGCTATCTGTAAATCCAGCTTTCTATGTATGTGCACCACAGTAGTCAGTTTGAGGTCAGCAAGCAGATTGTCTAGTTGTAAGGATCGTGAGTCAGTGATTCAGCAATAGTAATCTGTGTTAAAGGACTTAATTACATTGGCTTCATCTGTGATGTTTCATGTTATTACATGTTGTAAAGTTATTGGTTTAATGTTTATGCTTAGCTGTCCCTTATATATTCATTAAAGCTGAGCTTATGGACGCAAATCACTTTTTTGCTCCTGGTATCTGTTAACTCATTTATCTACTGTATCTGTACTTATCTGTACATCTGTTGATTGTCTAGCAATTTATTACATCTTTATGTCTAAGACTTGACCCGAAATTGTCCCAACAGTCATCCATTAGAGAAAATAATTGTTCTTTGTTTTCTCAAATCTCTGTTTTTAAAAACAATCTCCGCTTAGCGAACTTATTCTAAGTGCCAAATTAGGTTACTGATAAAGTTTTCCCCAGTACGGCCTGTTCTATGCATTGTCAGTACCATGTGTACTATACTATGATGTACCATGTCTCTCTGCAATTAATTCGATTCAGCTGAATATTTAAACCAAAATATAAACAGAAGGATCAATTGGCATGTTTCTCAATTTGTATGCAAATGCAGAAGATGCAAAATTTGCCTCCTCTCTTCTCATCAGTTGCATTGTTTTCTTTACAGTTTCAGTTTAGTATGCTATGCTGTCTGCTCATGATTCAGCCTCCCCTATGCTGGTCAGACTAACCAGACTTGTCGAGCATCCTGGCAGGACGTCTCCACTCAAGTATGACCCCAAGCTTTCTTTTGCCTGCCAGTTTCATTCTGTGCCCCACTCCAACTTTGATGTCTCTGTTCTTGGTTCCCTGCACTGTTAAATGAAAGTTCAGGGAACAGCACCTTATCTTTCAACTGGGCCATTTACAGCCTTCTGAACTTTACCTTAAGTTCAGCAATTTCAAATAACCTCTGTCTCCTACTTTTTGAACAGACAGGTGCTGGAGATTTTTCATTTACATCTAATTTCGTCCCATGTTTCTTGTCCTATTATCACTTTGCAGCATCGTCCCTTTTGTTATTTCCTGTCTCCTGTCTTGCATCTTATCGCAGACCTCTCTTTTTCAGAATAGTAGGAAGTGCTGAAGCTGGAGTCTGAGATAACAAGGTGCAGAGCTGGATGAACACAGTAGGCCAGGCAGCATCAGAGGAGCAGGAAGCTGACGTTTTGGGTCTGGACCCATCTTCAGAAATGGGGAAGAGGAAGGGGATTCTGAAATAAATAGAGAGAGGGGGAGACGATGATGGAAGGTGGATAGAGGAGCAGATAGTTGGGGAGAAGACAGACTGGTCTAGGAGGCTGAGATGGAGCCAGTAAAGGGGAGTGTAGGTAGGGAGTTGGGATGGGGGTTGGTCAGTTGGGAGGGAGGTGAGAGTAGGTCAGTGAGGTGGGAGGAGCGGATAAGTGGGAGAAAAGATGGACAGGTCAAGGAGGCAGGGGCGAGCTGGGCTGGTCTTGGGATGAGGTCGGGGGTGGGGAGATTTTGAAGCTTGTGAAGTCCACATTGAGACCATTGGGCTGCAGGGTTCCCAAGCGGAATAGGAGATGCTGTTCCTGCAACCTTCGGGTGGCATTGTTGTGGCACTGGAGGAGACCTCTGATGGACATGTTGTCCAAGGAGTGGGAGGGGGAGTTGAAGTGGTTCGCGACTGGGAGATGTAGTCAAACGACTACATTCCAAACACTCGCCACTTTTTGTGTGAAAAACTTGCCCATTTCTTTTAAACAGTATACAAACACATACACACACACACACACACACCCCGCCCTGACCAACTCTCGCACCTTGAACCTGTGTCCCTTAGTAATTGACCATTCCACCCTGGGAAAAAGCCTCGTGCTTTCTACTCTAGCCATGCCATTCACAATCTTATAAACTTCCATCAGGTTGCCCCTCAACCTCCTGCGTGGCAGTGAAAACAAACCCAGCCGATCCAACCTTTCTTCATAGCTAAAATCCCCCATACCAAACAACCTCCTGGTAAACCTTCTCTGTACTCTCTCCAAAGCATCCACATCCTTCTGGTATTGTGGTGACCAGAACTGTATGCAATATTCCAAGTGTGGCCTCACTAAAGTTTTATAAAGCTGCAGTGTAACTTGCCTAACCTTGTACTCAGCGCCCCTTCCAATAAAGGCAAGCATGCTATAGGCCTTTTTTGCTACCTTATCTACCTGCGCACCCAGATCACTCAGCATATCAATACTCCTCAGGGTTCTGCCATTCACTTTATAATTTCCACCTGTACCTGACCTTCCAAAATACATCACCTGACATCTGTCCAGATTAAACGCCATCTGCCATTTTTCTGCTCATGCCTCCAACTGATCTATATCCTGCTGTATCCTCTGACAGTCCTCCTCACTATCCACAACTCCTCCAATCAATGTATTGTCTGCAACCTTACTAATTAGACCAGCTACATTTTCCTCCAAATCATTTATGTAGACCATGAACAGCAGAGGTCCCAGCACTGACCCTGTGGAATACCAGTAGTCACAACCCTCCATTCCGAACAGCATCCTTCCACCGCTACCCTCTGTCCCCTATGACTAAGCAGCTCTGTATCCATCTTGCCAGCTCACCCTTGATACCATGTGTCTTTACCTTTTGTACCAGTCTGCCATGAGGGACCTTTGAAATACTTTAGTGAAGTCCATTTAGATGACAGCACCTGTTTTTCCCTCATCATTCATCTTCGTCACCTCCTCAAAAAACAGAATTAAGTTAGTGAGGCATGACCTCCCCTGCACAAAACAGTGCTGTCTATCGTTAATAAGTCCTTTTGCTTCTAAATGCCTATAGATCTTGTTCCTGAGAATCTTTTCCAATAATTTCCCTACTACCAACATGAGGCTTACAGGCCTGTAATTTCCTGGATTATCTCTGATTACCCTTCTTAAACAATGGAACTGCAATGGCTACTTTCCAGTCCTATGGGACTTCAGCTGTGGCCGAAGAGGATACAAAGATGTCTGTGGATGCAATTTGTTCTCTTGCCTCCCACAGTATTCTGGGATAGATTCCATCAGGACCCGGGGACATATCTACCTTAGTACTTCTTAAGACGCTTAACACTTCTTCCTTTTTAATAGCAATTTGGTTTAGAAATTTGTCACTCCCTTCCCTGAGATCATCCTCCACCAGTTCCTTCTCTCTTTGTTTTTGATTTCCAGTATCCACAGTTGTTTTTATTTTTTAAAAAAGTTTTATTCCATGTACTAAAATACTTTAATAGTTTCACCTCTTCCTATCACCGCAACCTTCTCCACCCCGTTGAGAACTTTGTATCCTCCAATTTTGGCCTCTTATGAATCCACAATTTCCATTGTCCAACTGTAGCAGGCCCGAAGTTCTGGAATTTCCTTCTGCCAGCCTTTTAAGCTGCTACTTAAAACATAATTCAGCTATCCCAATTGCGATTGGGTTCTGTTCAAGAGTCTGTTTGCAAGTCGATTTGTATCTAAGTTGGAACACAATGCATGACAAAATAAAGTAGCCATTTGTAATTACAGGAAATGTTCATATGGTGGTTCTTTAAAATTCCACCGCTGTATGGGATCATATTTGTAAGTAAAAGTGTTTGTATGTTCATAAATTAGGTGCCTCCTGCACTTTATTTGAGTTTCTGGACACCCAATTAATGTTTCCTTCTTTGACTTGGTGTTGATTTTTGTTCAGCGACAATGCTATCTCAGGGTGCATTATGATAGTAATGTTATTACAAAGTCAAATTGATGTCCTGTACTCTGTGTTAATTTGGTCAAGAAAGAATAGAATCAGAAGTCACGCGACACCAGGTTATAGTCCAACGGGTTTATTTGAAATCACAAGCTTTCACAGCACTGCTCCTTTTTCAGGTGAAGTGACAAAAGCTTGTGACTTCTGACTTTGTCCATCCCAGTCCAACACTGGTTACTCCATAAGAAGAATAGATCCTTAAGTAATTTTTTTGACAGTTAGTTTCCGGAACTTTTTGGACTAAACCCCAGCTGGATTGAGCACTGTGATGGCAGGAAGGGAAGAAAAAACTATAGTGGAGGAGTCCTGTCATATACTTGCCAGCGATCTCAGTGACCGTCAGTGTGGAAAATAATTTTCCTGTCACCTTGCTTGAAGTCTAATGAGTTCAACTTAACTTGTCAATCATCGAGGTACAAATACAGGTTTTTAAGAAAGTCAAAAATTCGGAGAAACTAAAACGAGAGGAAAAGTTTAGGGTTTTTTTTGTTGCGTTTACTTCCTAAAATGAGTTTTTGTTGTACTTTCGTTTGTTATATTGGCTACTGTTTCTTGTTTTTTGAAATTACTGCCTTTCCAATTTAAAATTTCCACGATGAAGGATACCAACAGCACGTAACATTCACTCCCTCCACCACTAATGCTCATTAGTAATAGTGTGTACCATCTACAAGATGTACTGCAGAAATTCATCAAAGATCCTGAGATAGCACCTTCTAAATCTCTGACCACTTCCATCAAGAAGAGCAAGGGTAGCAAAAACATAAGAACACCACTACCTCAAGTTCCTCTCCATGCCACTCATCATCCTGACTTGGAAATATATCACCTTTCCTTCAGTGTCGCTGGGACAGAATCCTGGAATTCCATTTCTCATGACATTCTGGGTGTATCTAGAACATATGGACTGCAGCAGTTCAAGAAGGCAGCTCCTCACCACCACCACCACCTTCTTAAGTGCAGCTTGGGATGAGTAATAAATACTGGTCCAACCAGCAATGCTCATGTCCCATGAATGGATAGTAAAAATGCTCAGAATTTATTCATGAGTTTTTCAGATTACTTGAATTGATAATCATAGAAACCCTACAGTGTGGAAACAGGCCCTTCAGCCCAACAAGTCCACACTGACCCACACAGCATCCCACCCAGACCAATCCCTGAACACTAGGGGCAATTTAGCATAGCCAATCCACCTAACTTGCACATTTTTGGACTGTGGGAGGAAACCGGAGCACCCGGAGGACACCCACGCAGACACTGGGAGAATGTGCAAACCCCACATAGACAGTCACCCAAGGGCAGAATCGAACCCAGGTCCCTGGCACTGTGAGGCAGCAGTGTTAACCACTGTGCCGCCCCAAGATAATGCTCAAGATTATGTTTGGTATGTGTTTAAAAAAGGACAACATATTCAGGTAATATTCAAGTAAAGCCCATTCAGGGAATAGTGTCTAGTCTTTAGTGAGTTGTGATCATCTCTAAGAATGCACTGAATGCCCACTGCAAAATAATTTAATTGGACCTTCAAAAGTTATCTTTCCTCTTTTTTTTTATTGAAGAAAAAGCTCAGGCATAGAGAAAGCTATGGCAATGAAATATATTGGATCCATTAAACACAGTGCCTGCATATGAAATCCTTTTGTTTGCTACTTTAATGCTGACACTGTTTTTTAAAATGTATAAAAGAAACCACCTCTTCATGTAACCACTGCATCATCAGTTTGTAAGGCCTAAAACAGTGTTTTCTATTTACACTAAAATTCCTCTACTTTCTCACTACATATTAAACTATGCAAACATAAAATCTGTTTTAAAATCTAAATTAGACTTTTATTTAGTGTATATTTCTTAATCTCATATCAGTAGTCTAACCTGTGTAAGTTTGCAATTTGGAATTAAATTGGAGTAGACACAACGTAAAGCTGTGGAGAGATTACTGCTAATGGGTACATTTAATAGGTTATGTTAAAAAATTTTAGAAACAAAGTGGTCTTCCTCCTGTCTGCAAACCCTGCAACGTTATCTTGATAGCCCCTGTTACATAAACCTGAACCATTGCAAATTGCCATGTCAATATGACCACTTCATATTTGCAAAGACAACAGGTTTTTTGATGATCATATGGTCCTGGAATACAATTTTTGAAGACTCTAGCAGTTGTGTATATATTTTTAGAAGTTTATGTTCATCAATTAACTGGCCATGACGGGGAGATTTATCAATTAACTTATCAGCAAGACCTAGATTTTTCACTTTCTTTCTGCTACCGCGGAATGTGCGTTAACAGGTATACATGAAGTATCAACTCTCCTCACTGTATGTAATGCATCAGCCATTGATGCATGTGAAGTAAGATTCCAATCACCCATGCTTGATGAAATGAGTAGAGCTTTTGTTTAAAAAACTAGTATGGCTGTACCGAGTATAACAGTAACTTAGCATTTCAGTTTGAGTGCTCTCTCTTTGAAAACATGTCCATTTTGCCCTTATGTATGTTTCATTTCTGTTTTTTAATGTACATCATACATTCCTGCTTATGTGCCATGTTTTAATTTTGTCCTTACATTTTTGTTCCCCGTTCACCATATGATTGATTTTGGTGGTATTGTTTGGCTGTTTACTCTGTTGCCTTCTGAACAGAAGAAATTGAAGGTACGTGCACAATTCTGCATATTGTTTGTCATTAATGCAAATTAGTCTATTGATCAAAAGTATTTGAGGCTTTGAAATTGCACCATGTGAATATTAACTACATTCCTTTGTTTTCCATTGTAATGAATCAATTTGGGTAAGCGTTTCTATTGACGTTGAGTTTCATAATAGTATGTTGAATATTTAATTGTGCCAACACCAGTTGCATGTTGAAGTAACATGCAAGCTTGTGAAGTTCCATCACTAATCCTAACATTGTGGAATTTCAAGGTCAAGTGTGCGTACTTATTCTTCCTTGCTGTTGATTTAATTTGGGCTGTTATTTAAATTTATGTAATGTACCACATTGATCCATCTAATTATTCTTTGCTTTCTTGCAAACACATTGTCGATCTCGTAATTTTTTATGCTTGGTGGTTGTTAAAGGAATGCTCCAAGTTCCACTACTACTTGATGAAATGCAACAATACCACTTTGTTGTTTTATAGCACCTTAAAGTAATAAAGTGTGCCACTTTATAGGGGACTTGTAACTCAGAATTTGATACCGAACCACAGACTGATGTCAGGGGAGAAACCAAATGCTTTGTCAAGGATGGGTGGAAGGAGATGGGAGGTTTGCAGAGGGAATTTCAGAACTTTAGGGCATCGGCAGCTGAATGCACGACCATCAATGGCAGAAGGATGGGAAAGGGGAATGCTCAAAATGCCAGATTCAAAGGAGTATGGACCTCTGTGATAACTGTGGGGTTGGAGGAGATTACTGATAGAGAGGTGTCGTGAAGACATTTGAAAGCAAGAATGAGAGTTTTAATATTAATTTGTTGTTTGAGACAAAGTTGATCAGCGAGCGCAAGGATGATAGGTGAATAGCTTGGTGCACCTATTAAGGGAGAGGCATGTGATGCTATTATTGTTGGATTGTTAATCCAGGTAATGTTCTGGGGACTTGTGTTCAAAACCCGCCATGGTAGATGGTGGAATTTGAATGCAAGTAAAAATCTGGAATTAAAAGTATGACAGTGCATATTGTCAGAAAAACCTATCTGGTTCACTAATGTTCTTTAGTAAAGGAAACTGCTGTCCTGACCTGTCTGGCCTACATGTGACTCCAGACTCTCAGCAATGGAGTTGACTCTTAACTGGTCTCTGAAATGGTCTAGCAAGCTATTCAGTTGTAACAATCGCTAGAAAATCTCAAAAAGGAAATGAAACTGGACGGACCACCTGGCGCTAACCTAGGCACTGGGAAGAACAATAAAAACTGCCCTATTGACCATGCAAAATCCTCCTTTGTAACATGGATGGGGTTGGGGGGCTACTATCAGACTAGTTGAGCTTGACACAGTTATACTTGCGGAATCTTACAATGTCCGAGACATACAGTCGTATTCCTGGACGGGTCCTGTTGCACCAGCAGGACAGGCCCAGCAGAGGTAGCGGCACGGTGCTATACCATCAGGAGGAAGTTTTCCTTGGAGTTCTCAGTGTTGAGTCCAGACACCACGGCACTAGGTCAAACATGGGCAAGGAAATCTCCTGCTGATTACCATGTATCATCCACCATTCCCCTTAGTTGATGAATCAATACACCTCCATATTGAACACCACTGGTCAGTGCTTTCTCCAAATGTTGGGGCGCAGAAAGTACTTTGACAAGACTTTAATGTGCAACACCAAGAGTGATTCGACTGTACTCAGCAGCTCTACTGATCGAGTCTAAAGAGCATAGTTGGTAGACTGGGTCATTTGCAGCAGATGGTGATGGAAAAGTGTACTTTATTCATCCTTACCAATCTGCCATCTGCGGATGCATCTGTCTGAGGCCGTATTGGTAAGAGTGACCAGCACACAGTGGAAACAAAGTCCTACCTTCACATTGGTAATACCTTGCATAGTGTTGTGTGACACTATCACCATGCTAAATGGGACAGACTTTGAATGGATCAAGCAACTGAAGACTGGGCATCCATGAAGCTCTGTGGGCCATCATCAGCAGCAGAATTATTCTCCAACACAACCTGCAATCTCCTGGCCCAGCGTATCCCCAACTCCACAATTATCATCAAGCCACGGGATCAACCTGGTTCAATGGAGAGTACAGGAGTTCATGCCAGGAGCTGCACCAGGCATACCAAAAGACTCGGTGTCAGCGGGAGCTACCAAACGGGATGACTTGTGTGCCAAATAACATAAAGAGCCAGTTATGGACTGTGATTCCACAACCAGTGGGTCAGGTCTAAACTCCTTAATCCTGCCACATCCAGTCATGAATCATGTTGGACAATTTAACAACTCGCTGGAGAAAGAGGCTTTGCAAATATCCCCATCCTCAATGATGAAGGAGCCCAGCAAATTTGTGGTAAAGATAAGGCTTGAAGCACTTGGAACAATCTCCAGCCAGAAGAACTGAGTGAATGATGCATCTTGACTTTGTCCCGAGGTTCCCAGCATCACAGATGCCAGTCTTCAGCCGAATTGATTCACTGTGTGAAATCAAGAAATGGTTGAAGGCATTGGATAGTGCAAAAGCAATGGGTTCTGTCCACCATCTACAAAGCACAAAACAAGAGTGTGGTAGAATATTCGCCACATGCCTGGATGAGTGCACCTTCAAAAACAATCAAACAACACTATCCAGGACAAAGCAACCTGTTTGATTGGCATTATATCCACACCCTCCAACATCAATGCCCAGTAGCAGCAGTGTGTACTAACTACAAGATACACTGTAGAAATTCATCAAAACTCTTTATACAAATCCTTTCAAACCCATGACCACTACCATTCAAAAGGATAAGGGCTGTAGATACTTAGGAACTCCACCACCTGCAAGTACCCTTCCAATCACTCGCTGTCCTGATTTGGAAATATATCCTACAGTGCCATTGGTTCAACATCCTGGAATTCCCTCTCTCATGACATCATCAGTCGACTTACAGCACATGGATTTCAGCGCCTCAAGAAAGCGGCTCACCACCACCTACTCAGGGGCAACTACGGATTGGCCCAGCTAGCAACATCCACATCCCATGTGTGAATAAAACAAAGGTGGACAGTGGAGTTTTGGATAATCTCAACAGTCAATTGATGTTACTGAGATGGAAATAAGCAGTTTGAATGAATGCATGCTCAATAGCTCAGCTCAAGGTTGTAAACAATTGTACTTGAACCCCAGTTGCTGGGGGAGAGCTAGAGAACAGGGTTTGTACTAGGAACCAAAGACAGTAGAGGAGATTTAAATTTTTTATTTAATTGGAGGAAATTTTTGTTCATTTATTAAATCCGGTAAGCAGTCTGATAATTTAGAGATAGTGGAGAAGTTGAAAGAATGGTGGTCAGATAGAAGCTAGGTATGATCAACTTACATGAACAATAGCTCCATCTTTTCAGGCCATGATTCAGACTGAGTAAGATTAGGCAGTTTCACAGCAAGCATCTGAATCTTTAGCCTCCTTTCATGTATCCACAGCTTTTTTTAAAATCGAACAGAATGCATTTGAAAGCCAGCGTGGAATGATATCTTGCACTTGGTCGTCTTTGTAATCCAGTGTAGTTAGTTGATGTTTCATGCATGCAACATTCCATTCTTAATTCTCTTCACATCATTCACTCCATGTGAAGGTGATGGACAGCATGCTGCAAACTGTCCTTTTGTTCTAGTTTGCTTTTGTTTGTTTGAGAGCAAGCGAGGGTTAGCTGTCTTAGTTGTTTTGCTTTCCTCCTTCACTGAAACACTCACATTCTTAAGTTGGCTGCCCAATAGGAACCCCCAGTGTGGGGCTTCAGTTGCTGTACTGCCCACATTCCTTTCACAGGACAGTACTACATTGCTGGTCCATTTGCAAATAGCTGAACAGATTGAGATTTTTGTTATGTCCACCTCAATGTTAGAATCCAGTCTGTGCAAATATCTCTGATTTGGAAATCTAGTGTTTTTTATTAGTATGGTGACAGAAAAACATTTTCAGATTCTTTTTCATCTTGTAATGCTCTGTTGTTTTAACTGAGAGCTGATTTCATTGGTTGGGCATAGCTGTCAAGCCCATAGTGATGGGTACAAATCGAACACGTTAATTGCTATAGCTGCAGGGTTCTTCATATTGAAATAAGATGGCAAGAAGGACAAGGTATTGCCTCCTCAGTTTGTTGCATTGAAACAACGTGGGACAGTTGACTAACTGACAAATTCAAAAGGCCAAGTCTCCAGATAGATTACTTCCAAATGTTGTCCAAAGAATGAGGTTGCATATGTTAGAAAATAGCGTTCAAGTCACCAAGACTACCTATTACTGCGGAACAAACTACTGCAGATGCTGGAGTCTGTACTGAAAACTACAAATGCTGGAAATCACAGCGGGTCAGACAGCATCTATGGAGTGAGAGCAAGCTAACATTTTGAGTCTAGATGATTCTGATGAAGGGTCATCTAGACTCAAAGTTAGCTTGCGCTCTCTCTCTCCATGGATGCTTTCTGACCCGCTGTGATCTCCAGCATTTGTAGTTTTTAGTACCTCTTAGTTTGTATGTAGTACTTGCTGTAGGTGAGATGTTATAACAGTTATTGTTTGTGAATTAAATAACTACCAAAATGAGAATTTTGATTTAATCCATGCAACCACAGAATGCAAGTGTGTCCTGCTTCCAGATAACTTGGACAAAGAAATTTGAAGTTTTGGAACTTGTGGAAGTTAGTCAGTAACCATCAGCTTCTGCCAAAAGTCGTAGGACAAGAATAACAAAAAACTATAGTTGTCAATTAAGTTAAGTTTCTACTGTGTAGGTACCATTTTAATTTATTTTTTTTTATAAATTAGCAAGTTGCTTTTCTCTCGGGTCCCATTTTAAAACGAAAATTTAGGGACGCGACTTCATTAGGTTTCCCAAACGTAACTTAGCACTGACACTGTGCTTCCATCTTGTCGAAAAATGTTTTTGAATTGAGTAAGTGGTGAGACTTGTTCCTCAATATTGTTTTGAGCCTGAGTTTACACTTAGTCAGTGGGGCATCATTGATTCAAATGCCTCCATCGGCATTGAATTCTTGTGTTGATAAAGGAGTTACGACTCAGAGAGGTCAAAAGTTGAAAGTTCAGTCATGTAGTAATATCTAAGCATCAGTTGACAAGTAGGAGTTAATTTGTCTGCTGTTACATTGTCTCTTCATCTTCTTTCTTGTACTCTGTAGCCTCCAACATTGACAACCTGGTGCTTGATGAAGACCACTCCGGGGCAAGACGATTGCTGAACCATTGGAGGTAAACCCCACCTTCCCCATTCTTAAACTTGAGGGATAACATCTGTGATTATCCCCCTCTCATTTGGCCAAGGAAGTGTATAACCTACTCCTAGACTTCCAACAAAATTGGCCTGAGAAAAATCCTCTTAGCTTTGCTTTTGCTACCTTACCTCCAATGATATAGATGAGATGGGAATGATGTTCTCGAATATAATGGATTAAAAATTTTCATTGTGCAAATCCTTGTAGTGCATGAACTGACTGCATCACTGTGGGTCTGGAGTCATTTATTGAACAGTGGATTTTCTCCTTGAAGGGGGATTGGAGAACCCAATGGACATTTAAAACAACTTAGTAGTCTTATGGTCAGTTATTGGTGCTGGCATTTTTTTTGGTTGTTCCAGATTTGGTTTTCTCAAATCCTCCAGCTGCGGTGGAGGAATTGAACTCATGTTTCTGGATCATTAGTCCAGACCTCCTAGTTTTCTGGCCCAATAACTCAACTGCTGCACTGCCGTGTCTCTGAATATGTCAAATAATTGTATAATAAAGTTATGACAGCTGTTTTACTGCTGCAGCTAATAATTCAGTGCATCTTGCAGAGACAAAAGAGAAGAGGAACTTGGCGAATATTATATGAATAAATATGCCAAGCCAACAGCAGGAGATCAGTAAGTATTCTGTTTCTTAGACATTTTTTTAAAAATTGTTAAACGTTATGATTCGAAACTCATTGATGAACTTTAGGGTCAATATAAAGGTATTTTCTACTGTGGTATTGATCTATCAAGAAAAAGGATTGATTTTATTGTTAATGGATCTATTTGGTTCATGAAGAATAGGAAGCTAGTATGAAGTCTGGAGGATTGGGAGAGATGTTTGGCTGTACCATTGTAGTAGTTCTGCATGGATTGCAGTAATGTTGAGACAAATAATTTTGTTTTTTTAAGCTTTGTTCAGTAATAAATAAGCTATCACTCATTTGGAGAGACAATTTTGAACTAACCAGGATGAGTCCAGAATGTCTAACACCCTCCCAAATAGAATTTTGTTTTATGATATTATTTTCTTCTTAATACTTTGTGGGTATTGGTGTAATTGCACTTGAATGGGGTGCCTTGCCTAGGCTATTGCTGAAGGCAATTAAGAATCAATTTTGTTGCTGTGGATCTGGAGTCACATATAAGCCAGACCACGTTAGGACAACAGATTTCCGTCCCTAGAGAGCATTAGCATACAATCAATTTTCACAACAATCAGTAGTGGTCACTGTTACTGATGACAAGCTTTACTGATGACTACTGAATTTAATTTAAATTTCACCAGATTTGGGCTTGTGTCCCCAGGGCATTAGCTTGATCCTCTGGATTACTAGTCCAATGACATTACCATTGCACTACTGAATCCCCTAGCACAGAGCTCTCAATATTATAAGTCTGACTGTGTTTTTTGTGGCTGCAGAGGTTTTACACTGATTTCCTTTTCGTATGAGACGAGCCAGTAGTAACCCGGGATTGACCAGTATTGAAACTGGCCATCTGACAGGAATACAGAACTGTAATGCATTTACTCATAATCTATGTTTTGTGTATTTAGAAGTGAATACATAACTATAAATCGTGAGCTGAGAATGTATTGTCTCAGCTATTTTTTTTACTGGCCTTGCCTAGCTTGCTATGACCTAGTACCATGCATCGTTCTGTGGTTGGGGCTCGCTTTGTCCGAGATGATGTTCTGAGATGTTTGGTTCCTACTAATGTCTTCCTCTTCTTTTAGTTTCTATGGTGCATCAGATGAACTCTCAGATGACATCACACAGCAGCAGTTACTGCCTGGTGTAAAGTAAGTGAGTCTATGATTAATTGAACTTTACAACATTTGAAATGGATGTCATTATATTGACCAAAATTGACATACGTTCCCTGAACTAATTCTGTCTTGTTTCTCTACCTCCACTTGCACAGGGATCCTAATTTGTGGACTGTGAAATGTAAGGTATGGTTATTCCCACCTGCACAAACTAAATCCTGAGCTTCATGCATTTCTGAGCGAAAAGAAAATAATATGCTAAAAAGCAATACATTGCGAGACCTCCCACCTCAAGCCCCACCCCCATCTCCTATCTACTAACATCATCCCGCCCCCTTGACCTGTCCATCCTCCCTGGACTGACCTATCTCCTCCCTACCCCCCCACCTACACTCACCTTTACTGGCTTCATCCCCGCCTCTTCGACTTGTCTGCCTCCTCTCCACCTATCCTCTCCTCTATCCATCCTCTATCCGCCTCCTCCCCCCCCCCCCCCCCATTTATTTCAGAACCCTCTTCCCCTCCCCCATTTCTGATGAAGGGTCTAGGCCCGAAACGTCACGCTTTCCTGCTCCTATGATGCTGCTTGACCTGCTGTGTTCATCCAGCCCCACACCTTGTTATCTTACATTGCGAGATGTATTGTTGACAATATTATATGTATCTGGAAACAAGTGATTACAGCTTTGTAACCAAACTATTACTGTCATCCCAGACATATAAGATAATATTTGCTGCAGATTTCACGTCCCTTGTGAATGAATTTTCCTTTATTCTTACGACCACAGTGAATAAGCTCCTTTTCTCTGCATTACGATCCATCTGCCACCTTGTTGCCGGCTCACTTAATATCTCTTTGCAGGTTCTTCGTGTCCTTCTCGTTACTTGTATTACCATCTAGCTTTGTATCTTAAGAAAACTTGGATACATTCCTCTCTGTCTGTTTATTTAAGTTGTTGATGTTGAGTGTAAATAACCAAGACCCCAGCATTGAGTCTTGTGGCTCCACTAGTGAGAAACAATTTAAAAATATCCCATTTATCTCTATCCCTTCTTCTACCTTGCCTTTTTATATGATTAAAAAGGCTGAAAATTCCTTACGGTGGTCTGTTGGTAAGAAAAAGACAACCATAGGAGCTGGATTAATTTAGCAATATTTTTCCTGAATTTAGAATTGTAGAATTCCTACAAGAAAGAGGCCATTCAGGGCATTAAGTCTGCACATACCCTCCAAAATTCATCCCACCCAGATCCCCACCCCGCCGCTGTAACCCTGCATTTACCATGGCTAATTCACCTAACCTATACGCTCCTGGACACTACAGAGAAATTTAGCGTGTTTAATCCATCTACCCTGCACATCTTTGGACTCTGGGAAGAAGCTGGAGTACCCAGTGGAAACCCCAACAGACACTGGGAGAATGTGCAAACTCCACACAGGCAGTTGCCCAAGGCTGGAATCAAACCCGAGTCCTTGGCATTGTGCTAACCACTGAGCCGCTGTAGCGTCCGGCATGGGCAACCAGTAAAAATACTTCTGATTCCTTGTGTTAAATTTTCACTTGTAATTCAGCTGCTACATCTGCAACATTATAGAGTCGCACAGTTGGTCCAACTAGTCCATGCCGACCATGTTCCCAAACTAAACTAGTCCCAGTTGCCTCTGTTTGGCCCATATCCCTCTAAACCTTTCCTATTCATGTACCTATCCAAATATCTTTAAATTATGTAACTGTACTTGCATCTGCCACTTCCTTTGGCAGTTCATTCCACATACAAACCACCCTCTAAATCTTTCTCCTGTCAAACGTATGCCCCCTAATTTTGAAATCTACTGCCCTAGGGAAAAGACCTTTGCTATTCATCTTATCTGTGCCCCTCATGATTTTATGAACCTCTACAAGGTCACCCCTCAACCTTCTACAGTCCCTTGAAAAAAGTCCCAGGCTATCCTTATAACTCCAACGCTCCAGTCCCAGCAGCATCCTGGTAAATCGTCGTTGAACCCTCTCCAATTTAATAATATCCTTCGTATAGTAGTGAGATCAGAACAATACACAGTACTCCAAAAGTAGCCTCACCAATGTCCTGTACAACTTCAAAATGACATTCCAAGTCCTATACTCAATGTTCTGAGCAAAGAAGGCAAGCTTGCTAATTGCCTCCTTAACCACCATGTCTACCCGTGTCACAAATTTCAAAGAACAATGTACCTGAACCTCTAGGACACTCAGTTCAACAAACTACCCAGGGCCCTATCATTAACTGTATGTGCCCTGCCCTTTGTTCACCATAGAAGTGACCTGCACCCCAGGCACAGTCTCATTTTCTCATGAGATTGATGGGTGTTATTTACCAATTGAATAGCATGCCCCATCTGGTGGATAAGGTAGACATTACTGAGTTTAGTTGGTCATTCCTTAACTTACCTTGCGTTTGTAATGGAATTTTATACTAAGGAAGGAGAAAAGTCATGTTCTGGTTGTGGAAATCATCCACTTGAAACTATTTCAATAATTCCATAGTCAAAAGAACTTACTGTATGTTGTATCTAGAGATATGGTCCTGATTTAACAACAAGTGCAAAATATATAATTCCTGTAGCTGAGCTTTATTAATCTATCTCAACAGTGTCGTGCGTATCTTGGGATTCTGGAGAATTTAGAGACCATTTGAACTTGCATTTTCTAGGTTGTTCACATCTGAAGAAGCTCCATGTATTCCCAAGTTATATGCACATGTATATTTGGTACCATATGAAAGCCGTTGCTGTTGGACCTGTTTAAAAAAAAAATTAGAGTTGCTTTCATGTTCCATATTTCTCGTTAGTAAAATTGGGATTTGATTTATCTTTCCTTTTTCCAGATTGGTGAAGAACGAGCAACAGCTATTTCATTGATGAGGAAGTTTGTTGCCTATCAGTTTACAGATTCAGTAGGTATCCTTCTCACGGTTCTTAAACAGAAGCTTTAGATCTCTTTAAGACCATTGGTGGAGCTAGCCAACAGACACATGCGAAAGTCTAGTTGCGAGTTTTCCAGTACTGCAGTCTTGAGGATTAGACTGTTTCATGTTATTCTTATCGTTCTCCAAGACATATAGTGACTTATGATATGAAGATGATGAATTGTTATGTTCCAAGACTTGTAATTGTCACGCCATCCTCATACCCTGTACAAGTCATTTCAAAGAAGAAGATGACTAGTTTGTGTCATCCCTCTCTGAAAAGCACTTTGAAGGCACTGGATACTGCAAGAGCTATGGGCCCTGACAACAATCCGTATTGGAACAAAAACTAACTAATTACAGCTCTCGCCAAGCTGTTTCCACATTGTGGTAAATTGCCCAAGTGTGTCTTGTCCACCAAAAGCAGAGTCAGAAGTCACACGACTTCAGGTTATAGTCCAACAGGTTTAATTGAAGGCAGAAGCTTTCGGAGCATTGCTCCTTTGTCAGATGAAGTGATTTTGAATAAGCCAGTTAAACTATAACCTGGTGTTGTGTGATTTCTTGCATTGTCTACCCCAGTCCAACGCCGGCACCTCCGCCTCATCACCAAAAGCAGGACCAATTCAAATTGGTCAATTATTGTCCTATTGGTCTAGTCTCAATCATCAACAAAGTCATGGGAGCGGTCAGCAATAGTGCTATTAAGTAGCACTTAAAGGCAATATCTTACCCCTGATGTTCGTTTGGGGTTCCACTTGGCTCATAACCTCATTACAGCTAAACTCAGTGAGGTGAGAGTGATTGCCTTTCATATCAAGGTAGAATTTGACTGTGGCATCAGGGAAGTCCTTGCAAAACTGAAAACAGTGGGAACACAGGAAAATCCTCCACAGGGATTTGTTGGAGCTTAACCACTTTTTTGTCCTGGGACATTACAGCAAATATTTCTCAGGACATTTGCTGATGACTGCACAATTTGCAATTCCTCAGATACTGAAGCAATCCGTATCTGTATATGGAAAGACTTGGACAACGTTCAGGCTTGGCCTCATAAGTAGCATGCAGCATTTGTGCTGTGCAAATGCCTGAGCAGTGACACCTCAAGTGAGAGAAAATCTAACCATCTCCCCACGACACCTGATAGTAATACCATTGTTAGGTTCTCTGGTATCAACGTCGCAGGTGTTACCATTGACTAAAAACTGAATTAGACCAGTTATATAAATATTTTAGCTACAATAGCAGGTCAGAGGCTGGGAATTCTATAATGAGTAACTCACCACCTGTCTCCCCAAAGACTGCCCCGCCATCTACAAGGCAAGAATCAGGAGTGAGGTAGATAACTCTCCACTTACCTGGATAACTGCAGCTCCAGCAACACTTGAAGCTCAACATTACCTAGGACAAAGTTTGATTGGCCCCTCCTCCATCATCTTCACATTACTCCTCCACTAATGGTGCACAGAGGTGGCAGTGTGTATAATCTACAAGATGCACTGCTGCAACTCACCAAGGAACGTTCAACAGCACCCTCCAAACCTGTACCGTCTAGCAGGGCACAGGCAACAGATGCCTCAAGACATCACTATCTCCAACAAGGAGATGGTAAGGACCGCAGATGGTGGAAGCCAGCTTCAATAAAATGTGGAGCTGGAGAAGCACAGCAGGTTAGACAGCATCGGAGGAGCAGGAAAGTCGATGTTTCGGGTCTGGACCACATAGTAGGTGCGCTGATGCCACATGGACTGCAGCAGCTGACGAACGTCACCATCTTCTCAAGGGCAAATAGAGATAGGCAACAAATGCTGGCTTAGCTGGCAGACAAGTGCAGTGATTAATTTTCAAAAAACATGCTAGATGTTGTGGTTGAGGCGAGATGTCTTCCTATCCCATTAAACACACTTTCCATGCCCTAGTCACCGCTTGATTTTGATCATCGGTGTAGTTAAGATGATTGAACTCAGACTTTCAAGTTATTGTTTCAGTCCCATCGGTACACGTATTCCCATTAAAATTTTTTTCTCCTGATTTCTCTTAAAGGCAGCGACTTATGGTGGAGCACATTTCATGAGTGTCAACAGCCTTTTTCTGGTTCCCAAGTCACAGCTGTAAGCCTGAAGGTTGTAGCTTCACATCCTGCTGCAGAGGCTAGCACAAAATCTGGGCTGACACTCCTGTATGCTGCTAAGGGACAGCTGCAGTGCAAGAGGTCCACCTTTCTGATGAGAGGTTAAATTGAAACCTCATTTGTCCCCTCAGGTGGCTGGAAGAGGCATTAAGTAATTAACTAATGAGGAGTTCTCCTTGGATTCCCGGTCATTCATTGTCCCTCAGCCATACTTAAAACACATGATTTGATCATTTGGCGTAGTGATGTTTGTGGGAGTTTTCAGTGCATAAGTTTTTCACCTGTGCTTCTTATGCTACAACAGTGACTATAAATGGGAAAAGGTGCTTCATTGTTTGTGAAGTGTTTTCGGAAGGGAGAGAGAGCCACCTGAGACCATGAAAAGTGTTAACAGAAATCTGAGTTTGTTTTGTTCTCAGTGGGCTTTTTGATAATCAAAATCACATTCAGTTCCATGTTGACCACTGTTATGCATAAACTGTCCAGCAGAACAGAGCATGGTAGCTCTGGCCATTCACTTCCTAGTCCAGTCATGTTGAGACATTGGCAGAACTGCTGCCCCAGCTGAGATCAACCAAGTCAGCAACAATAGAATTGAACAGACCATCTTGTCTTTATGGACCAATGTCACACACAACAGGAAGGGTTTCTTTGTTAGCATTCTCCAAATTATGTCTATTCTCTTAATAAAATTTAAGGATTAAAAAGTTTTGATTTCTTGATTTTTTTCCCTTCTAAAAGTGCTTGAGAAGTGTATATTGCAGGAGTGCAAGACGATGTTCAGTCATGAACTTATTATTTGAAACATCACTGAAGTTTTCACATTTTGTTGCCTTTATTCATGACTGCTTAACTCTTGCTGTAGTGAGTAACTTGCGGTTTAGTGATAGCATGCTGTTGATTGATTCTGTTACGAATTTAGTGTTCAAAATGTATGTTTTAGTTTTGAATGAAGTGTGCACACGTTTTTTTTTTCATTTTGTTTTCTTCCATTTCTTTCTGCCTGTAGCCCATCCAAATCAAGTCTGTTGTTTCCCCTGAGCACGTGAAGGGGTACATTTATGTTGAGGCGTACAAACAGACTCATGTCAAGCAGGCCATCGAGGGTGTGGGGAACCTCCGGATAGGGTACTGGAACCAACAGATGGTTCCCATCAAGGAAATGACAGATGTGCTGAAGGTGGTGAAGGAGGTGACCAACCTGAAACCAAAATCCTGGGTTCGTCTGAAAAGAGGTCTGTACAAGGATGACATTGCACAGGTAAAGCTTTCTGTCTTTGCAGTCTGCGTAATGTGATAGACAGACAGCCTAATACAGATAGTGTCCCAATGCCAGCACACTGTAGACCAGGGTTGCCCTAGATTTCAGACTTGCCTGAATTTCAGATTACCTATTACCCGACGTGTATATCCATAACATGTCCTGGTCTATGTTAAAATTGCACATTTCGAACCGAAGATTCAATCCCCCACTCCTTGAGTGAGATGGCTCATGATAAGCACAGTCTAGGATAATTGTTCAATTCAAACAATGGACAGGGTAAATTATATGAATGTTGAGCTGTGCACAGAGTGAAAAAAATTGGTTTTTTTGGACAGTTTCAGTTTCCAAGCAGCTACATTTGTTGTCCTATACTTGATTGAATGTATTAGACCATCTCACGATAGTATCACAAATCATTATATTGTGTTGCAAAAGTGGAGGAGCCCAATCTGAAACCATTACCTTCCCTTCAGGCTGCCAACGTAAATATTAGTACTTACCATGGTACCCTGTCTCACCTATTGACTTTCAAAAAAGGTACTGCTTACTTTTTCAGGTGGACTATGTTGAGCCAAGCCAGAACACCATTTCTCTGAAACTGATCCCAAGAATTGATTATGAGCGAATCAAAGCTCGAATGAGTTTGGTAAGAGCCCATCTTCAGTTACAAGTTTATATTCTGTATCTGTAGTGAACTGATGCTGTATCCAATTGTGCTGACAATTGTGTTATTCTTCCTTCTATCCTCCTACTTCTTTGTTTGTTCTCTGCTGAAAGCAGGTCTGACTCTCAGTGCTGCAACCTCCACTGGGGTAGGGTAAGGTGGTGGGTTTCAAATCTACTGGGTTGGAGCAAGATCAAACCCCTTAATGTTTACATGAATCTGATCCAAAGGTTGTCAAGCAATTGGCCTCCCCACGGAAGCCAGGTTACAATGGCAACATATACTTTTACATGTATGTTGTAACCTGGAGCTGTGGACAATACTGGTATAAACTCCAGTTGCTTTCTTTTTTAGTGTCGTTAGTTTTATGAAAGAAATGTCCTGTCTTGCATTATCCAAACGAAATAATTGCGAGGCAGGGAGATAGTGTTGAACAAAGCTTTTTCCCCCTGCCTTGGACTTCCTTAATCTAATTTGAACACTTGACCCTAAAGACCTGTTGCTTACTGTTCTCCATTTTTCATTTTGATTTAGTGCAATGATCTGTTGAGCATCTGAATATTTTTAATATTTCAATCCACAGAAAGACTGGTTTGCTAAAAGAAAGAGATTCAAGAGGCCGCTTCAGCGATTGTTTGATGCAGAAAAAATCAGGTATGATTTTATTGATAGAGTGTGTTGAAGGTATTTTCATATCAACCTGTTCAGAGTTGTTGTTACACACTTCTGGAGCAGGTAGGACTTGAACCCAGGTTTCTGGCTCAGAGGCAGGGATATTACCTGCCTGAAGGAAGAGGCAGTATCATAGAATTGGAGTCAAGCCCTTTTCAGGGTTAGAAAGTTAGAAAATGCTTCTTCACTCACAAGTTACAAAACTCTGACACCGCCTTCAGCAAATGGGAATTAATGCTAAATCAGTTACTTTCAAATCTGAGATAGATTGATTGTTAGACAAAGTAATAATATGGATCAAAGGTCACTGTATGGAGATAGGTTACAGATACTCCGCCATCTCACTGAATGGTAGGCCAAGCTGAAGGGACTAATTCACATTGCCCTGCTCCTATTTTCCTGTTGGCATGTGGTACTGGTTCCCTAACATTACAATATCATGATGATGGTTCTCTGATTCCTAAGTCTATAGATGTGATGTGGAGGTGCCTGTATTGGACTGGGCTGGAAAAAGTCAGAAGTTACACAGCACTCGGTTATAGTCCAACAGGTTTATTTGAAATCACAAGCTTTTGAAGTGACTTCACCGACAAAGGAGCAGTGCTCCAAAAAGCTTGTGATTTCAAATAAACCTGCTGGACTATAACCTATCGTCATGTGACTTCTGACTTTGTCTTTAGATATAAATCCCAATTCCTAAATGGATACTATGTGATTTAGTGAATTGTAAACTTGATCAGACCAATGTTGAATTTCTTATTATTTTAAAATCGTTTCGTGAGATGTGGGTGTGGGTGGTTATTGCTCTGGAATATGTTGTGCGCAGCCTCCTTAAACTGCTGTAGTCTGTGTCTTTTAGGTACACCCATAGTGCTGTTAGGGAACTAGTTCCAGGGTTTTGATCCAACAGTACTAAAGGAATAATGATATTGTTTTAAGTTAGGATGATTGTCCCATGAAGGTGAAGATGCAGGTTGCGGTGTTCCATGCATCTGCTACTTGCGTATTTCTAGGTGGTAGAGGTCAAGGGTTGGAAAGGTTTGTTGAAGGAGTCTGGGCGATTTGCTGTAATGAATCATGTAGGTGGTCCACACTGTTGCCATAGCGGTTGTAGAGCGAGTGAATGTTGAAGATAGTGGATGGGGTACCAGTAAAGTGTGCTGCTTTGTACTGGATGGTATCAAGCTTCGTAAGTGTTGTTGCAGCTGAATGCATCCAAGCAGGTGGGGGGAGTATTCTACAACACTGCTGACTTGTTCTTTGCATATGGTGGATAGACTTCTGTTATGGAGAACAGGAGGTTAAATGAAAGAAAATACTTGATATTCACTTTATAAGTAAGAAATAACAATTTATTTAACCCTAACGGCGAACAAGTTAACATGATTACTAATAAATGGAACAATTCCGCCTTAACTACTCACTACTCCCAAACTGAACTAAATTCTACGGGTATGCTGTTCCAATAAGCACAAGTCCCACTCATATGAGCCCAAGTAATAAGAAAATAAATTAAAACATTGTCTCTCAAAGTCTACACGCGTTTCTTCCACTGATCCGGCTGTCAGGGATGTTCTCTCTGTGAAGTCTTCTGTGAGGACTCGTAGCTAGAAGAGCTGTGCTACCTTTTATGTACAGATGGTGCTTTCGTAGAGAACTTAGTGATTTCTTGTGAGAGTTGGATGCTTATTTCTCAGATGGTGGTTCACTCTAACACTGATTTTCAAAAACCGTCTCCTAAAAAACTTTAGATGACATGCTAATTTTCTTCAATAGCGTTGGTCCGAGGTTGTCAAAACCATTAGATTTAAATTCAGTTGCTTTCAATTGCTAAGTGCTTGCTTTATGTTAATTGGCTGATTCAAGCTAGTTATCAAAACAAGCCTAAGGCTTCCAAGCACACAGCCAATTGATACTCGTTTCAATTTCAGAACTGGCTATACATCTTCAATCACATACAGACACATTTTTATTCTGTATAAATCTCTAAGCTTAGAAAAGCACTTTACCTCTTAAAGGAACCCCACACTCTCCTCCCGTACCTTTTTTTTTTAAACGAACAAATTCTATCTTCGAGCTTCCTGTCTCCCAATTCATGATTACTCTGCACAACATCGTAACACTATGTTGAGTTATTCACAACAGAATTCCTCGCCATTGACCTTCTATATATATAGTCTAGTTCATTTTCTGGTGTTGCAATATGTGTGTGTGTGTACTGCTTCAATGACCCCCCCCGCCCTTCTGAATTTATGATGGAGAGGAGGTCATTGATAAAGCAAACTACCCTGAGGAGCTCCAGTAAGGTGCTGGGACTGAGATGATTGGCGTCTGAATCCACAGCCATTTTCCTTTGTGCTAAGTATGACTCTAACCAATGGAGAATTTTCCCCTGATTCCCATTGACTTAGTTTTGATGGGTCTCCATGATGTCACACTCGATCAAGTGTTACCTCAATGTTAAGGATAGTTACTGTCCATTCACTTCCAGAATCAATACTTTTTTTCAGTATTCGTACCAAAGATGTAATGGAGTCAGGAGTGGAATGGGTATGGTGGAATCCAAACTGAACATCAGTGATCAGATTCTGATGGTGTTACTGGACCCAAAGCATTAACCCTGCTTTCTCTCCACAGATGCTACCAGACCTGCCCGTTTTATCCAGCCATTTCTGTTCTTGTTTCAAATTTCCACCATCTGCAGTTGTTTGTTTTATGTCAGTAGTCAGGTTGTTGCTCTTTAAGTGCTGCTTGACAGCATTGTTGATGACCCTTCTATCACTTTGTTAATCAAAAAGTAGACAGGGCAATATTGGATGGATTTGGATTTGTCCTGTATCTTTGTCAGTATGATATACTTGGACATTTTTCCATCTTGTCAGATAGATGTCTATGTTGTAGCTGTACTGGAATAGCTTGGCTAGGATTTCTGAAGAAGGTTCCCAGCCCGAAATGTCAACTTTCCTGCTCCTCTGATGCTGCCTGGCCTGCTGTGTTCCTCCAGTTCCACACTGTGTTATCTCTGGTTCCAGCATTGGCAGTCCTTACTATCTCTTGGCTAGGGCACAGCTAGTTTTGAAACATGCACTTCCAGTATAGTCACTGAATGTTGTTGAGGGCCCATTGCCTTTGTGGCATCCAGTGCCTTCAGCCATTTCTTGTTATCAAATAGAAATAAATAGAATTAGCTGGAGACTGATGTCTGTAATATTGGAACTTCAGGAGGACGCTGAGATAGTTCATCCACTCTGCACTTCTGACCTTAGGTGAATGCTAATGCTTCAGCCTTCACTTTTGCATTGTCATTTAATGACAGGTCTTCAGTGGCATTCTTATTATTTAGTTATTTAAGATGCTTATTATCTAAACAAAGCAATAGTTAAATTTAAGATCAAACAGAATGATGGGGCGGCATGGTGGCTTAGTGGTTAGCACTGTGCCTCTCAATACCAGAGATCTGGGTTCAGTTCCACCCTCGCACAACTTTGTATGGATTTTGCACATTCTCCCCGTGCCTGCATTTCCTCTGGGTGCTCTGGTTTCCTCACCATTCAAAGATGTGCAGGTTACGTGATTGGCCTTGCTAAGTTTCCCACAGTGTCCAGGGATGTGCAGACTAGGTGGAAATGCAAGGTTTCATGGATAGGGTAGAGGGGGGATAGGTCGTTGGTGGGATGCTTTTCAGAAGGGCAGTATGGTCTAAATGGGCTGAATGGCCTGCTTCCACATTGTAGGGATTCTATGAACCTGAGCATTATTTAGATTTTGTTGCGTTCTATTTGATGCCTAATTGATTTGTTTGAATTGAAATTGTAAATTTCATAGATCGCTGGGCGGAGACGTGACCACAGATGGAGACTTTCTCATATTCGAGGGCAACCGCTACAGTAGAAAAGGATTCTTGTTCAAAAGTTTTGCCATGTCTGCAGTGGTAAGTAATGCACCCACTGGGATATTTTGTAGTAGTATGGTTTGGAATTATGTTTTTGACGTGCACGTTTCAAAGTTTTCCAAAGCCTCTTACTTCCTGTGGTGACTACTTGCTTTGCACATATCAGGTGGATGATTAATTGAGGTTGAAACTTAACGTTTCTGCATTGATGCATAGTTAGCAGTGTAATTGAAAAGATGCATAAAACTATATTATCTAAAACAAAAGCTACCTTGCACAAAACAAGCTATTTTCCCAATCTTTGATGGATGTTAACGCAGTTCTGTCACAATTTTAAATGCTTAGCAACGGTCTTTGACACAGCAGGAATGTCCTGTAAATGTCATGCTCCCTGCTGCTGCAATTGCAACACCTTTTCTGCCACATTTTTGTTTTACGTATTTAAAGTTTTTGAGAAGATTTGTAGCTTGGGTTGTGGATGAAGTTATGGACTTGCTTCACTGGAGCCGCACTGATGATGATACCGAATAGGGTGACGAAACGTCTCAATCAAACACACTGGTTTGGTGAGCAAGTCTACAACCTGATGTTTTACGTATCTTCTGACACACCATGAGCAACATAGGAGATCTTCTAGTCTCTACAAAGTATGTAATAGTGATATGATGGATAAGATCCATCTCTCTCTCTCTCTCTCTCTCTCTCTCTCTCTCTGCATTCCCAACCCATTAACCTCACCACCTGTCTCATCATTTTGTGCTCTCAAAGGTAAGCCTTGTTTACCTGGAGACTTCAGTTTATGTGGCCTGCATTTCTTTACTGTCAGGAAAGGTTGGTTTTGAAAATCAGGTAGAATATAGAATTTAAACAGTAACTAGATAATAAGATGTTTAATCTCTGATTAAATTGATTGAATTTATTCTTGCAGTCTTAAGCATTAAGTGAAATTCTGTCTTCTAAATAGAATTTTGCAGAAGTTTTATCATAGTGTATTTGCTCTTTTTTGCCACCAGGTTGCTAGTTGGGTGTGGTCCTACACTTTCACCAATTCCTGTCTGAGTCAGTGTGTGGGATGAATGTTCTTGCCTTTGGATATTTACTGTTTGGGAAAACCTTTTACTTTGCTGTGGCATTCTGGTTTAGAGTGGAATCCAGTGTGTGGCCACTCTACCGTGTGATCAAGCGTCAAGGCACCTCGAGCCTTCCGTCTTGGTTCTCCAATGGTTTGTATTTCTTGGAATAACTGGAGTGACTCTTTGCATGTTACAGATTACTGAAGGAGTGAAGCCCACTCTTTCTGAGCTTGAAAAGTTTGAGGACCAACCAGAGGGCATTGACCTGGAGGTTGTGACCGAATCAACAGGTACTTGTTTTGTACAAGAGAGAAATCGGCTGTTCGGTTCAGAGCTTTAGACCGACATGTTTGTATTTCATTGCCTCAGAGGAATTTCTAATTTGGTTTCCCCGCATTCCTACATTTGGATATGTAGCGCTCAGTCTGGTAATGTGTCACTGTTCCTAGTTGAATTGATAAAATTATTAGCCTTGGTGCCTTTGGGTTAGAAAGATTGAAAATTAAATGCAGTTTTCTCTCCTGTTCTCAGAACTGCTGACCCATCTAGTGAGTGTGGGGCAAAACTGGGCTCAGCAATGTAGCAATATGGCTTACAGTCATACAGTCAGAGAACAGTCATCAGCAGTATATGTGGAGAATGGCTAAGTCATAAAAGTTCTCAAGGACATATAGTTGCAATGGAAATGTTTTATCCCAACTTGATAGTTGAAGAAGATGGGCAGGAATTCAAAAAATCCAACTACGACTGCCATTTAAAAAAAAACACTTTGTAAATGCTGTAAAAGGTATGTTGGTGCCCATACTTACTGCTACAGAAATTTAAAGAACGTTTTTCCAACTGTCTATGGAAGTATTGTTTGTGTTGTGTTTTTATGGGCCTTTGTAATACTGCGTGTAATTGTTTAATTTGACAGTCCTTTCAAGCAGTGCCTAGAGGTTGAGTAAGTAGTACTAATGGGAATAATATGTCCATTCTGATTTAATATAGCTTTAATCATGTAAAGCTAGCATATTACAGAAATATAGAAATTTAAACTAATGAAAAGTAATGTGGAAATTGATATTAGAAATATTTGGCATTATCAAACAAATGGGAGGCAACATTTGGATGTTAAAAATGGAGTTGGGTGCTGTAATGAAGAATTGGGATATCCGAGATAATATACTTCGGCTGTTTGACTTCGTGTGCTCTTGATTGACAGTTAAGTATGATGTTTTGTCTCTTTTTCCAGGCAAAGAAAGAGAACACAACCTGCAACCTGGAGATAATGTAGAAGTTTGCGAAGGTGAATTGATAAACCTGCAGGGTAAAATCTTGAGTGTGGAGGGCAACAAGATCACAATTTTACCCAAACACGAAGATCTGAAGGTATGGGGGAATATAGTTTGAGAATCAAATCATCTCTACTGGTCAGTAAGGAAAGGTTTTCAATCCGTTGCACATGATTTTTGGTTGTTTCCATCTGATATCTGTTCACTTGCTATAGCAGCCAAAGCCAATATAAACTAATCTAACATGTTTAATCACCTGTTAATTTAAAACTAGTCCTGAAGTAAGCTATGACCTGAATTATGGAAAAGGGGATGTTAAACGAAAGAAAATCCCTGATATTCACTTTATAAGTAAGAAGTAACAATTTGTTTATTTAATCCTAGCAGTGAAAAAATTAACATAATTACTAACAAACTGAACAATTCTTCCTTAACTAATTAACTATTCCCTAACTGAACCAAATTCTACTGGAGTGTTGTTCCAATAAACACAAGCCCCACTTATATAAACCCAAGCAATAAGAAAATAAATTAAAACTTAGTCTCTCAAAGTCCACATGCGTTTCTTCTGTTCTCAAGTCATAAACGCCTTTCTTCCACTGATCAGGATGTCAGGGATGTTTTCTCTGTGAAGTGTTCTGTGAGGACTCTTAGCTAGAAGAGCCATGGTACCTTTTATGGAAAGATGGTGCTTTCTTAGAGAATTTAGTGATTTCTTGTGAGAGCTAGATGCTTATTTCTCAGATGGCTGTTTGCTCTCACACAGATTTTCAAAAACCATCTACTTGTATAACTTGGATGAAGTATTACTTTTCTTACAATAGCTTTGATCCGAGGTTGTCAAAACCATCAGATTTAAATTCAATTGGCTTTCGTTCTCTAAGTGCTTGGTTTAGATTAATTGATTCCATCTAGTTGTCAAAACATCAAAACAAGCCTAAGGATCCAAGTCACACAGCCTATTGATACACATTTCAATTTCAGAACTGGCTGCACATCTTCAGCTTACACACAGACATTTTTTGAATATAAATTTCTAAGCTTAGAAAAGCATTTTATCTCTTAAAGGAACCATGCACTCTTCTCCCTTATCTTTTTTTTCACAAACAAATTCTAGTTTCCTGCCTCCCAATTCATGATTACGCTGCACAACTTCGTAACACCTTAGCATTTACAAATCTAAGGGGAGAATCCACTCTTGCGAGAGATCTAATCAGCTGTTAACCAGCAAAGCAAGAATGGATTGTGATGCAGCTCCTGCTAGAAGTGTGACTGTGCAGACACTGGGAGAGACCAAGTTTGGGTTCAGCTGTGCTGTCCTTTTCATTCTGTAAACTACTGTTCACCGTTGAGACTCGTGCATGGATCCTGGCCGTTATTGTGGAGTATTAAAAGGTGTGTATTAGGGGAAGGGGAGGACATTGAGAAGAAAAAGCAGGATCTAAACTTCAGCTTTCTAACAAACGAAAGAAGGCATCTCAGTTTAAAGAAAAATATTGTTGCTATTGAGGTGACAATTATGTAGAACGTATGTCCATGATGACTCTGTCATTATATTGAAGAGGATGCCCCTCCAACTGTTTGCAACAGGTAGAGTACTGATCATGCTTGGAATATAATTTGTAACATTAGTCGTGCTTTTATGATTGGACAGTACTTTGTGTGCTATGAGTTGCGCTAACAACCAATTTACAGTTGTTAGTTAAGCACACTTTTATACTTGCTAAAAATTACGAATATTCATAGTGATCTGGCTTCCGCGGGAAAACGAAACATCTCCAGCCATTTTATTGAATTAAACAATCTTCAGGGATACCGGTTCCATGGTCCATTCTCCATGGTAACACCTTGGCCAATCAAAGCAGACTCACCAACTGAGCTGACCCCTTTTCTTATATAGAACAAATTGTTGCTTCTTTTGTAATTTGGCATTCTTGAATCCGTCCCGTTGAGTGCAAAGTGAAAAGCTTTGACAGTATTTCATCTTCTTTTCAACAATACTCAATTTCTGAATTGCCAAGCAAAGAAAGGTTAGTTTGTTTGTTAGAAAGATTTAAAGTCTCACCATTAACTAGGTCTAAGTTGATCAATTGATTGATGATGAATATGACTCCATTTAATATCTGTTTGTTTGTAGGATCCTTTAGAATTTCCAGCTCATGAATTACGCAAATACTTCAAAATGGGAGATCATGTGAAGGTGATAGCAGGGCGATATGAAGGAGATACAGGACTGATTGTGCGAGTGGAAGAGAATTTTGTCATTCTTTTTTCGGATCTAACAATGCATGAGGTAATGTTTTAAAGGATATGTATTCTAAAGTAAAACACTTGGAAGTAAATGTGGCAAGGGTACTGTCCAATTTGTATAAGGTAAAGAAATATAGATGCTGGAAATCTGCAACAAAAACAGAAGTTGCTGGAGAACTCAGCAGGAATGGCAATATCTGTAGAGAGAAAGCAAAGTTAACATTTTGAGTTCTGTGACCCTTCTTCAGTATGTTGATATGCCAGACTCCAGTTGCCTAAAACAACCACTCTACTTGAATCTTTGTTTTACTAGAAAGTTAATTGGAAACATCTTGGAATGTCTTTATAGAATCCCTGAAGACATCAAACAATTCTGATGAAGGGTTTAGACCCGAAACGTCAAGTTTTCCTGCTCCTATGATGCTGCTTGACCTGCTGTGTTCATCCAGCCCCATGCTTGTTATCTCGGATTCTCCAGCATCTGCAGTACCTTTTATCTCTAATTCATGGGAGCTTTTGTTTGTGACCGAGCAAAATAGAGAAAGTTGTTTCAGTTGTGGGGGGGATACCAAACACATTGGGAAAGGCAAAATAGTAGAGTAGCTTTTGTTGGGGCAGACTCAGTAGGTCATTGAGCTTCTTCTGTACTGTGTGATTCTGTGATCCTGTTGGAGAGGGCACACAAATCTTCCAACAACTCATTTGCCTGACCTCTCAAAACTACTTAGCCCACTTGACAGTCTGCAGATTGTGCTTTGGACTTTATCAGCCATTTCTGAACTCATTGAACTGGAGTGGAAGCAAGTCATCCCCTATCTAGGGACATTGCCCAAGAAGGATTACTGATAGAGACTGACATTTTTCTCCTGGCTGGCCTGAAATGTCGGGGCACAGCCTCAAAGTAAGGGGCTGCTCAGTTGGAACCAAGGTGGGGAGAAATTTCTTCAAACAGAGAATTGTACATCTTTGGAATTCTTTACTTCAGAGTTGTGAAAAGACAGATTTTAGGTCGCTCAGGAAATTGGAGTTGAAGCTGAAGATCAACCATAATCTTATTAGCATAGTACAGCCGGCTTGATGGGCCAAATGGTCATCTACTCTTTCTTTTTCTTAAGGACTTATGTCTGAAGTTGGAAACGTCAAATCTGAACACGGTGATTCAAACATGGTCTTGCCAAAGCATTATATAACATTTATAAATGGTAGGATGCAGTGTGAAGGATTCGATAATTATTTGAATTAGGAGCTGGAGTTGGCCTTTGCCATTCAGTAAAATCATGGCTGATCTGATTATTTCACAATCCCGCCTACCTCCAGAAATCATCAAGAATTTGTCCACCTCTGCCTTAAGATATTCAAAATCTGTGCTTAGGCTACTGTTTGAGGAAGAGTTCCAAAAACTCATGACCCACTGAGAGAAGAAAATTATTCTCATTCCCTTGCATGGATGGCCATTTACTTAAAAAGTCACCCTAGCTGTAGCTTTTCCGACAAGAGAAAATATCCTTTCCATGTTCACCATTTAAACACCCCTCTGAATCTTGTGTGTTTCAGTCAGACCTCTGTTACTGTTCTAAATTTGAGCAGATGCAATCTCAACCCTTCCTCATATGATAATTTGCCTATTACAGATTTTAGCTTAGTAAGCCTTCTTTGAATTGGTTCCTATATATAGAAACATATAAGATAGGAGCTGGAGGAGGCCATTTGGCTCTTCAAGCCTGTTCTGCCATTCTTTGTGATCGTGACTGATCATCCAACTCAATAGCCTAATGCTGCTTTCTCCCCAAAACCTTTGATCCCTTTTGTCCCAAGTGCTATATCTAGTCGCCTCTTGAATGCATTCAGTGTTTTGGCATCAACTACTTCGTGTGGTTATGAATTCCACAGGCTTACCACTTTTTGGGTGAAGAAATATCTCCTCACCTCCGTCCTAAATCATCAACCCCGAATTCTCTCACTGTGACCCCTGGTTCTGGATCTTTCCTTAAATATGGAAACCAGTTCCAGAAACAATACTATACAATCTCAATGTCCTGTGTAACTAAAGCATAATCTCCCTAATTTAGCTGACAGCTGGTTTGTAATTTGGAGTGCCATCAACAGCATGAGCTCAATTCCTACACCAGCTGAAGTTACCGTGAAAGATTTTTCTTCTAAAACTCTTCCCTCACCTGAGGTGAATTGTGGTGATCCTCTGGTTAAAGCACCACCAGTCATCTCCTCTCTAATCAATACAGCCCTATGGTCTGGTAACACTATGACAACTTTACCTTTACCTTTGTAATTGTTTGGATGCTCTTTAAAGACTTGTATTAGTGAAGAAAAGCTACATGGATTATTATAAGATGATGAATAATGGTTATTGTGGCACTGAGGGATGAACCTTCAAGGACCAAAATGCTATTTTCTTATCATCTTGTGTTTTTATTTTGTGAAAGTTGAATATTTCACCTCTATTAGTATGAGCCATATGGAAAGTCTCCCTCTTCGATCCTTGACATATTTTGGTTTTTGCCTATGTTCCTCACTTGCTGAGGACGTGATGGAGGTGCCAGTGTTGGACTGGTATGGACAAAGTCAGAAGTCCCACAACATCAGGTTATAGTCCAACAGGTTTATTTGAAATCCCAAGCTTTCGGGGCGCTGCCTCTTCGTCAGGTAAAGTCTGAAGATCCTACACTTCACCAGATGAAGGAGCAGCAGTCCGAAAGCTTGTGATTTCACATAAATCTGTTGGATTATAACCTGATGTCATGAGACTTCTAACTTGATGAGGACAGAATGTTCACTGGCTCATTATTGTGAGTTTGTCAAGAAATCATGGTTTGTCCATTGGGAATTCCCAAACATTGAGTTTGCTACTGTTTTTGGAGAAGCCTTTTCTTCTGGCCATCCGTATTTTTTACCTTTGATTTTGAAATTGCCCATTTAATGGGATACGGTTTCATTGAGGTGTTAGCTACCCATAGTGTCTTGACCAGGCTGCATTTAAGTGTACAGCAACACTACAAGACCAAGTTAATGCTCTTGCACAGAAGCATTCAGTTTCAGAAAATGATAATTGCTCTTATAGAATCCCTACTGTGCAGAAAGAGGCCATTCAGCCCAAAACCATGAACAACTGCCATGAGTAAAGTTCCTTCTTGCAGGTGCAAGAATTGAAAATGATGAACAGGAGCTTCCTGGAACAGCCCAGTTACCAAAGAATATATTCATTTGCAGAAAATAGTAAGCATCAATAAATAATGCAAAATGAAGCAAAGCTCTACATTTTGATACTTTGCAAAGCCTTTGTGATAGCACCTGCAAAAAATGGTATTAAAAAGCAATGCTTCAATGTGTTTCTGATGAGGATATTAATAACAATGACTGGCAAATGAACAGAATGTTTGGGGAACAGTCAATCCCAACATGTTGTTTAAATTTAATCAGAATTAACGCATTTCAAAACTTATTTTAGGTTATTAAATGCAAATGATGAAGAGTTAACATGTATATTTGTGTGAAAGTTGAGTTTTTGAGATCAAACTTTAAACAAAACAAAGAGTGGATGAATTTATTTGCGGGGTTCAATTCACTCCACTCTTTAGGAACTGCCAATAATGACAGTCCCCACAGTTGCTGGCCATGGTCCAGAATTCTGAAGGAAATGCTGTCCAGAGCTTTCTATTTTAGACAGTTTGAATGAGAAACAGCAATTGTAAAACAGACTCAATGGACTGTTCCAGCCACGAAGTATACAAAATATAAGAGCTTCTGGGCCAAAATGGGGGGTGATTTACACATGGGATTGATTATTACTAGAATATATAGCATATATGACACCAGCTGCTCTCAGGAGTACTCAACCAGGGACGTGGGTTCGATTTCAGCATCGGTTGACTGCCTGTGTGGAGTTTACACGCTCTCATATCTGCGTGGTTCCTGCCAGAGCTCCAGTTCCTTCTCACAGTCCAATGACGTATGGGTTAGGTAGACTGGTCATGCTAAATTGTCCCGTAGTAAGATAATGTAAGATAAAGCATACATTTAAAAAAAAAAATTAGGAATGTGGGACTTGAGACAGTGACTCTGGGACTAACATGAACTAACTAGGCTGTGCAGGGATTTGAATTTGTGTAACATAGGCCAACCAGAAAGTCATCAGTTGTGCATGTGACGGCCTTTGCCGTGTGGGCCAAATGTCCATGCATGATTGTTGCTGAAGCCTTTCCAGTCAGTGGCAGGAGTTGTAGTGTAGCAAAATATCTGAGCCTGATTCTGTCACTGCCTTGCACTTTCCTGCAGGGGTCATTAGATGACCATCATGAAGAGGAATCCTGTTGGAATTTTAAACTTTTCTTTCCCCAAGCTAGATGCACTGGGAAGCTTGTTGGTCCTCCATTGCCCCTGCCCTGGCTAACTGACTTTTTTTTGGTTTTAATTTATTCTGTTACAAGTCATGATGCAATGTTTGCAAGCTTTGGTGATGCAATTTTGACGGTGTTTGAAATCTTAAGAAATCCTATTGTATTTCAGCTGAAAGTGCTCCCAAGGGATTTGCAGCTATGCTCAGAGACAGCATCTGGAGTTGATGCTGGAGGTCAGCATGAGTGGGGTGAACTGGTCCAACTTGATCCACAGACTATGGGAGTCATTGTCCGGCTGGAGAGGGAGACATTCCAGGTATGACATTTGATTCCTCTTGAGATGTATTAACTAAAATATTGTTTATTAGAGTTTGCTGCAACTTAAATAGACTGTGTATTCAGTGTCTGTTTTAGAGCCATAGGAATTTAAGTGCATCTTCATGAGATTAGATTTATCAATTAATCTGAAATTGTGACATTTTCTGAATTTTTAAACCGCAATCTGGAATACTTTTAACATGTCTTCTCCTTGTCACCTATGTGTCAAAATTAAACACTCTTTGCTCAATCCTGAAATGTTGCTTCTGAATGTGTGCATTGACAAGTATCTTGTTTGAACTGTACAGCAGGAAAGTGCCCTTGAAACGCCCCGTGTCCAGTTTGAAATTTTCCACTTTTCCAATGGTATTTCTGATCAAGATTTAAAATTGGGAGTAGTTATTATGGTGGTCCCATGTCCATGAGGATTAGGGTAGAGCTGACAACTTCATTTCATATAATTGCCAACATAATTCCAATTGCCAACGTAATTGCCAATCTCATTCAGTTTGATTTCAAACCAGAATTCCAGGTGCCAGCATCTAACTCATTTTATGTGTAATAAAATGTCCCAAGGTGCCTGATGGTGCTTTATCAAAAATAAATTGACACTTGGACCTTATAGGGAGCTTTTAGGACAGGTGATAGAAAGCTTGGTTGCAGATGCAGGTTTTACAGTGTTTGTTAATGGAGGAGAGGGCCAGAGAGGGAATTCCAGAGCTTAGGACTTTGGGGACTGAAGATGTGATAAAACCAACTCATGTATGAGCTTATTGTTTCCCCTAATGGCCGCTATCATCTTAAAAAATTTGTTTATGAGATGTGGGCATTGCTGGCAAGATTGGCTTTATCACCAAGGGGGTTGTGGGGCTGGAATCACATGTAGGCCAGATAGGTAAAGTCGGCAGATTTCCTTCCCTAAGGACTTTAGTGAACCAGATGGGTTTTCACAACAATTGCTGATGGTTACAAACTTGCCATTAGGTTGAATTTTTATTCTGGACTTTTTGTTTTAAATTGGTTTCACGTTTCATAATCTGCCAAGGTGGAATTCAAATCATGTTTGGGATTAGCAGTCCAGTGTACTGTTACTTCATTGCTTCCTCACGATGTCCTTGTCACAGCTTTGTTCAGCTACCCTTGGTTGTACCTTGCTTGTGCAGATGTGTAACTTTTATTGATTATTTGATCATAATTTATTGAGCCATGTGTGTGAAGCTGTCCTTTTAATCACACTGCCAGCCTTACTGATCATTGTCGGTTACCTGATTTGATAATTGACCCAGATATGATAAGTGCATCTTTGTCTCCTTTTCCTGTGTCAGAGCAGTTAGAACATTGAGTGGGAGCTCCAGTTACAAAATAGGGAAACAGTGAACAGAAGAGGTCTTGGAAGTCCAGGTTGCAAATCATTGTCTGAAGTGCCACTGTGATGGTCTTAATTGCATTGTTACTGTTTAGAACATTTTTGGTGGTCTGTAGTGGCAATTAAATGCGGCATTTATGAATGAATGCACTTTGCCAATGTTACCTTATATTGGTTACAAATAAGATAACTGAAGGAATGCAAGATAATCCAATTCTTGTGATGTATGTTCTTTTAAGGAGCAATCATTTAACTTGACTGCTTACATGAGTTTGGATTTTTGTCTGCTTTTTAGCTTATTGGATCGGTAAAATAGAAACAAACCAATTAAAAATACTTCTAACTAAAATTCCCTTTGATTACAAACTTTTTGTGAACTTTCCATATCTTGCATCGCCTCTTATTTTGCTTATTTTTGATAAGTCATTTGCAAAAGATAAACTTTATCCTTCAACAATGCAGATAGAAAGCTATTCCTCTTCTGCTTGGGCTGAGAAATGCAAACTGTTCAATCATTTAATATTCACCTTTTGTAGGTTCTTAATATGTATGGAAAGGTCATCACTGTACGGCATCAGGCAATCACTCGGAAGAAAGATAATCGCTTTGCTGTGGCCTTGGACTCTGAGCAAAACAATATTCACGTGAAAGACATTGTCAAAGTCATTGATGGACCACACTCAGTAAGACTTCCCTGCTGATTTTTTTTTTTAAACGAGATTGCAAATATAGAAATCTGAGGCAAAGTGTTAAGTCAGCATTACCTCTGGTGACCTTAAGTATCTATCCTTGGCCCCCTCCTATTTCTCAGCTGCATGAAGTCCCTTGACCGCCTTATCTGAAAACACAGCATTACCTCCAAAGTAACCTGATGACTGTCTTTTAAATTAGTACGTGGTAATACTCCGTAGTCTTTCATTTGGGAATTTTCTATGGAGGTACACAATGATTGCAGTCAGTGGTCACATTAGATAAAAACTTAACCTGATTTTCTTTCAATGAATCCTTGACAGAATGAAGACTAAGGTTTGTGAAAGATTGTTCCTGTCCTTCATTTCTCAGACAACTTGTTAGACATCCGATATTGGATGAGTGGAAATTTTCTCCAGTTAAATGTTGAACTAGCTACAAAACTACATTCCCTTAGCACTGACTCTATCTTCTTTCCTTGCAGCTATGTGAGTCTGAAGCAGACTGTTTGCAATCTTGCGGCAATCAACCTTGAAATGATCGTCCATCTGCATGTCTGTACCATCACTGTCAAAAACGTTCCCTGTATACCCATTCCATCAAAACCTTTCGCAATCTTCAAGATCTCTGTTTGGTCAATCTTTCACGACCTTTCTTTCAGGAAAAAAAAGACGCAGTTTGTCGATCCTTTCTGATAAAGCAACTCATTTATTTCTGTTATCATCCTTGTCAGTCTGCTCTGCATCCTCTTAGTGTGCCTCATTGTTGTTAACATGGCATCTGAACTGCATGTGGTGATATAAGAATGGTCTAACCAAAGGTTTCATACAGCTTACTTCATTATTTATCAGTTCCAACCATGTAGAAATAAAATGTTTCATTTGTTTTATGATCTTGCTGACCTGTGGTACAATTGGTAGATATTTTATTGGTTTAATGTGTCTTTATCTTTGTTGAGGAGCAGCATGGGTTGATGAAAGTAATACAGTTGGCATGGTGCATACGGACTTCCAAAATTATTTTCGTTTAGCAGACTTGTTAACAAAGCTGAAACCCTGCAGTGCAAGCAGCAGAATGCATAACAAGTTTGCTAAGTGACAAGAAGCAGAATGCTGGTGAGGAATTGTTTGTTGGATTGGAGACAGTAATATAGTGGAGTATCCCGGGGATCAGTATTAGGATGATTGCTTTTTTTGAATCTATATTCATGATCTCAAGGAAGTGCAGGGTAGAATTTCAGGGTTTGTAGATAAGATAAAACTTGGAAGTATTATGAATTGTGAGGATGATAAATTCAGGCAGTCCCTAGGCTGCAAATGTATTCCATACCTGAATCAGTTCACAAGTCAATTTATGTGCAGGTTGGAACATGATGTAGGACACAATAAAGCAACTGTTTGTAAGTACAGGAAATGTTTGTCTGTTGTGAATTTAAGATTACACTCCTGTATGAGGTTGTGTTCGTAGGTATGAGTGTTCAAAATTTGGATGTTCATAAATCAGAGACCTCCTGTCTCGACTTCAAAGGCAGGCTGGTACTGTGGCCATATGGGATCTTGGGCTTTATAGGTAGACCCCTAGAGTATTAAAAACAAGGAAATTATGACAAATCTCTATAATGCATTGGATTGACATCAGATGGAGAATTACATCCAATTGTGGTACTGCATTTTGCAGGATGTGAAGATGTCAGACAGTGCAGCAAAGATTAACAAGAATCCTTTCAGATAAATGTGACATGGATAGATTACAGAAGCTGAAGCTATTTTCCTTGCAGAAGCAAATGTTGAGATTTGTTTGAGGTATTCAAAATCATGAGGGGTCTGGGCAAAGTGTTGTGGAGAAACTGTTCCCATTGGTCGAAAAGGCAAATCTAAGGCAAATAGCACAAGGGGGTACCTGAAGGAATGTTGTGTGTGGCTCTGGATCTAGAATGCACCGAGGGACAATCTACCTTTTACAAATCTGTGCTGGCTATCCAGAATGATCTCTATTCACGTCCCTCTTGAAGTTTTAAAATTTATGAATGGAATGTGGACACTGCTGTTAGGCTAGAGTTTATTGCCCATTTTTCCTGACTCTGTATTCCAAAAACCTTGAGTTAAAGATTGTCCTTGCACTCATTCTTGATTAAGGATGTCACATTTTCCACTCTTGAATCCTCTGGCACCTCCCCCTATATCTAGGGAAGATTGAAAAATTAAGCAAACTCTTTTATCCCCACCCCAACTTCCTTTAACAACCTGGCAGGCAAATCATGCGGACCAGAAGGACTACTTACCTTAAGCAGCCTTTTTAATACTGCTTCTTCAAATTTCTCACTTTCCAAAGCCTTTACCATTGCAGCTTCCACCATCAATTGGATTTCACTTCTTTAGTAAACATGTACCTAGGAATGTAACTATGGTACTGACCATAAGTTATGGCTCAGTGAGCACAGCTCTGTTGGGCTGTGGGATAGCTCCTCTTTGATACAAGCCTCTAGATTCTACAACGAGGACTTTGCAGGGTTGACTGAGCAGGATGCACTGTTGTCATTTCCAGTGCCTTTGTCGATGCTAAGTGGTCTTATCTGGGCGGCAGATTTCCTTTCCTAAAGGACATGAGTAAACCAAATAGATTTGTATGACAGTACAGTAGTTTCATGGTCATTATTCCTGAGTCTAGCTTTTGACTTCAGATTTATTGATTGCACTTAAATTCCAACAGCTGCCATGGCTTTGAATCATGTCCTCAAATGTTAGTGGGCATTTGGATTTTTCATTCATTATGTCTATAGCTATTACGCCACCATTTCCCCAGCACCTGCCCAGTTTTTTGTGTTTAATAAAAGTCTTCTGTATTTTTTTCTGGTCTATTTGAAACAAACAGTGCTTAACAGGATTTATGCAAACCTCAAATTTAATTTTCTAGGGTCGTGAGGGTGAGATCAGACACTTGTATCGTGGCTTTGCATTTCTACATTGCAAGAAATTGGTGGAAAATGGCGGTATGTTTGTTTGTAAAACCCGACACTTAGTACTTGCTGGAGGTGCAAAGGTAAGTTGTATAAACTTAAAACCTTAAGTTCCTGAAATTTCTACTTTTCTTAAAGTAAAACTAATAAATAGCCTACGGCACTACTTATTATAAGTGAATGCATACAAACATTTTATATATCCAGGATGTAATGTTTGTTGGTGAACCTTCCAAAGTTATGCTGTCTATTGGAAAGAGCTTACACCATGACAGGCAACTGTTTGCATAGAGAATTTCTGTCCAGACATTTACACAGGTAACTTCGATGTCAATTGCTGATGTAAGACATCGTCAAATATTTGTGACTTCAAACAAGTCAAAAGGTGACTTGTGATTCCACACATCATATTGGATTTGGTACCAATTCTTAATCGTGTACAACTGTGTAATGGCGATTGATTCATTCTGCAACACAGCAAGCACCTGTTTTTCATTCAGAACCTCCATGTGCAAAAAGACTGAGACCGGGAGCGGAAAAAAATAGGAATGTTTCAATATGAATTCCAGCTCTTGTTTGCGCTGGGAGTTTTACACTTCCATTTGTGTTTAGCATAAAAGTTATTCTCAATGTGACATAAGTTTATAATGATGTGTTGGCACTCCTCTAGACAGAGATCACTTGAAACATCTTTCCAGCTTTCTGTCATTCTTTGATAGTTAAAATTACTTGCTTCAAAATGATATTTATATGGTTTTACTCTGGATGTATCTTTTGCCAGCTGTGAATCCATCGTCATAGCTGCCACTTGCGAGTTAGTTCTTTTTATTTGTTGATTGATTTGGAACGTGAATTAAAAATAGAAGACGGTGGAAATAGTCAGCAAGTCACTCAGCATCTGCTAGACTGGTTATTCTTTGGACTGAGAGTCTTTTTCAAGGCTCTGGACAACCCTACTGTCCTTTTCCAACAGGGAAATGATTTTCTTTTCAGAGATTATGGTATTGTAGAGACTTTTACACTGTTTAAGTAGATAGCTGACCTCCTCCTGACTCAGCATGGGCCAGTGCAAAATTTAACTTCAGGCAAGGTTGTGGTTGGCACGTACAGTTGTTCAGTAGATTCCAATTCAACTGGAAAGAAGGTGGACATTTGGTGCTTATTGGGTTTGACCTGCTGATCATTATCTTAGCTCACTCACGAATGTTACTTGTCTGTGTAATTGAAGTGCATTCATTCTGTGTACAGCTATACTCAAACTCAAGTCATTGCTCCTGTGAGGAGCAGAGGTAAGAGTTGGTGAGAAAACAACTAACTTTTTTTTCCTTTTGAGTGGAATTGTGTCTTGAGCTAGTATGACAATTAACACAAAATATTTCTTCATTGGTTTTGGTTTGGACTTTTATTGCAGCCAAGGGATGTAACAAATTTCACCGTGAGCGGTTTTGCGCCGATGAGCCCCCGCATTAGCAGTCCAATGCACCCCAGTGGTGGAGGTGAGTGAACTTTTTGGGTGAGATCTAAAGCTGTTACTTTAGTGGAAGGTATGCTTTTGACAAACAGGACTGAATACAAATAGATTGACTATAGAAGGTGTTGCTTTCTTATACAGTGTGTGTTATTAATGGAATGTACACAATATAGATTTTGCCTTTTGGCCTGTTAAGTATAACTTTTTTTGTTTCCTACACTTTGCATGCTTAGCTGCAGTGGTTTCAATGGGATACCCTGTTTATGGTTAGTGATACCAAACTGCAAATTATTTCATGTGTGCTCTGGGTAGCAACTGGTAGGATTTAAATTCAATTAATAAACCTGGAATTGAAAGTCATTCTTGCTGATGGTCACTATGAAACTATCATCAGTTGTTGTTTCAAAAAACACCCATCTGGTTCATGGTTGACTGTTAACTGCCTTCAGAAATGGCCTGAGCAATCTAGTCTGTTCAAAGGTAATTAGGGATGGACAACAAATGCCAGCCTTGCCAAAGATGCCCACGTGTCTCAAAAGAATAAAGGAAAAGAAGTTGGCAGTGGAGATGATGGTTTGAGTTTGGTGGCACGGTGGCACAGTGGTTAGTACTGCTACCTCACAGCGCCAGGGACCCAGGTTCGATTCCACCCTCGGGTAACTGTCTGTGTGAAGTTTGCACATTCTCCCCGTGTCTGCGTGGGTTTCCTCTGGGTACTCCGGTTTCCTCCCACAGTCCAAAGATGTGCAGGTTAGGTGGATTGGCCATGCTAAATTGCCTGTAGTGTCCAGGGATGTGTAGATTAAGTGGGTTATAGGGGGATGAGTCTGGGTGGGATGCTCTGAGGTTCGGTGTGGACTCGTTGGGCCGAAGGGCCTGTTTCCACACCGTAGGGATTCTATCTTCTATCTTGTCTTCAGATTCAAGGATGATCCTGGAACAGTAATTAGTTTTGGCAGAGACCCAATAGTGCTTTGTTTGATCCAGCCAGATACGGCAAAAAATGGCTAAAATCAGTTGCCTACCATAACTGTTCCAATGTACAGCATTGGCTAATGAGAGTATTATTAGAGAATCAATACATATGAGGGGGCAAATGCTAACGGTTTGGCCCAGAGTCCAAGCTTTTCCGGGACTTCCTCTAACTTGAATTTGAATTAGACAAGTGCAGAGCTGACCAGAAAGACCTTTAATTCTGAACTGTTAACCATGGTGTTTAACACAAAGCGTTTGATGAATGAACAATAGGAATAATATACATTGGTCTGAATAATGAAATCCCTTTTCAAAGTCAGTCTGCTGGATTTATGTAATATTAAATTTCCCACATGCAATAATTGAACAATATGTGTAGGAATAGTTAGACTAGTTTCATAAAGGACAGCTACCTGTAGGTTAAATCTCGTTTATTAACCACCAGATGATGAACTAAGAGTCCAGTGCCTGGGCCTTGTGGTGAAGCCCTCTATTCTCAATCAAAAGTGACCTGAAATTTAATATGATCTGGAATTTTGGTATGATCAGTTTACCAAATCTGTGACTGCAATGTTAAAATTATATTTGGTATAGATTGTTTCAAATACTGCCTGCTTGCCCATTGGTTCAAGTTTGGTCTAATGGCTTCAAAAAGGCCCTTAATAATCCCATTTCAGTGATGTGCACTGCTGAAACTCAGGATGTGGCTATGCCTTTATTTGTCATGATTTTAATGACATCTGCTTTTCTGCAGTTAAACCAATTAAATGTTTGAATCTTACAGCCCCTCGAGGCGGTTTTGGAGGGCAAGGGGGAATGGGCCGTGGTCGAGGTCGTAGAGATAATGACCTGATTGGACAAACTGTTCGCATTTCACAAGGACCGTATAAAGGTATGCTATGAAACTAAGAATTTTCTTAGTTAACACCACGTGTTGCATTGATTATACAATGTTAACAAAAAACTCACGACAAAACACCTAATCAACAACAAAAGCAGAAATTGCTGGAGAAACTCAGGGTGAAGCAGTTCTGATGAAGAGTCACTGTTTTCAAAACATTAATTCTTCTTTCTTCCAACAGATGCTGCAGATCTGCTGAGTTTCTCCAGCAATTTCTGCTTTTGTTTCAGATTTCCAGCATTCACAGATCTTTGTTTAATTTTAGCATCTCATCTCTAGACGTTCCTGACGTACAATGCTATGATTATTGTCTCTTCTTTTCCAGTTTATGTTTATTTGTTCTTCTTTTGTTACAAACATTTAGAAATCCATGTTTGTAAGTTTCAGAAATTCTCCAAATGACTGACTAATCACACCATTAAAATCCTGAGAATTTTAGGTCGTGGTTATATCAGTGGAATCATGGGAAGGCAGTGTGACTCCCATTTAATCCCTCAGCTGCCACCAAACCGTAATGAGCCAAATTGGCATCCCACCAGCTGAGACTGGAAATCTTTTGTTAGCCCATTCCATCCTCTGACTTAATCGAGAGGTTTTGTTGCTGCTGAGAGACTGCCAAGAGGCCTGTCTTCAACTAAGAAGCTACTGTGAGGTGTCGCCACAGGGAAGACTCCCTGTATAGGTAAAAGTAACACTTCCATAAACAGCACATTTGAACATTGCAAAGTACAACGAATAGGATGAATGTTTGTTCACTGCCTGGATTCGGGTGTTATAGCAGAGCCTATTCAGTTCAGTATTATAATACTTAGTGTAATTAATTGTGTCCACAGGTTACATAGGTGTGGTAAAGGATGCGACAGAATCTACAGCTCGCGTAGAGCTTCATTCCACCTGCCAGACCATTTCTGTAGATCGCCAGCGCCTCACTACAGTGTAAGTCTAGAGCTCTGAGGTTGAATTCAATGGATTGTATACTTTACTAGAGTAGTTACAGCAGCTTGTGTTTGCATAGCTCATTAAACCTAATAAAATGTCCCATATTGTTTCACAGCAGCATTTTAAAACAAAATATGGCACCATGCCAGATAAGATATTAAGTCAGGTGACTAAACGTTCGGTCTAAAAGACCGGTTTATGGAGTATCTGAAAGGACGAAAGGCAGGCCATGAGGCAAAGAGTTTTAGGGAGGCTATTCCACATCTCGGAGCTAGGCAACTGAAATTATGCTCATCAAAACACACTCTTGATCACCTGCAGAGACATTTTATTCGGCTTATTGATGCTCCACTCACACCATTTGTGTGATCTTTCGATCTCTCTGATTATAATGTCTGTGCCTGGACGTTCTCTTCACTTCGTCTGCCGAAGGAGCAGCGCTCTGTGATTTCAAATAAACCTGTTGGACTAAACCTGCTATTGTGTGACTTTTGACCATGTCCACCCCAGTCCAACACCGGCACCTCCACATCATCAAAATTGAAGCGATTAAATTGGGTATGTTCAAAGGTAAAAATTGGAATTCAGATGTACTAGAGTTGTGTGGCTTATACAGGCTAGAAATAGGGAGAGGCAACACCATGGAGGGATTTTAAACGAGAGTGAGAATTTTAAAACCGAGATTTTGCTCGACCAGAAATCAGTGGAGCACGACAATGGATCGTGCTGCAAGTAAAGACATGAACAGCAGAGAATTTGATGACCTCAAGTTTGTGGAGGATAGAATGTGGGGAGGTGAGCAGCACATTCTTGTGAATAGTCAGGTCCAGAAGTATTAAAGACATAAAAGAAGATTCTGCAACACGTAATCTAAGACATGGGCAAAGGAAGGTGATGTATGTGGAAATTGAGTCTTTTGTGCCGACTTTTTTTTGTGACTGGAAGCTCAAGTTGGGGTCAATTGAGACAGGAAGATGGAGTTGGTAGCTAGGGAGCAGAGTTTAGAGTGGGAGGCAAAAGCAATGACTTTGATCTTCCTGTCATTTACTTGTATCTATATTATCCCCTTACTATACCCTGATGTGTATAAACCAATAGCACAGTTGAAAGAAGCTGGACTGTGATTTTAAAAAGTGATATATTCTCTGCATAGGGCCTGCCTCTGATGTCCCAATGTAGGAAAATAGTTAACTAATTTGCAGTTTTGAGTCTTGCAACTGAATAGCGACTGCTTGAGATGATGGCTAGATGGGTGCTTGGCACCTGCAAATCTGAATCCAAAGCAAGATTTCACGTGAGTGGTGGAGGAAAGAAAGGAGGAGGGAAGAAGTGTGACTGATTCTGACAATCCATAAAATGTTTGTAATGAATTGAAGTCCAAGAATTATTATCATGGGAAAAGTTCACAAATTAATATCGGAAATCCTCATTTACTTTCAGTGTAGCCTTAGTGGGAGCATTTGCATTATCTTGGTTTCTCTGTAGTTTTCTTCAAGCCTCCTTCAGTCTACCTGTCAATGTTATCCATGCATTTAATTTTTCTTACTTCTTTTCTATTTTTACCCTACACTGAATATTTTTCTTCTGTTGTTCCCAGCTCAACCTATTGGGTCTTCATTTGCGATGTCCTACGTGTCTATCTTTCTCCTTATTGATATATTTAGCACCCCTTTTGATTCGTGAAATTTTACTCTTGATCCTAATCTGTTTGCTTGTCTTTATGTGCATCCATTGCTGTACCCCATTACAACTTGAAGATATTGTGAGCTAAATGGTTCCTCATGGTGATTTTTGTTTGTAGGGGAAAATACAAAATACTTTCATGTTTGAATTTCAGGGACTCAAAGAAGAAGGGTGGCTTGACATCTGCTTACAGTCGTACCCCAATGTACGGTTCCCAAACCCCAATGTATGGATCAGGATCTCGGACACCCATGTATGGCTCCCAGACACCTTTACATGATGGTAAGATCGCTTGACCAGACAGTGTCCTGAAACTCACTGCCCAGTGGTATGGTGGAATTGGAGACATTCATTTGAAAGGGGAAATAGATGTCAACTTGAAAGGAAACAACTTGCTGGGATACAGGGATGGAAAAGCTGAACTGAACTGAGCAGAGACTGTTCATCGGGAGTTAACATCAAACTTGATGGGACTAATGTCTCTCATGACTTTATCTTATTTAATTCTTATTTATACACTGGTCATTTTAGTAAAATTCATGGATTCCAATGGATTCCTTAGTCAAGAATTAAAGAGTCACTGCTCCTTTTCAATTTGGCAGTGTTGTAATTGCCCCAGTAAGCATGAAATGAAAAGCTTTTACAACATGTCTCTTCTTAGAAATACACTTTTCATTCATTCAAAAGTGTTTTTATTCCCCTGACATGTCAGACTGACCACAAGTCCATTCACCTAAGTTAAAATCTGTCAGAGAAAAACATTCCTGTCCACAGATTTCAAAGTCGTAATTGGCTTCAGGATGGAAATTGAGTTGTCAAACATCTTTTTTTGTACTTGAAGCTGTGAAGTTTTTGTGAGACTGAAACACATTGCCCAGTTGTTGGCTAAGGCATGTTTGTGGTTAGAATGAAGAAATTGAATATGTGCAGTGTCATATTAGATATTGCAGGATCCTTTAGAGTTAGAATCATTGCAAAATCTTCATAGCAATTTAACCAGAAACAGTAAAATATTGAGTCTGTTTTTAATTCCACCCTGCAGCTGAATTGGGATTGAAGATCACTGTTTCAGACTTATCTCTTTGCTTTTAGGAAGTCGAACTCCACATTACGGCTCGCAAACTCCAGTTCATGATGGGAGCAGGACTCCAGGACAAAGTGGAGCTTGGGATCCGAATAATCCCAACACACCCTCCAGGTGAGTATCAATGGAACCAAAGCTATTCAATTTGACTTGCGGCAAATATTAACATTTGAACAATACACCAATTTACTTTGTTTACAGAATGTCTTGTGCATTCGTTACAAGCCTTATTTTCTTTTCTTTAATTGCACAGGAATGATGATGAATATGATTTCCCTTACGATGATGAGCCCACCCCATCTCCACAGGCATATGGTGGAACACCCAACCCACAAACTCCAGGCTACACGGATGTGCCATCTCCTCAGGTTAACCCGCAATATAACCCTCAAACACCTGGAACACCAGCAATGTGAGTAATTCTAAAGTTCACTGTTGGGTAATTATAGATTGATTCTCTGAGCTCAGTGTATTTTTTTCTGTTGAAGTACATAGGTGCTGCTAAGAGGGCACATTACTGGAATTTGTCCAATGTTCAGTTGGCTCTGCTATAACCCGATAGTTGCCTGCTCAACGTTGTGTTATAGAAAATCGCACTATCGAAATAACACGGCCTATGGGAAAAGCGGGGTCGGGGCAGACCACTAAAAAAGTATTGCTCAAAAGCCTAACACAGGATAGCACAGTTTGAATAAATGTTTAATTCATATCTAATAATGAAATAAAAGTAAACTAAACACCTTACCCTGAAAAATGTCATGTCTCAGTGGGGAAGGTTTTGAGTTTGCTGTTTCGGCACTAACATTGTGTATATTCAGGACAAAGCTCACGAAACGATCATGTGTTATCAACACGTACTGCTCAGCGCACTGATGGAATCATGTTATAGCCAACACAATTTCAGGTTTGAGAAATAGCGTTCCCCTATTAGTCAGTCGTGTTATACCCAATTTGCATTGCTGGAACACGCGTTATAGCAGAACCAACTGCAGAGACAGACAATAATTTTCTAGTAACTGGTGTGCAGCGAGAGGCCATTCAGCCCAATCAGTTTTTGGCAGTATTATCTTTCACACTCAATTGCATCTAGACTTCACATGACGTCGTCTTAATTAAATTGCTCATGAATACATAAAAAGTGTGGAATTAAGGCCTGATGTGAAACTAGAGTAAAGCAAACAGTTTTCACTTCCACCAAGTCTCTTTCTGCCTACAGAGTCATGATGGCACAGAAGGAGGTTGCTCAGCGTATCAAGTCTGTGTTTTCTCTTTTTAGAGCAATTAATTAGTTCCATTCCTCTGCACATTTCTGTAGCCACGCAACTTTATTTCTCTTAAGTGCTTTCCAACTTCTTTTTCAAATCATTCATCGTCTCTGCTTCCACTATTCAGGTAGACAGTGTGTTCCAGTCATTAACATTGGTTAATCAAAATAGTTCTTCATGACCCCTGCCTCTCTTGCCCAGTCTTGAAATCTGTGTCTCCAATCCTTTTGCCATCAGCTAATGACAGCAACTTACCTTATTTAAACTTGTCATGCTATATTAAAAGTGTAACCTCATTTTTAAAGAAAGCAGGAAACTTCAGGCCAATGAGATTGGAAGATATAACTGGGTAGATAAAGGGGAGCCAGTATATTTCCAAAAAACATTTTATGAAGTGCCACATAAATGATTACTACATTAAGATAAGAGCTCGGGGTACGAGACGATATATTAACATGAATGGAGGATTGGTTAACTACCAAGAAACACAGTTGAAATAATAGGGTTACTTTCAGGTTGACAAGCTGACTGGTGGAGTGCCTTAGGGACCAGGGCTGTGTCCTTAACTATTTACAGTCTATGGTGATAACTTGAATAAGGGAACTGACTGTATTGCATCCAAGTATTCTAATTATACCAAGAAAGGTAGGCAAGCAAATTGTGAGGAGAATACAAAGAGTCTGCAAAAGGATATAGATGAGTTAAATGATCGGGCAAAAATTTGGCAGATGTAGTGTAATGTAGGAAAATGTAACATTGTCCATTTTGGCAGGAGGGATAAGGAAGAAGATTATTACTTCAATGGTGAGGCACAGCAGAGTTCTGAAGTACAGAAGGGTCTGGATGTCCATGAATCACAAAATGTTAGTGTGTAGGTACTTCAGATAATTGAGAGGGAGCTGGAATTTTGACCTTTATTGAGGGGATGTGGAGTATGAAAACAGAAGTCTTGTTGTAACTCTACAAGATGTTGGTGAGACTGAAGAAGTGTAAATTATTTTGGCTTCATTACTGGAGGGGGGTTTGACTTACATTGGTAGTAGTTCAGGGAAGATTCACAAAGCTGATTTCTGGGATGAAGGGCTGATTGTGTGGGGAAAGCTCGGCAATACAGTCTTTCTCTGGAGTTGAGAAGAATGAGACGCGATCCCTTAATGGAATGTAAAACATTCTGAGGCGGCTTGATGGTTTAGCTGCTGAAAGAATGTTTCATTTGGGTGGAATCTAGAACTGTTGGACACAGCTTAAAAATGAGGGAACTTGTGTAGGATGAAGATAAGAGAAATTTCTTCTCTCAGAAGGTCTTTAGATTTCTATTTCACGTAGAGCAGTGGGGGTTGTGTCAGCTATTTTGTTGACGAAAGAGTTAGGAGTTTTGGGGAGCGAATGGGAAAGTACAGTTGAGACCATGACCAAGATCAGCCATGATCTTATTGATTAGTACAGCAAGCTTGAACTGCCAAATGGCCGCCTCCTATTTCTTATCTTTCTCCCAAATCTCCCCTCGATATCCTTTAATACATGGAGAATAATCCCAGTTTCACCAGCCTAATTTTGTCGCTGTAAACACCTCATCCACGAAACCATTCGAACAAGTCTCCTCAAGGACCTTCCGATCCTTCCTAAAGAGGATTGCTATTTGCTGTGCTTTTAGCTGCCTTTCTACAAATTGTTACTCTTCAAAAAGGTGGATCAGGTATGACTAGTTCAGTCCCCTCATCCTTTAACCTTTAGAGTTTGTCTTTCAGGTACAGCACAGATCAATTTTCTCCATACGCGGCTCCATCTCCTCAAGGATCTTACCAGCCCAGCCCCAGTCCACAAAGCTATCACCAGGTTGCACCAAGCCCTGTGGGCTACCAGAATACTCACTCACCTGCCAGCTATCACCCAACACCGTCACCAATGGCATATCAGGTAGGTGTTAGGAGTGAACCTGTGTGAATTTACTTTTACAAAGACAACAACAACTTGGCTATTCTGGTTAGTTTATCTCAACTGGAATACGGTTAATACTGTAACCGAAACCAACAGAGAAATTCCGCAGGTCTGACAGCATCTGCAGAGAACGAAACAGGCTTAACGTTTTGAGCCCAAGAAGACTTCTTCAGAACTGCAAGGGTTTGCAAGATGGTGGCTTTTATATTTTTGACAGAGGTGGAATATAAAATGATGAACAGTGAATTGATTACTTTTCCAGTGCTGTTTTAACTCCAGTTGCCTCTCTGTCCCACTCACAATATACTTTCCATTGCAGGCAAGCCCAAGCCCAAGCCCTGTTGGTTATAGTCCAATGACACCCGGGGCCCCATCGCCTGGTGCGTACAACCCTCATACACCAGGTTCCAGTATTGATCAGGGGTCCAATGACTGGGTAACGACTGACATCATGGTTAAAGTACGGGACACCTATTTGGATGCACAGATCATAGGGCAGACTGGAGTAATCCGCAGTGTGTCGGTATGTAACATTACAGCTGTACTGAATATTGGTATTGGACTTTGAGACAAGATTTAAGCAGACTTTTAACACAAGGCAATCCAAAGAGAAAGTTTAGAGTCTGAAATATTCAGTCATTAGTTTGGCTTCTAAAGTGAACAAAGAATCACAAACCAAAAAACAACAGTAGTAAAAAACTATTGTGTCAAAATTGCCAGTAACCCCAGCAAAATATTTGTAGTCAGCTGGAAGGAAGTAGTTAATGGAGCAGTCACTCCAAGATCATTCCGGAAGTAGAGTGGGATGATGCACAAGTATAAAACAACTCTGATGTGAAATTACTGTTTGCCTGGTGAAACTGGGACTGAATTTTCTTTCTAGCAGGTCAGTTTTAAAGTCAAATGCCATTCATGCTCACACTGTACCATGGTTGGTAATTCTTTGACTGTTTGTGGGGGTCACAGGCAAAGCCAGCAATTGCCTGTCTCTAATCGACTGATAAGGTTGTGGCCAGTCAGCTGCTTGAACTGCTGCAGTCTGTTTGGTTTGACATGACTGAGTAGCTTGCTACCCACTTCAGAGGACAGTTAAAATTCAACCATATAGCTGTGGATTTGGAGTCTCTCACACAGGCCAGACCAGATAGGAATGCCTGATTCTTTTCTCAAAAAGCATTAGTGATCCACAATGGATTTTCATGGCAGTTGATGTTAGTTTCATGGTTAGTATCACTGAGACTAGCTTTATATTCCAGATTAGATCAATTAAATTTAAATTCCACCAGCTGCTGTGATGGGATTTGAACCTATCTCCCCAGAGCAATTGTGAGAGACTCTAGATTACTAATGGTATTGACAACATGACCATTTTCCCAAATATGGGATATTCACTGCAGACTCCTGCTAACTGGTGAAAGTAGTGTAGTTTTAAACTTTCAGAACCAAATACCTTTCAAAAGATATTGAATTGTAGAATTGTGCCTGCTATTTGAATTATTTGTTGTTTTGTTCAGCTGTGCCATTGGGTGAAAAGATATTCTAAAATTTGCTGTAGCTTTAGTTGAATCAAATATTGACTGAGTGAAAGAACTATCTTTTAGGTTCAATTATTGCACTGACCATTGTGTGGGCAAATTTATAGAGAAAATTGTAACGCCTCTATGGTTCAGGAGAGGAATGTAGACTGCAGATTTGTGTAGTTTTGAAGAAATGTTAAACCTTTTTCCCCCCACAGGGTGGCCTTTGCTCCGTGTATCTATCTGACACTGACAAAGTAGTCAGCATCTCGAGTGAACATCTTGAACCTGTCACCCCTATGAAAAGTGATAAGGTAAGAGCCAACTAGCTGCTAACCACCTACAACTGAATTGCAGCAGAAACTCCTGTTGATCTTCTTCAATATATAAAATTGTTGTAATCTCTGTTACCCCATTCCTCCTGAAGTTCAACAACCACATTCTAATCGGTCACAAAAAATCTTCAAAAATACCAATAAGAGTGTGTTTTGATTCAAAAGTTTGCAATAATTGGAAAGGTATTGAATTGACAATGTGCTAATATCCTTTTTATTAATATGTTTGTTGATTGTTGTTTTCAAAAGAGCCTTAATGAATGAGACACAGGATGATGATGTGGGTTTAGATGCAGAACTTTCATTAACGGTATTTGGGTCATGCAGCCCTGAAACAGATCCTTCAGTCCAACTTGTCCATGCTAACCAAGTTTCCCAAACTAAATCGGTCTGAGCTGCTTGTGTTTGGCCCATATCCCTCTAAACCTTTCCTATTCACTTACCGGTCCAAATGTCTTTTAAATGTTGTAACTGTACCTGCATCTATCACTTAGTATGGCAGTTCATCCCACACACGAACCACCCTCTATGTGAAAAAGATGCCCTTCAGGTCTCTTTTAAATCTTTCTCCTCTCACCTTAAAAATATAACCCCTAGTTTTGAACTCACCCACTCTAGGGAAAGGGCCTTTTCTATTCACCTTATCTATGCCTCTTATGATTTTATAAACCTCTACAAAGTCACCCTTCAACCTCCTACACTCCAATGAAAAAATTCGTAGCCTGTCTAGCCTTCCCTTATAACTCAAACTCTCCAGTCCCAGCAACATCCTGGTAAATCTTTTCTGAACTTTCTCCAATTTAATAATATCCTTCCTATAGCAGAGAAACCAGAGCTGTACACAGTAATCCAAAAGAGGCCTCACCAATGTCCTGAATGACCTCAACATGACGTCCTAACTCAATGGACCGTGATGCAACTTTCAAAGAAATATGTACCTGAACTCCCAGGTCTCTCTGTTTGACAGCACTACCTAGGGCCCTACCATTAACTGCATAAGTCCTGCCCATGTTCACTTCACCAAAATGTGCATTATTTTGCTTAAACTAAGCTCAGATCAACGGGGATGAAAGCATCCTCTTTCATCTTGCTATAAGAATTGGATGTGAAGTAGTTTCTTCTGTCTCAATCAACGTGGATACAATTTGTCAGTTAAGAGCTAGCCTTAATTAGGTTTTAATTGTTAAAAATTCTGAAGAACAAGAAGATAATTGAATGGGAAGTCACAATAGGTTTTTCGAGTTCATTGTTGCAGAAGAGTCAGAGAAATGTTTACTCTGCGTCAAACTAAACTTAAAAGTGTTTGAAATTGCAAACCATCTCACTGCTCATCATTAATACCACTTGAACTCCAAGAAATTCATAAAAATATAATTCATGCAAATAAATATTGATAGGGATAACTTTTGGACCAACATTTTGCGAGTAAAATTATGTATTTTAGTATGTACAATACAATACAGCACAGGAACAGGCCCTTCGGCCCACGAAGCCTGTGCCAAATCCTAGTTCTTATTTAGCCCTGCTACTTATGGCCGATACACAGTTTCTGTACCTCAGTTTGCCTCCCGTTCATGTGTCTATCAAGATATGCCTTAAACATTGCCATCATACCTGCTTCCTCCTCCTCCTCCACCACTGGCAACGTGTTCCAGGCACCCACCACCCTCTGTGTGAAAAATGTTCCCTGTACTTCTCCCCTAAACTTTCCCCCTCTCACCTTGAGCCTGTGCCCTCTTGTAGTTGACTTTCCCACCCTGGGAAAGACAACCTCTGACAGCCACCCTACATATGCCTCTCATAGTTTTGTGGACCCTCTATCAAGTTGTCCCTCGGCCTCCATTCTTCCAGTGAAAATAATCCGAATTCATCCAACCTTTCCTCATAACTAAAACCCTCCAGGCGAGATAGCATCCTGGTAAACCTTCTCTGCACTCTTTTCAAATCATCCACATCCCCCTGGTACTGTGGCAACCAGAACTGCGTGCAGTATTCCAAACATGGCCTAACTAAAGTTTTGTACAGCTGTAACATAACTTGCCAACTTTTATATTTGTTGGACTATTCGTATATGGTTTCAAATAAAACCCTCCTGGACATGCCTAAAAATTACTTCCTATCCAAACCCCCAGCCCTAAGGGAGTCCCAGTCAGTAGTTGGGGAGGTTAAAGTCACCCACCACAACAAACCTGTTATTTTCACATCTTTCCAGAATGTGACTACATATCTCTTCTATTTCCAGCTAGCAGCTGGGAAGCTTGTAGTACAAACCAGCATTGTGATTTCACCCTTCCTATTCCTGAGCTCTACCCATAATGTCTTGCTGCAAGATTCCTCCAGGGTGTCCTTCGTCTAAATAGCTGTGATATGCTCCCTGACCAGTAATGCAACTCCCCCACCCCTTTTGCTTCCTCCTCTGTCTTGTCTAAAACATCGATATACCGGAACATTATGCTGACAATCGTTGTCCCTTTTTCAACTATGTTTCTGTGATAGCAGCAACATCATAATTGCATGTATTAATCCAGGTTCTAAGTTCATTTGCCTTACCTGTTATACTTCTTGCATTGAAGCATATACAGTCCAAGCTTCTAGTTCCACTGAGCCTGACAACTTCTTCCTTATTGCTGTTCCCCTTACCTATATTTGCCTTAGCCTCAAGCTCTTCCTCAGTCTGTATACTTGCTGACCTACTGCTCCAGTTCCCAACCCCCTGCCGCACTAGTTTAAACCTTCCTGAGTGGCACTATCAACCTCCCTGCCAGGATATTGGTATCCTTTTGGTTTAGGACCTCCTTGTACAGCTCCCACCTTTCCTGGAAGACATCCAATGATCCACATATCTGAAGCTGTTTCCTCTACACCTTTAGCCACATGTGGCTCTTTAGCCACATGTTCAATTTTACTCCGTCTCTGTTCCTACCCTCAGCGTGTGGCGTGGGGAGTAATCCTGACATTACTACCCTGGCAGTCCTGCTTTTTAGTTTACTACTTAACACCCTGAATTGTTGTTGCATGACCTTGTCACTCTTCCTACCTATATCATTTGTGCCAGGACAATGACTTTTGTTTGGTTACCCTCCCACTTCAGGATACTCTCTACATGCCCGGAGACATCCACGACACTGGCATCAGAGAGGCAACGTACCATCCTGAAGGCTGTCTCATGGCCACAGAAGCACCTATCTGTGCTCCTGACTATTGAACCTCCAATTACTATTGCTGTACTGTGCTTTGTCCCACTTCTGTACAGCAGGGTCAGCCAATGTGTCACTGCTCTGGCTGCTGCTGCTGTCACCTGCCGGGCCATCCCCCTCATCCGTATTGAAAACTGAATACTTGCTTGATAGGAGGACAGCTGCGGGGTCTTCAGCACTGACTGCTTGTCTCGTCTATTGGTACAAAAGCTGTTTGATTCCATGATTCCATTTCACTGATGTAAATATATTAATTTGAGAATAGTTTGTCATGGTATCTTTGGTATTTCTTTTCAAAAACTATTTGTTTGAAGTGTATTGCATTACCAGAATAACAATGTAATTGACTGGGTTCTGGTGGGGGGTAGGTTGTGTGGTCTTGTCTAGTGCACTGTAGTTAGTCTGATATGGTCTTCTGGATCACTTATCAAGCAGGCAGATGTCCCTATAACTGGCCCTTCAATTTAAAAAAAATGCATCGTGCTGCCCTTTTATTGCTAATTTTAATGGCTTCCTTCTTTCCCTCTGCTATTTAACAACTTGTGAAATGGCTTACTACTGAACACCTTTGTACAAAACTGAGAGAGTTATGTGTCAATCAATGAGAAGGTAAATCATCAAGTAAATGAGTTTGATTGGTGACAATTACATTATTTTGATCTGACTTTCATGACTGTGCTCTGGGGAGATGTTAAGGAGTGGATTGCCCGTTATGTTGGCTTCAGAATGCACAGACAGTATGGGCTTTGTTGGCTAGGGTAGCGTTTATTGTCGTAACTAATTGCCCAGAAGACTATTAAGTCATCCACATTGCTTAGAGTCTGGAGTCACATGTAGGCCCAACCAGGTAGGGATGATAAATTTCCTTTCATTAAGAACATTAGTGAATCAGATGGGATTTTACAACAATTGACAGTGGTTACATTGTCAACATTAAGCAAACTTCTTAATAATAGATTTTTTTAATTGAATTCAAATTTCACCATCTGTCATGTTGGGATTTTAACCCATGCCCCAGAACATTAGCCTAAGTTTCTGGATTATTAGTCCAATTATTTTACCACTACACTAGTACCTCCCCACAAAAATCTTGCCTTGTATCCCAGTAAGATCCAGAAAACTTTTTCTGAATATCTTTTATTGTATTAAACTTGTACTTCCAGCAACGACTTAGAAAGAAAGAACTTACATTCAAAGAACACATTTTTACATTTGTAGAATTGGGCTATTATCCTGGAACGTGAATTTCCATGTTCTGTATTTTCTAAGACCACTGTTCCAAATGTAATAAGCCTCACAACAAAAATTTGAAAGAAGAATATCATAAAACAGTGTATGTTCTTGTCTGGAATCCTGTGGTAGTTTAGAATCTTAATGCAATCTTATTAGGAAGACACTAAGTTGTCAAATCAACATGTCAGTTTGTGAGGACCTGTTATCCATTTTGATGACCTTACAGCAGCTGGTTATGATAGATAAGACACAGGAGTGGATGTAAGGCCATTCGGCCCATCGAGTCCACTCCGCCATTTAATCATGGCTGATGGGCATTTCAACTCCATTTACCCACACTCTCCCTGTAACCATTGATTCCTTGCGAGATCAAGAATTTATCAATCTCTGCCTTGAAGACATTTAACGTCCCTGCCTCCACTGCGCTCCGTGGCAACGAATTCCACAGGCCCACCACTCTCTGGCTGAAGAAATGTCTCCTCATTTCCATTTTAAATTGACCCCCTCTAATTCTAAGGCTGTGCCCACGGGTCCTAGTCTCCCCACCTAACGGAAACAACTTTCCAGCGTCCACCCAGATGCTGTGGATTGGATCTCGGAGCTGTGAAGCTTTGTACTTTGCACTATTTGAAAAGACAGGGTTACCTATCTCTTTAGGGTTACCAGAAAACCACAGATACTTCAACTGTGTACGTCATTTTTTTATCTGTAGGTGAAGGTGATTCTAGGTGAAGATCGGGAAGCCACAGGTATGCTGCTCAGTATTGATGGTGAGGATGGAATTGTTCGAATGGAACTAGATGACCAACTGAAGATTCTCAACCTGAGGTTTCTTGGGATCCTCAGTGAAGAAGGGGCATTGAGTGCAACACCCTCTGGCAAAGATGTATATAGTCGAAAGTAAAATTCTTTTCTGTGAAATTTTTGTTCAGACTTTTAGGTTTCCCTCTTGTGTTCTTGCTTTGATAATGTCTTGCTTATTGTGGCCAGGTGTTAGCAGTGGTTCGTTCAAAAGATCAATAAGAGCAGCAAACAACTGTTTGAGCAAAAGAATGAATGTGGATTAATTTGACTACAAAAAGCAGAGGAGGCTCTTTTTTCCTTCTGAAAGTTGTTTGATGCAAGAAATGGGTTATAGATGCATTTGGTTTTTTTTTTAAAATTAAACACGACGTGGAGAATGATTTGTGTGTGAACAGGTAACTGAGTTTGTAAATGTGAGGCTTGGAGGCAGTGAATACTTTTGTAGCAATTGAATAGCACTCCTACGGGATGATATTGAAGGCTATTTTTATACAAAAAGATGTTTGTACAGATGTGAGAAGTCACATGAAAGAATAGACTGCTTTGACAAAAATTACTGCAACTATTTTTTAAAAAAAAGCAGTTTGTAAATTTATATTATTGGAAGCTTTCTACTTTGGCATTTATTTTGAAAGCTTTTGAAGGACCCTTTGAAATTAACTTAGTACAGGATATTCCATTTTCACATTTCAAAGGCAAATCTCTAAGGGTTTCAGACTGCATAAGAGTTGTTCCTTGTGCTCGCTCTCTGGATGTGCTGATTATTCTTCCAGCTCCCCTCTGATTGCATTAACTTTCAGTCAAGTTGACTGGTTTAAAATGTCGTACCATGACTGGCCAGAAATATGTTTAAGGGCAGTGGAGCACTGAATAATCAGAATTGGACGTATTAAACTAAGTTGAAACTGAGAATGTACATCAGTTAGATTTGAATCCCCGACTTCTCAGCATTTGGGTGAGTCAAAGGTAAAGGGCCTGGAAATTATTGTCTGTTGAAAGCCGTTGTTTCTTTTGCTGTTCTCCAGTTATGCTGGAGACTTGCAGTGAGAGCGATCTGAAACCATCAGCTGCCTCCTCCACATGTTGTGCACTGGGCATTCTCTTCCCCACAAATATTTAGAATGTAGTAGTGGCATTATTTTCAAGATTGCTTGTTTCTAAGGCCAGAGCATAAATTGCAGCTGTCATAAGTTGCACTCTGGTACCTGTTTTCACTCATATGATGGAAATGTTCTTCCCCCGCAAGCTGTCTGCCGTTTCTCTCTCCCTGAATGGTGGGCAGCAAGTGTGTGAGCCACGTGATTGCTCTCGGTCCACATTCTCCTTCACCCCGGAGGCTGAGGAACTGATCTGGGTCTTCTGCTTAGTCAGCCAATTCAGCTCTTATGCTGGCCTTGCCTGTGTAAGTTGTCCCTTTATCTCCCATAGCTTGAGGTCCATTGTTTGTGGAATCCTGCTGAAGTGTCAACAGAGCAATGAGAGTTATTCTGATTTTTCATCATTGCGATGTTGGGTTACCAGACTGTCTGTATACCTTATCATTTGATGCTGCCTAGAATGCAGGAGAAATGTACATGGCCCAAATATGAGATTTAATGCATTGCTTAACCAATACTGTTCAGTGTTTAATTAAAAGTTAAGATGCAAAGCCACAACAAAAGATGGAGTGGGATGATTTGGTTATATCCTAGAGGCAATGAAAACCATTGGAATCTTGGAGAGGGAGGATATTGCTGGGCAACTTGGACTCCTCCAAAGCTGCACAAAGATTCTCAGACACACTGCAGGAGTCTTGTACTCAAATTGGAAGAGTTGTGAATAGATTTTTAATTTTTGTACACAGAGACTATGTCATAAAGTTTCTGAATTCACCAAAAAGAGAATCTGGCTGACTAGTTTCATAAAAACACTGAACCTACTTGAGATTTCTTCATCTACAGTGTTCGTAATATTTCTGGAGCAATGATTTATAAAAACAAGTTTGTTCACTATATTGTCAATTGGGGGAAAAAATCCACAGTAAATTGCCTGGTTCAAACTCCATGTCAGTCAAACATTCAGCATCATGAGATCAAGATACGAAATAATTGTCCCAAGTATCAGAGGACTGCTGACGTTGGTTAAACTTAATAATATTGCCCAAATTTTCAATAAGAACAAGATTTAAAAAATAAGAGGTTGAGTGTAGCTGCAAAAAAGACATTTTGTCTTACATTCATCAAGACAAATTCCAAAATACCAAAAGAGAAACCAACATTCATATTGTATAAGAGGGAGGTGCTGATTGTTTGGCCAGTGGATTGTGACTAATATACATATCCTCCAGTATATGCAAGTGTGCTGTACTGCAAAACTTCCGGACAATCCTAAGCTGGTTTTAAGGTTAATGCTTTGCGCACTTGAAAGTATGTAGCAAGTGTTTTCTATTTGTTGAATCACCTCTACTGTTGGGCACTGTGCTGTGAGTGTGCAAGCACAAACTGAGTTTGTGAATTACACCAGCAACCAATTTACAATGTCACTCCGGCTCACAGTATGATGCACTTGCATGTATTAGCATTATTACATGCATTATTATACAGGATCCTATTTGCAGTGGAAAAAACATCATCATGTGCCTGATTCAACTCAATAAACAGGTGACAGTCTTTCTCTGGTTTATTATGGCAAAACCTTGATCAATCAAGTCAACCTGCCTTGTTTAAAATTTAAACAAAGCTTGGCAGCTAACAGTCAGTCAGTCATTAACTGGTACATTTGCCACGGCGACATTTCTACCAATCTTGAGTGCACTTATCAACCAATCAGCACTGTTTTGTTTTCCCTTTACTTTGGTATGTTTTGTAAATTATCCTGATGTCTGCAAGATCATAGGCTTCAATAAGATGTCTATTTTTTTAAACGATCCTCAAGTTCTTTCCTATACAACAAAGATCTTAAACATAGGGCAGAGGTTTTCCATCTTAGGGTGGTATGTTAGTTTGAAGTGCACTTGTGAAATTGGACCAGCTGCAAATGCTCAGTCCTGTTCAATGCATCAAAAAGAGAATGTTTAGGATATTGTTATTTTACAATGGCCACTGCTAAGATCTGCTTCCACTGTCTAGTTTGCTGAATGTCTCCTTCTGATGTAAAGTGTATTTCTGTGGTTTGGAAATATCACTGTATGGCCAATATTTGAGCTTATAAACCTATTTTTGTTTTGAATGGAGTCAATAAAAAGACTTGCAGATCTTAAAAAAATGAGTGTTCTACTTGCATGCAGAGGGGTGCTGTTTAAGATCTCTCAAGCTTCCTTTGCAAAACTATTCATTCATTCATTCAGATATTGTTCTCCATGCTGGTAGCCTCTTCTGCATTTTGATAGTTCATGTTCCACATCAGTGATTTATCGTCCAATTCTGTAACAGGCCATTCGTTAGATTGTGCACACTGAGGTGTATCTACTCTGTTCTTATGATGGTTGAAGTATGAGTAGGCTAAGCCTACTCCACAGTTCAGTAAGGTCATGTCTGAATGTCTGCCTTGATTCTACAGCCCAATTCTGTCGTCCTTTATTCCCTTGGTGCTTCGGAATCTCAATGTTAGCCATGTTTTTACTCTAATACTGAGCTCTCACCGAGGAAGGCTTGAGGATTTCCTAGATTCACAAATGTCTAATAAGTTTTTCATCCCAGACTGAAAATGACTGACACCTTTATCCTAAGACTGGTACTACATCACTGCCTGACATTAATATGGATGCAGTTTCCAGGAGGAAGTCAATGAAAAGTAATCAGAAACCCAAAATCCAAGATCTACCACCTTCTTTGGCCATTGAATATTGATGACATTACAGGTGAAATCAATTCCACATTCACTGGGAATTAAATTTTGGACCTAGCTGGTTTGTGGCTCTGAATCTTGCTGGATAAGTGATGCCTTTATCCAATTATTCCTTTGGGAGGCTAGGGGAAGAATTCCAACACAGTCTGGATGTACACACCAGACTTGCGTCCCACCTGGTTAACAAGTTTGACTTTCAGATTACTTTCTTATTACTGATTTTCCAAAGAAAAAGTGGATCATGGGTCATGACAAACCTTTTAAAAGCCTGCAAAACCTTTAGGTGGAGTTAGAATAATCTACTTAAGAGCACTCTTGGAATGAGTGATGTTGGGTCATGGTGCAGAAACATGGCAAGATACTGCGCTGTGGGTACAGAATTGCTTCCCAATTGCACTGCATTCTATATTGTGAGGAGGTGCTGAGAGGAACCAGGCATTTGTACCTTCTTGATTCCGAGTGCTTTGTGATCCAGGGGACCAGAGAAGATGAAAAACCAAAAGGGTTATGTTTTTGGCTACTCATTTGGGGGACAGTTTTACTGGTGCTGGCACCACCTTTCTTTGCTGTGGCATGCCAAAGGATATGAAAGTGACAAACAGTGGGCCAAAGCCGCTAGTTTGAGAGGTTTTACACTGATTCTTAAAGAAATAAATATGTAAATTCCAGAGCATAAGGCCTAGGTACATTTGCAGCGGAGCTGGATTTTGGGTTGAAGAATGTTGGGAATGCAATTAAGGTCAAATTTGGAGGAACACAGTTCTTAATGGATTGTCAGTTTTGAGACGATAGAGAGAAGCGAGACCATGTAGGGATATGAGCAAGTTTAAGACTGAAGTAAGACCATAATAAATAGGAATGGGAGTAGGCAGTTTAGCCCCTTGAGCCTGCTTGGCTATTCGATAGGATCATGGCTGATCTGAAATTCATCATGTTCACATCCTTTGTATGATCCTAAACAATTTGTGCTGGATGGCTACTCAATTGATGAATGGCACCAGAATCAAGTCTGGCAGTCTTCACTCCCCAACGTTTGGGTGTGGGCTCCGTGGAAGATGAGAAATTTATTAAGGGAATTCCACAGCCTGGGCAGTAGGCTATGTTAGTGTTAAGTGACGATGCACGTAGCACTGGAGCCAGATATTAAGTGGGGATAGTGGCTGGGAAAGGCAAAACAGAAAGAAACTAGGTTTAAAAAAAATTGACTCTATGACCTCATTGCATTTATATAGTGCCTTTCACAACCTCAGTACATCCCAATTAATTTTCTTATTGCTAATTTGGCTATAATAGTACAGATATTAATTTGGATGCAACAAGATCCCATTAACTTAATGTTAAATTGTAATGAAAAAATCAGCTGTTGAAATACTCAACAGATCAGTCAGCATCTGTAGAGACAGAAATCAAATAAGGTTTTGAGTCAGATATGACCTCTTCAGAGTAATTTGTGTTCGTTGAGGGATAGATATTGGCCACGACATTGGGGATAATGCCAGCATTCTTCAAAATAATGCCAATGAACCTATTATCACCATCTGAGACAGTAAACAAGACCTCTGTTTAATGCTTCATTTGACACATAATGGAACAGGGACAGGCTTCTCAGCCCTTCAATCTTATCTCTTTTGACAACGTCTTGGCTGATTTGATTACTTCACATTGCTGTGTCTCCACCCTAACCTTTGACTCCCTTGTTGGTCAAGAACCTATTCTGCCTTAAGTATTCAATGACCTCTCTTCCCCTGTGGCCTGGAGAAGAGAATTCCAAAGATTCAGCCTAGTTTCTGTTTTTGAAAAGTAAACCCCTTATTTTTGAACCGGAAGACCTATTTCTAGTGTCTCCCACAAGGGGTACCATCCTTTTAACATATCCCTTATGAAGACTTCTCAGGTCATATATGTTTCAATAAGGTCGTCTTATTTTCAGAACTCCAGTGGAGATGGGCACAGCCTGTCCAATCTTTCCCCTCAAAAAAAAACACCTTCATCCTAGGTATCAATTGAGCGGACCTTTTCTGAATTGCTTCCAACATATGTACATCCTTTCTTAAATGAGATCAAAACTCTACACCACATTCTAAGTATAGCCCCAACAATATTCTACACAACTGTAGCAAAACATTTCCACTTTAGTTTTCCATTTCCCTTGCAATAGATGACCATATCGTGCTTGGCTTGCCTTCTAAGAAAGAAGATGTACCTCCAACAGTATTCACTCAGTATTACACTTGGAATACTGCTGATACAGGAGATATGAAATAAAATGTGTGTTGGAGAAACTCAGCAGATCTGGAGTATCTGTAGAGAATGAAACAGTTAACGTTTCAAGTCCCAAAATTAGAGGAAGAGTGAAGTTCTGAAAAAGTGACACTGGATTTGAAAGATTGTATCTGTTTCTCTGTCCGGAGATATTGCTGAGCCTATTGAATTTCTCTAACATTTTCTGTTTTTGTTACACTTGGAGTGTCATCCAGGATTTTGTGCCCAAGTCCCCTGTTTGGGAATTAACCCAGTGTCCTTCTGACTGAAGCAGGCACTCGGCAAACTCAACCACTGCATTGTCATTTGATGTGAAGCCTAGTCTGAATTTTAAGACATGAGCACATCTGAGCAAATGCGATACAACATGACTAAATGCAAAGTTTTGCACTTCAGTGTGAAAAACAGAAAGCATGAATATTATTTAAATGATCATCTATTGGGAAGTATGGATGTACAAAGGGATTTGGGTATCTGTGTACGTCAGTCAATAAATGAGAGTTCTGAAGAACTGGACTCAACGTTAATTCTCTTTCTCTCCACGGATGCTGCTAGACCTGCTGAGTTTCTCTAGCAATTTCTGTTTTTGAGTCAATGAATGTAGATAGGTGCAACAGGTAATTTGGAAAGCAAATGGTACATTGTCTTTCATTGCAAGAGAATTTGAGTTCAGAAGCAGGGATGTCTTAATATAGCCATACAGGGTCTTGGTGTGACCACAACAGGAGTACGGCATGTAGTTTTGGTCTCCTCACTCAAAAATGGATATACTCCCATGGAAGGAGTGCAGTGAGATTCGCTAGGCTGCTACTGGTTATGACAGAACTCTCAATAAGGAAAAATTGGTTCAACTGGGCCTGTTAGAGTTTAGAAAGATGAGAGGGGATCTGATTGAAACATGTAAAGTTCCAACAGGACTAGACATATTTGATGCAGAGAGGATGTTTTCCCTGACTGGGGAGTCTTGAACCATGGGTCACAGCATCAGACTACGAGGGTTGACTATTTAGGTCTGAGATGAGGAACAATTTCTTCATTGAACCTGTGGAATTCACTGTCACTGAAGGCTGTGGAGGCCAAGTCACTGAATATCTTCAAGAAAGATAGAGATGGTAAGAACTGCAGATGCTGGAGTCGGAGATGATACCGTGTAGAGCTGGAGGAACACAGCAGGCCAGACAGAGGAAATGTAGATACATTTTTATGTTTCAAAGGCATTGAGGGGTATGAGCAGAAAGTAGGAATATAGCATTGAGGTAGAGGATCATTCATGATCATTTTGAATCCAAGGTTCAAAAAAGTTCGTATGTTTCTAGCACTGGACTGCAGTGATTCAAGAGGGCAGCTCAAGGCGAGCTAGGGATGGGAAATATCTGGTTGATGAATATATTTTAAAAATTCAGTCCTTTTGCTATATTCTTTTACATGTTTCTTTATCAAGTATTTACCCCAATCCCTTCCAAAACTGATACGTATTCTGCTTCTCCAACCTCTGCCTGATAAACTCTCATTTGCTCAGTTGAAGATGACCTTGAATTGATGCTCTTCAGTTAAAAATTCACTGAACAGTGAAAATAGATTGTCCCTATTAAATTTGTCATCCATGTGTTCCACATCCATGCTCTAGTGTTCATGTTTTGAACCTTTTTTGTTAAAGAAATAAGTCTCTGTTAGAGTTATTTTCCTACATTTCTCCATGATTTCACAGGTACTTTGAATCGGGTTTTGTATTTCCTTTCAGGATTCATTTGTCCTCCTTCGCCCACTGTGATGACCTTTGGCATGGTTCGTGTGGTTTGGGGGGGGGGAAAACGAAAATCAACCGAGCTTGCTAACTGTCAGGTCCTCCCTATCGTGGCTTTGATTGGCTAGGTGACGTCGTCGATCGTTAGCGCTTCCTTTTCCGTTCGGTTCTTCCCCACATCAATCAGACAAAATGTGAGTTCGGTTGAGAGGGAGAGTGTGAAAGGGGTGGGAGATCGGTTCAAGATGGCGGTGTCGCTCAGTTGCATGTGTCGCCGCTCAACGCTGGACCTCTGCAGGAAAATCTTACGCTGCCGGCCTGCGACCAGTCGCAAAAGGTCTGCGTTGAAAAGTTGTGAGGTAAAACTCGGCTCTTCGCCGGCGTGTCGGACCCTGTCGACGGAGAGAGGCCGCGGGCCGAGCGGCGCCGGGGCGGGAGGCCTGGCTCATGCCATCCTGCAGGAGAAACTGCAGCAACAGGAACGGGCCAAAGAGGAGGCCGGCAGCGGGGAGCCAGGGGCTGGCAGCAGCGAAACGGGCGCCGACCAGGAGCAGAAACAGAAGCAAAACGCAGCCTATGCCAAGAAAATGGTGCTGAGACTGGCGGGACTGCTGGGGGCCGGCAGCGCCTTCGCGGTGGTCTACGTCTTCGGTGAGTGGCAGCAGCTTAGTGTCCACATCCGAAAAATCTCCAGCTGAAACTTCCTGTTGCTGCATTCTTATCTCCTATTTTTACTATGTCAACTGTCACGCTGCAGTTGCGGACTGTACCCATGGGGTGGCACTGTGAAACTGCTTAGCTCAGGGTCCATCTGACTACTTCAGTGATCTTGTCACTAACAGTGTAACGCGTCTTTAGGAGTGTGGATATGCTTGCTTATAGAATTACAGGATTGTTTCAGTATAGAAGCCTTTAACCAGCTCTGATGAAGAGCCATCTAGATTCAAAACACCAGCTTGCTTTCTCTCCGCGGACGCTGCCTGACCCATTGTGATCTCCAGCACTTTTTGTTTTCAGGCCATTTAAGTGGTTGTGTCTGTACCAGTTGTCTGAATGAGCATGAGCTAGTGCCTGTAGAATCTCTTTTTAATTTAGGGAGGGTGTTGTACCACACCTATGTCACATTTGTAGCTGATCAGGAATTTTTTCTGCCCTTATGCCTTGTGTTACAAAGATTTTCAGATTGCTGATCAACCTGTGTGGCTGCTTTATGGTACCGGTTCTGTGGCCATTATGTCCTAAGGTAGGCCTTGACCTCCAAGTTTCTGGCCAGAAGTGGTAAGGATGCTATATACTGTGCCACTAGACTCCTAGTGCAATTTTAATAATTACCAGCTTGGGTGGTTAGCTAGATGTGACAAAAGAGCTGCAAGTATAGTGCTGGCTGAATTGTACATCTGTTAGTTATTTGAATGTTACATAAAGAACAACACCTGTTGCTTTAGCTTTTTGTCTTGCTGTCATCAAGGCAAATGCAAGAATGTCAGATTTCAAAATTATCACAGTTTACACCACAGGAGGAAAAAAAGTGCTGATCAATTGACAAGGCAGTTCTGATTAGCTGAGTCCCCAAAGCAATGGGAAACCTTTGATTCTCCAAGTTCCCGGACAATCCAAAAAAGCCAGAAGGTCACATTTGTGAAAACTAAAACACAGCATCATCTGTTAGATGTGATTCTGGATATGTCAATAGTGACACGAACAGCCAATGTAAGGCAATCAAACACATGGGTAATGTGGCTCACCTATTTTGCTAAATGTGACATATTCAAAACAATGTCTGCAAACAAAATAAATACATTCAGGCCTTGCACCTTTTAAGAATTACCCAAGAACCTAGAGTTCTTCACCCAGATCTCAAAAGAACTTGGGACCTTTTCACTAGTACTATGTCTCATTTTAGTATGTATTGTGAGAGAGAGTTCACTTTTAAAAATGGTGAGCCAGTTTATTACTTCTGTTCATAAATATTGAAACAAAAAAAACTGTCAGTTGAATAAATGCAATGAACTGGCTAAAAACTATCTCGAGTCATTTTACCTCCTCCAATTCTCTTCTATCTTGATCAGAGATTCTTCTCCAGTTCCCAGGTAACGTTTTCTCTCTTTGAATAAAAAAAAAATGTGGCTATCATTCACAAGATGTGGGGAGTTGCTGGGTAGGCCAGCATTTATTGCCCAGAGGGCATACAAAAGCAACCACATTGTTGTGGGTCTGGAGTCATATGTAGGCCAGTCCAGGTAGGGATGGCAGTTCCCTTCCCTAAAGGGCATTAGTGAATCCAGGTGGGTTTTTTCGATAATCGGCAATGAATTCATGGTCATCAGTAGACTCTTAATTCCAGATTTTTTTAAAAATTGAATTCAAATTCCACCATCTGCCATGGCCAGATTTTAACCCAGGTCCCCAGAACCTGACGAAATAACTCAGCTATGCTCCTCTCTGTTGGCAGAATTGTTTTGGGTAAAAAAAAAGTGCTCGAGCTGAAACACTAAATGTTGCTTTTTTCGTATTTGCTATCAAATCGAAGAATACAATTCCTTAGCACTTCCTGTTTTTCAGCTTGTCAAATTAGAACGAAATATCCATGTCTTGAAGCATTGGTACCACTTCAACTTTTCTTCTCCCAGGTGACTAAAGTACAAGGTGCAATCCCTGACAATTGCTATTATCCTGTGGTATCGATACAGTTGTGGTACAGAGCTTGCAGCTTGTGAGTTCAAATGCCAATATAGTAAATTTAAATTGAATCTAACAAGTCTTGTAATTTGTGGACTGGCTCTGACCAGTCAGTGACGAGGGGTACGATTCTTTATCCTTCCTTTCTTACCCGTAATAACTTACTAAAAATTTAGATATTTTGTTTCCACCAGTGGTACGTAATTGCACGTTATCAGTGTACGTGACAAAATTGATTCCAAACATGGATAGAAGACACACAAGTTAGACTAAACCATTTGGCACATCAAGTCTTTTTACGTTCAGGGCTGATTTTGGACTTTAACTTTGCTCACACACCGGTGCATTCACTGTGTCTAGCATCTTAAGATGTAGGCCTTTAATGCTCCTCCGCCGCCGCCTCGGAAACAGGCCCTTCGACCCTCAAATGTTCCACCCAAACCCATCCCCCTATACCCCACCTAATCTACACATCCCTGAACACTATGGGCAATACCTGAAGGTTCATTGAATTTTAGTTCCTTCAGTTTCTCTGGTACTTTTCCTGATACTATTTACCTCTTTTTTTTAACCTCCATCACAGTTGTTGCCTGCTATTTCTGTTGTGTAACTTTTCTTCTATTATGAAAACACTTGAGTTTAACGGTTTCATTGTTTTTAAAGATAACTAAACAATGCTGATTGCCTGTGTAAAGGCTGGGGTGGAGGGAAACAGCTGCTTCACTGAGGTAGTAGTCAGGAGGCAGAGACCTGTAAAGCTTTACCTGTGTATAAACTCTGTCTTTTAAACTTTACCATCTGGCCCTGTGTCCAGTTTAACAGTGAACATTGCCACCAACTAGTGGGAAAGATGTAGAGGAACAAATATGCAAGGAGATTAGGGAATTGAGAGAATAATTATAATAAAAGACTTTAATTATCCCGATGTAAACTGCAATGGTAGTGGATAGGAAAAAAAAATGCAAGAATCCCTAGAGCTGATCAGGAGATTTGTACATTAGTACATTTTTCAATCCAAGAAAAGAAGAGATTTCTGGATCTGTTTCTTGGGAATGAAGTTGACCAAGTGTTGTAGAAAAACCATAGAAGCCAGATCTATCGTAAGGTTTAGGTTGGTTATGGAGAAAGGTTCGGAACAATCCAGAGTAAGAATAATTAACTGGGGGAAAGCCACCTTCAATGGAGTAAGAATGGGTGTAACACAGATAAATTGGAAGCAAAGGTTGGCAGCTGAATCTGTACCTGAGTAATGGGCTGCCTTTAAAGAAAAGATGAGTTAGGCATAGTCAAGGTATATTCTTGTGGACAGGAGTAGTAGGGCAGACAAATTCAGAGCTCCCTGAATGATGAGGGAGATTAAAATGAAGCAAAAAAAAAGTTCACTTGTGATGCATATGACTTGCAATAAAGCAGAAGTGTTCAAATCAAAATGTCTCCATTAAAGAAAAGGGAGGAATTCTGACGTGACCGAAATTGTTTTCACGCAGCAATTGGTTAAGATCAGGGAAGCATTATCATGCTGTGCAGTGTAGTGGAGGCAGGATCATTGAGGCATTTAAATGGGAGTTATAAAGTTATTTGAAAAGTAAATGCAGAGGAGTTGCTCTTTCTGAGGGCCAGCGTAAGTTAAATAGTCTCCTTGTAAGTGGAATTATTTACTTCAGAAACTGAATGAAGCGGGCTATTAATTAGAACAATGAATAACCAAGCTTGCAGAAAGATGATACGTTTCCTCTGCTGGAGACTGAATCTGGCACCTGTTTGTTTTCCCAACCTTGTGTTTTGTGTTTATAAAATGCCTGTATTTGTGGAAGATGTCTCACTATAATCACTGCACCAGCCTTCGATGTTGTGGACTGAGAGAAATTTGGTCCTTTCTCACTTTTGTCAGTTACTGTATTCTGAAATAACCTTTCATCTTGTATTTGGGCACTTTTTTTTTTACCTTTTTTGTTTAGTTCTTATGCAGTTTTCTTCCCACATATCCTGTAGGTGACATGTCAAGATTGGCTTCCAGTAACTTGGTCAATTGTATTTTTCTTAATTTTTTTTAGTATAGGTGGTCATGCTGACGGTTTATTTGAATGCAGCAGGTGGTTGATAGTTGAGCTTTACCAGTGAGCCTGTTATCAGCTTTGCGCAGTGGTATCTCTGTCTTCTCTGTGTTAAAGGTTACAAGATTGCATAATCTAGCCAAACTGCCCAATGCTGCACTGACAAATTGCTGTCTTTTCATTGAAACTTTAACCCAATGCCCCGTCTGCTGTCTGGTCAATGTAGAGATGCCGTGGCACAAAGAGGAGCAAAGCATTTCTCTTGACCTGCTAGTAAGCATTGCTAATAGCTATTGTTTCACTGTTTTTTGTGGGCTGTTGTGTGCCAAGTAATGCCACATTTCATATATTCTTACAGCAGCTGGATTTCTAAATTACTTCATTGGCTGTAAAGCACTTGGCGATGGGCCATATAAATATTCCAGCTGCCTCCAACATGAGATGGAAGTTGTGAGCATTTTGCCCACGCGATGTGTTTTCAAGGTGATCCAGGAAAATGTACCTTCATCAATGGTGCATAAACCATAAAGTCTAGCTGAAAGACAGGCATCGGTGTTGGGGGAAGTCAGAATGTGCTGCTTGTAATTGAGCAGAGGGGTAACTGAGGTGGGACTGGTTTCAGGCTCAAAAACGTCATTGTGCCTTCTGGCATTTTGTTAGTTTCTGTGCTGTGAATGGCAACGTGAGCAGATTACAGTCACCCTGCACTCTACCATCCTTACACAGCTGCCAGTGGATGCTGAGAATGCTGTGGGGTAATCTGTTCTACCCTGCACTTTTCCTCAGCCTGCTCAATTTATTCATCCTTTACTGACTATCATTTATTCTATCTGTTGTCTTTTAAACTACTACATTGCATTGAATGCATTGATGTGACCTGGAGCAGTTTCTGTGGATCTCTGTGCAGCATTTTCTTTTGTAACATTTAGTGTCCTTTCTGAAAAATGATATTTAATTACTCGAGCATTTAGTTACAGTGAAGGATTACAAGCATATACTTCCTAGTTTGATTGTGTCACAGTTTCAGCAAACATCTCTATAATTTAAGATAACAAGCATGGGGCTGGATGAACACAGCAGGTCAAGCAGCATCATAGGAGCAGGAAAACTTGACGTTTCGGGCCTAAACCCTTCATCAGAAATCTGATGAAGGGTTTAGGCCCGA
>JAHRHZ010000092.1:2960613-3001838 GCA_024137785.1 Ginglymostoma cirratum | reverse complement strand
ATTTTCTGACGAAGGGTCTAGGCCCGAAACGTCAAGCTTCCCTGCTCCTAAGATGCTGCTTGGCCTGCTGTGTTCGTCCAGCTCCACACCTTGTTATCTCGGATTCTCCAGCATCTGCAGTACCTATTATCTCTCATTGGTTAGGCCATCTTCGTAATACTACATTTAATTCTGGTCTACCAGCTACAGGAAAGATGTTGTGAAACTTAAAGGATTTGGAAAAGATTTACGATTGCTAGGGTTGGAGGGTTTGAGCTATAGGGAGGGGCTTAATAGGCTGGGGCTGTTTTCCCTGGAGTGTTGGAGGCCGAGGGGTGACCTTAGAGGTTCATAAAATTATGAGGGGCATGTATAGGGTGAAATAGCCAAGGTCATTTCCCCAGGTTAGCGCAGTCCAAAGCTAGAGAGGAAAAGATATAAAAGGGATCTAAGGGACAACGTTTTCATGCAGAAGGTGGCGCGTGTATGAAATGAGCTGCTAGAGGAAGTGGTGGAAGTTGGTACAATAACAACATTTTAAAAAACATTTGGATGGATATATGAATAGGAAGGGTTTAGCAGGAACAAAAACAACGTTGCTGGAAAAGCTCAGCAGGTCGGGCAGCATCCGTGGAGGAGAAAACAGAGTTAACGTTTCTGGTCCGGTGACCCTTCCTCAGAGGGTTCTGAGGAATGGTCACTGGACCCGAAACATTAACTCTGTTTTCTCCTCCACGGATGCTGCCAGACCTGCTGACCTTTTCCAGCAACTTTTTGTTCCTGATTTACAGCATCCGCAGTTCTTCTGGTTTTTATTTAGGGTTTAGCGGGATATGGGCCAAATGCTAGCAAATAGGACTGCTTCACTTAGAATATCTGGTCGGCATGGACAAGTTGGACTGAAGGGTCTCTTTCTGTGCTGTACATCTCTATGCATCTATTAGCTAACTCTTTCTGAGCTTTTGAGCACTTTGTGCTAACGTAACTCTGCATGCGGGAATATGTTATGAAAGCTGTATTTTAATTCATGTTTCTGACTTGCTCAATTGCTGCATATACTAAAGTTTCTCCACTGTTGATTGGAATCATTCCTGCTTCCCTGAGACATGGTGGAAAACAAGGACTCTTAACACTGCAGCATTGCTCAGCATAAACGGGGCTTAAATGTAAAATCTGAGTTTTGCTTTGTATTAAAGGATGGTTTGCATGGACAAGTATGTTTAGATTTGATATCCATTCTGCCATTGCAAGAACAAGATGTCATCACCTGGGTGCACCCATGCTAGTGGTACAACCAAAATTTCTTTGGCTGACAACTGACATCACAAGGTTGGTTGTGCATGCGTAGATGACTCTGGACTGGCATATTGAATGGCGGCTTTGTTGGGAACATGTAATCCAAAATGTAGGTGAGACACGTGGAGGTGGTAAGGGAGGAAATTCCACGGGTTAGAGCCTAATTCTGAGATGGCGTGATTGCCGTTTATGGAGATTCAGCCAGTATTTTCTAGAGTTTAGAAAAATTAGAGTTGATTTCTCTGAAGCATATAAGATTGTTGTAGCGCTCCGTAGGATGTCCAGCTGGTGTGTTGAGAACGAGGATACAGTCTCTGAATAGGGCGTAGGCCATTTAGAACTGAAATGAGGAATTTCTTCACTCGAATGTGGTAAGTTTTTTGCTCCAGAGGATTGTGAAAGTTCTGTCGTTGAGTACGTTCAAGACGATCAGTGCACTTATCGATCTTAAAGATATCAAGAGATATGGGGATAGTGTAATTTATATTACCCCAACAAAACAGCCAGTATAAACAGGCTGATTGGCCTCATTCTGCACTATAGACATCTGTTTTTCTCTCTGTCTGCACTTCCTGTGATAACACAGGCTTCTTAAAAATCCATTCTTGGTATCACAGAATAGTAACTTCCTAATTTACCTTTCCTGTTCTCCTCATGATGCTTCCTGCTTTCTGGACAATAGGTCTGTGGCTAGATCTCAGAATTTTAAAACTTGGGAAGTTGAGTCCAAAAGCAGTATTTTATCTCTTATTGCTGTCTTGTGGAGAGCACGAGGATATATTCTCAAGTCTTAAAGGATTACCTTCAAGGAAATGAGCAGCTCAAAGCTTGAAAGCTGCAGGGTAGAAAGCAGATCTAGGTTTTTAAAATGTGTGAATTGCACATTAAAATCCCAGGGAATTTGATGTCATGTACTGTGAAAGAAACCACACTGGTTTTGCTTCAGCTGCACTCTTGCTGAATTTACCAGATAAAAAGGGATGAATAATCCCAAATACTGAAATCAAAACAAAATTCTGACTGTGCCCTGTGGGCCACTCATGATGCTGTCAATCTTGGGTTAAGCTTTTGTAAGTGCAAAACCACTGAAAATTAAACCAATTTCCTGAAATGTGCGCCAGCATTGCAGTATTGTGTGTCTTGGTGGTGTTTCATGTAAATATTTCTTCTTGTGGTCTTGTGTCCCATCCAAAATGTTTTACTTTCGATTCTGGGGGATTGGTATCTGTCTGAACCAGCTTGTTCACTTCCACTCCTAAATCTGGCTTCCACTTCCTGCAAAGTTTGTAGATGTGTGATTAAACCAGACATTGAGCCTACTGCTGTGACCAGGGAACTGGTAAATTCTGTGAGCAAGCTGAATATTTGAAAAGAGATTTGCATTGCTACTGGAATTGTCATAGAGAACTATAAAGCTACCTATGTTAGACGTTGACAACAAGATTTTCAATGTTTAGATCCACACATTCTGTACCTAAAAAATGATTTGAATTAGGATATAGAATTAGGATGTTCATACTGAAGGATTTGATGTGAAGGTTGCTGCATCAGACTTCTCATAGCTCATGTAACCCATTATGTCTGATTTGTACCTAAAATATCTATTGTTGTTTATTTGTTATACAAGTTTGAAAAACTGCATAGAAATAGCAGGAGAGGGAGGCTTAATTGAAATTATTTCTTTCACAGGATATTGGCCCGGACACTGGCATCTACGTTAACTTCCCTGACTGAGCTGGAGAAATTGGTGGTGAACCATTTTCTTGAACCACTGCTGTTCCTGTGGTGCTGGTATGCCCACAGTGCTGTTAGGGAGGGTGTTCCAGGATGTTGACCCAGCTATACTGAAGGAAGGGCAATGTATTTCTAAGCTAAGGGTGGTGTTCCCATGAATCTGCTGCCCTTCACCCTCTAGATGGTAAGGGCTATGGGTTTAGATGAACTAGGTAGACCTTGTAAAGAGCTGACACTCATACGTTGGGCCAAATGGTGTCTTTCTGCAAAATGATTCCAGAAACTACACTTTGGGCTTAGTTGATTTTTCTTGATTTATGACATGGAGGGATTAAAAGTTGGACTGGTTGTGTGAAAACAATGTGCTGTGTAGCATTTTTAATTGTGTAAAAAATAAATCAGTAGACATTGCAGGCCAAAAATGATTTTTGGGTCAACTGGGGAACTTATTTGTAGCAGGATTGGTCAAAGGGACTAAAACAAATTGCTGGTAAGACTCCAGTGTCTGGCAGCATCTGTGGAGAGAAAGCAGAGTTAACGTTTCTGGTCCAGTGATCCTTCAGAACTGATTTGTAGCTTGGAAAAGGTTAGCACATATGCTAAAGATGGGGAGGAGAGATAGTAAACGATAGGTGTAAATTGAATTCAGAGGGAGTAAGAAAAATAGTTGGGCAGACAAAGAATGGGTGAAAGTTAGCCTGGGGGATCTCAGCTGCTAATGGAGACTTTGTTTGTTGTAGCAGTCCATGTGATTTACAGGGCCTGGTGTGTGGGATTTGGGGTCAGGAATGGGAGAAGGTGCTCAGGCCCTAAAATGATTGAATTTGATATTGAGTCCCAAGCAGAAACGGAGATGCTGTTATTCCAGCAAACCCAAAACCAACATCCCATCAGCTGGCAGCAATCAACAAAACAATCAGAAGGTTACAGTTGATTGAGTAGAAAGATTGTTGTGAGCCTGACCAATAGCACACCTTGACGACTGTGCCAAAGTGTAATTGAGGTACAGAAAGGACATGAACTTTGGAATCGGTGGGAGAAGGAGCTGCTAATCCTGGAGCTCTGAGTTATATTGAAATGTGGGCTTTTCATTGCAATTATTGAGTGATTGTATACAAATGTACAAGATCCCAATGCTATGGAAATGGCAAATCCAAATCATGATTTCAAGTTGGGTAAGCAAGGCAAGTAGGAACACAGGTTGAAATGAGCAAATCACAAAAATACGCTTAAATAATTTTATTCAATATCGGAAAATAGTCCTATGGTGGTGAGTCAACCATGATGCGAAGCAAATGACTACAGGGTCAAAGACATATAAAGCTTTGTCCAAAGTTTGTGTGTCAGGAAAGAGAAGTTTGAAGAGACAGGTGTTTCGGGAAGGAATCTAGAGCATAGGGCTAGGAAATCTGATGTCACTGTCACCATTGAATCAGTAAAGTGGATGGTAGAGGCTTGAGTGACAAAAATGAAGAATTCAGAACGGAGGATGGTAGGTGATGGAATAGTGTTGCAGGATTGAGGGGCTAAAAGAAGTTTTAGAGGTGGAAGGTGCAAAATCTGTGATGTGATCTCAACAGTAAGGTGAGAATGTGCAGTTCAAGATGCTGAAGGACCAAGAGCCAGTGCAGGTCAGTGAGGCCAGGGATCATGGGCAAGTGAAACTTGCAAGGTAAAATACAGGCAGTGGAACTGTAGATTCAAGTGCATTCGATCACTAAGTTTTTAACAATTGGCCTAAATCTGGATCTTGGGTGATTAGTGTTAATGGAGGTGCAATTTCAGCTTTGTGATAGAGAGTTCTGCTCTGTTGAACAGGACACCATGAATGCAAATAGTTTGGTTTAGCCTAACTATGCCTCTCATGATCTTATACACTTCTATAAGCTCCGCTGTCAGTCTCCTACACTGTAAAATAAAGAAGCCTAACTTCTCCCTGTAACTCAGTCCCTCAAGTCCTGACAACATCCTTGTAAATTTCATCTGCACACTTTCCAGGTTAGTAACATCCTTCCTATTAGCAAGGTGAACAAAATTCAACACACTACTCCAAGTGCAGCATCACTAACTTCCTGTGCGACTGCAACTTAACTTCCCAGCTTCTATACTCAATACCCTGACTGAAGGCCAATGTGCCACAAGCTGCCTTCACTGTCCTCTCTACCCATGACTCCACTTTCAGAACAATGCGCCTGAACTCCAAGGTCCCTCTGTTTCACTACACTCCTTAAGGCCCTACCATTCACCATGAACTCCTGTTCTGTGGTAGAATCATTGACTTAGAAATGAACAGTTAGATTTATGTATGGTGATTTGTGCAGACTTCATGTTTGAAGAAAGCATGAGCAGAAATACCTTTGGATACATTATTAAATTCCCAGAACCATTTCTAGCCTGGCCCTATTTGCTGGGGCAAGCAAGAGAAATATGCCATAATTATAGGAGCAGAAGTAGGCCATTCACCTCATCAAGTCTGTTTATCCATTCAATGAGATCATGGCTGATCTGATAATCATATCCACTTTCCTGCCTTAACCCCATAATCCTGATTCCTTTACTGATTAAAAATCTTTCTGTCTCAGCTTTGAATATCTTAATGGTCCAGGACTTGACAGCTCTATGCAATAAAGAATTTCACAGATCCTCTACCCTCAGAGATGAAATTCCACCTCGTCTCTGTCTTAAGTGGGCAACCCCTTACTCTAATACTATGCCTTTGTAAGTCTGAGATTCTCCTACAAGGCAAAACAATCTTTCTGCATTTACCCTGTTGAAACTTGTACATTTCAGTAAACTCCACTGTCATGCTTCTGAAACTCCAATGAGTACAAACCCAAGCTACAAAACCTATCCTTATAGAAAGTGTTGTTTATCTTGGTTGAAGACACAACATTAGCTCGAGCACCCAGAAAACTCTGGCACTATTGTTTAAATAGTTCCATACGGGTTTTAATTTACACAGATAAAGCTCAAAGGAGCCTTAGTCTCCGATCTCAATGACGTGCTCCAGTCATAACGTCAGTCTGCAATGGGTGTTCATGTCCTAGGCCTGAATGTGCAACATTCTGACACTCCGTCAAACTGACTTTCTTGTAACATATGCACCAAATATAGGCATTTATAATGATACAGAAAAATTAACATGGCAGGCATGGTAGATCAAATGGCTTCCTCCTACATTGTGATGCTTGTGTGGTTCTGTGAATTAATCATCAATTTAACTACAAATGCCACATTTACATCATGGATTTTGCATGCATCTATATCAGACTGAATGTAACCATGGCATAGATACCAAAACTGCTGTTCAAGTTTACAAATGTAAACAAATTGCTGGAAAACCTCAGCAGGTCTGGCAGCATCTTTGAAGAAAAATCAGAGTTAACTCTCAGTCAAACTGGCTTTCTTGTAACATATGCACCAAATATAGGCATTTAAATAATGATGCAGAAAAATTAACATGGCAGACATGATAGATCAAATGGCCTCCTCCATTAGAGTTAACTGTGTTTCTGATTTGCAGCATCTGCAGTTCTTTCGTTTTTTTATCAAACACCTTGAACAGCAGAATAGTGAGCAAAGGATTTTTCACAGCTGCCCCAGGTAATTCCACCAACTTCAAAAGGCACAAGCCATTACTTTGGTAAACAAAGGATGTGATTGTACAGATCTGGAGTTTCACCTCTATCTATGCTGAATTAGATTTAGTTGTGATGCCACACTCTGTTCAATAGCTTCTCCATGCTCTCTCAGCAAGAATAGCCACTTGACAGATTTGAGAACGTAATAAGAGGAACTGGAAAGAGCAAAAAACCAATTCAAACTACAACAGCTGCCATCCAGAAGTATCTTGGGCACAATATAATGGTGTCACAGATATAATAAATGAATGATCCAGCAAAACGCAACCTTTTTTAATTCCACCAAAGCCGGCCTTACATTATTTTATGGAAAAGCCATTTTATTTTAAAGCCACTTTTATTTTAAAAAAGACCTACTCTTTGCATGTGAAGATGAGTAACTAAAACGTACACACTTTGTTATACTCGCTTTAACCAGAATATATATTTTTGTTTATTCACTTGTGGGATGTGGGTTTTGTTGGCTGAATCAGCATCTAATGTCCATCCCTAGTTGTTTTTGAGAATTTGGGTATGAGCTGCTGCCTTGAACCACTGCAGTCAGTATGCTGTAGGTAGACCCACAATGCTATTGGGGAGGGGGTACCAGTACCTTTACCCAACGACCCTGAAGGAACAGCAGTATACTTTCAAATCAGGATGCTGAATGGCTTGGAGAAGAACTTGCAAGTGGTAGTGTTCCAAGTAGTTGCTGCTCATCTTTGAGATGGGAGTGGTCATTGGTTTGGGAGATGATATCGAAGGAGCTACTCAACCCAAGCTGATCGAATTTATTTTTCCCAACTGATGGCAAAGATGGCCACTGGGTGGCAGCGCATACTTTGTTTGGACAAATGCCTTGAACTAATGCTGAATAGAAACTGATGCCAGGTTTGTGGCGAACCAGAGTCTCTGGTTCACTGAGGGATCAACTCTGACAAATACATTGGGCTCTCATTCATCCCTGGAATAGGGAGATATTTCTAACTTTGAAAGGATTTGCTGGCAGATGGAAATGGGACACAGTCTTCTGGCAGAAAAGATCATGACTGAAGTGGAAGCATAACCCACACAATTTCTAAATGATGTGCTGCGACCCACGTATTTAATTGATGAAATGGGGTAGCAGGTTTTCAGCTTTTGCTGTTTGAAGCTCTAGCGCAAGACAGTGAGCAGTGTCTTTTAGTGGTTTTAAGTTTCATCTCAGCCTGCCTCTTTGATACCTTTTCAGCAGCTGTTGTGATACTATACATCTTGAATCCTAATCTGGCAAATTGAAGGCAGGTTATTAAACACTGTATGGGAAGTGTGAGATAAAGTTTGAGTGGTTCACAAATATTAGCTTCATCCATTAATGTCATGTTTTATTTGCCTGTTTCTTTTATCTTTCTCCCTTTTTTGTGCTGTTGCTGAACCTGTTCTCCCTATATGTGAGATGGAATTCTTAGTGTTAAGTGAACACCAAAAATGTTGCCTTGTTTCCTGTGATGCTTTTTCTGCCTGCGCTAAAACTGCATTCAAGGTTAACTTAAATGTAACTTTTTCAATGGTAGTGATTTTTCACAGAAAATTAATACAAATATACAACAGACTTTGTCCATCAAACTTCTTCCACATAGTTGTGTTGCAACTGTGCAACAGACCCCAATCTTTTGATATACCCTATTCATATGCTTTCCATTTAACAAGAATACTCGCCTGACTTCGGAAGAAACCATTCTGGAAAATTTGTCTTTCGCTCAAACACAATGGAGTTTCAGGGGATTTTAATATCCATGAAGTCCTACCTTGTGTACACAGTGATATCTGTTTCCTCTGGGAACTTGCCCAGCTCCCATTTGAACAATTACTGTGAACTTTCACTTGCTGCAGAAACCAGTAGCTCATTCCAACCATCAGTGACCATCTGGAAAAAGAGAGCACCTGACATCTAACTCAGTCTTGTCCTTAAACAACTAGTGCTCATGTGACCTCATTCTCTTTGACTTGTCTTTGTTAAAATAATCTGACTGCAATATATAACCTCTTTTTTTTTCATATTTAAACTGTGGCATTTTTGGTGCATGCTCTCCAATTTACATTTTTATGTAGTAGATAGAACTAAAATGTTGAATCTCAAGTATTGCTAAATAGAGACAGTAGGTCAAAGCATACTGTATAAGTTGGTGTCCTAGTTTTCAAATCTGTTTCTTATAAACCCAGACTTGATGGCAAGACAAAAGAAAATCTATTTTGTCTCCTTTTAGCGATGTTTATAGTGGCAGGCTTAGAAGGCTATCATGATAATTGAGTGTGTTTAATCTGGTGACATTTAAACCTTTTCTCTGGACCCAAGAATCTGTCACTGTATAAAGGGTCCAGAAATAGGCAGATTATTCCAGATGGGTCTTAATGACGGGATTGTGCAAAGATGCCATAGTCATTCCAAAAGCAAAATGATGCTGGGAATGGTCACCGATCAGGCAGCCTCTGTGGAGGGAAACAAAGTTAATGTTTCACCTCAAGGCGACTTTTCTATCTGGATGAAAAGTCACTTAACATTTATGATTTTAACTTGGTTCTTTTCAGGGTATGTGCTTGACCTGTGCATTTTTGTTTTAATTTCATGACATAACCTGGTTTGTGCTTGACCAGCCTCACTGTCTATATTTTCTTTCTCTGGCCCCTCTGACCACTGGACATTGACTTTGAGACTTAATTCAGAGCTCGGTATGATAGGCACACCCCTTTTGTTAAATGTAGCATATCCCCCCTGCCCAATCGCAGTATTTTTTCTATTTTGCTATGCAGGTTCTGATGCAAACATAAGATTGCACCATCCATAACAGATGAACCAAACCCTGATGCTGCCATTCAGATGGTTGATGTAGATTGTGGAGTAATAACCCTAACACTGATCCTTTGTTGGACTTTTCTGCTCTGGGGCAGTTTTCATCACGAAATTCACTTGTCTTGTCGGACAACCTACCCCCTCCCCATGCAAACTATGATCTGCTCTTCAATCCCTTTTGTCATAGACCATGTGTGGTAAACTTTGTGTGGCATCTTATCAAAACACATTTTGAATGTGCAAGTATACATTGCCTATAGGTTATCTTCATCCGTCAAGCTAATGACATCCTCAAAGAATCCTGTCAGATTGGTAAGATTTGATAGGCACAGGAATAGTTTCTTCTAACCTGTTCTACCGTTCGGTGACATTATGAATAATGTGTATCTTGACTCCTGTCACGTCCTCCTTGGTTCTGTGAGCCTAGTGCTATGATTAGTCTGGCAAGGATAATATTTTTGTCAAATAACCATTTTGTGTACTCCCTAATAGCACCACCTCTGTCAAGATACTGGTAAAAGTCCTGGAATTTCTACATAATGAAATTGGGCTCACTCAGATAACTTGAAACAGAGGTTTTAAATGCTGGGCTTTGACCTCATTGTGTCTGAGGAGGGAATCTAGGTGATTACATTTTTGAGTCTCTGCCAATAGATGCCTCTAATTGTTGACTTGTATCGTGTTTGTTGTAACTAATACATATTTGATGCAATGATACCACATTTTTTCTACTTGCAATTTCTTTTACTGTAATCTTCGCAAGTTTATACACAGAAGCTCACGTGCACATGATCACTTGCAAGCAACTGGTTAAATCAATAATTCTGAATAGAGGAAGTGGAAGTCATTTCATATTCTAAAGACAAGGCAACTTGCTTGCATGGCACACTTTCCCTCCATTTTTCCAAGGAATCACCAGAGCCCCAAGCAATTAAAGCTGAACAATTAGTTTACTCACCATAATCTGTAATTCTTAGCATTTTTTGTGAGCATTGCAGGGTTATGTCGTTTGTTTAGATTTAGCTGATGTTCCAAACCATTTTGCCAGTCTTGTAGTAAATAATCAGTAATGTTTAGCATGTGTTACAAGCAATCTCATTATTTTTGGGAACAACACTAGGGTGGCAATAAGTCCCTGTGTCCAGTTCAGCGTAATTCACTTGGTGTGGTAGTTTGTGCTAATGTTGTACTTGTCTCTGCAGACCAGGGACAATTAAGAGAAGTGCAGTGATCTATGTTAGAAAGTGTAGAAATGGGTGATGTTAGTGTATATCTAGGCAGTGGGTTTTGTCTTCCTCTGCTTTGACAGACTGTCAGTTTGTAACTTAGGAAATGTCATTGCCTTCAGGATATGCAGACTGGAACCCCATCTTCATCTCCCCTCAGGATTTCAAGTTGCTCATGGGTCTCAATCTCCTAATGTTGACAATGTCCATGAAGCTATCCTCCCCTTCCTCCAGACCTAACCCCAAACATTTATCCACTTTTCTTGAATTTTTCTTGCTCTCCATTTTCCCTCCCAGTCTTTCCAAGGTCACTTTAAGATCACAGTTCCGTTCTCTCTGCAGTGACTTATTAAACATGAAATCCTTTTCCTGAATCTGTTAGCCATAATTAGAATTAGAATTAGAATTAGAATCCCTACAGTGTGGGAACAGGCCCTTCGGCCCAACAAGTCCACACCGACCCTTGGAGCATCCCACCCAGACCCATCCCCCTATAACCCACACACCCCGAACTTTGTGGGCAATTTAGCATGGCCAATCCACCTAGCCTGCACATCTTTGGACTGTGGGAGGAAACCGGAGCACCCGGAGGAAACCCACGCAGACACGGGAAGAACGTGTGGAGTTTGCACAGACAGTCACCTGAGGCTGGAATCAAACCCGGGTCCCTGGTGCTGTGAGGCTGCAGTGCTAACCACTGAGCCACCGTGCCGCCTCTGAATCTTCCGCGCACCCCCAAAAATTCCAGGTGGAGCTCATAGAATGAGTTCCCTGACAGGGGCTGTTAATCTGGTCCAATCAGGGAGTCCTGGCCAACAGGTAGAAACAGGAGTGTCAAAGGTTCTGCTCACTCCGAGAACTGGTTCTGAGGAAGTCGGATCAATGTCAAGTGCTATGCATGTTTAAATAAAGGGTGACTTGAAGACAGGATATCGGACTCTGGCTTTCCCTTTGTCAATGAGTTTAGTTAGACTACCTGTGTAGGGAATTAACGTAGTGGTAATGTTCATGAGGCTCAGGACAGTATCCTGGGGGTAGGACCTCGGAGCCAAGGCAGCTAAAAATAGACATTGTAAAGCTGATCTCACTGACCATAAAACTACTAATTTTTTTAAAAGATAAAAATCTGTTATCCTCACCCAGACTGGCTTACATGTGACTCCAAACTCTCAGCAATGCGGTAGCCTCAACTTTCCTCTCCAGTGGCCCTCGCAATCCACTCAGTTCAAGGACATTTAGCGATGGGCAACAGATCCTGGCTTTGCCAGTGCTGCCACATGCCATCAAAGAATAATGAAGTATAAAAACAACTTAAGCTCTTGGTTTTCCTCTCATAGCTGTAAAGATCTTTCCTCCTTTTCCTTTTCTTCTTGTGCATCTGAATCATTGCTATGTTGTCTTTTCCACCATTTTCTCAATTCCTCCACTACATTTCTGTTAACCTCTGTTACTGTGATATCAAATAAAAACAGTGCTGGAGGAATGAAGCAGCACCAGGTTGTGGGGGGGAGCAAAGAGAAGCTGAGTTAATGCTTAGAATGCAACAAGACTCTTCCTTGGAATGGATTGGACTCAAAATGTTGGCCCTGTTTTCCATCCCCATAAATGCTGTCAGATCTGCTGAGTTTGTGCAGCATTCTCGGTTTTTATTTCAGATACCCAGTATCTGCAGTACTTTTTGTTTGGTGTTGAGCCTTGGATGAGCAACCATTCCCTTTTCTCCAGAGCAGGCTTCGCAATTAATATCGTATATCTGTCAGACTGTTCTATCAGAATCAGGCCATTCACGATTATGGCAACCAGTTCAAATCCCATTTCCTCAACTCATGCAATATCACTAGGATCACACGCTTCTCACTTTTTCAGTGACCCCAACCTCTATCTTTTATAAAATGCCTTCCTTTGCTAAAATTTTAATTATGTGCCTGTGCTGATTCCTGATTGTCAACTATAATATTTTCCTTGTTAATCTTCCATTCTTCACATGCTGCATTTTCTTCCCAAAGTTCTGCGGTATGTATTCTAGGCTACATTGTCTAGCTTATCTTCACGGACTCCCTGTTCCTGAATGCATTAAATTCAGAACTTTTGGTCTTTTGAAAATCCCTCTGTGACTCACTCATTCTCCAACTTCCTCTTGCTTGATATCCTTTCCAGGAATTTGTAGTTGCTTTATTTCTGTTTTCTACATTGCACCCTCAATTTATCTGTCGTTCTTTAGAATCCTCTCACTAAAGACTTCTGTCTCTCTTGCTATCTCTGCACCTTTTTGAAAGTCGCACTATATCTCAATCTTGCGTTCATTCTCAAGTTTGACGACCTTCCTTGCATATATTTATGAGACATCTTATTTCAAATGTAAATTATTTTGAATAAAAATAATTGCTATGGAAAGGGCACATATGCAGAAGTAGAGAAGAATATAATTATTTTATTTGCGTCAGTTAGAAGATAACCGCTGCGTGAGCAGGAATGGTTTATGAAAGTAGCACCATCTCCATTATGGTTGCTTGAAAATAGATTTATCCTCGTGTATTGCCAAAGGACTATTGTGTCTTGCTGCTTCATTTAAGTATCCTAATCCTTGGCCTGTTTCTGCTTTACCAGCAAGTTGTGAATTTGTGGATTTTCTTGACCTTTTCCAATTGGGAAGCAAACAGTTTGTGTTTCATTTAAATGAGTTTGACGACAAATCTGCCAGAGGCTTGCTGCCATGTGTTAGTGTGCTAGTGCCAGCAGTTAAAGCTAACAGAAGTATTAGCACCCCTGCATGTAGCACTCTGTCTGCTCCCCTGCTGCTGCCCTGCGGTCCCATCTGCTTCACCAGCTAACTTAATTGGTTCCTTTTGTTTTACGTTTTTGTTGAGGAATACAAATCTTTCCCTATCATTAACCCCTTTGAGAAGTGCTGTAACAATTCTTTTCTCTGATATAACACGCATGCAGTTATTGCCAGGAAAGTAAACACTGAACCACAGGAGAGGTTCAATTGTGAAGCAAGCCCTTGTTGCCTTGAAAAGAGAGAAATCAGTTTGCTTAATTTGGAAACTTTATGAACAGTATCTTTTATTTCCTATCCTCATGAGTTGATTGTTTTATTCAAGAATTGAAATGGGAGTTTTATGTTTCATTGTATGAAGGTTTTAAGGCCAGGGTAATGCAGTGCCTTAAAGCTGTGTCTGTTGATTTAACTTGTTTCAAAATTCATACATTTATATGCATCTTATCACATTTGAATATCTTGATGCTTTTCATTCAATGCAGCACCTTTTTAACTGCAGTAACTTGCATAAATGTCAATAGAGCTTGTAAATATGTGCTGTGCTCCTTCCTTTAATCTCAGGGCTGCACGACACTGCTGGGCTTGGTCTTTGTTAAGTTCCTACAAATTTAAAAATCAAAGCTGAATTTTCCTACGTTTTCTTTCTTTTGGCTTCCTAAATATTTGTGGAAAGCTGTATGACCCTGGATTTTTCAAATAAACATATTGCATCAGAGGAGCTGAGAGTGCCAAGAGACCTAGGTTAGGGAAAGAGCCTTCCCTGGGCTAATTCCAAGGCATGTGCAGTCTTGTTACTATAAACTGTTGGGTGAATTCTTCCTAAAATGTTTGTTGCTAGTTTGCCAAGTGTTTATCTTTATTACCTTTGTCACAATGTTCCCAAGTTTCTTATGCAAGACAAATTATGTACTCAGCACATGCTATTAGAATTTCATACTTTTGTGTAACTTTAGCAGAGAGAAGTGGAATTTCACTTGGAAATCGCTAAAGATCCATTGGGCAAAAGGGGAGGAAGCAGTTTGAGTTTGTGCTTGTGCTGCTGGGCTATTGATCTTAGCCCTGTAATAATAACATTGAATGAGATGTTAGTCCAGAGGTTGAAAACTAGGTGAAAAAAATCAGTTCCATGATGCTGGGGCCACAATTATTTGCAGTATATATTAATGTCTTGGATGAGGAATGTTCCAAAGCCAAGTTTGCAGTTGACACAAAAATAGGATACAAAGAGTCTGCAAATGGATAGAGCCAGGTTAAGCAAATAACCTGACTTGGCAGGTAGAATATAAATGTGGGAAAGAAGAATGAAGGAACTAATATTGTTTAACTGGAGAAGGATTGCAAAAAGCAACAGAACTGAGGGATAAGGGACACCATCAATGAATCTCAAAAAAAAAACTAGCATCCAAGTTCAGTAGGTTAGAGGGACCCTTGACTTTTATACTCCATTTCATTTATTCCAAAGGGAATGGAGTATAAAAGTAGGGGAGTTTTGCTAAAACTCAACAAGGCACCCATCAGACCAGAGCTGAAATACAGCGAACAGCTTTGGCCTCTTATCTTAAAAGATGAATAAACATTGGAGACAACTCAAAAATGGTTCACTGGGTTGATACCACACATGAAGGGACTGGCTTGAGTACGCTGGGTCTATACTAATTGGAATTTAAAGTAACCTTATTGAAATGTGATTTAGCTTTGTCAGAGAGAAGTCGTACAGATGTGGTTAAAGTTTGAGCGTTGAACAAGCATGTAGTGAGGGTAGTGCAATTGATGTAGTTTATATGGATTTCAGTAAGGCCTTTGACACAGTCCCACATGAAAGACTGGTAAAGGAGATAAAAGCACAGGGTAACTTGGCGCGTGGATCCAAAGTTTGCTTAGTGCAAGGAGACCAAGGCGGTAGCAGGCTGTTTGTGTGACTTGAGGCTGATGTCCAGTGATGTAGCCCAGAATGGCTGTTGGGTCCCTTATTTTTCATGATATTATATAAATGATGGTGGGGTTTGGTGATAAGTTTGTGGATGACGTGAAGATTGGACAGGTGGTAGACAGTGAGGAAAGGTCACAGGAGTATATAAATGGATTCGTTAGATGGACAGATAAGTAACAGTTGAAATTTAGCCCTAATAAATGTTAGATGATACATTTTGGAAGAAGTAAGAAGAGTGTGCTCCATGAACAGTACTATTTTAGGAATCTCAAACAGAGGGATCGGTGTTTAAAACATCTCATCCACAGGACGCAACCTCTGACATTTCCTTGATTCTGTATTGCACTGGCATGTCAGCCTTGATTTATTTTGTTCAAATCTCCCAATAGGGTTTTAACTCGCTACCTTCTAGCTCAGAAGCGAAAATGTTTCGAACTGATTTAGATTACCCATTGAGAGATATCTCTCCCGTTATACTTCTCCTTTTCCTGTGTCATTGGTTTGTATTTCTGTATGAAACTCTCACATGAACAGTTACTTGAAGAACGTGAGAATGTGGTCACTGCTACCCTTAATAATGTGAATACAATAAATTAATGCCTTTAGGAACGGAAGACAGCTGATGATAGAATCATCAAACGGTTACAGCACAGAATGGGGCCATTCAGCCATCATGTCTATGCTGACTGTCTACAAGAGCAACTAACCTAGTACTGTTCTGCCACCTTTTTTTCCCAAGAGCCCTGCAGATTTTTCTAATTAACATTGTTCTTAGAAGATGTGACATTAGACCTTAACTAAGATCTAAAGGAGCGAGCATTTCTATTAAATAGACCTTTTGCAAATCTTCTTAAGAGCAAGTTTTAATGAGCTATATTCTCATGTTTTCCTTATCAGAGGGCAAAGTATAGAATATGTGCAATGAATTTCGGACTCTAATAATTGTGCTTTTCTCAATACTACTATTGTGCTGATACGAGAGAATTTTTATAAGCAGCCAAATCTGTTATGATCTCACCCTTGTTCCTAGGACTTATGGACATTTTACTTGCTGCCATCACCAATGCCATGCTTAGCCCACCCCACGGACATGGTGTCTAATTGTATAAGTCCCTGGCATGCTAACTATGTAATGGATAATTGAACTTCAGACCCTGCTAGTCTGTTGTCTCGGTTACCTGAAACTGGGAAGAATCTGTTCAGCTGCTCATCTTCATGTTGTTCCAGGAAGTGTAACATTGGAGCTTGACAGTTATTGGAAGCATGCTTTTATCCATTAGTTTCTCAGAAACTTCATAAAAGGAAGTTAATTACATGATTCATTACTCAGTGAGAAAAATGAAGAATATACACTATTAAAACATGGGGACAGCAAGTCAGACCAAATCAGCCTCCCTATCCCTGGCCTTGCAACATAGTAAAATTAAAACATTCAATGACTATCCAAATTGTTGAGCTGTCTGGAACCATACCTTTTGTGTAATAAATATCAGATATCAAGGTTATAACTTCAAGTTAAAGCTAACAATTTATTAATAATGTACCTTTAGCAGAACATGGATAAACAACAAGGCAGTTTGCTTAATATCTATAATCTAAGCCCAATCTTCTTAAATCAGAAACCCCTCTCTCTCAGATCAGACAGATGGGCACAGTTAAGGGATAAATGAACCGACAATTGCATTTTTTTTTAAACAATTTGACAATGTGTACCAGGCCTTCAGAAATCCTTAGTTAATGGAATTGTTTACAGACAAGTAAGAGCAGGTCTTGCTTGAATTCCGAAGTCACCAATTTATGCGAACAGGTCTAGTAGCCTTCCAGAATTATTCACCACTTGTTGTAGAGGGGCATTTTCTCATGTGACCAACAAACAAGCTGGCAACTACTGTGAAAGCCAAATATAGAGAGAGAGAGAGAGAGAGAAAAACACAACAGCTTTTTCAAGAGAACACATGACTTCAAAACCCCAGTCAGAATGGGTTCACTTTCTTTCAAATTTTTAACCACCATTCTCTGTGATTGGCTGGTCAGCACTGCTCTGCCCTTTAATGATCAATTCAGCATCCAACCAACTGCCAGCCCTGATCCTAGAACATCTGGGTGCCAAAATGTCTGTAGTTTTCTTAGGGCAGTAATAAATGTACAGTTATCTTTCCAGGCCAGTTTTCATAAGCAAACGCCAGTTTGTTTGCTGTCTCCTTTCCAAAGTAAACTGCTCAAAGTTTAAAGTTTGCTAACCCACTTCCTGAATTCCCAAAGCCTGTCCATCATATAAAAGGCCCAAGTCAGGAGTGTGATGGAATGCTGTCTTTGGATGGCTGCAGCTCCAACATCACTCCAGGAGCTTGGCACTACATACACAAACATCCACTCTCTCCTCTAACAATGGTCAGTAGCAAGGTCTATTATCTACAAGATGCACTGCAGATATTTACCAAAGATCCTTAGACAGCAACTTCAAAACCCTTCACCACTCCCATCTAGAAGGATAAGGGAAGCAGATATATGGGAACGCCACCACCTGCAAGTTCCTGTCCAAGCCACTCGCCATCTGGGCTTGGAAATATCACTCTTCCTTCAGTTTCACTGGATCAAAATCCTGGAATTCCCTCCCTTAACAGCATTGTGGGCCAACCTACAGCAGATGGACTGCAGTAGTTCAAGACCACTTATCACCACCTTCTCGAGGGCAGTTGGGGACAGGCAATAAATGCTGACCAGGCAGCGAAGCCCACGTCCCATGAATGAATTTGGGAAAAAAACTCCTCTTTTAGGTCAGTGACATCTTCTCGTCATAAAATTATAGTACCATGGATGATGAGTGCAGCCAAGTGGTCATTACTCATGTACAGGCCTTAACATGGTCGTTAATGATTTATTTGGCTGTCAAGGAAGCAATTCTGTCTCTTTTCCCAGGCAGAGTTCCAGTAGGTGTCGCAGGATAAAAGCAGGCAGGATAAACCTAGAATGTTTTCTTCTTACTAACCTCTAATTATTTTTTAAAAAATTTCAAAATATACTTTATCCATACAACATATCTGTCTTTCTACATAGTCAGAAATGCAGTATGGTTTTGGATAATAGCATTTCAGAGGTACAAAAACTTTGGAGTTTGACTTGATCCAACAAACCAAAAACATCTCTTATGCACAAGACTATATTGACATGCATTTGAGGCATTGGGAGGGTCTGATAAGTTTATCCAATTTGGCACTCAACAGGAAATTTAAACTACTTTTAAAAGGTCAGGGTGGTCTCTTCCTGAAAAACTCAGTTGAATCCCTATGACTCAGCTGTTTTACAAAATTGCCAGTTTGTTTTGCTTAACACGTTTCTTTATGTAGAAAAGCACAAGTGCTTGGCAGCATTATCAGAAAAGCTGTGCAGTAATTATTTTTGCCACTTGGACACGTGTGTTTGTATTTGTTACTTTGCAGTAAAAATGTGTCGTGTAAATATTGTTTTCCCATAAAACTGCTGAGCCAATTAATCTCTGCATTGAAAGGTGACACAGATACCTCTGATACTAACATTGTGGCCATTTTGCAATGCTTCTTTTTCCCTCCCCTTCTCCTCAAGGCACTACTTCGTACTGAGGGACTAGTTCTACAGCGCCAACAACCAGGTACCCTGCCTAAGTGACGGCTATTCCTGCATAAACCTAGACAGCCAAGTGCTGGCATGTTGTTCTAATGTTTGACAACACAGCAGATGAGCTGATCTAGGCCAGATGCAGTCACAATCTGGCACAGAATGGTCCCAACACTGCTCCCTGAATATGTACTGACTTCTGAAGTCAAATTGATTCTTCTCTTCCGCCATTCAATCTCTCTTTCTTTTTTTTCCCACCTGCCCAAAGTCTTACGATGCTAGTAGTTGCAGCACCTCCGCCTTCCCACCTCTGGGGAATCAGGTTGTGGAATCTTCCATGTTTGTTTGCCTACATGATACGATGGCAGGGGGTGCTGCCTTTACCCAATGGCACGGCATAAAACTTGCACTTTAGTTTTCGAAAATCTTAAATCCAGTTTAGAGGAAATGAACTTGAATTATAAAAAATGAATACAGATTAAGTCAAGAAGTCCAGCTGCTGGTGATAACTGTGACTAACACTTTTTTTTTATGGTACCAGTATAACCAAAGCTGCAAAATCAGAATGTTAGACCTAATTGTTCCAAAAAAAACTCATGGGTCCTACTTTTGCATGAAGATGAAGCTAAAATTTTTTTCAATAATGCATATTGAGTTAGAGTACTCTTTAATTGTGTAAAATAACTCCTCGCTTTAACGTACCTTGTGTTTTAAAACACCAAATTGTTGCTTTCCATTGTTGGTTATTAATGCATATTTTTTATCTTTTTCTCCCTCCTCTCAATTTTTTTTACAGGTAGCAATTCAGTAGATGAAGCTGGAAATAAGGTAAGAAATCTTTGACTTTGCTTGCTAGTGTATGTTCACAGTATTTGTAGCACGCTGTCATCCAAAAGTTTAGTAGAATTTTATGGTAAAACGGCCGAGAACTGTCTAGCAAGAGAGGGGCTTTTCAGGAATCAGGCTACGATAGCCAGGGTAATATGAGGGTTTTTTTTCCTTCTGTCTTTTCTATCCTCTCTACTCTTTTTTTTTTTTCTTTTGCAGAGTCTCTCATCTTAGTTGATTGTTGGACAAATGCACACTCTGCTTTGAGGGCAGTTCTTCTCTTTGCTCAGCTGACAGTATCTGTAGGCTGGATTGATTTGCTTGCTGATCTAGAACCTCTGACTTGGGAAGTAAATTTTTTTCAACTGAGTTGCCTTTCTCCCCTACAGTATGAGGCTTTTGATATTCTGACCAAAGTAATGATTTATTGCAATGGTTGTGAAGGAAAGAGTGTGAAGTAGACCTATATTCCCTAGTCTAAGCTCTATTCCCTAAATTTGGTAATCTCATTACTATTTTAAAAATTCAGGAGGGCTTCAGAATAGATGCTGATGAGGTGTTTACCTCTAGTTGGAGAGTCCACAACTAGAGGTGTGGCCTCGGGATTGGCGTTTTAGAGCTAAGGTGAGGATCCAATTCCTCCTCCCACAGTATATCTTTAGAATGATCTACCTTTAGATGACTGTGATTGTTTAGTCATTTGAACTTATTCAAGGTTGAGATTAATGTATTTTTGGAATGGAGGTATGGTCGGGAAATTGTTAGGATAAAAGATTAACCATGCTCCTACTGTTGGATGGAGCAGACTCAAGCATCCAATTTCCTAGTCCTTTCTTTTATTGTTCTGTTCTTAAGCTATTACTGTCTCCTGGTATTAGTTTTGAATCGCTCATTGGGACAGTTTAGTCTCTGGTTTTCCCAAGAGAAAAAAAAAAGTGAAGTGATCTGAAAAATATTTTTTATGTAAAGCTCTTCCCATTTAGGGATGTGGGAGAGCAGAGAGCAAGCTTTTGAACCAGGGAAACAGTCTCTATCTCAGCATATGACAACTATCACTTAAGACTGAGGTGAAAAGGAAGTCTGCCTTAATACCATCTAGGGCACAGCAGCTCGCTTGATTTGGCACCACATGCATAAATTATTCACTGCTTACACTGCTAATGTTCAGTAGTTGCAATGTATGCAGTCTACAGGATGCCCTGCAGATCGTGGAATCCCTACAGTGTGGAAACAGGCCATTTGGCCCATCAAGTCCGCACTGGAAACTCCCACCCCCAGAGCATCCCATTCAGACCACCACCACAACCACCTTCTTCCCACCCCCCCCTCCAATCCCCATATACTACGGGCAATTTAGCATGGCTGATCCACCGAACCTGCACATCTTTGGATTGTGGGAGGAAATTGGAGCACTGACAGGAATCCCAAGCAAACATGGGGAGAATATGCAAACTTCACAGGCAGTCGCCTGAGGGTGGAATCGAACCAGCGTCCCTTGTGCAGTGAGGCAACAGTACTAACTAAAGAGCAACTGGCTGCCTAGATCTGCTTTCTAAATACCCATGGAAAATGTCCTGAAATGCCATTCAGTGACTTATTTGCATTTGAGTGAACCCGAGTGCTGTCCCACTCTCTTGAGCAAAGTTGCACCAAACACAGTTAGCAACTCAACCCGCTGTTAGGTGGCAGTTGGTGGTGAGGTGCTGGCGAGCCAGGCGGGAGTCTGGTGGTTGGTGGCGAGATAGCAGTGTGGGGAAAGAGATTTGAGGTCATTTGGGGAAAGCGCAGCTTGGAGTGATTGTAGGCCCAGGGCTAAAGGAGGACTGTAATGTTGAACTATTAGCTTTATTTCTTTAGTTCTCTATTTTTGTATTGAAGATTTTGCACGTAGGTAACTTGGTACCCAAGATGGGTAATCACCAAGTCTTCCTAGATAGCAGCTTCCAAACCCATGATGAGTTCCATCTAGAAGGCAAAGGGTAGCAGATACACGGTAACATCAACATCTGCAAGTTTCCCTCCGAGCCATCGCCGTTCTGATTTGGAAATACATTGCTGTTCCTTCACCATTACTGTGTCAAAAGCCTGGAGTCCCTCGTAGTATTGTAGGTGTACCTATACCACAAAAAGGCAACTCACCAGGACCTTCTTGAGGGCATGGGGTCATAGAGCTGTACAGCGTGGAAACAGATGCTTCAATCCAACTTGCCCATGCCAACCAGATAATCCTAAACTAATCTAGTCCCATTTGCCAGCATTTGGTCCATATCCCTCTAAACCCTTCCTATTCAATACATCCAAATCCTTTACGTAAATGACAGAAAGCAGTGGGCCCAGCAGTGATCCCTGTGGCACACCGGTGGTCACAGACTTCCAGTCTGAAAAGCAGCCCTCCACCACCCCCATCTGTCTCCTATCTTCGAGCCAGTTCTGTATTGCATGTGGCCAGTTCTCTCTGTATTCCATGTGATCTAACCTTGCTAACCGGTCTACTGATGAAATTCATCCGAGGGTACTGAAAGAGATGGAGGGAGAAATAGCAGTTGCACTGGCGGTAATTTTCCAAAATTCGCTGGACTCTGAGGCAGTCACAGCAGATTGGAAAACAGCAAATGTGACGCCACTGTTTAAAGAGGGAGGTAGACAAAAGATGGGGAATTATAGACTGGTTAGCTTAACCTCTGTAGTGGGGAAGATGCTTGAGTCTATTATCAAGGAAGAAATAGCAAGGCATCTCAATAGAAATTGTCCAGTTGGGCAAATGCAGCATGGGTTCATGAAGGGCAGGTCATGCTTGACAAATCTTTTGGAATTCTACGAAGACATTACGAGCAAGGTGGACAGTGGGGACCCAGTGGATGTGGTGTACCTAGATTTCCAAAAGACCTTCGACAAGGTGCCGCACAAGAGGCTGCTGCATAAGATAAGGATGCATGGCGTTAGGGGTAAAGTATTAGCATGGATAGAGGATTGGTTGACTAATAGGAAGCAAAGAGTGGGGATAAATGAGCGCTATTCTGGCTGGCAATCAGTGACTAGTGGTGTGCCTCAGGGATCAGTGTTGGGACCACAATTATTTACAATTTATTATATAGATGATTTGGAGTTGGGCACTACGTGTAGGGTGTCAAAGTTTGCAGATGACACTAAGATGAGTGGCAGAGCAAAGTGTGCAGAGGACTGTGAAACTTTGCAGAGGAACATAGATATATTGAGTGAGTGGACAAAGGTCTGGCAGATGGAATACAATGTAAATAAATGTGAAGTCATACATTTTGGTAGGAGTAATAGTAAAAAGGATTATTACTTGAATGGTAAAAAGTTGCAGCATGCTGCTATGCAGAGGGACCTGGGTGTCCCTGTGCATGAATCACAGAAGGTTGGTCTGCAGATACAACAAGTAATTAGGAAGGCAAATGGAATTTTGTCTTTCATTGCTAAAGGGATTGAGTTTAAAAGCAGAGAGGTTATGTTGCAGCTGTACAAGGTGCTGGTGAGGCCACACCTGGAGTACTGCGTGCAGTTTTAGTCTCCTTATTTGAGAAAGGATGTACTGGCACTGGAAGGGGTGCAGAGGAGGTTCACTAGGTTGATTCCGGAGTTGAGGGGGTAGGCTTATGAGGAGAGACTGAGTAGATTGGGATTATATTCGTTGGAATTCAGAAGATTGAGGGGGGATCTTATAGAAACGTATGAAATTATGAAGGGAATGGATAAGATAGAAGTAGAGAGGATGTTTCCACTGGCAGGTGAAGCTAGGACAAGAGGGCATAGCCTCAAGATTAGAGGGAGCAGATTTAGGACTGAATTGAGAAGGAACTTCTTCACCCAGAGGGTTGTTAATCTATGGAATTCCTTGCCAAGTGAAGTAGTTGACTCTACTTCAGTATATGTTTTTAAAGCTAAGGTAGTTTATTGTTCAAAAAAAAAGGAATTAAGGGATACGGTGAGAGCATGGGTAGGTGGATCTGAGTCCACAAAAAGATCAGTCATGATCTTGTTGAATGGCGGAGCAGGCTCGAAGAGCTGGAAGGCCTGCTCCTGCTCCTAGTTCTTATGTTCTTATGTATCCTGAACCTTGTCGAATGCCTTATTGAAGTCCATATAGATCATTTCCACTGCTCTGCCCTCATTGATCCTCTTCGTTGCTTCTTGAAAAAACTCAGTTAGTGAGACACGATTCTCCACTCGCAAAGCCATGTTGACTATATCTAAAATGTCCTTGCCTTTCCAAATACTTGTAAATCCTCTTCCGCAGGGTTCCCTCCAACAACTTGCCCACCACTGATGTCAGGTTCACTGGCCTATAGTTCCCTGGCTTTTCCTTTCCACCTTGTTTAAATGGTTAGCTAACCTCCAGTCTTCTGGCACACTACCTGTGTTTATTGATGATACAAATATCTCAGCATCTAGGGATGGGCAATAAATGCAGGCCCAGACAGGGAACCCCACAGTCCATGAATAAGTATTCAAAAACTGAGGATAGTGAATTTTTGGAATTCTTTGTCCCAGAGGGTTGTGCAAGTTCAGTCATTTGAACATATTGAAGACAGATCTACAAATTTAGAAGTGTTAAAAGATATCCAGGGATATGGAGATAATGTGGGAAAGTGTTGAAGTTGAGGGTCAAGCATAATCAAGCTGGATGGCAGAGCAGGCTTGAGCCAAATGGCTTATTTCTCCTATTTCCTACATTCCCATGTTCTCTTATTTCTTTGTGCCCTGTGCATCTATCTCCTACCTAGATGAGGCCTTTAAAAAAAAAAAGTTGTTCTTGGAGTATAAAGGATTTCCACTTCTTCCACTTCCAACTTCAAAGAAGTTGGCACTAGCTCCCTTTTTGACAAAGGGAAAAAGGATAGCTACAGATGAGGGAGCCGATCAAAAGCAAGTGGTGGCATGGTGGCTCATTGGTTAACACTGCTTCCTCTCGGCGCCAGGGGACACGGATTCAATTCCACCCTTGGGCGACTTACTGTGTGGAGTTTGCACATTCTCCTGTGTCCCCATGGATTTCCTCCTTGTGCTGTGGTTTCCTCCCACAGTCCACAGATGTGCAAGTTAGGTAAATGGGCAATGCTAAATTGCCCATAGTGTCCAGGGATGTGTAAGTTAGCCATGGGAACTGCAGGGTTACAAGGATAGGGTAGGATGTTCTTTGGAGGGTCGGTGTGGAAGTGTTGGGCTGAATGGCCTGTTTCCACACTGTAGGGATTCTATGGAACATGAGGGACTACCTTATTTCCCCTGCATGTTCCCACTCCCTTGCTAGTGGTTCCAACCCAGGTACATTTCCTCGCAAAGAACCATTAAGAAGTGGCACACTAAGTTTGTTTGATCTGGCTTCTGGCCAAAATCCTCCATCATGATTTTAATGTTAAACTGTATTAAATCTGACTTCTCCCATTTCCCTTTTTTTGTGTTCAGGACCATAGACTGACACAGCCATCATATTTATCTTTGTGAATTCAAAGTCTAAACTGAAACATGACCATTGTGTCAAAAGTCTGGAATTTCCCCTCTCCGTATTGTAGGTGTACCTACACCACAAAAAGGCAGCTCACCAGGATCTTCTCGAGGGCATGGAGTCATAGAACTGTACAGCATGGAAACAAACGCTTTGGTCCAACTTGTCCATGCCAACCAGATATCCTAAATTAGCCTAGTCCCATTTGCTAGCATTTCGCCCATATCCCTCTAAACATTTCTTATTCATATACCACCCAGATGCTTTTAAATGTTGTAATTGTACCAGCCTCCACCATGTCCTCTGGCAGCTGATACCATACACATACCACTCTCTCTGTGGAAAATGTTGCCCTTAGGTAAAGGAAACTTGAACAGCCTTTGTAATTTGTGATTTTACTGTGCTGCAATTTAGCAAATTATGATGTGTCAGTATTGTGGTTAGCATTATGGAATGGAATTGTATTCTTTTATAGGTTGTTAAATGATAAATAACAGGGAAGAGTTCTTCCCTGAAATGTTTTTGATGTGTACACCGGAGTATACTTTGGCATTGAGTTTACAAGTAACAAAATTGCAATTGACTTCATTGTTTAAAGGAAAGCTTTGAAATACACCAGAAATGTTCCCACTCCTTGCCTGCTGCTACCTGTAGCCATTCCTGCTAGAAGATCTTCTGTCATGGTATGCCACAGACAACTGTTTTGCACTGTGCTCTCACAGTAACTGTAGTTCATTTTCAAACACTTCGTGACAACCATTATTTAATTACACCTAGATCTACTCTTCTTTCTGCCATCCTTCACTTTGCCCCCAAGAAGAGGACTGTGTAGCTTTTCAATTATGGTCAAGTTGACTGCAATACTGCCACTTTGTTTCTGCATGTCACCTTTTGGAGTTGTTTTTGGTCTTGCAATTTCAAATACATCTACATTTGTTTTACGCTAGAAATTTCATAATCAAACCGTATATTCCCCACTACTTGTGCAGAAGATCAAAAAAATCCTAAAATACTTCACCTGTTGGAATTGAATTTTTCTCTCGTAAATGCTTGATAGAGATCTTCCCGTTTCACAGTGCTCTGCACAGTTGGTGGTGACGGGCATGTGTTTTATGGATTTGTTTCTCAGGCAGTTGGTGCTGCTGGTAATTTCATGTTCATTGTCCAGTCGCTGTAGACCTGAGAAGATGATGATGGACTGATGTTGTAATAGCCCGTCATACAGTGGCATGATCATTGCCCACTGAAATATATAGGCTGAGTTACTTGCATTGCATGGAACTTGAGTTATGTGTAGGTCAAACCAGGTCAAAATGTTGGGTTCCCCTGTCTTAAAAGATTTTGAAGCAGTTAGGTACAAGAGGACTCTCTGACAGCTTTCATGGTGGCTGTCTTCTGATACCAATGAATGGTTCATTTGGTCAGCATTCAGATGGATTTTTGAGATTGTACTCACGACAGTATCGTAGTTCATAGCTAGTATTGTATTTAAAAGTAGAATCCTGCACCCATGAGTGTACATCAGTTGAAAATAGAACTACTCTTAATACTGTGGAATCTGGCCTCAAACTGTTTATTCCTAATTTTTAAACTGAAATTCTGAGAGCAGCATTTTGTTTTTTCTGGGGGGACAAAAGATTCTCAGACATTTTCCCACTTAATCAGGCCTTTTGAAGAAGGGCCAGGATGATAGTGCACTGTGGGAACAGAGTCTGTCAAACAAAACTATCAAGTTGCTCTGAGGTATATTCACAGATTGTTGTTAAATTGTTCAAAAGCATGGCGTTATTAAACCTTGAGGCAGGAGTTGCAATGTCTTGACATTTTACAACTCATAAGTATCGTTAACAGTCAGACAAGACATGATGCGTACGTGAGAAAAGTGTGGCTCGTGGCACACTCCACCACTATGAGAAACAGCTTTTTCCCTTTTGAGTTTAAGGTAATTAGCAGCAGTTCGTGAGTTGGTGCTTACAGACATGGGAAGCATTTTGATTCCCTCTCTCATCGCATAGTTCACATGGACTTTGAGCATACTGTCCACTAATCCACTGCTGACAGTCTTAAATGAATATGTGGCTGAACTTCAGTAGTTTTCTCACCTTAAATTTTCCTGTTGTCAAATCCCAGCTCATTAACAGATATTAGTGAGTTTTCTGTAGCCTCAAGCCACTCCCTCTGAATTACAAAGAGCTCATTGTTACCTGCCTGTCGTAACCTGATGCTGCACCACAGCAGGGCATTTGGCCCATTATGTCTGTGGCAGCCTTTTTTAAGAACTACCAATTAGTCCCCACTCTCCTGCCCTTTTCCCCCTACTTCTACAAATTTTCAGTTTTTGTGAAAACTGCAGACTTTTTATTAATTGGCACCAGTGGGACCAGGAGTGTGCCGATTGATTAAATATTCCAGTGGGTCAAAAGGTCCACATAATGTAAAAATATCCACTAGGTAATAGAAATGTAATGCACGGAGTATAAACATCACTGTTATATTTGATTTACAGCATAAATCACTTAAATTATAATGCAACTTTGCCTGAAATAACTTCTTGTCAGAGAGCCTTCTCACTTGCACCCTCGACTGCCAACTCAGAATCACAGAAATTATGATAATACAGTAAACGTCTGTTTCAACTACATAATTTTTGCCAATTTATCGAATGTGCCGGTTCATAAGATGCCTGTTAAAACAAAGTTTGCTCTATCTCTAGTTCTCATTTACAAGTTACCACTGAATCTTCTCTTTTGGGCGGTTTATTGTGTGTGCATACACCATTTCAGTCAAGATGTGGCGGTGACTCACCTGAAGGAGTGAGGCTATGAAAGCTTGTGTTTTCAAATAAACCTATTGGACTATAACCTGGTGTCATTTGAGCCAAACAATAGCCTTGTCAGTGGTGACATTGAGTTCTTTAAGGCTACCTTCAAGCGTAGTCAGCAGACTGTCCTTAATAGTGAGTTATTATTTGGACTGGATCATAGCTGAAGCCTGGATGATCGTGGTGACTCCACTGCTGTTGGGTGGCTGGACAGAGGCCTTGACCAGTACAGAAATGGTTTGATAGTGTCCACTGTGGCTGCAGGAACTTTAAAGCTAGGTGAACAACTGGTAGGGTTTGATTTCTGGCAGATGTTTTCTGTGGCAGTCTTACTGCCATAGATCCTCAGCTGTTACTCCTTGACGACATGTTGGGTTTAATCACATGGGGTGGAGTGAAGGAGGTGTACTGCAAATTGGTTGAATAGTTCACTGAATAAGGACAGGCTTTGGTAGGGTTAGACCTTTCTCCACCAGCTTAACTGTTGCAGTTACCCTCCTGAAGAGGGTTTGGGGATGGTGACACTGTTGCTCAGGCTGGGTGCCAGGGCACTGAGTTGGTTGAAGAGGTACTCCTTCATGTTGAGTTGCGAATTGCCTTGCTTGAGCAGATTGCTACCACACTGAGATGCAGTATATTGCATTGACTGCATTTTGCCAAGAGGAGAGATCCTTAGAGTCTTGGCCTGTGATCCACGTGAGGTACCGGCCAGTTTACTGAGGACCTTGTTGGGAGTTTTAATTTTTTTAAGTCTTGATGAGCTGTTTCTGTATGTGAAAATTTAGTCAAGTGTGATACCTCCTTTAAACTGGCTGGAATCTTGTTTCAGTCTCTGGCCATCCAGAATAAAGATTGGTTTCCTTTTATCAAGGGTATTGTGAAGGTCGGAAGAACAGAAAAATGTTTTATTGGTGCTCTGCTTTGGGCACCATTTTTTTGCAGTACTTGGCCAGCTTTGTTATTTAATGTATCCCCCAACTCAAAGAATGCCACAGCAAAAGTCACCTGCGTCAATACTCTTCTGGAACTGGGTTAAGGGTAGATCATTCTGTACGTGTTGAACAGGGCTAAGGCTAAAACGAGACCTCGGGTTTGATCTTTCATCTGTGCTTTTTTCTAGGCACTGGACTTATCATCCATTTGCACCTTGAATCATCTGTCCTCAAGTCAAAATTCAATGGATCAGTAATCCAAGGAGGGAGAACTCTGTTCTCTGTTCCTCTCTTCCTCTGTTCTGAGGAAGGGTCACCAGGCCCAAAACATTAACTCTCTGATTTTTTTCTTCACGGATGCTGCCAGACCTGCTGAGCTCTTCCAGCAACTTCTGTTTTTGTTGTGAGGGAGACTCTTTGTATTTTGTCGAGCAGACCCATGCACTAGATTGAGTTAAAGGAAAGTTGGCTGTTCTTGGATCCCTTTTGTGAAATATTTTCAGTGAGAGTGGTTAATGTGAGGATCTGGAAGTGATTTACAAACATTGCCAAACATTTTTTTGGGAAGGGTATTTGTAATTTGTCAATGGGTACTGCCCCCAGTGTTATATTTTCTGTTATGGTTATGTACATACTCCTTGAGTGGCAGCGTGCATCTTACTCCCATTCATCGCACATCTACCCCAAGCCAAGTTGAAATTGGCTGTCTTACCCTGATGCTGTAATTATAAACAAAAATGGAGGTCACCAAGTCTGTTGGCTAAATTTGTTTCCTTTAACCAATGCAAACATGCATTGATCAGAGTAAACTTAGTATATGAGTGCTATGGTACTTCAAAAATGTCAGCAATTGTTAGTTTCTTCTCAGACGGTGAAAACGTATTCTGCTTGTTCATTTCTAGTTTTATTTTTAATTACGAATGCTGGTCTTCAAACATACTTTCCACTTTAACACATGAAAATATTATTTTTGTAGTACTTGCTGTCGGTTACATGCCTGATGTGGTCACTCCAGTGTAAGAGATGGTCCCAGCCCATTAGATGAAAACTTGCATCATTTGGGGCTCTTTTAGGTCTTTTATCAACAGATTTGTGATTTATTACTGGCAGTTGTGCAGCATTCCAGATGTCAACTTAATGTTGGATGTTTCTCCCCCTGTTCCCTAGTCTTTGTGTTGATTTTTCTGTCTTGTAACACTGGACCTATAAAGGGTAAGCTTCGGGCAGTCCTTGCAGTAACTACACTCCCCACTGCTTGAAGTGAATGTGCCTCTGGCACTGAGCTTTCCATGGAGCAGCACTGATGTAACCAAAGTGTGGCTTGAACTTATTGCCAAGCTAATGGCAATACCCTGTTATGGTTTTATTTTTCCAGGGTTTTCTTTCATACTGTCACATTAGGTAGCAAAGCTCTGGTCAACTGTCTCCTCTTATTTGAAATTTACTAGTCCTGGTAATCAAGGCTGTGGCTATCTTTTGTGGTTATAGACTCCAGGATTTTTTGAAAGGTGGCTGCAATTATGTCTTCGAACTCACTAGTCTCTGCACTGTTTCACACTCGGGATGTTCAAAAAAAAGAGAGTTAGTGAATGTGGGTTTGAAACACTTCAAACCCAGCAAGACTCATTTTTTTAAAAAAAATTCCATAGCTGGTATGATATATTGTGGTGATTATCTGTAAGTTGTAAGGCTTATCTTAAAGGTGAAATTGATTCATTCAGGAGTGACATCAAAAAGTCAGAAGTTTTTCACAGAAGAATCCCCCTCTTCTCGTCCCAAAAAAAAACAGCCTGTGAATGCTGGGGTTCACTTGGAGCTTTCAAGATCTGAGATTTTTGTTGCTTAAGGATACCAGGCATAACGTTTAAAGGTGAGAATATCATGTGGAAGTGCTGATCAGCTGTGATCTGATTGAATGGCGCAGCAGCTCTGAGGGGCTGGGCAACCTGCTTATAAGCCCATGGAAGGTCATCTCTTGAGCATCACCCCTAAAACAACTTAGCTGCTCTCAAGTGGTTTAATGTCGCAGGTAAGATGACATCAACCCAGACTGTAAACTTTTGGTGAACATTCATTCCATCGACATGTAAGAATCCATCAGCTGTCTACTTTGAAGATAATTGATCTGAGGCATTAACTGTCATGCAATGTTGGAGTCAGAAAATATAGTGTGGTTCCTGACCATGTGGGCTCCATCTCTAATATAAAGTTCAGATTGTCATGCTGTTGAAGAGGGATGGATGGCTGACGTTATTGCTGTGGCCAGGCTAAGCTTATTTCAGTGCCAGTGTCAAAATAGTTTTATTTCCAGCTCATGAACCTTCCCAAGGGAAAAGACACTTGCAATTCAAAAAAAAACTCTCAAACATCTATGTATTGAAAGTATTTAAAGAGGGGAAGAAAGGTAGATTTTTGAAATATCAAGCAATTGAATGCTATGATGATCTGGTAGGAAAGAAGAGTTGAAACCTAGAGCAGATCAGTTACGATATTGTAAAGTGGTGCAGCATGCTTGAAGAGCTGAATGGCATATTCGTGCTCCTATTAAGTGTACTGCAGGTTTGATGTTTTGTCACAGTATCAGAAGCTTTCACTACTAAAAGATGCTTTTCCATCAAGTGGTTATTGAAAGAATTACTCAAACTTCATTCGGTTCTACAACATTTACGTTGACTTTCCTGTTAGAAGTTGACGGAGAAGATGCAAATTCAGTTCTTCGTGTGTGCATTCTTAGGAGGGGAAAAAGCATTGGAAATTTGTTTTATCTTGGAATTGTCAATCTAACATTGACATAATTACCCTAAAAATTGAAGCCAGGCTGCTCATCTGCATCAGTTCATTCATTCTTACTGTGTTTTTGTACCACAATGCAACAAAAGACCTTGCAGAATTAGTGTTCAGTATTTGTTAATGAGCTCATTGTTAGCATAATGATTGGTGGATTGTATGAAAGTAGATCTTGAGGTTTGTTGACTAAATCGTCAACTGTTTACTCCGAGGAGAGCTGTTGACCTAGGCAATCCACATCAACAATCAGCAGCACTTGCACTGAATCTGAAGCCTGTACCATTTCAGTTGTTACTGTTGGTAGGCATCCTTCACTATAAACAGGTGGCATTTAGATTTTGAAACTTTAATAGCAACAATATACATTTTTATAGTACATTTTAAAGAGAAAAAAGTTGAATATATATTTATACGGCACCTTTTTAATATACAAAAACATCCTAAGGCACTTGATGGAGTTATTTGAGTAATAGTTAGTCTCCAAGCTAATGTCGCTAAACCGCACCCCCCCAAGATGTAGGGATGTGAAAACTCACCTAGGGCTCTTGGTCATGATTGCTATTTATTGAGCACTGATTTAAAAAGTTTTTTTGGTGACCCAGTATAAAAACGCACAAATTGAAATAGTTTCTTGAAAATTGTCCATATTCCCTTTCTATACTCCAATGTGCCACACCCAAGGAATAACTCAAAGAACTAATGCATTCAGAGACTGTGTTTTCACAGTCGACTAAAATTAACAGTTTTGTTGGTTTGAAAATTGAAGGTTCTCACCGGTTCACCTGCGGCTAGTGTTTCACATGTGCCTGAGGTGACAGTGCTAACACCTAATTCACTGTGTTACTTTATACTCAGCACATGCCAGCAACACTCCATTAGGTGAGTCTGTGAACCTTGGCACTACCTAAAACATTGAAATTGTGCTAGTGGGCAGTTTACAAAGCCCTTTGATATACAGTCACTTTGAAATAGTGACCAGTCATCAAAGGAAAAGCTTTGATTCTCACTAACATTGCAAGAATTTCCCAAGAGTACTTTCTTTGTTTCTGTGGGAGCATGGATCTTTTTACAATGTGATTTAGCATCACTTGAATAATAAAGGCTGCTGCAAAGCATCATGATAGATGTATTCATCCTATGTATGCATGAAGCTGTAATTTATATGCTGGTAAGAGTAGTAACAGTACCTGTACAGTGGGACAGAGAATAAACTGAGTGACAATAGGCGCATGTAACAAAGCCTGCATGTTCGTTATGGGTGACTTTAATCTTCACATAGAATAGGATGGCCAGATTGGCAGAAGTGGCAATGAGGAAGAATTTTTATAATTTGTATTCAGGACAGCTTCTGAGAACAGTTGTGGACCTATCTGAGGTAAGGCTATTTTTGAACTGGCGTTGCATAGTGACGCAGGTATAATAAAAGATTTCGGAGTAAAAGATCCCCGAAGAAATGGTAAGTATGACACGGTAGGTTCCTTCATATCAGACTGAATGCTAAATTCTAAATAGAAAACAACTGTGCTAAACTTAAAAGAAATTACAAAAGAATGAGGACAGAGCAGGCTAGAGTGGACTGGGAAAGGAGTTAAGAGAACAATTGCAAACTTTTAAGAAAATAGTTGTTGTCTCAAAGCAAAGACATTTATTCCAGTGATGAAGAAGGATTCTAGGAAAGGACTATGGCCAAGCTTAGTGGTAAGCCAGAGGATTTGGAAAATTTTTAAAAAACAACAAAAGACTATCACAAAAATAATAAATAGGGACAAAATAAACTTTGGAGATGAACTTGCAAGTATTATCAAGATGGGCAGCAAGGGCTCCTTTTAACAATGAATGAAGAAACTGTCTTAGCACAAGTTGAATATGTTGGTCCTGTACTCGATGAATTTTAGAATAATGAGAGTGAACTTCTTGTAACATACAAGATTCTTAGCTGATTTGACAGCATTGATGTGGAAAGATTGTTCCCCCTTGTGGGAGAGCTTAGGTTCAGAGGGCATGATATCAGAATAAGGAGCTGCAAGGTTAAGACAATTGACTTCTAAGCACAGTGAATCTGTAGAATTCTTTACACTAGAGGGTTACTTCTGCTTTTGTTCTGGTCTTTATCCTAAATTTCTCTCCTACCTTTCCCGAATGCACTGAATTCCACGTGATTAAGTGTCCAGAGATACTGAACTCTCCTGCTGGGCTGTGTTCCACAAGCACTAACCATCTGTCTGGGCCGAGTCCACAGATACTGATTTTCACAGTGTTATGACACTCCACTCACGGTCCAATGAGAGTCAAAGGCACTTATTCTCACTGGGGTATAGATTATGTTGGCATTGGCTCCATTTGAACCATATCTGTAGCTGCTGTCTCTCATTGGGTACAGCTTTCACAGACACTGATTCTGACCCTGGGCTGAGGGTCAACTGACTCCCATCTGATATTTTGCCCAAATCCAAGATACCAGTTATGATCCTGTGATTGTCGCTGTTTTACTGCACTGGGCATCACCGTTGAGCTCGGTTCTGTTGTTACCTATAAATCTATAAATAAGGATACTTTGGAACGGATGGTAAGCATTACCTGTTTTTAATATTCTCTATCAAAGTTGATTCTTTCTCCAAAAGAGGATGAATACCAGTTAATCTATTCCAAGGTGTCTGCCAATACCACTTGCTCAAAACTTTAATTACTTTTGTTTTTTTGTTCCAGTGAGTGCTGTCATTCTGAACCTCCCTTTGGCAGCAGGATTTGAACATATAACACATAACATAGAACATTACAGTGCAGTACATGCCCTTCGGCCCTCGATGTTGCGCAGACCTGTGAAACCAATCTGAAGCCCATCTAACCTACACTATTCCATTATCATCCATATGTTTATCCAGCGACCATTTAAATGCCCTTAAAGTTGGCGAGTCTACTACTGCTGCAGGCAAGGCATTCCATGCCCTCACTACTGAGTAAAGAACCTACCTCTGACATCTGCCCTATATCTATCACCCCTCAATTTAAAGCTATGTCCCCTTGTGCTAATCATCACCGTCCGAGGAAAAAGGCTCTCACTGTCCACCCTATCTAATCCTCTGATCATCTTGTATGTCTCTTAAGTCAACTCTTAACCTTCTTCTCTCTAACGAAAACAGCCTCAAGTCCCTCAGCCTTTCCTCATAAGACCTTCCCTCCATGCCAGGCAACATCCTGGTAAATCTCCTCTGAACCCTTTCCAGTGCTTCCACATCCTTCCTATAATGCGGCGACCAGAACTGTACGCAATACTCCAAGTGCAGCCGCACTTGAGTTTTGTACAGCTGCAACATGACCTCGTGGCTCCGAAACTCAATCCCTCTACCAATAAAACCTAACACACCGTACACCTTCTTAACAACCCTATCAACCTGGGTAGCAACTTTCAGGGATCTATGTACATGGACACCGACATCTCTCTGCTCGTCCACACTACCAAGAATCTCACAATTAGCCCAGTACTCTGTATTCCTGTTACTCCTTCAGAAGTGAATCACCTCAGACTTTTCCGCATTAAACTCCATTTGCCACCTCTCAGCCCAGCTCTGTAGCTTATCTGTGCCCCTCTGTAACCTGCAACATCCTTCCGCACTATCCACAACTCCACCGACTTTAGTGTCATCTGCAAATTTACTAACCCATCCTTCTATGCCCTCATCCAGGTCATTTATAAAAATGACAAACAGCAGTGGCCCCAAAACAGATCCTTGCGGTACACCACTAGTAACTGAACTCCAGGATGTACATTTCCCATCAACCACCACCCTCTGTCTTCTTACAGCTAGCCAATTTCTGATCCAAACCACTAAATCACCCTCAATCCCATGCCTCTGAATTTTCTACAACAGCCTACCGTGGGGAACCTTATCAAATGCTTTACTGAAATCCATGTATACCACCTCAACCGCTTTACCCTCATCCACCTGTTTAGCCACCTTCTCAAAGAACTCAATAAGGTTTGTGAGGCACGACCTACCCTTCACAAAACCGTGTTGACTATTCCTAATCAAATTATTCCTTTCTAGATGATTATAGATCCTATCTGTTATAATCCTTTCCAACACTTTACCCACAACTGAAGTAAGGCTCACTGGTCTATAATTACCAGAGTTGTCTCTACTCCCCTTCTTGAACAAGGGGACAACATTTGCTATCCTCCAGTCTTCTGGCACTATTCCTGTAGACAATGACGACCTAAAGATCAAAGCCAAGGCTCTGCAATCTCCTCCCTAACTTCCCAGAGAATCCTAGGATAGATCCCATCCGTCCAGGGGACTTATCTATTCTCATACTTTCCAGGATTGCTAACACCACCTCCTTATGAACCTCAATCCTGTCTAGTCTAATAGCCTGTATCTCCGTATTCTCCTCAACAACGTTGTCTTTTTCATGTGTGCATACTGATGAAAAATATTCATTTAGCACCTCTCTTATCTCTTCGGACTCCACGCACAACTTCCCACTACTGTCCTTGACTGGCCCTAATCTTACTCTAGTCATTCTTTTATTCCTGACATACCTATAGATAGCTTTAGGGTTTTCCTTGATCCTACCTGCCAAAGACTTCTCATGTCCCCTCCTGGCTCCTCTTGGCTCTCTCTTTGGGTCCTTCTGGCTAACTTGTAACACACAAGCACCCTAACTGAGCCTTCGCACGTCATCTTTACATAAGCCGCCTCCTTCCTCTTGACAAGAGATTCAACTTCTTTAATAAACCATGGTTCCCTCGCTCGACCACTTCCTCCCTGCCTGACAGGTACATACTTATCAAGGACACGCAGTAGCTGTTCCTTGAACAAGCTCCACATTTCAATTGTGCCCAGCCCCTGCAGTTTCCTTCGCCATCCTAAGTCTTGCCTAATCGCCTCATAATTGCCTCTCCCCCAGCTATAACTCTTGCCCTGCGATCTATACCTATCCCTTTCCATCGCTAAAGTAAACGTAACCGAATTGTGGCCGCTATCAGCAAAGTGCTCACCTACCTCCAAATCTAACACCTGGCCTGGTTCATTACCCAGTACCAAATCCAATGTTGCCTTGCCTCTTGTTGGCCTATCTATATACTGTGTCAGGAAACCCTCCTGCACACATTGGACAAAAACTGACCCAGCTAAAGTACTCAAACTATAGCGTTTCCAGTCAATATTTGGAAAGTTAAAGCTCCCATAACGACTACTCTGTTCCTTTCGCTCCTATCCATAATCATCTTTGCTATCCTTTCCTCTACATCTCTGGAACTTTTCGGAGGCCTAGAGAAAACTCCCAACAGGGTGACCTCTCCTTTACTGTTTCTAACCTCAGCCCGTACTACCTCAGTAGACGAGTCCTCATCAGACGTCCTTTCTACCACAGTAATACTGTCCTTGACGAACAATGCCACACCTCCCCCTCTTTTACCACCTTCCCTGATCTTACTGAAACATCTAAACCCCGGAACCTGCAACAACTCTGCCTGTCCCTGCTCTATCCATTGTCTCCGAAATGGTCACAACATCGAAGTCCCAGGTACGGATCAATGCTGCAAGTTCACCCACCTTATTCCAGGTGCTCCTGGCGTTGAAATAGACACACTTCAAACCACCTTCCTGCCTGCCGGTACACTCCTGCGACCTTGAAACCTTATTCATGACCTCACTACTCTTAACTTCCTGTACACTGGAGCTACAATTCAGGTTCCCATCCCCCTGCTGAATTAGTTTAAACCCTCCCGAAGAGCATTAGCAAATTCCTCCCCCCCCCCCCCCCAGGATATTTGTACCTCTGGTTCAGGTGCAGACCATCCCGTTTGTAGAGGACCCACCTACCCCAGAATGAGCCCCAATTATCCAGGTATCTGAATCCCTCCCTCCTGCACCATCCCTGTAGCCACTTGTTCGACTGGTCTCTCTCCGTATTCCTCGCCTCGCTAGCACGTAGCACGGGTAACAAACCAGAGATAAGAACTGTTTGTTTTAGCTCTAAGCTTCCGCCCTAGCTCCTTGAATTTCTGCCTTACATCCCCATCCCTTTTCCTACCTATGTCGTAGGTGCCTATGTGGACCACGACTTGGGGCTGCTCCCCCTCCCCCTTAAGGATCCCGAAAACACGATCCGAGACATCACAGACCCTGGCACCTGGGAGGCAACACACCAACCGTGAATCTCTCTCGTTCCTGCAGAATCTCCCATCTGTCCCCCTAACTATGGAGTCCCCAATGACTAATGCTCTCCTCCTCTCCCTCACTTCCCCCCCCCAAGATTGAAGCTGCAGGATGTCAGGAAATTGCTAGCTCCAATGTGCATCACCACCTTACCTGCAGTAGGTCTGATCTGGCTCATTTCACCTGAGGGTTGGCCCATTGAGCATGAGCAGTTGTGCTGCTGGTAAACCGTGCAGGCACAGTGCTAATATTTTTGTTTGTTCTTCTGATTTGATTTTTAGTAGGATTATAAATTTGTTTCCACAAGACTAAAGTACAACTTTATAGATTCTCACCTCATCATCAAGCAAGCAGGTGGGAACAGTAAGAATGTCATTCTGAAGGATTCTTGTATTTGAGTAGCACCTTTCACATCCTTAGGATATTCCAATGAACTTTTAAAGGTGATTTGGTACATTTACAATGTTCTGTGCAAACTACAAGTTCTCCACATGGCAATGGGATAAATAACGTGATAATCTGTTCTACTTATTGGATGAGTGATAAGTATTGGCTTGCATACTGGGCAGAACTAACCAATTTTCCTTCAGTTGGTTCCATGGGCTTTTTCTCAACCATCTAAGGAAGCAGGTGGGCTTTTGTTTAATACCACATCCAAAAGATGACACCTCCCAATGGTGCAGCACACTCTCAGCAATGCTCAGGAGTCTCACCCTCACTGTCCTAATCATGTCTTAGGTGCCATTTGAACTTAAATACATCTCACTCTGAGGTGAGTGCGACAACTGAGTCACAAGATGACTTTGGCTATTAAAACCTTTTGTGATACTTGTGAAGTCAGTTTATTTAGTAATAATGTTTACCGTACTATTTACGGAGGGGTTTGGTTGTCTTTTTTGGATCTGTCACCCTTCTTTTCTGTTTAATGCAAAATTTGTTTTCTTTTAACTTGCTGGTGCAGACACTTTGGGCTGGTTGACCCCTTTGTGCGCTTAACTTTCTTATGGCGTTCTTTTTCATTTACATGGGCATCATGTGAATATTGATCATTTGGATGCATTAGCTAGCACCTATTACTTTCAGGAAATGAAGAGCAGAGATAGGAAAGGAGGAATGGAAGATCCCTTGCTACTCTTCAAATAAGAACATGGAAGTTGTTCTGGTGAACTGTCTTAACATTTATCTCTGTCAACAAGGCTGTTAACTGGTCATTTAGCTTGTTGATGTTTGTCCACAAAATACAAGCATTACAAGTGGGAGCAGGAGTTGACCATTTATTTGGGTCCTTGAGCCTGCCCTGCCATTAAATAAGGTAATAGGTGACCTGATTGTAATCTCAATTCCATATTCCCATCTACCTTACCAAAAATCTACCAACCTCTGCCTTAACAATATTCAAAGGCACTAGCTCCACATCTTTTTGAGGAAGCAAATTCCAAGGACATGACCCTTTTGAGAAAAAGGTCTTATTTCTGTTCTGAATGAGTGACCCCTTTCCTGTTTTTAAAATAGGATCCTAGATCTAGATTCTTCAAAAAGAGGAAATATCCTCTCCATGCCTATCCTATCATGCATTCTCAGAATCAAGTTGCATCTTACTTTTCTTAATTACAGCCTGTTCATTCTTTTTTTTTTCATAATATCTGTCTATTTCCAGGTACAGGCAGTCCCTAATTTACAAATGTCCAACTTAAAAATGGGTTACTTACAGGCACGTGCTAATATTAACGTTAAATATCGGACATTTACATTTCCTCATACTTACAAACAACCATTTTATATTGTACTGTACCATGTTCCAACTAGTGTACAAATTGACTTATGAACTGAATCCATTTGTAAAGCAGGGACTGCCTGTATTAGTGTAGTAAACCATTCCTGAACTGCTGCTTGCGTATGTGCATACCTCCTTAAGTGAGCTACTGTGTTTGCCTATGTAACAGTGATCACAGTTTACGTAATTTATTAGTAATGACTCACTTTTAGATATCACATCGGCATGAGGGGAATTGCAAATATGTGTCCTTTCTCAAGAAATAAACGAGAGAGACAAAGAGAACTAAAACAGTAATTGCTGGAAAAAATCAGCCCGTCTGGCAGCATTTACGAGGAGGAAGCAGAGTTAACATTTCAGGTCCAGCGTCCCTTCTTCAGAACTGCCCTCCAATTTTGAAGAAGGGTCACTGGACCCAGAATGTTAACTCTGCTTTCTCTGAACAGATGCTGCCAGACCTGCTGAGTTTTTCCAGCAATTTCTGCTTTTTTGTTTCTGGTTTCATTCTCCACAGGTCTTTGATTTTTGTTTTTATTAGAGAGAAAGGAAACTTTTGACACTAGTTATTAAAGGCAGCATTTTAAGTGCTCGGATTGAAGAATAAGTGGACTTGGAAGTAAAAGAGATTGATGAGATGAAGCAGTAAAGAACATTTTGGGGTGATGCTTATTGCCAGTCTTGATCATTAGTGGGGTACAGTCAGTACCAGAGTCTAATCAAGCGACCAATCTTCAATTACTGACTTAGGGTAAAACTTATCCTAGCAAGAATCGCAGACTTCGAGAGGGCAAAAGTAAATTCTTCATGGGGAAAGAATTTACGGGCCATTGTCAGAAGAACAGGGGAGAGTGACTAACTGGGTAGATCTGCCAAGGAACCAACACTGGCATGCTGAGATGAATGGCTGTTCCCTGCATGTTATGGAAACTTTGCTTAAAACAAAGGTAGTAATTGTACGATGTTTTCTAAAGAAAGTTGATCAAATCAGCTGCTTCCTTGGGAATTTGAAAACTTCACAAATTAGTTTGATTCTCCTCTGACTTGGTTCTCACATTCACACATCCACTTTAGCTGGGGTTGAAGAATCCACTTTTTGTGTGTGACTGCAGCACACTTACGTTCAACTGTAAAAGTGACTTATCCTTTGAACCTTTGATTGTAAATAACACCCTCTTATTTAGAATGCAGTGTGCCTTTTTCATCAGATCTCTACACAGGTTAAAACCCTGGAAATGAATAGATGTTTAACCATGAGATAGCTTGTTGAAGTTGCAAATCTGTATGAGATTGTTGAAACTGAGAGGATGTGGCATTGTTTAAAAAACTTGCTCGCAGTTTAAGAATGCTGTAACATGTGCCACACTCCTTTTACACCAGAATGGAGATTGTGAGCATTCTCGTGAGCTTTGTCAAGGAATTTTTGTTTGTGATATACATAAATGATCTGGAAGAGGGCATAAGTGG
>JAHRHZ010000092.1:2949582-2960213 GCA_024137785.1 Ginglymostoma cirratum | reverse complement strand
CGAAGGGCCTGTTCCTGGGCTGTAAGTTTTCTTTGTTCTTTGTTCTAATTAATTGGAGGTCCATCTGATTACGGTTTTATGATCCTGTTATCTTGGTACTTAGCTTTACATCAATATACTGTTAGCATTTACAATAATCTGGGTTTTTGTTAACTTTCCTATGTTTTATCCTTTACTGCAGTAAGCAAACAGGTTTGTTTACATTTTGCACCTTTACTTATTATTTTTGGCAAGGTGTCATTCTGTCCTGCAGTGTTCCAGGAAAGAAACTAATTTTTTTTTTTGTTAGTCTGCTGCATCAAGAATTGTAGGCACTTAATGGTTGTACTATTGGTTATTTAAACTAGTATTTTAACGATGGAGGTATTTACTGCAGCATTATGATTCAATTTTTATGCCAATGAATGCTGGGCCTTCATGCCATTAAGTTGTTTTCTTGTGCAAACATTGATGTTTTGGGGCTTATCCACGACGGGGTCATCAAAGCAAAACTACTGCTGGCCTCTATTTTCATACAGCCACAGGATCCCTACAGTGCAGAAATAGGCCATTTGGCCTATTGATCCATACCAACACCTCCCCCCTCCCCCCTCCCCCCACCCGAAGAACATCCCACCCAGTCCCTACCTTATCCCCTTAACTCAACATCTCCCGTGGCCAAATTCTATTCACCAGTGATCAGTAATTGGAACCTTTTTTGCAGTCCCTCCTTCTGAGGTGCTAATTAACTTGAGGCAATAAGTCTTACTTTTCCATTTTCTTAGGACAATATTTGGGAGCTCCCAAATACATGTGCAATTGACCATTGTAATCCTCAGCTCAGATGCCGAGCAAAGTTTGTATCATGGCTGTGAAGGTTGTTCATCTCATCTAGTGCATATTTCAGTAATTCCCTAGTATGAACCTTGCTGGTTTCCAAACCCCTTCTATCCCAGTTCTGGCCATTTGTAGCTTTTGGCTGAGATGAACTGGCTAGAGACAGCTGGTTTTGAAACTGGGGTTGCCAGGCCTGTGGTAATGCTCAGTGCCACACTGGATACTGTATTGGCTAATGGAATGGAATTTAGCCCTTTATGTTCAGTAATGGAGTTCTGAATGGAAGCCTGGTCTGTAAATTTCTGCAGTTGTGCTTCACTGAATAATTCAGACTCAAAATCTTAGTAACAAATGTTCTTTTCTCTAATTTCATAATGTACATGACACCCTCTCCTTCTGGCTGACTGCAGAATTTGGTTTCTTGCTGAAAGTGAAGTAAGAGAGAACAAAACTGTTTTCTCATTTGGAAACATTATTTCTAACGTACTCAAAAAACATCCAGTGGTTAAAAACAAGTAAAGGCAAGTATATTCCTTCTCACTTTTTGCTGTCACCCTCTTTGAGTGCCTCCTTGCTGAGTTCAACAGATATTGAGTGCTCAACAATAGCACTTAGTGGTTGTACTATTGTTGTCTTAAGTGGTTTTGCTTCTGTGTTTTAAATTACATTTTTAATCTTTTAAACTATTAAATTATGTTTTAGTTTGGTTTTATATACATTCCATTTAAATGTAATCAATCAGAAAAATCTTCATAATAAAGCTCCCCACACACTGACCCAATTCAGAGTATAACCAGTCAGTCTATTGTGCTATTGATCGCAACCTCCATTTCTAAGCAGTGTCACAGTCTGTCAAGACACATTGTGCATTGTCTTGGAGATGTTTGGTCATGCAGTATTCTCTATTGCAACAAACTAAAAGTGAGTAACAGAAAACAATGAAGATTTCAGTTAATTGAAAGTAGTCTATTTATGTATATGTCTTAATAATGGGCATCAACATTGACCCTGGTATCACTATTGAGCTTGATTCTGTCTTGATGCATATTTCTAGCCCAGTTTACCAAATAGTTATTGAGAGCAGGAATATCAGCGAACTGTGCTGTATTGGCTGCAGCTAACGTTGGTTCAATCTTTATGCCTTGGATGCAAGAACACTTCTTGGCTTAGTGTAATGTTGAAGGGCTTAATACAGTGAATGTTTAGCATGAGTGGAAAAAGGATTTTAAAGAAAAACTTAGTAATTGAGGGATGGGGTTGGCCTGAAGTCATAGTCAGAAGAGTTTTTGAGGAACTCTGGAACATCTTGGCCAGTTCCCAAAAGTGCAAACGTGTAGTGGCTGAATGAGCAGTTATCGTTGGTGAGGAGTGAACACATGATGTTTAAGACAATATCAATTTGTCAAGCCTGTTACATGGTCAGTTGCTATAATCTTTCTATCTTTTTAATACCATCTTAGTAGACCAAAAATGCAACCTGGTGCCATTCTTCACTCCTGAGTAAGCACTGTCGAGTATGGAACTGTGATTCAGAGAGCTGGATTTCCAGCTCAGGAAACAGTGCAGCACTTAATGTAAAATGGATTGTTGTCTCAGTATTAGCTGTTAGATAAGTGGTGTTGATAAAGGTGGTAATGTGACAAAATTAAGGAATTGAATAGGTTGTTGTACTTCTTGAGCTCAAGTTCACTTGTTAAACTTTAAGGAAGGGCATTGTATTGAAGCGTTTTCTTGCTGTGAAGAGAACTGCGTTTTGGAAAATATGATTTCTTGTGAAATCCCGACATTCTCCTCCTCACTCCCAATTACCCTTGCAAGGCAAAACCTAAATTACTTTGATTTTTTTTCTATAAAGTACATTTCAGTCCAGTTTTCATTGCATTTGAGTGAAATGCTATCTATCTTGGTCATTGTGGAACAGAAGTGTAAAAGTATCTAGCCTCGTTAATTACATGTGGCTCTAATAGAAAACTGAAGATGATGTAAAGAAAATATGCCATTAATATTGTAATATATGGCTGTCTACCTTCTATGGGAAAAAGAGAAATGTTAAAACAAGACTTCTGACTGTGAAGGTTTGAGCTGCGATCTCTTACTGACGTGTTGCTGGTCGAAACCCTGGAATTTCCTCCCTGATGACATTGTGAGTGTACCTACAACACATGGACTTCACTGGTTCGAGAAGATAACTCCTGCCACCTTCTCGAGCAACTAGGGATGGGCTATCCCAGCCAGCGACTCCTGTGAGCAAAGAAAATAAAATGCTGTTTTGGTGTTTCACCTAGTGCTGGTGGTTCCTAGTGTGCAGTCTTGTTCAGCCAGTAACATCATCACAGTTAATTTAATAAAGCCAGGCAGCAAACCTTTTTTAAAATGAAGTGTCTTCCTTGCTACAGTCATTATTCAAGAGTGCAATAGCTGAACTAATCTGAAGCTAGATAGAAGCTAGCTCATTGAACAATTCAAATTGGAGCAAATGTTGTCCAGAGGATGGGCAAATTTAACATTATCTTGTTGCTTATTTTACAGCCGAGGTGTCTTTTAAAGTCTAGCATCTGATTTTAATCTTTACTTACATTTCGTTTCGAAAGCAATTTTTGTTTTCACTTAGGGTGTTTAATATCGTGAAATTACTTCTGTACGCTCTAAAAATGGGGTTCTTCGGTGTGGGTTCTCATTGGGCTGTAGTCCATGGGCACTGAAGCTCTTGGATATTGTGGCAAATGGCTACTGTAAAAATGTGAACTCAAGCTATAGAGCATTGACAGACGAATTATCTTAATCAAATCACTGGTAACCCTGATAATTGCAGCAATGTACTTTCCACTCAGACTGAATCAGAAACAATTGGGAGACCAAGCTTGGTGGTTGGACTTTTTTTGTTTTCCTAGCTCAGGGCAAGCAGACCAATTCAAGTACCCCTATTGTTGACTAAATAGGCTGGATGGTTGAATCCACTTGTACTGTCTATACATTATCTCATTTTGCAATGCATTTTTCTGCATTTGGAAAATGGGAAGCTGTTTTATCACTCCCACTCTCTACTTTTGCTTCTCAGTTGGTGACTTTATAGGTGTCAGCGAGGAAATTCCATGCAGTTTGAGGGTGATTACGCTGGCTGAGCAATTTAATAATTACAACTTAAGTTACATCTGGTTTTCATGAAGCAAGTATGTGGTTTGCCACTAGTAACTACACATGTCAGGAACTAATCTTGGATATTTAGACCTGACTTACGGGTGACCCCAGCAAATCCTTGAGAATTGGCAGAGATTACTCATGTAATTGCCATTATAACCCAGAATGCTTGAGAGAATTCAAATTGTTTTATCATATTCCACATGATATATGAACTTGCACAGCTCTGAGCGCATTCATTTAAATTTTCTTTTTAACTGGGGTGTTAGAATCTGTGCATTAACCAAGCGTGTCACAAATTTCAAAGAGTGAAGAATCCCTTGAGGTAGTGGTGTATATGGGAAGGTGTCCTCAGCACATTTCTTGAATGCACAGCCTATAGTCAACAGACTGATGTGACAAGCCCTCTCTAACTGCTAGCATTTGTTTGAAATAGGGGATCTTTCTTCTTCTTGCACAGGTAAATCTGTGTGATATTTTATGGCAAGTCCCCAATCATTTCTCTTGCATCCTTTGTGTGCCTCATGCTGAGCAAGTGGGCCTGAAAGTAGTTGCAGCACACTCTCACATTTGGGTGTGAAAGCTGTTCTTTTGATCTTGCACTTGTGCTAACTGTGTTTTGCAAGTAGGCATGCTGCCTTAAGCATGTGGCACACTTCTTTTCATGTGCTGTGTGGGACATTAGGTGAAGAGATTGATCCTAAAGTTGTCTTCACACTCCCCTGCCCGTCTGCTGCTATGTTAATTGCCAATATGTCCAGCTAAGGCTAATGGCCTAATTATTTTGCTCCCTCTGGCAGCCCCTGAAGACGAGGCATCACTAAAGGACTTGAAATTGGCTGGGCAGGTACTTGTATAGACATTGGTTGTGTTTTGCAGCCCCGTTGGCTGAGTGATTCGAAGTGGTTTCAACAAAGAAGGATAACTTGTAGCCTCTGAACTATCCCAGGACAGGGAGGAACAGAGTGTACCATGGCCAAAAAAATTCATAAACCACAATTTTAAAGATGTTTTGATAGTACTGAAGTGTTATTCCCTGGTAATATATGGGCTTTTGTACTGTCTGCTTTTTCCCTAAATGTTCTCACCCCGTTCATTCTGTCGTTACTTGCATAATAGTGCAAAGTGACGACATGATTTGCGCATCCTGACGCTATTGGGTGTTACCACATCTGATTCTCTGGCTTCTATGCTGTATGAAGTCATAGAATAATGCAATACCTTAGAAGCTCTTCCTCTGTGCCCAATCTCCTGGGGGGGGGGAAAAAATCATCTGAAACTGTTTGCTTGTGTGATAGACATTTATTTCAAAGTTGTTTAAATGTTTCAGGAACAAAAGCCAAAATTTCACAATCATAGGCAGTAATGTATTTATATAGCGATCGTCATTTGCAGGAAGTGGTTCCATAGAATACAGGCAGCATAATTGACCAACCTAGGTACTCTATGTATGTGTATGTTCAAATGAGCATAATGCAAAATTCATCTCCTCAAATAGTGAATGCAATCTTAACTTGACTCGGGCAAGGATGTATGATTTCTTGTAGGAGGGAGTATTTGAAGTGCTCATGTTTGGGGCTACCTTCACTATTTCCAGCTTCCAGAAAGACTTCAGTTTTGACCTTAGAGCAATGTTGTAGGGGTATTTGTTGAATTTGTCATGGTGGTGAGCTACCTAGTGTGTATTTGATAGAATTCGTCCTCATCACCCTGGGTCCTGACCCGAAACGTCGACTTTTCTGATCCTCTGATGTTGCCTGACCTGTTATGTTCCTCCCAACTCTACGCTGTATCGTCAGTTGGGGGTACATGTTTGCAGAAAAGTTGTCGTTTTGGGTCAGGACCCAGTCCTGATGAAGAGTCCCGACTTGAGATGTCGACTTTGCCGTTCCTCCAACTCCGCACTGTATTGACTCTGACTCCAGCATCTGTAGTTCTTGCTAGCTCTTAATGACTGAACCCCGAAATGGTTCAGTAACCTACTGTAACTGATTTTTTTTCTTTTTTACAAATTTTCTTCTAACATTGTGAAGGAATTCTTCACTTTCACAAAGATTAGGCAAGACCTGTACGTGGCAGTACAGTGCTCTTTTGACAATGCTAGCTTGTGCACTAGTATACCACAGAAGGAAGACATTGACATTTGCACCAGGTTACTATAATATGGTAGAATAGATTTGCAACCAGTGTCTAAATCTGTTTTCAACAAAACTATGAACTTGGCAATTTGTGTGGTTGAATTCAGTTTCAGCAACACCACCATGTAGATGGTGTTGTCATGAAAGCCCTTTACGCCCAGTTCTCACTAATCCCTTGGCTGGCTTCCATGAGAAGTGTCTACTCCTTGCGTATGTGCAATATATAGCTGACACGTTTGCTATACTTGAATCTGTAACTGGATGTAATAATTTCGTTACAAATTTTAATGAACCCCATCCTGTGTGCAATCTCGCCCTTTGAAATGGAGCAGTCAAAACAGCTCCCTCTGCTCAATATGCTAATTGGGCAATTTCTTAATGGGGTTTGACTCTCTACTGCAAGGCTCCATTTACTAGTCCATATTTGCTTTGGAATTCTTATCGAGATAGTTTTGATGTGCCCTACCCTGTGGTATAATGGCTACCCTGATCAAATTATTGCTCACTGTGTATATCCCACTAACTCAATTAAGCCCAAGCCTGCCACTGTTGACCCTGACAGATAGCCAGTATAACACTGATTAAAGCTCGAAAGGAAAAGTGTCTCAAAATTTGAACAACTGGTGAAGTTGACAATTTCCTAGACTTAGTTATATAGCGCAGAAACAACCCCTTTGGTCAAATTCGTCCATGCAACTAGGTATCCTAAACTGATCTAGTCCCATCTGCCAGCATTTGGCTCGTATCCCTGTAAACCCTGCCTGTTCATGTACCCATCCAGATGCCTTCTAAATGTCCTAATTGTATCAGCCTCTACCACTTCCTCTGGCAGCTCATTTCATGTGTACACGACCCTCTGCATTGCACCTTGGGTCCCTTTTTAAATCTTTCCCCTCTCACCTTAAACCTATGCCCCCTAGTTTTGGACACCCCTGGCCTGGGAAAAAGACCTTGGCTATTCACCCTATCCATGCCTCTGATTTTATAAAACCTCTAAGATTAGCCCTCAGCCTCCAACTCTGCAGGGGGGGATAAATGCCTCAGCCTATTCAGTTTCTCCCTGTAGGTCAAATCCTCCAATCCCAGCACATCCTTGTAAATCTTTTCCGAACCCTTTCAAGTTTCACAACATCTTTCCAATACCAGGTACTGCTACTTTGCAGTAAACATGAGTGGTATTCTCCACTAATAGAATGCTGCTGTTGTGTCCGAAAGCCATTCTGCCTGCCACACAAATGAGTAATATAGTATGAGTTTTAACGTCTGTGTGCTCTCAGTAAAGAGACTGTACATCTCAATGACTAGTGGACCACATCAAACTAATTAGTGTCCTAGATCCCACAAACACTGAAATAAACAATTAATTTACTTTTGGTGATGTGGTTGCCATGGCATTTGTTTTGTAGCCACTCAGGCAGTTGGGACCTTGGTTTGTCTTATCCCAAGATGGCATCTCTGACAGTGTAGCATTCCATTATTACTGTACTGATGTGTTAGCTCTCCAGTTATAATGTTTGAAGCCTTGAATTAATTCCTCGGATCTCTAATCTTGGCCCTAATTTTTTATACAAGATTCTGCTGTTGCAGTGCCTCCAGAAACTTGGCACGTACTCTGAGCAGAGTGCTTACTTACATTCTTTCATTTTCTCAGATTATTTGCTGAACAGTTTATGTAAATTGACTGAACAAATAATTTGTTCCATTGTTTCAATAGGCCCTTACAGCGCACAGATTTGTGCAGTCACGGCATCTTAATTCATTGTAAAACACTTAGGATGTCTCAAAGAGCTTGAATTGTAATGTAGAAGCCTCCTTTCTCAAAATTGATGGAACAAATGATGAATATTTACTTTTTAACGATGCACCAATCCTGTCCGATCATGGTTAATGCTAAATTCTTGTTCTTTGGATACAAGAAATTCTGAATTAACCATATGTTTTGTATTTAAATATGGGACTTATTGGAATTGCTTCAATAAGTGTTTAGGAATACGGTTGACTTCCTTCCTTTTTTGTCTTGCTGCTCTTCTATTTCCCATTCCACCCCTCCCTTTTATACTTAAGCCTGACCAAAGACTCCTAACATTGATGTGTGAAGGTGCTTTTCTTAATGACCTGCGTAAGTTCCTTTCTCCACAGTGCGTTTAGGTGCAATGTTAGTCACTGTGAGAATCTTCACCTTTTCAGACTCTCTGGGGAAACTCACTTCTGCAGTCTCATCCTTATGAATCGAAAATGAGTAAAATTGAAAAGCCAAGTGTATCCTTGAAGCACACTCCTGACAAGGAGATGTGAATACAATCCCCTACTTTGAACCTACATTTGTTCAGCAAATGATGTTCTCCCTTTAATATGTAGCACAGGGTTCGCCTCAAAGCTTCAGGCGGGTGGTTTAATGAAAATAGTTACTTTGAGATCCATTTGTAGGCTTTAAAATTTTTAAATATCTGAAGCCAGACTGGTGTTTCTGCGATCTCTTGATTGACATGGTTCCTCTATTATAAGCGTGTTTCATGTGGTGAGATGGTGAGCGTTGCCACAGGGAGCACCGCAACTAATCCTGATCTGACATGCGCAAAGATGTATTCAGTAGCAGTGCTGCCACTAGATAAAGATAAAGGAAGACACTCCTGTTGACTTCCTTTTCCTCTTCTTCCTGCCCCCTCTCTGAAGGAGCCTGTTTAATCTGCAGGTACTGTCATGTGCAAGAGGTACTATGGCACTTCTGTTTGCTGAGTACGAGGTCATTTGGACAATCTTGCACTGCATGCTTGATCGTGACTAATTCAATATAAAACTCCAGTCAATGATCTGTATTAGACATTGGCTAGCATCAAGCAAAGCTAAACAAGTAATTGCATCTGTGCGAAAGTGTTCTAGTGGATCATTTAATAAATCATTAACACAAAGTTGTCGGGGGAAATGCTGATTGACAGGATTTATATGTATTTGGAAAGACAAGGTTTGATTGGAGATAGTCAACATGGGTTTGAGCATGGAAAATCATATCTCACTAACTTAGAACATAGAACAATGCAGCGCCGAACAGGCCCTTCGGCCCTCGATGTTGTGCCAACCTGTGAACTAATCTAAGCCCATCCCCCTACACTATCCCATCATCATCCATATTGACTGAGTTTTTTTGAAGAAGTAACGAAGAGGAATGATGAAAGCAGAATGGTGGATGTGATCTATATGGACTTCAGTAAGGCATTTGACTAGATTCTTCATGATACACTGGTGAGCAAGGTTAGATCACATGGACTATAGGGAGAACTAGCCATTTGGACACAATTGGCTTAAAAGTAGAAGACAGAGGGTAGTGTTGGAGGGTTGCTTTTCAGGCAGGAGGCCTGTGACCAGCGGTGTGCCACAGGGATCAGTGCTGGGTCCGCAGCTTTTTGTCGTTTACGTAAATGATTTGGATGTGAATATAGGAGGTATGGTTAGTAAGTTTGCAGATGATACTATAATTGGAGGTGTAGTGGACAGTGAAGAAGATTATCTCATAGTACAATGGGATATTGATCAGACGGACAGTGGGCTGAGGAGTGGCACATGAAGCTTAATTTAGGTAAATGTGAGGTGCTGCATTTTTTGGAAAGGCAAATCAGAGCAGGACTTATACACTTAATGACAAGATCCTGGAGTGTTGCTGTACAATTAGACCTTGGAGTACAGGTTCATAGTTCCTTGAAAGTGGAGTCACAGGTAGATAAGATAGTGAAGGCAGCATTTGGTATGCTTGCCTTTATTGGTCAGTGCATGGAGTATAGGAGTTGGGAGGTCATGTTGTGGCTGTACAGGACCTTGCTTAGGCCATTTTGGAATACTGCATGCAATTCTAGTCTCCCTGTTATAGGAAAGCTGTTGTGAAACTTGAAAAGGTTCAGAAAATAGTTACAAGGTTTTTGCCAGGTTTGAACTATAGGGAGAGGCTGAATAGGCTGGGGCTATTTTTCCTGGAGTGTCAGAGGCTGAGGGGTGACCTTTTAGAGGTTTGTAAAATCATGAGGGGCATGGATAGGATAAATAGACATGGTCTTTACCCCAGAGATAAAAGGTACTGCAGATGCTGGAGAATCCGACATAACAAGGTGTGGGGCTGGATGAACAAAGCAGGCCAAGCAGCATCATAGGAGCTGGAAAGCTTGACGTTTTGGGCCTAGACCCTTCTTCAGAAATGGGGAGGGGAAGAGGGTTATGAAATAAATAGGGAGAGAGGGGGAGGCGGATAGAAGATGGATAGAGGAGAGGATAGGTGGAGAGGAGGCAGACAAGTCAAAGAGGTGGGGATGGAGCCAGTAAAGGTGAGTGTAGGTGCGGGGGTAGGGAGAAGATAGGTCAGTCCAGGGAGGACGGACAGGATGATGTTAGATAGGAGATGGGGCTTGAGGTGGGAGGAGGGGATAGGTGAGAGGAAGGACAGGTTAGGGAGGTGGAGATGAGCTGGGCTGGTTTTGGGATGCGGTTGGGGGAGGGGAGATTTTGAAGCTTGTGAAATCCACATTGATGCCATTGGGCTGCAGGGTTCCCAGG
>JAHRHZ010000092.1:2898951-2949182 GCA_024137785.1 Ginglymostoma cirratum | reverse complement strand
CCCAAAACCAGCCCAGCTCATCTCCACCTCCCTAACCTGTCCTTCCTCTCACTTATCCCCTCCTCCCACCTCAAGCCCCAGCCCCATCTCCTATCTACTAACATCATCCTGCTCCCCTGGACTGACCTATCTCCTCCCTACCACCCCCCACCTACACTCACCTCACCTTTTTACTGGCTCCATCCCCGCCTCTTCGACTTGTCTGCCTCCTCTCCACCTATCCTCTCCTCTATCCATCTTCTATCCACCTCTCCCTCTCTCCCTATTTATTTCAGAACCCTCTCCCCCTCCCCCATTTCTGATGAAGGGTCTAGGCCCGAAACGTCAAGCTTTCCTGCTCCTGTGATGCTGCTTGGCCTGCTGTGTTCATCCAGCCCCACACCTTGTTATCTATGGTCTTTACCCCAGGGTTTTGGGTGTCCAAAACTAGAGGGTATGCTTTAAGGTGAGAGGTGAAAGATTTAAAAGGCATCTGGATGGGTATATGAGTAGGAAGGGTTTAGAGGGATGTGGGTCAAATGCTGGCATATGAGACTAGATTTATTTAGGCTATCTGGTCGGCATGTATCAGTTGGACCGAAGGGCCTGTTTCTGTGTTGCAAATGTCTATGACTCTATCATGTAATTTTTATTAGTTACATGACATCTATTTGATATATTTAAAATGGCTCTTGTTTTATTTTGAATGCTTTGAAATATACTAACTTGTCTGGGAACAAAATAGCTGCAACTATCGTCATTCTTTACACATGGGAGAGACTATTTTCATAACATTGACAGCTGATTTGTAGAAACATTTGTCAGTATGAACTGCTAAACCCCTGTACCTGTTGCATATCTTAAATTGCTCAATTCATGTATCTTGAGCCTGGTAACCTGATGTTTAGGTTATAGAAAAATCATTTTGCTCCCATATCTTCAGTAAATCTGCAATGGCATGTGTTTAGCAATTGTCTAATTTAGCAATTCCCTTTGTTTTGGTGAGCAATTTTATTCTGCTGAATTGAAGCTTGTCCCTTAAACAAGCATTCACATACTTTAAAATAGATATTCAAAGCTGTTTGTTTGGATTAAGTGCTTTTAAACTTTAACGCCTCCCTCTGTAGATTTTGTCAAGTCACAATTTCATTTAGCAGCTTTTTCCATAATATATCTCTGACCAGCAATGATAAACATGATACTGTTTAAAAACAACATGCAATTAAAATATTTCTGAATATTTGTTTCCAAGGTATGGACTTGATAGTTTTTGTTTGTATAGTAGCCTGTCACTCTAGTTTCTGCAGTGTATCTATTGTGATACTTGAATTATGACAGGTAACAGATTTAAAGATAACTTCATTGTGGCTGTAATTCAGATGCAGAAATAGAGCAACGTCAGAATTGTCACATTTAACTTTCCAACATTTGAATGAGTTGGAAAGCATTGCTGTGCAAGTTAGTGTTATTTTTATTGATTTATTATTGTCACATACCGAGATGCAGTGAAGTGTTGTTTTGCGTGCTGTACAGGCATTTCATATCGTACAGAGTGCATCAAGGTAGCAGAACAGAGTGCAGAATACAGTGTTACAGGCAGAGAGAATGTGCAGAGGGAGGGAGATTCTGGCTGGAGGATTAAGACTTTACACTAAAGTTGGTTGTTATTAACAGGATCCTCCAATTTTAATTGTGGTTGAAAGCTGATGTAGTAGTTAGTCTGATGCAATAGAAACAAATTTTGAGTTCCTCCATTGGCTAGGGCTATCTGTAACTCGTGCAAAGCCAGGAATCCCCTGGCTCAATCTCTACTTGTTGCTGATTGTCCTATCAGTGGGGATCCAATAATTCAGCATTCCTAGGTTAGCAGGTTGGGGGAGATGAGCTTGGCTTCCCGTTGCTGTAAACGGGAATTTGCAGTGTGAATATCAAGTGAGGAAAGGACTGGCCTCGAGTTGAATATCATTATTACAACTTGGCACATACAAAAAGAGCCCTTAATAAAAACCAAAAGAATTGTGGATGCTGTAAATCAGGAGCAAAAACAAAGTTGCTGGAAAAGCTCAGCAAGTCTGACAGCATCTGTGGAGGAGAAAACAGTGTTAACGTTTCGGGTCAGAGTTCTGAGGAAGGGTCACTGGACCCGAAACGTTAACTCTGTTTTCTCCTCCACAGATGCTGCCAGACTTGCTGAGCTTTTCCAGCAACTTTGTTTTTGTTCAAGAAGAGCACTTGGTTGGGAAGAGTAACAGGATGGCACTTGTGGACTGATGGCCCAGCAAGGAATCTACAGCTCCAGGATAAAAGGAAAAAATGTTTTGTTTTGAATAGTTGTTTGATCACAATAGCTACTCTTTTTAATATAGGGAGATATATAATCCTCCTCAACAGCAATACGTCAGGTTCCTCTCTTAATCTCCACACAGTTTTAGGAGTACATAAGGTGTAAACGGATGTTCAATTCTTCCTCTTCCACTGTTATTAATAGTGATACTGAATTGGTGCCAGTTCTATCCTCCTCTTTTTGTCTCTTTCAGTGTATTTCCCTTTCTTGAAGGTAAGATTGCTTATTACCCCTTGTTCAATGATCTGCATTGGCCCTCAGTCAATCAATACCTTAATTTTGAGGTATTTGTTTTTAAGTCCTCCTTGGCCTTGCTTAGCCTATCCAATTCCTTTATGTTCAAAAAAGGTATCTGCTGTGATTGAATTCTAGCCTTTTAAGTTTTTCACTTGCTCCATTAATGAGTATGTGTTCATGAGCTCAGGTATTATCTTCCTAAAACACTCTCTGCCTCTCTACCTTGCCTTTAATCTTCCATTAAGTTTTTGGCCATTTGTCCTCAGTGTAAAGACCATTCACTTTTGATCAAGGTAATGGTCAGAGCTATGGAATTAGATTCCCACGATGCCAGTGAAATTTCCACAATTTAAGAAAAATCTTGATTATTTTGATTATTTTTTTTAAGGCAGAGGTAGGGAGATTCTTAGTAGGCGAGGGAATTAAAGGCGTAGGAGTGTGTGGAAATATGATCAACTGTGATCATATTGAAGGCTTGATAGATCAAATACTTCTGCTCCAAGTTTGTGAGAGGGAATTTGGATCATTCAGTCACCACGTTTATGCCACCAAACTACTACACTACATTAACACTGCACACTTTATAGAGAATATATCTGCTAATTTGCTGATTGCTAATTTTCATTGGATTCTATGGTATGGAAGCAGGCCATTTGGCCCATAGAGTGCTCACTGAGCCTCTGAAGAGCATCCCACCCAGACCTACCCATTACCCTATCCCTGCAATACCCATGGCTAATTCACCTAACCTGCACATCCCTGCACACTGTGGGCAACTTAGCATGGCCAATCCGTCCAACCTGCACAACTTTGGACTGTGGGAGGAGACCAAAGGACCTGGAGGAAACCCGTGCAGATACAGGGACAATGTGCAAACTCCACACAGACAGTCGCCTGAGGGTGGAATTGAACCTGGGTCCCTGGTGCTGTGAGGTAGCAATGCTAACAATTGAACCACCATGCTCCATGAGCTGAGCTATGAACTAATCTCATGTCTTTAAAAGACTCAATATAGAATCCCTACAGTGTGGAAACAGGCCCTTGGCCCAACAAGTCCACACCGACCCACAGAGCATCCCACCCAGACCCATTCCCCTGTAAACCCACTTAACCTACACATCCCTGAACACTATGGGCAATTTTTAGCATGGCCAGTTCACCTAGCCTGCACGTCTTTGGACTGTGGGAGGAACCCGGAGGAAACCCACGTGGACATGGGGAGAATGTGCCTGAAGTTGAGTTTATACTTCTTCCTCGCCCATTTGTAGTTCTTATAACCTGGTATGTTTAGCTGCTGACTTGGAGTTGCACCTCAGTAATGGCTGTAATGTCACATGACCTGCCTGGCCACCTACCCCCAAGTTGAATTTGAGCCTGCATTTCATTCAACTTATTTATATACTCCACACATTTGTCCGAACTCAACTGAAGCACATTTGTGTAAACTCAGTTGAAACTCAGAACAGAAACTCAACACAGAAACTCAACTGACTTGCCACATAAACATAGTGGTTACAAGAGCTGGTCAGAGATTAGGAATACTATGGCGAGTAACTCGCCTCCTGATTCCCCAAAGCCTGTCCGTAATCTACAAGGCACAAGTCAGGAGTATAATGGAATACTCCTCACTTGCCTGGATGGGTACAGCACCAACAACACTCAAGAAGCTTGACACCATCCAGGACAAAGCAGCCTGCTTGATTGGCACCACATCCACAAAAGTCCACCTCTTCCTCTACTGACACTGAGTACATAATGCTGCTACTGACTACAAGATGCACTGCAGAAATTTACCAAAGATCCAAAAGCAGCACCTTCCAAACCCACAACCGCTTCCATCTGGAAGGACAAAAGAGCCAATACGTGGAAACACCACCAGCTCCAAGTTCCCTGCCAAACCACTCACCATCCTAACTTAGAAATATATTACCGTTCCTTCACTGTTGCTGGGTCAAAATCCTGGAATTTATCCCCATTGGCATTGTGGGACAACCCACAGCAGATGGACTGCAGCAGTTCCACAAGGCAGCTAACTACCACCTTCTGAAGGGCAACTACGGATGGGCAATAAATAGTCATAGAGATATACAGTACGGAAACAGACCCTTCAGTCCAACTCATCCATACCAACCAGAAATGCTACATAAATCTAGTCACGTTTGCCAGCATTTGGCCTATGTCCCTGTTAAACCCTTCCTATTCAGATACCCATCCAGATGTCTTTTAAAAGTTGTAATAATATCAGGCTCCTCCACTTCCTCTGGCAGCTCATTCCATACATGCACCACCCTCTGTATGAAAAAGTTGCCCTTTAGATCCCCCTTGAATCTTTCCCCTCTCATCTTAGACCTATGCCCTCTAGTTTTGGATTCCCCAACCCTGGGCAAAAGACCTCGGCTATTCACCCTATCTATGCCCCTCATGATTTTATAAATCTCTATATTGTCACCCCTTAACATCCAACGCTCCACGGGGAAAAATTTCCCAGCCTACACGGCCTCTCCCTGCAGCTCAAATGGCAACATCCTTGTAAATCTTTTCTGAACCCTTTCAAGTTTAACAACATTTTTCCTATAGCAGGGAGACCAGAATTGAATAATATATAAGTTGACGAACCAGTGTCCTGTACAGCTGCAACATCACATTCCAACTCCTATGCTCCATGCACTGACCAATGAAGGCAAGCATACCAAGTGCCTCAGTACCCCTTGGTCTCTTTGTTTGGCAACACTCCCCATAACCCTACCATTAACTGTACACGTCCTGCCCTGATTTGCCTTCCCAAAATGCAACACCTTCCATTGATCCGATAGGAGTTTAATTTAGATAAGTGTCCCATTGTGCTCTGAGATAACCTCCTTCACTGTCCACTGCATCGCCAATTTTAGTATCATCTACAAACTTACTAATCATACCTCCTGTAATCACATCCAACTTGCAGATTGTGGTTGGAACACTGTTTTGTTGCTGCCGATGGCCCATGGTGTTTCATGAATATGAATTGAACTTATTAACTAAGTAACTGTAGACTGCCCTCTGCAATTCCCAACCCCAGAGATTCACATTCCTCTGAACAGCTTTTTTTTAAAAATCCTTATTTCAGTCCTGAATTGAGAATCCTTGTAGATTCCGTAGAAACAGCCTCTTACTATTTGCCTTGTCAAATCCTCCGTTTAATCTTATTTTTCAATCAGAACTCTTCTCATTACTTTCTAGACTATAGAAGAAAGGCCAGTTTTGTTCAGTTTCTCCTCAAATGTCCGTCCCTGGAGAACTGAGCTAATGAACATTTGACGAACCCCCTCCAAGAGAAATGAGTCCTTCTTTTGATAAGAGTCCAATGTTCTGTGCACTACTTGCAACAAAGCTTATTTAATTCTGTTCTTGAACCCATTTTTGGTAATGGTAGCTTAAGATGTTGGAAGTGAAATTGTTTCAGAAAGGTTTGCTGAGTTTTTAATTTCTGTAAGAACTTTATATTGAAGCCAAAATATGCTTGCTCCCAAGCCTGTGACAAAATCTTGCTCTTGATCAAAGCAGTAATAGAATAGGGACTGACGTTTGAAAATACAACAATGTGGTGTGGTTTAGTTTGTATCTGTGGGAGCAGCTTATTTACATTCTGTGTAGAAAAGCTGGGAGCAGCCTCCAATCTGAAGTGGGTGGAAACCACAGTGTTTTCTTTATCACATGCAGTATCATCATCATCATCATCATCATCATCGTACCCGTTTGCAAGGAAGGGCAGCAAGGATAGAGAAACAATAGTACTCTTCTGTTGCACCCTGATTTAGACACACTTTGCTGATCCTTCATCATGAGATTAAACTGTGTTCCTATCTGACACAACAGAGAAACCACCTTCACAACAGGTTGTAGTAGTTAGGGAAGTTCACCATCTCAAAGCCAACCAGACACCTTGCCAGTAAATCCCAAATCTCAAGAATGAGCATTAGATAAAAGAATAAAACAAAGGCGTGCAGGAAATTATTATCTAAATTTTGCCTCCACTGGTGTGCAGTTATCCATTCTCCCACCCACCAAACAGAAACTAGGCAGCAGCAATTTGATATGAAAGCCAGACAGAGTTCCTCACGGTAGTATCCAACCATATTCAGTTGCTTTATCAATGACCTTTCCTCATAAGGTCAAAAGTAAGGATGTTTGCAGATGATGCCAAAATTGGTGGTATTGTCTACAGTGAAGAAGGTTATTTAAGGCTACAAAGGGATCTTGATCAATTGGGCCATTAGGCTGAGCAGTGGCAGGTGAAGTTTAATTTGGATGAATGTGAGGTATCACATTTTGGTAAAGCAAGCATGGGCAGGACTTGTTAATAGTGGGGCCCTGGGTGGTATTATTGAACAGAGACCTAGGGGTTCAAGTGCATAGTTCTTTCAAAGTTGCATTACAAGTAGATAGGGTGGTTAAGAAGGTGTTTGGAATGCTTGCCTTCATTGCTCAGGCCTTTGAATACAGAGTTGGGACACCATGTTGAGATTGTACAGGATATTGGTGAGGCCTCTTTTGGAATAGTGTATCCAGTTCTGGTCTACCTGCTATAGGAAGGATATTATTAAATTGGGAAGGGTTCAGAAAAGATCCACCAGAATATTGGTGGGACTTAATGGTTTGAGTTATAAGGAGAGGCTGGATGGACTAGGACTTTTTTCTCTGGAGCGTTGGGTATTGAGGGGTGACTTGTAGAGGTTTATAAAATCATGAGGGGCATTGATAAGGTGAATAACAAAGGTATTTGACCTGGGATGAGGGAGTTCAAAACTAGGGAACATATTTTTTAGACTGAAGGTTTAAAAGGGACCTGAAGGGCAACTTTTTCAGAGGGTGGTCTGTATGTGGAATGGACTGCCAGATGAAGTGGTAGATGCAGGTACAGTTAGAACATTGAAAAGACATTTGGCCAGGTACATGAATAGGAAAGGTTGAAAGGAATATAGGCCAAATGCAGAGAAGTGGGGACTAGTTTTAGTTTGGGAAAGTTTGATCAGCATGGGCGAGTTGGGCTGAAGGATCTGTTTCTATGCTGTATGACTCTATCTGAGATGAAAATAGAAATTGCTGGAGAAGCTCAGCAGATCCGGCAGCATGTGGCAAGAAAGAGTATTTAACGTCTCAAGTCTAGTGACTCCTCTTCATGACAGTTCTGACCTACTGCGTTTCTCTAGCTGTTTCTGTTTCTGTTTCTGTTTCTGTTTCTGTTAGAGACTGTGTTTTAGGTGATGAATCGAGCTTGACTCTGAGTTCTTAGAGCTGCTGGCAGATACTAAATGGATCGATAGCAGTTCAGCCTTTTTCAGTTGCAAAATATATTATTGAAAATAGCAGTCCTAGCTCACTTCCAGATAAAATTTGAATTTTAAACAAACATACATTTCAAAGTTAAATTGTCAGAGACATGAGCGAAAAATTCATTTTTTTTCTACCTGTCTTTTACATTTCAGCATTCTTCCTATTTTGCAAGGTTACCGTACAAGAATAGATATAGGCCTGCATTGCATAACCTACTGTTACGTTGTTCTGCACCTTTTCACGTTCAAATCTCTCTCAGCTGCACATTTTCATGCCTTAGGATCTTTTACATCCATCTGAGAAGACAGATGGAGGTCTCTGCTCCAAGACCTATCTGAAAGACAGCACCCAAACAGTGTAACACTTGCTCAGTGCTACATTGGAGTGCCATCCTAGATTTTGTACTTGAATCTTTGGAGTGGTCCTTTTCTAGATTTGGGCAAAAGTGCTACCGCTGACATGGGTGACAGCTGAGAAACAGCAATACATCATCACGTTTAAGTCAGGTGTAAGATTTGAAGCATCTTTTGAAGGATCCGATATGTTGAAGTGAGAGATAAAATATAGTTGCTCAATTTTGTACCCACTGAACAGCTAACTTACTAGACACCACAGAATGAGAAACTGCAGCTTCAGCAGATTTCCCCCAATGAGTCTTTGTGATACAGTTTCTAATGAATGGCTGAGTAATTAGCTCCTAATTCCTAGATTATCTGCCACAGTTAGTGTGGTGTCACCCAAGAGGTTGGGGTTAATCTAAAAATGATCTCCTTTCCTGCAGTCAACAAAGAAGGTTTCCTATTCCTGATTCCCAGCAAATGATCATTCAGACTAGCGAATGGAGATTATATTGGATTGTAATAGAACCTACAGTAGAAGATCATGTACAAAGTTTACAATATACATATGGATACTAGCCCCTGGAAGCTAGTGTGATAAGAATGGAAAATATTAAGGGTAATTGACAAGGACCTGAAAGATGATGATGGGGTAGGATTGGGGATGGTGGTAGCCAGGTTATTTTTAACTCCTTAGTTCTTAGAAGTCCAAGTGTACAGCTCTGGAAGGTTTGGCAAAGCTGTGCAGACCAGAAGGTGCAGTGATTGTTTATCTCATCTGCAGCAGCAAATGGGCATTAAGGTTGGCACTAAGCTTGGGAGTTTGGGGAGGGGGGTACTCAGCCAAGGCTCCAAATTGCATTTCTGTACCTTTCCATTTTTGGCCAACAAAATTAGTCTTGGTTGTGTTATGCCCGCAAGTAACCTGTAGGCAGTCATTTTAGGCACAAAGAATGGCCAATTGGATATGTTGCAGGTCAGCAAGAGACCCAAAGCCTTCAGGACAGAAAAGAGTACATATAAAGTATGTGGATTGACTTCCACTGCGTGCTAGTAATGAAGTCTAGGGCCGATAACAGACCTCATTCCAAATATAGTGAGGGTGTTGGCGGTTGTTTGGGAACCAGCTGCTTCCCCCATCCATTGACAGATGTATTTGAATATTCATATGTTTGACGATTAATTTCTGTCTTAATTGGGAGGATGGTGTGCTATGAATGCTTCCAACCTGCTGGTAAATAGGCTGCAGAAACTGATCATATTTTTTTCTCTCTTTCCTCCGCAGATTCCTGATGAATTTGATAATGGTGAGTTAAATCAATTTAGAATTGTTTGCACTGTTGGGTTCATCTCAGGATTGGCATGTTGATGCAAGGTTTTTTTTTCTCTGTGGCAAATTTTTTTTTAATTCTTTAATAAATACTGCAAATGTTGCTTCTACTCACAGATGGCCCCGTGCTAAAGTGGGATTTAAGTATAATAGAAATTAGTGCCCCTTCTGTCTATATTTTGAACTATAAACTCTACAAAAAGAACAGAACTGGAGCATCACTCGAATATAAAATAAATGTGATCTACTTATTTCTGTCCTCCCTTTAAGTCATCACTTGTCCTTGATTTGAGGATAATGTCCCTTAATGTATCAGTACCCAGAATAACAGCTGTTTTAACAAACATTGTTCTTAGCTACACTTTCTAGGACATGAGAAAAAGTGTTTTGCTTTTTAATTTCTGAACTTGCCACGTACTATATTTTGGTATACAATATTAAGCTTCCATTTGCAAGCACGGCTTCAAGAGACAGTAACAGATTTTTATATTTTTTTCTAGATCTGAAACTTCAAGTTTTAGAATTGTAGCTATCTTTGAGAAAGCTAACTTGATCTCTGAGTAGGTACGATGTCTGATTTAAACACAGAAGTACGTAGGTGTTGGTTTTGGGGACATTCCAACTGGCTTCCACGTACTGACTAGAGACGGGATGTTTGGTGTGATTTGACTATTCAGCGACCCTACTGTCAACATCTAACCAGCACTGAATCGACTCAGCTGTGCAGACTCCTCCGTCCTGGTCAAATTCCTTGCAGTGTTCTAGTCTTTATAAATGATGATCATTTGGTTAAGATATTGGCATGTGTCCTATGTTACTGCCTCAGTACCAATATTTCTAAAGGCAAAGAAATACCAATTTGAATGCAGGATGCTTCATATGATATTGCTTTGCGGAGTCAGAATGTTTCTTTCGTTTTACATGTGTGGGATTGTCATTTTTGAATAGACATTATTGCTACTTGTAAATGGAAGCAGTTTTGCATTAGAGGGATTTTTGGCCACGTTTTTAGGACTTGATCAGCTACTTATAAATGTTTATAGGTCTAGTTATTTGTTCATCAGTATTTGTTTGAAATGTAAAGTACCATCCTGATCAATTATTGCAGAAGCATGTTCCTATGTTATTGCCCCCATAACATTAGACTGAGTATATCATGATGATTTTACTTTGAGAAAAACAAAATATGCAAGAGTGGACTCTCATCTGGGTTGTAACAGGAAACTGAGGACAATGCTTCTGTCTAGTGAACCCTTCCTTGAATCTACTGTCCATAGTTCCCGAGTAAAAGTACTGTTAACACAATTCAGTTATTTTTAGCTGGATGGAGCTGCTTCCTTTCCCTGATCTTCTGCAGCTTTCAAATGTTGTTGCCTCGGGCTCCAGCACTGGTGGGGAGCACTTAATTGCTGTTGAAGTGGGTGGTTGATTCACCCCACCATCACACAATATAGCATCTTATGAGGGTTTCTCTTAATTAAGACCAATTATACTTCGTACTCAGGCACCTTACGTAGTGGATATTTAAAAACACCGATTGTACATCGAAATATTTTTCATGTCTTTTTCAGTTTCAAAATAGTTTTAAATTGCTTCATGTAAGATTCAGCAATTTGATGATGTGAATACTTTGTTTGGTTATTTGCTCGTATGGTGTTATGGACCAGACCAAACCCCCTTCAAATATATTAAGATGACAGCCTGGAACCTAATTTTTGTCTTATTTACAGGCAAGTGTTGGCTGCTGTGTTCCAGATGTAGTTTGATTGGCTATGCTGCATGGCTTTAAGCAAAACACATTGTATTTTAACTGTAGAATCAGGAGACAGACAAAAGAAAGAAGAATTGGTATAAACTTCTAACTCGATTGGAAAGCTTAACAAAATAATAGGTTATTTAACTACTGAACAGCAACTGTTCCAAAACAGTAACATCCCATAAACACATCCTTAGGAAAGGCAAATTCTGTAAAATAGATTGCTTACACATGATGTTTCTCCAGGCTGGGAGAAAAGAACAGCAAGAGAAAACTGGGGTAGAGAGAGAGCTGTCGTAACTTCCACAAACAACTTCAAAATCCCAACAACTGCTGAAAGCAAAACTATAACCCTGATTCTGTGGGAACTTGACTCCACTCATTCATGCTGCTTGTATTGTTACAACTCCTTAAAACAAAAAACCCAAGGCGTCTCAAGCTATTTACTTTATTGCCTTGGAAGAAACAGCTTAGCACCTATGACTGAAAAAATCCAGAATAAAATACACCACCTAAAGCCATTATATCGTCACAGACAGAGGGGACAGGTGCTTTCTAAAAAGTTTTTAAAATGTATCATGCTGATTTTTGACAGAGCATTGGGAAGCCAGGACAGGGTGCACATGTGGATGGTGACGTGGGATGGGTGATTATTTGTAGTTTGCGTGTGCATGGCAAATGGCAAATGGCAAATGTGTTCTGCAGTGAAACATCAACTTTGCAGTACTACACTCCATTGTTTACACTTCTTGTCTGGTGCAAGATAAAAGTAAAAACCCCGAATCCAGTAGCCACTCCTGACAATCTCAAAGTGGATCTCTACTGTCCATATCTGGCAATTAATTTTCTAATTGTGCTACAGTTAGAACTTTCAATAATCAGAAGTGTTCATATCAGTGGCTGACTGCGTGTAAAATACTTAAATTAATTGAGTAGTAATTCTGTAATCATCCGCAAATATCAGGTACTGTGTAATTTCATTGAAATTATTTTTTGATAAACCAGCTGTCACAATTTACAGTAGAGAACCTTTTTTTACTTGTGGGAGTACATTGAAACCCCATCAGATCTTTCTTACTGAGCATCACATCTATGCTTACCTTGGTGCACTTTAACATGTCATTCTGGTCTACGCCTTTGTGAGGCCAGTGGCTCTTCCGAAAGGAAAAAAGAAAATACAAGTAGGAATAGTCACCTCTAGCTTATCTTCACAGTAATCCCAGAAGCTAATTACTAAATAATGCTACAAATATATTCAAAAATATAATTGGAATCATAGAAATTTTCAGCAGAAAAGGTGACTAGTTGGTCTCTTGGAAAGAGTCATCCAATTAGCCCATTCCCATGCTGTTTCCCCTTGGGCCTCCATTCTTGTTTCCTCTTCAAGTCTTTATCTAATTCCTTTTGAAAGCTACTGTTGAATCTGTTTACCTTACCCACTCAGTGTGATCCTGACCTCAATGACTCTGCTGTATTTGGGGGCATAAAATTGCCTTGTCTTCCTGTTTCTTCCACCAATTACCTTTCAATCTGTCTCATTTAGTTACCTACCCTCCTGGGTAGGGAAATTAAATCTTACTTTATAAATCACTTGCTTATTTTTGCTCAGGATTATTACAGTTGGTGAGTACCTCTTACATATTTAAAAGGTGAGTGCAGATTTCCATCTCCAAGGCATATCAGCAAGATGGAGTTTATGTAAATGCATGCCCCTTTACACATTATAACAACTGGCTTTAATTTTCATATTCTCCTGTATGGGTGAGTTCTTCCAAATACTGAAGTTTTGGGTTTGTGGAAGACTCAGAAATCTAACAAGCATTGTGCTGTCACTTTTTTAAACCTTACAAAAATAATGTGGCAGCAGGCTAGAGAATCCAGAGGTTTAATTTTTCCAGTTCTGAAGAAACCATGGTTATAGCATTTTACAGAGTAGGATGCTTGGCAGTTTCTGCTTTGTGTTGGAATTGTGATTTTTCTTCTCTCTTCCTTGATGTCATTGGCTAGTTTTTGAACAGCCCAAACATTTTGTCATCCGGCATCTATCATGGCTATTCACCCTATCTATGCCCCTCCTGATTCATTGTTTTCTTTTTATGTCCGTCCAACCTTCTGACTTTCTGTTCTTTGTGGAATGAAATGGTTGTTCTTTAAATCTGGTTGTATCTTTAAGGTTCTTAGTTAGCCACAGCTAATTGCACTCTTCCTCTGGAAACTTTTTCTCACTGGGATATATCTTTGCTGAGTGATATTAAATATCTAACTATCTAATATCATCTGTCTGCAACTGCATATCAACCTATCCCTTAACCTAATTTTCTGGGTCACTTTAGCTAACTTAGTCCTTGTAACCTCAGAAGAGCCATTCTTCTCTTCTGGAATCTGAATGCTAAAATTCAATCATGCTGTGATCACATCTACATAATTGTGCCTTTATTATGATGTTATGAGTTAATCCTGGCTCATTGCATACCAACAGATCTAGAGTAGCCTCCTCTCTCTAGTTGGATGCAGTTTTGTGTTGTTCTGAGAAATTTTCACAAACTCACTCTATGTACTTGTTTTCCAGGTTATCTTTCTCAGCCTGATTTGTCCAATTTGTAATTAGGCTAAAATCACTCCTGATTAATGCCATAACCTTTCATAGAATCATAGAATCCCTACAGTGTGGAAACAGGCCCTTTGGTCCAACAAGTCCACACTGACCCTCCAGAGCAGTCCACGCAGACCCACCCACCGATAACCCATCTAATCTATACATCCCTGAACACTATGGGCAATTTAGTATGACCGATCCGCCTAGCCTGCACAGTTTTGGACTGTGGGAGGGAACCCATGCAGACACAGGGAGAATGTGCAAACTCCACACAGACAGTCGCCCGAGGGTGGAAATGAACCCAGGTCCCTGGTGCTGTGAGGCAGCAGTGCTGACCACTGAGCCACTGTGCTGCCCCCAGAATCCCCCATTATTCTTTCCCCTTCTACTCTTCCCCCCCCCCCCCAAAAACAAGAGGTTTCTTGTTAGGTGGGAATTCTGCCATTAGCACGTTAAATTAAAAGCATTGGTTCTGTATTTTTACTTTTTATTTCAATCTCTAGCTTGGTGCACTCGAGCTTCTGTACTTTGTCCCTTCCTACTGTACTGATTATCATTTCCTTTGTTACTACCTTGCTGTCTTACCTTGTACTCAAATTTATCACATCTTCTCACTTGATCCCTTACCCCCATTATTTAGTTTAAGCCTTCTGTTGTCCTCATATTCTTCGGAACACTAATCTGGGCATAATTCAGGTGAAAATCATCTTAACAATGGAGCTCCCATTTCAACAGGAGCGGTAATAAATCAAATCCATTTTACCCACACCAATCTTTGAGTCACACAATCCTATTTGCCCTCAGCCAATTGGCTTGTGTCTTGGGTAATAATACAAAGATTATTACTTCTGGGGATCTGCTTTTCAATTTAGTCCCTAGTTGCTTGTAATCCAAGCAGTCTTTTTCTTAGTCCTGTCATTGGTACCTGTGTTGACCATGTTGTTGGATCCTTGCCTTCCTGCTAAAAGTTCTTCAGGCTAGATGCCTCACATGCTAGCACCAGCAGACAATACAGTTCTTTGGATATGTTCTATCAACTTTAGGGAACTGTCTCTTGCACTGACTATACAGACACCTACTATCGCTAAATTTCTATTAATTCTCCTTGCTTGATTGGCCTCATGTGCCATGGTCTGTTTGCTCATCTATCCTGTAACTTTCAAGGTTGTCATTTAGACTACAAGAGCCTTAAAACTTTTGAACAGCTGAGAAGGCTGTGGATACTCTATTTCTGTATTTTCAATCGCTGTACCTGCTGTCATCCTATCCTGACCCTGACTGAGAACAGTCGCCCCTGTTCCAAAAGGGTGTGATTGCCCCCTGGAACATTGTCTAGGTAACTCGCCCACTTCCTGACTTATTGCAGTCTCTTCAACGCATCCTCCAGCTTAACAATTTTGTGCCAGAGCTGTTCGCTGCAGGTGTTTGTTTTGGATCCCACATTTTACCTGCCACACATGATCTGCCAGCCTTTTATAATGCTTAATTGATTAATTGTTATACTGATTAACTTTTAAATGTTTCTAGTCATGCCTGTGCTTACATTCTTATTTCAGTAAGTTGTCATTTCAGTCTGATACTCTCTTGTAAAATAAATGTGAAATGTTCGCCAGTTATCTGTCTACCTACATATCTGCGCTGTTGCACCTCGAATTTTCTTTTTGAATTGTGGTTCTGCATAGCTGCTGGTTATAAGCAAAATCTTGGCCAGTTGTATTTCTTTCCTTCCTGGACTTTGTGCTCGCGCACACTCCACCCGCGCGCTCTCGCTTTCGACACACGCGCGTGCGTCAGTTGTGGCCCTGCTACTGTTTCCCAAAATCCAATGTGGTTGATTGCAGCTAGCCTGCTGTAATCAGTTAACTAGTTACAGATTAGAAATTCACTTCTAATTACCTTGGAGCCATGACAGTATGTATCAACCAGTAATTTTTTTACAAACATTATACAAAATTTGGATAGTTGTCTGTAGCCCATGAGTCAAGTCATATTGACTGTGTTGAGAATTCACTTTTTTTCTACAAATCTGGTCAGGAGTAGTGGACCCTTTTGGATCTGGGCCAGTGATCATTGGGTCAAGGTAGCCTTTAACGTGAATGCTACGGGAACATTCTGCGCCCACCTTCCAGCTTTGCCATCGGAGAAAGTTGAGGCTACTTAACTAACTTGGGTCATTCCAAAGTGTGTCGAACCTGCCAGAACATGTGGCAGAGGATTGCAAGGTAATGCTTTGCAGAAACTGCAAACAGGAGGGGCACTTGGCCAAAGACTGCAAAGAAACCAAACGCTGCAATTTGTGTTGGGAGGCAGGCTATTTCTACAAGGCCTGTTCAAGACAGAGAGCCACATTTGCGCAAATGGCTAGAGGTGACACCATGAGCAGTGTTGCCCAAAAGGACATTAAGGCCCCATCACCCAACAAGGGAAATGAGGCAAAGGACAGTCAGAAGCAGGGTAAGGCCTTACAGCATGGGGAAGGATCAACCGGCTCGGCAGCTTCTAGGGAAAATTTACTCAGTGGTAGAGTAGGCAGTAGAGGAGCGGGGCGAATACCAAACAGTGAAGAGAAACCTTGAGGAAATCATGTAGAGAACACCGAACTACCACGGGCTGACCAAGCAGCATAAAGTGGCAGCGATACCAGTGGCTCTGCCTTCAATGAAGAACTGCAAGGGGAAGCCCACAAGCGAAGTACCAAGGAGTTGAGGGCTCCCCAGCCAGAAAATGCTGAACACAGTGCCCCTAGAAAAACTCCCCTTCGTGACACTGGGAGCCGAAATGCACCCTCCACACCCCAGCTCTAGGCAATCAGAAGCAGTGACACTTAGACCAGATTTGGAGCTGAACAATAGCACTGCGTGATTCAGAGCCAGACACTGAACCTGATCTTCTTGGCTGCACTTGTCCCCTGATGACACCCAGAGAGGATCTACCTGAGCCATGTAAGAGTGCAGCAGTTCACTCTCACCATGGGAGTGCAAGAAGTCACTGGGTAACAGGAAAATATTTAGACTTTTGGAGTGTTAGACAATGGATAGTAATCTGAAATCTCAATGTGGGATTTAAAATTGCCATCATCAATGTGCGCAACATCAAAGCGACTACATGATGTGTTCTCACATCATGTACCTGAGTGATATGCCACAGGGGTCGGTAATGGAACCTCAACTCTTTACAATTTATATAAATGATTTGGATGAAGGGATCAAAAGTGTGGTAGCTAAATTTGCTCATTACACAAAGATGGATAGGAAAGTGAGTTGTGAAGAGGATATCAGGAGCCTACAAAGAGGGAGGTTTAGTGGACAAAAATGGGCAAATAGAGTGAAATGTGGAAAAGCATAAAATTGTCCATTTTGTTAGAAAATTATGAAGAAACTCTTATCTAAATGGTGAGAGCTAGCAGAGCCCTGAGGTGCCGAGAGATCTGAGTGTCATTTTGTTCCAATCACAGAAGGTTAGTATGCAGAGACAGCAAGTAATCAGGAAAGCTTATAGAATGTTATGGTTTATAGTGAGGGGAATTGAATGCAAGAGTAGGAAAGTTGCGCTTCAGTTATATAGGGCATTGGTTGATACTGCATTCTCAGTATTGTGTACAGTACTTGTGGAAGGGAGTGCTATGTTGGAAGCAGTTCAGAGAATGTTTACTAGACTAATACCTTGAATGAGTATATTGCCTTTGGAATGAGGAAAGGCTAGATCTATATCCTCGAGTTTAGACGAGTCAGAGGTGACTTCATTGAAACTTAAGATCCTGAGGGGACTTTGAGTGGATGTTGAAAGCATGCTTTCTCTTTTGAGAGAATCTAGAACAAGGGGGCATAATCTTAAAAATAATGGGGCACCCGTTTAAAACAGATTAGGAAATGTTTTTACTTTTGAGGGTTCTGATCTTTGGAATCCCCTTCCTCAAAAGGCCGTGGATGCAAAATCTTTAAACGTTTTTAAAGGCCGAGGTAGTTTCTTGATTACTAAGTGGATGAAAGATTATCAGGGGTATGCAGGAAGTTGAGGTTGAATGGCAGAGCAGGCTTGAAGGGCTGTGTGGCCTATTCTTTCTTTTTCGTGCAGTCATGTCCTCTGACTGCTGTTTAGTAGGAGCTCCAGCAAATCTTTCAGTGAATGCCAAATGAAATCACTTTAGCCTTCTGTACTCCAAACAGACGACCGTAGTTTCACGAAATTAAATGTCCTAATTCCTGGTAACAATCTTGTAAATCCCCTGCACCTTCTCCATCCATCCTTTAGTGGCACCCAGATTTCATCATAATGCTTAACTGGGCTGTGATTTTGTTTTTTAAGAGGATATGAGGATTTAAGGGCTCCAATGAAACATTCTGCATTTTTGTTTTAAAAGCATCAATTGGTTCAAAGAAAGAACCAAGAAAATTACAACACAGGGACAGGCCCTTTGGCCCTCCAAGTCTGCGCCGTTCCAGATCCTCTATCTAAACCTGTCGCCTGTTTTCTAAAATCGGTATCCCTCTGCTCCCCGCCCATTCGTGTATCTGTCTCGATACATCTTAAATGAAGCTATCGTGCCCGCCTCTATCTCCTCCACTGGCAACGCGTTCCAGGCACCCACCACCCTCTGCGTAAAGAACTGTCTGCCTTCTCCCTTAAACTTTTCCCCCCTCACCTTGAAATCATGACCCCTATTAATTGAGTCCCCCACTCTGGGGGATAAAGTGTCTTGCTATCCACCCTGTCTATACCTCTCATGATTTTGTAGACCTCAATCAGGTTCACCCTCCACCTCCGTCTTTCTAATGTAAATAATCCTAACCTACTCAACCTCTCTTCATAGCTAGCGCCCTCCATACAGGCAACATCCTGGTGAATCTCCAAAGCATCCACATCCTTTTGGTAATGTGGTGACCAGAACTGTATGCAGTATTCCACATGTGGTCGAACAAAAGTCCTAGTTCTGCCACTATTTGTTCCATGTCAATCCCCTTTAAAATTGTCAATTTCCTCATGTCACCTTTCTTCCAAATACCAAGCTGTCTTTATCTTTTCTGTTTTGTCTTATTTTTATTATTTATTTTTATTATTCCAAAAGGCTATCAATTTTGACTGTGGTTCAGTCAGTGCATTTAATCAGTTATCAAGAATAACCTGATTTTTAGGGAGAGTCAAAGATGAGTGCTAAGGCAGCGTAGTTCAATGGCCATCCTTGGTAATCATGACTGTTGGTAGTTATAATTTCATTGGCCGTTTAAATATAAATGAGAGATAATTTGAGTCAATAGTAGTACCTTATTAGGAAACGTTGGTTGAAGATATGCTTGTTGACTGATCACAGTCTGAAATGCTGTAAATCCAGTACTTTGATTTACCCTGGCTGAGGTTATTGTAGAAATGATAAACCAGTTTTTAACTTCTGGGAAAATGAAACTCCTGCAGTCCTTGAGTTCCACCATTAGAGGCCAGTGCGGTGTTGACATATTCTGTTAGCAGTATCTAATGGCAGGACCTGAATTCATGGAAAAATTGTGAGACTGGCCAAAACATGTATTTTAAGTGTTCCAATATTTTGGGATGGGGAGTAGATACCAAATATTTTATACTCTGAGCCTGACCATCATGATTTGTACAGATTGGATGTCCAAAATCTGGTTGTTCAAAAACCAAACATTTTCAAAAATTAAATGAGATTCAGCTATGTTGTCCAAATTCTCAGCTAGGCCCTAGTTCTCAGTGACATGCCAGATTAGTTATCAGCTTTGCCCCTCTGTTTATAATGTCATATTTACTTACAATTCCCATGTTCCGAGTTGACTTGCCCATCTTGTCCAGAACCACCTCCCCTCTCCTGCTAACTGTTTATGTTGTTAAAATGAAATCTGAATACTGTGGATGCTGGAAATCTAAAATAAAAACAAAATGCTGGAGAAACTGCGATCTGACAGCATTGGTGAAGGGCGAAATAGAGTTGACCTTTTTGAATCTGTGACTTTTTGGAGCACCAATTTATGATCCTTTTGGTGTTGCATCTATTTCATTTAGATACACTGATAATCATTGTGACTTCTTGTGTTTTTGCTAATGTAATTGTAATGTAATTGACTAGTTTCCAAAATGTTCCAAGGGAATAAGAAGATTTCTAGTTTATTATGTTGACAAGGTAACCAGACGCATTTAATTGGACTAATTTGAGAAGCAGTTTGTTCCTGGGGCTTTTGTTTGTCATTTATCATTTCGGTCTGATGAGAAGTGTAAGTTTAAGTTATTGTTACAAACCTACTAATTAGGAATTGGATGGAGTAGGCCCTCCAAGTTAGGTCCATAATTCTATAAGATCATTGCTGATTTTGATTACCCCATATTCCCACTTACTTCCAATAACCTTTCACCCTCGTGTTGCTTGATAATTGTTCAATGTCCTATCCAACGTTCGGCAGAATCTTAATTCTGGCGGTGCCTAATTTTAAAATTTCAACCCGTATCAGTTGCTTGAGAGTGAATGAGAGCTCAGTGTTAATTAATGTCTTTTTTCTTTATACAACTTGCTACTTATTCAAACGTAAGCAATGTGAGCTGTGGCTCCACGTTTGACTCCAGTGTTCTTCTTAGCCATTTTCCATCGCAACACCCTACAAAAACCTAAAAGCTTTTTCCTATCAACACATTTTCATTTTCCTGTGTATTCAATCGTTGAGAAAGGGCAAGGCTTAAGAGACCATCTGACACCTATATCTGCAGGAAGGTCTACTGCTAGTGTGCCCAGTGAGGACTGTCGAAGGGAATACCAAAAGGAACTGATGTGGCATATCACAATTTGACTTTTGACACACTAGAAGTAAAAGGGTTGTCATCAATAACTATGTCTGTTCCTGTTCCCAAGTTCCATAGGGTGTGGTACCCAGAGGTTATGTTTGCATTTTGTTGCAAGATGTTGTGAAATTGAATTCACTAAATCTGTTCATTTGAAACCTCAACAGCAGGTCAAGATTTAAAAAAGATCATTTTGTTGCTTCAAACCCTAATTGGTTTATTTCAATGAAAGCCAGTGTCGTCTTAGTGTGACTCGGTTCCTTCACTTTGTCCTGTTTCCAAATGCCTCCTGAATTGCTTAGCAAGCCTCCAAGCTGCTAAGTAACCAGAGCAACAAGTAGATGGGTAATGACCCAAGATGTACTAGTGAAGATTATGGAGGCAGGAGAGTGGGCTGCTGTTAGCTATATAGTTGCTTCAATGTGGTGATAGCTGTGGAAACCACCATCAGACTGTTAGCTTGCTTTAATAAAGAACTGAAGGAACAAACTCCTAGTACTTGTGTCCGCTTGTTGGTACAGAGACGGCATCTGTATTTGACACCTTTTTTGTTATAAAGTACAGATTGGCAAAATGGCTGCACTAATAGGGAAGAAAAATCTGCTCCACATGAACCACAGTAAAAACAGTGAATCTGGCAGCTTTAATCTTCAGAAAAGGACAAAATTGCCTGGAGTTATTTTTGTTTTTCTTAACAAATGCTGGTATTAATCATTGGTGCATACAGTCTGGCTAGTTTTAACAGCCTCCTTTTCTTTACTGTTACACATTCAGACAAAAAAATTCTCAAAGATGGACTGGGCACAGAACAAAACCACCCAACTAATTAATCACTACCTCATTGTTAATAAAATCCTTTCAATTTGCATATTAATTAGCTGCAGATTAATACCATGATTAAAACGAGATGAATTGGTTTTAATAGATTAACATGAAATGATCAAACTCGGATGTGTGTTTGCCTGCGTGGTGCTCGTTCATTGTATTATAGATGTTGTCATGTGTGACTGGAGGGTCTGAGCCTAGCAGGCTTGCCTTTCTGATTGTTCTTTAGAATAGGCATTCAAGCTGTGACATAGTTGCTGCAGGTTGGAGCCAGGGTTAAAGAAAAGGTTACTTAGATAGCGGTAGCTATAGGGATACGTTATGTTAACTTGGAAAAATGAGGCAATCCTGATAGCTTAACTGTTTGAGATATTTGCTTCATAAGCCTGATATTGCCAGATTGAAAGAGTTGAATTGTTCATTGTTGCTTTGAATTTTACAGCGGTTTGCCACATGGATTGAAGGTGCAGATGTCCAATCCCACTTTACATGGATGGTTTAAATGACCAGATAACCATCTCAAGCAATCCCACAGTATAAGTGACTGGGGCAGTCAGGGCAACAGGCAGAAATTAAATGGCCACGTTACCAAACCTGAGTTTGTTGCCAGAATAATTTTACATCTAATCAGCTGTGCTCCAGCAAATCTTCAATGTTCACTGTTCAGTTTCTGGGATCTACTGCAAGTGTTAGAAGGATAGATTTAGGAGCTATTGAAGTGACTCTGTATTTTAAATGTGGTGTAGGCTGACCTCTGCCAAAATGACAGTAAAAAGAAATGGCTTACATGGAGCTAATGCTTTTCATGTGTTTGGAACATTCCACTGTTTTACAGCCAGTTAAATATGTTAGCAATATAATTGCTGTTTTAACATAGGAAACGACATTATTGGCTTTAATGTGCTCAATTTGCCATTTGTATCCTTTGAATAGCCCCCACTGCTTTTCATCATCTCACGGAAAGTTTGCAAAATTAATATTAACCTCTCTTGTGCTGGACACTCCTGTTATCTGGCCATACTATATTAATTTGGAACTTTTATTTGTCACAGTTATTTCCACGTCAGATCTCAATTAATTAATGCATCGTGGATCGTTTAATAGGTTCTACATCTTGCAGTCATCAAGTTGGAATCTTGCCTGTACAATCTTGTGTTGTTAAATCTCTGGTTAGGATAACTTGTCCCTGTCCCACTAACCATGTCACTTTATGTTAGTCCTCCAAGTACTATTCAACACAGCTGCTGAACTTCAGGCATCCACTTATGCTTTTGTGTAAATTCTATGTGTCTCTAGGTTAGATTCATCCTGAGGCAGTGAGGGCCACCTGTACTCAGGGGTCACATAGCTTTTTATCTTTTAACATCTGATAACTGAATGGACCCCCATTTAACTTTGGCAGAAAGATGTCAGGCAGTGATTTTCCCTACTGAACCTTGGTGGCTGCTGCCCCAAGTTTTAGTGTGTCCCTTAGCACATAGTACCGGGCCTTGGAATGTGCCAGCCTGTAAAACTCTGTCATGGTCAACTCCTTGTTTTGGGCAGACCAACAGTTTTGGGCAGACCAAAGTGCGCCTTTCACTGAGTTGATGGTCCTCCAGGTGCAAGTGATGTTTGTCTCAGTGTGTATCCTGGGGAACAGACTGTAGAACACAAGTCCTGCGTCGTGGAGCTGCTTGGGACAAACCTTGACGAAAACCACAGCACCTCTCTCCAGACTTCCTTTGCAAAGGTACATTCCAGAAGGAGGTGTATGACAGTCTCAACCCCCCAGCAGCTGCCTCAAGGGCAGACCAACCAGGCATACAAGAAGGATCTCATAGGTAGTGCCTTTCTCACCACCAGCCAACTACTGTCTTGGTGCTTGTTGGAAACTTCTGATGATGCATTCTGCCAAATGACTGACAGTCTGTTCAGGGAAACATGCTATAGGATCCACCTTCTCCTTTTCCTGCAGGCTCTCGGATGCTATATGCTGACCACTTCCCGATGGACTTGTGATCAAAGGTGTTTTTCTTTGCAGATTTCTCCATGAAGGGCAGGTGTTACGGAATTCAGTGGCAATGAGGCCAGTCCCATCCTTTGCAACACCAGCGACAGGTAGAATATCTGTACATAAACACCAAGTGTCACTGAGGGTCTACATGCAGCTGCACCCAAAGGGTTTTGGGTTCAGATCCTCACTGCAGAGACTTGAGCACATAATCCAAACTGACACTATTCTGGGAACACTATTGTCAGAGTTACTGCCTTTCAGAAGAGATGTCTGCCTCCTTGGTTAGATGTAATGCATTATGTGGCACTTTGAGCTCTTGCTACTGCTCTTGCCAATAGTTTTCCCTAACCTAATAACACTAAAAAGGGTTTTTCTGGTCATTATCATATTGCTAGTTCTTGGGATCTTGCTGTGTGCAGATTGGCTACTGCTTTCTTAAAGCAGTGATTGCAACACAAAAACACTTCATTTTCTGCAAAGCTTTTGGATCATGCTGAGGTTGTGAAAGCTAGTATGTAGATTGAAGTACTTTTCATTTTATGTTGAATCTAGCTGGGCTGAATACTCAGGTCAGCAGTGCTTGGTGGGGATGACAGGATCGGGGTGAATCAAATCAGGATTCCTTGCCACTGATTGCATTTTGAAGTGACGCTTCAAGGAAATTGAATGGGTTTAGGCTTGACCTGAGCCATGTCACATAGTGGAGTAGTGCGCTGACACTCTCAGTCCGTACCCATCTGAAATAATGGCTTCGGACCAGGTGTCTGTGAAACTGCAGTTAGGTTGAGTTATTGGCTTCAGGACAGGAAGGGGGAAAATTGGGATGGTTTGGGGGGGTGGGGAGGTGGTGAAATCAGTCTGTTATGAGTATATGCATTGTGTATGACAGAAAATATTTCTACAGGCAAGCTGCCCCACAGAGGGTGTGCAATTTAACGGGGTCAGTTCTGCTCAATCTGTCTATGCAAATTTAATATACTGAGTCTGCAGTACACCTCCTGGTCTCCCTGTAAGCATCCTATTATATTCCTTTATGAAATAGACAAAAACTCACTGCAGGGGCCCTGGGTTTGATTTATGGTATTTACACACGGAATGAAGCCAGTCTAATCCCTTTCTCAGCACAACAGAATTCTTAACTCCCTAGTCTCAGTAATGTGAACTGCGGAAGTAAAGGGCTGTTGTCATGGGCCTTCAGGTAAGGAGTATTGATGTTGAACCAGGTATGAGTGTATAAATTAAGTGCCGTTGACAAACACATTGAGTTTGAGTGCCTGATTCTCTGTGATTATGAACTTGAGACCTTTGGGAATCTGGTGTTAACAAGAATATTCTTAACTGTTTTACTTTCTCATGTTTTAAATATTTACGAATCTGAATTTTTAACTGAGACACATTAGAATTCAATTTGAAGATAATTCACACTTTAATTCAAGCACACACTGTAAATGCAAAATACCTAACATGCTTAAATGAGCCTTCTGGTGTATGTGTTCAAGGGCTTTCTCATGGTAAGTACGTAAGACAAGAAAGCCAGAGCAGAGAAATGCACTTTACAATTCTAATAAGATTTACGAAACATTGGATAAAGGAGCTGTTTGCACTGCGCTGAGGGAACAGCTGTACTTCTGCATTAACAGCGCTTGACCCAGTGTAAGGACAGCAGGTCAGGGTGAGAGGAGAGGCCTGCCGTGGCTCCACATTGCCCTTTAGGCATGGCTACAGGGAGCATGGTGGCAAATGGTGTAATGAAGCATAATGAGGACCTTTGGGGGCTGAGGCAAAATGGCAGTCCCCAAGGATCCAGAGCTCAGGCCTCCCAGCTGCTTTTCTGTAACATATTGCACAGCAGAAACACAAATTTTGAAACATTCTCCCACAGGAGTCCAAATGCTGTTTAGGACAAGGGTCTGAGGCTGCACTGAAGGCATTAGGGATGTAAAAGCAACTGGTTTAGCAGAGAGTGAAGTGATTTGATTTAAGACTGCTTTGTGAATGTTTAAGGCTGAAAGGGTATTTTGCTTCGCCTCCCAACAGTGACCAGGTCAGCACATGTTGTACAGCGTGTAAGGTGTTAATGATTCGGTAGATTGTTTTGTCTAGTCTGTGCAAGTTCCCAGTCTTTTTAATGTTCTAAATGTCTCGTTGCAACATGCTGTTTGCAGTCTCTCGATTTTTCCAATGTGGTAAATAAATATTGAGCGTTATGAGGCTAAGAATAATAAAATCCCCTAAAGAAAGAGGCTATTCAGCCCGTCAAATCTGCACCGATCCTCCAAGCAGCATCCTATCCAGATCTTTACCTTTCCCCTGTTCCAGCACGTTTTAACATGGCTATCCCACACATCCCTAGATGCTACAAGGCCGTTTAGCATGGCAAATCCACCTAAACGGCACATCTTTGAGAGAGGAAATTGGAGCGCACAGAAACCTACACAGACACGGGGAGAACGTGCATACTCCACACAGATGGTCACCATAAAGAAATATTTTTTATTTCAGAATCCCCTTCCCCTCCCCCATTTCTGAAGAAGGGTCTTGACCCAAAACATCAGCTTTCCTGCTCCTCTGATGCTGCTTGGCCTGCTGTGTTCATCCAGCTCTACACCGTGTTATCTCAACTTCTCCAGCATCAGCAATTCCTACTATCTCTCTCAAACTGAACTTGGATCCTTGGTAACAAGGTGTGGGGCTGGATGAATACAGCAGGCCAAGCAGCATCATAGGAGCAGGAAAGCTTGACGTTTCGGGCCTAGACCCTTCATCAGAAATGGGGGAGGGGAAGAGGGTTCTGAAATAAATAGGGAGAGAGGGGGAGGCGGAGAGGATAGGTGGAGAGGAAGCAGACAAGTCGAAGAGGCGGGGATGGAGCCAGTAAAGGTGAGTGTAGGTGGGGGGGTAGGGAGGACGGACAGGTCAAGGGGGCGGGATGGTGTTAGTAGATGGGAGGTGGGAGGAGGGGATAGGTGAGAGGAAGGACAGGTTAGGGTGGCGGAGATGAGCTGGGCTGGTTTTGGGATGCGGTTGGGGGAGGGGAGATTTTGAAGCTTGTGAAATCCACATTGATGCTGCAGGGTTCCCAGGCTGAATATGATTTGCTGTTCCTGCAGCCTTCGGGTGGCATCACTGTGGCATTGCAGGAGGCCCAGGATGGACATGTCGTCTGAGGAATGGGAGGGGGAGTTGAAATGGTTCGCGACTGGGAGGTGCAGTTGTTTGTTGCGAACTGAGCACAGGTGTTCTGCAAAGCGGTCCCCAAGCCTCCGCTTGGTTTCCCCAATTGTAGAGGAAGCCACAACGGGTACAGCGGATGCAGTATACCACATTGGCAGATGTGTAGGTGAACTCGCCTTTACTGGCTCCATCCCCGCTTCTTTGACTTGTCTGCCTCCTCTCCACCTATCCTCTCCTCTATCCGCCTCCCCCTCTCTCCCTATTTATTTCAGAACCCTCTTCCCCTCCCCCATTTCTGATGAAGGGTCTAGGCCCAAAACGTCAAGCTTTCCTGCTCCTATGATGCTGCTTGGCCTGCTGTGTTCATCCAGCCCCACACCTTGTTATCTCGGATTCTCCAGCATCTGCAGTAACTTTTATCTCTTATCTTGGATCCTTGGTGCTGTGAGGCAGCAGTGCTAACCATTGAGCCACCATGCTGCTCATCTGGTTCACTCTATAATTATTCTGGTCACCATTACTGATACTAACTTCCAGTTGCTGATTTGTATATTCCACCAGTTGTTATTGGGGAATTTGAACCCATGTCCTCAAAGCATTCGCCTGAGACACTGGGTTACCAGATAAGTGACATTACCATTATGCCACTGCCTCTGATTTGAATTGAACCTGAGCCCGTATCGTTTTCAAATATTTCTTTACAGGCCTCCCCCACCCCCAAACATTTGTCTCACACACTTCAACATAAATGCAGTTATGCAACAATGTCAGTTTCAAAGTTTGCCATATTTCACTCATTTGTCCTGCAACAATCCCAGAGAAAGGAACTTAATATACATTGTAGTATTCTGTTTGCAAATTGTCATTTTGGCCACATGGTCACATCAGTGCTGAGCAGAGTTTTCAAGACTGCGTTGCTTAACATTTTTACACCAGCTGAGACCTCCGGCAGCCCTACATCTGCAACAAGGTGGCCTTTTTTTTTCAGATATTAAAACAGAATCCATTGTCCACTATGGTATGCCGTTGTCTCTGGTAATTTTTGTTTTGCACCCTTTGGTCCCAATGACCCATAACTACTTCCCCTCCTGATCAGATCCGTCTGAATGCCTGGCTCTGGACTGCAACGTGGTAAAAGTGGTAAGTGTCACACCTGGCACGAGATTATCACTGTCCTTCATAGGTCATGGATAAATCTTGGTTTTTATTTGGGGCCTGGCACAAGAGTGTAAGTAATCAAGCTGTATCAGGTGCCTACACTAGCACATGACTATCTTTCTCATCTCTCTGGCTCCTTTCTTTTTGATTCCCTTTTACTCTTGTGCACACTCCATCTTTTTAAATCTCTTCTATGGTCATATATCCCCCACCGTCTCATTCATCCCCTTCTTCTACCTCATATTTTTCCCATGTGTTAACCATTTCCTTTTAACACTAGCCACTCCTTAGTATAGTGAGCACACTGCTGCCTTGCATATCCTATCCCACCATCCTTCATCACATTTTGTGTGTATCCTTTCCCCCTCTTCTCCATGCTCTCATTCTTGTGCTCTTGTACATATTACTCCTCTCCAAACATAAGTTAACACCTGAAACCCTGTCCTGAATCGTTAAGCAGTCATCTGGTTCAGCTGTTCCTCAGCATTAACATTAGAATAAAAACAAATCAGGGATCATTCAGCAGGACTCCGAATGATTGATTAACACTTCTTTTTTTGTTTGAATAAGATCAGCCGCCAAAATGCTAATACTCGCTCTCGGAGGAGCATTTAGTAATCACTGTGCAGTCAGTACTGCCAATCTGGCTCCTCCTCCCAGCCACACATGGAGGAAGAGAATGGCACAGAGAACCACCAGCTGTACCTAGATTAGCAGTATACTGCTCTCCATTGTCTGACGTAGACAATTGTATAAAACTCAGGCATGTTTGCTCAGATGGTTTAACCCTCTCCCAAATGCCTTAAATTTACTGGCCATTTCCTTGTCCATGATGACTGAACCAGTTTGATTTTTCTAAGTTAACAATGTGTAGAGCTGGATGAACACAGCAGGCCAAGCAGCATCAGAGGTGCAGGAAGGCTGACGTTTCGGGCCTAGACCCTTCTTCAGTCTGATGGTTTGCTTCTTGCTTACCTCTTGCACCTTTTCACTCATTTCATTATGAATTTTCCATTTAGTAGCAGTATAAGGTAGGTGGGCTAGAGGATGGGCCCCTCAACTCACAGGACATCAAACAGAATTTCTGAAGAGAACAACCTTTACCTTCAGAATGGGGTTTCATTGTTAGAACTTTCAAAAGAGAATGGGCAGATGGACTTGGATATAGAGTGGGAGCAGGGATTTTAAAGAATATTTCACACTAAATAGTGCTGTTAGTTGTTAAGTCACTCATTCTGGAAGGTGCACTTTTATTGTTGTCAACCAACACCAAATCTCAAGAAGTTTTTTTCTAAATTAATTCATGGGATATGTGTGTCACTGGCTAGACCAGTGTTTATTGACCATTCCTAATTAAGATATGCTGCTTGGATTTGAGGCATTGGAAAGTGACTGCTCCCTTTGGATCACTGCTCAGGATGAAAAATGAGATTAGAACAGTGCCAAATCTATCTGGCATAAAGTAACTTTATCTTCTGAGTTTAAGCACACTTGCATTTGTATTTACAGGTTTAAAGTCACCCATGCACTGATCTGCAGTTATTATCAAGATAGTAGGAACTGCAGATGCTGGGGAATCTGAGATAACAAGGTGTAGAGCTGGATGAACACATTTTTGAAGAAGGGGCTAGGCACAAAAAGTCAGCCTCCCTGCTCCTCTGATGCTGCTTGGCCTGCTGTGTTCATCCAGCTCTACACCTTATTATCTGTGGTTATTATCAAACCACTTTGTCAAAACAATGGATAACTAGAAGCGTGACAGAAAAGTGGTGATCACTTGGGAAGGTTATACTTTTTGTTTATTTTCTACATACAAAATTAAAATAATGCATGAAAGTAGAGGCAAAATTGGATGATTCATATGGGTGAGAAAATGAGTGCATACCTTGAAGCTCAATTTGAAGTTAAGTTTTATTCAGTGTTTAATACCAAATTTTTAATTGTTGGCTGCATGGAATTGCTTCTGATTTTTTGAAAACTATTTCTCAATCAAATCATGGGCACTTATTTTCCTCCCAGAATTTGCTTTTGCTGTTTAAACTCAGAATACATCAATTATTTCTGACCTCCCATTTTCATGGTATTAGTTTCTCTCCAGTACCTAGCTGAAATGGCTATTTATGATTTGCAGTCCTAGGTAATACAGACTTCATACACTGATACTCTTCAGTATTGAAGTGGCTATTGTTTGTGTTAGCTTTGGCCATGATATTGACCTCCTACGTGTGAAGCTCTGCAGCCAGCAGCAAGCCTAAAGTAGATTTACTGGTTTGCTAAGCCCGCCACCAAAAAGGTCTGTTCTCAATGCTGGATGTTCTCAGACAGGTGGATTGGCAGCAGCTGCATGAGCTTCTTGTGTCATTGGCATGAAAGCCCAAAGTAAAAACAACTTTAGAAATTCTGTACACAGAATTCACTTTTCACTGTCTATTTCAGAGAATCTTGTCTTTTCCAAAAGCTCTTTTGGTCCTGTTCAAGATATTGGGTCCTGTTGATAATCCTACTGCCACCACAGCTGAATCCAATTTTGTTCTCGTTCAAGTAGGTTTCTAATGGTAGTTTTAATTGCGATCATGTTGACTGTGCCTCTGTATTCAGATCAAACTTGTATTTGTGTAACACAAGTAAAGTACTGCAGGTGCTGGATGTTTGAACAGCAAAAGTTAGAAATATTAAGCAAGAACAAACCTAACATTGACCTTTCAACAGAACTGGGACAAGTTGTTCCTACTCCCTTTGGCTGTGCTCTGTCAATTTTTGTTATTTAATGCTTTCTTTCCTGCTCCTTTTATTCTTTTACTCCTTCCCCACTATACCCGCTTCATTTTTACCTTTCCCATTTCTAAAGACTGAAAAGTCTGATGTGAGATCATCTCTGACGTTGTCATAACTGGCAGATAATGTTGTCATTGGAACCTTTGCAGCTGCACCATCTCTGGCTGCCTTCTGAGTATGAATAGTACCAGTGTACCATCAGCAGTAAAACGAAGGGTCACTTGAAGCAGTAACTCGGATTTCTCTGCACGGATGCTGCCAAACCTGCTGAGCTTTCCAGCAATTTCTGTTTTTGTTTGATTTACAGCATCCACAATTCTTTTGGTTTTTACTGAGTCATATTTCTTTGTTTGTAATGCAGAAGGTTTTTTTTTCCATTTCTCTTTTTAGCATGTCCTTGTATTATTTATGCTAGCCACCTTGATTTAAGTTGCCCTAAGACAGTTCCCCTTAGACGATCAGCTATGGGATTCTGTTTTCACCACCATGGGAGGCATGGCCTGGACTTCCTGAAGAGTTGTCTCAATGCTGTTGAACCCAATACAATGCAGGATGTTACTTGTGATTTTGTTCTGCCATCAAATTCTTGTTTTGGGCTTTCTTTAATGGGAATATTCCACAGTTTTGATGTGGCTCTTATTGCTGGTCCAGGGTTCTGCATTATGTATTCTTACATGGTGCTTAGAATGTATAGAAGTAGGCCATTTGGTTTCAAGTGATCTATACCATGCCCTAACATAAGTGCAAGTAAATGAGGTCATCACTGTAGCCTCACTTGAAAAATTATTAACAGTCCATTTAGAGAAAAAGTGCATTAAAAGTTTGTGAATAAAGGTCTCAAAATTCAAAAGAATGTTTATGCTTTGCAGATCCTCCTGTCGTACAGCAGTTGCGAAGAACATATCGCTACTTCAAAGATTACAGGCAGGTGGGTATATCCAGAATATGCAGCAAGCACAGCAGATTTTTGTGCTGTTATGCAGAGTGTCATGCTATCTTTATTCATTGACCTGTAGGTATGTTATGGAGTTTACCCATGATCAGGTATCCTTCTCTACAAGTCATCTCACGTTTCTAACACCACAAGTCCATATCTGTGAAAGTGGTGGAAAGTTGTTGTTCAGTTCCAGACATTTGATGGGTTGAGACTTCACATGTACTGGTTACCACATAGAAGTTGGGCACACTGGTCTCAACCCCCATGTTACTAATTATCACCTCATGCTACAACCTTTTGTCAGAGCTCTTCATCTTCTGTCCGATTTATGAATTTAGTAATCCATTACATTCACCTGAGGCAAGAAGTGACCATGAACCAGTTCTCACTTTCAACCTATGCAGTACTATTGGATCTTGCTATTCTGAATTTCTGTGGGATTAAATTTATTGGGAACTGTTTTGTCAGTTGACTTGTTTTGTTAGGATCTGTATCTGTAAGTCTGTCATGGTATGCAGTTGCCAAAACCAGTGATAACTCTTTTATTTAATGAATGTTGTTGCATTTTGGCAGCTATGGGCTGGGACAGGGAGTAGGGATGTGTGAGAAAATATTAAAATGAATCCTTCATTAATGTAGTGTAACCAGTGCTGCTGATTATAAGGTTGAAGCAAACCAAGTGATGCTGATATTGGGGTTCCCTGAAGTTTTGGTTGGAAGGAAATGCATTTGACCTTGGATATGGATGCCCATTACTGACCAATAGCCTGGGCTGTACGCCTGGTCTAAAACTGCACAGATTGGTACCCCTGCCATCCAAACCTGAGTGGTTGCCTCAGGAGGCAAAGAGCAAAACAAGCTGACTGCTACATTCTTGCTACATCTCCACAGTTAATAGCATATTAAGATTACTTGTGTTGGCATTGATGGATATTAAGATCCTGCTGTGCTTGGTTGACCTTTGATATATTTTGAGGTTCAGGTGTGTATTAAACCCCTGACAGCTGGGGTTGGACTCTCATGCAGCAGATTTGTGAATGCAACAATAGAAAACCAGTAGCACTGAGGTTGTCATCAATAGGTGGGCGGGAAGCTCTGAAAAGAAATCTTCCTTTCCCTGTCACTTTAGACTGATCAAAGTATTTTTTAACAAATTTGCCCTTGTAATATAAGCTGTTGCATGTTTCTTTGATCTGACTGTTTTTTTTTCTTTTATTCCTTTCTTTCCTCAGATGATAATTGAGCCTACCAGTCAGAAGTTGTTGCCAGACCCCCTTAAAGAGCCATATTACCAGCCACCGTATACTGTTGTGTTAGAGCTAACAGATGTGCTTCTGCACCCAGAGTGGTCGGTAAGTCTCTCAACACCTGGTCATACAGCATCTCTTGGCGGTGTTCACCATAGTGAATGCATATGCAATAAATGGGTTTGACAAGATACATTAAAGGAGAAGGGAAGTCTAAGGATAATACTTCTGTTGAAAGTCTTCCTTTTATTCCAGCTTTTAAAAGATTTTTTAAGTTTAGTTTTAAACCATCATCACTGAAACATGGTATCTGGTCACTTCCTGATTAGTTTCTTTGTTTGTTTATAAGGACTTGATTCACAAATTGGTTTCTGTCTAACATTGCAGTGGTAGTCTATACTTCAAAAATTCTTTGTAGCTCCTATGTTCTGAAAGGCACCATATGACTGCAAGTTATTTTTTAAATGTTGATTTGGATTTTTGTTTTTTTTTTGCGTGCATGGAAACTCTTTCAGATCATAGGAGAATACATATATCTTGCAACTTTTGCTAATTCTGTTTCTGCCCCTGCCTCAAGGCATTGCTTCATATTGAAGTATCTGGGTCACCGCCTCCATTATTTTTGCTTTGCCAAAAGTCTCATTCTTTGTGTGTTAAGCCAATTGTTTTGCATGTTAGCAGACTCCTGTTGGCTCATGGATACATTGAAATGGAGTCTGCTCCATACTCTCAACCAGTGGTACATGTGCAACTCCAGTCAGTGCTTTAGAGCAGAAAGCAAGGCTGCTTTTGTCTGTCTCCTGCACCCACAGAGGTCCTGAGAACAATTTACCAGCCCTACTCGACCCATGCTAAACGTGGAATGGCTTGTCTATATGGATGATGCAGTCGCTACTCCTTGAGTTAGTGTGCTTAAGTGTTTCATTGTATCTGATAAAACCCACACCTGTTGAGTAGACAGTCCCTTGTAATGTGAACACCTGAATATAGAGCAGGTGGTTGAAAGGAGCTGAGGACTCCCCATATGGTACTGTTCAGAAGGGAGAGATTGCAGTGATATGCATTACACTGTCTTTCCACAGTGTAGAGATCTAATGAAAGCATTTGCCCCGGGTGAAATGAGTTTTTTTTCTTTATTATTTAATGTTACTGGAAATGCTTCTTTATTATGCTGCCTTTGTGTGGACAGTTTGTTAAAAGTTATTGCAGTTTCAGTCCATTGCTTTTCAGTAATGTTGTGAGCCATGTGGAGTCATTCCACCTGATCACATTGCATCACTTGCCTTTGGGATTCAGATTGGATCTGTTAGCACAGCACGGCTCCACTTCAAAGGGTTGACTTGTATAGGCTTTTTGTACATTAAATGCAACGGGATAATTTTCTTTTTTAAATGTAGCCTACCTTGTCTCACCTTCCAGTGTTTCATCTACCGTTTATACTACTTGAATTTTATTTCCCTGGTTTATTTAAAACCTTAGCAAATCTGAATATCTAGAGATAAGATGTTTGATAAGGAATTTTATGACTTCAAAAGATGCTAAAGTGAGAACCCCAAAATATTGCTGTGACATTGCAATCCACCTTAGCTGGTTGTGCTTCAGTCTTTGAAGCCGAGGCACTTTGTTTATTTTTGCATTTGTCGTCCTTGTTCTCCTCGTGTACTTCTCGTTCTTCCTGTTTGAATGACATGCCTAAACATTCAAAAAAGGAATGTGAGCTTTGTAGTCCACTAAATGAATGATCTTAATAGGAAAATCAAGACTTTGGTATCTACGTCTTGAGAAAAATGCAAATTAATGGAAATTTGAATTTAGACTTCATGTTTGACTGTCATAGGATAGTACAGTACGGAAGCAAGCCATTCGGCCCGTGGAGTCCATACCAACCCTCCGGAGAGCACCCCACCCTCACCCACCCCCTACATGCCTGCACATCCCTGGGTGTTACGGGCAATTTAGCATGGTCAGTCCACCTAACCTGCACATCTTTGGACTGTGGGAGGAAACACACGCAGACACAGGGAGAATTGTGCAGACTTGACACAGACAGTCACCTGAGGCTGGAATCGACCCTGGCATTATGAGATAGCACTGCCTTGATCTGAAGATTAATCTCAATTGATCATAGAATCCCTACAGTGTGGAAACAGGCCGTTTGGCCCAACAAGTCCACACCAACTCTCAGAGCATTCCACCCAGACCCATCCCCCTAGAACACACGTAATCTACACATCCCTGAACATTATGGGCAGTTTATGCACATAATGCCACCTAGCCTGCGCATCTTTGGACTGTGGGAGGAAACCCACGCAGACACTGTGCAAACTCCACACAGACAGTCAGCCAAGGGTGGAATTGAACCTGGGTCCCTGACGCTGTGAGGCTTCACAGCTCTCTGGATTGGGATTGATCTTCTGACTTAAGCGAGTGCTACCATTGAGCCAAAACTCTACCTGAATTTGATAAACGTTTTAGTAATGGTGCTATTTTAATTGACTCACTCTGTCCCTTGTCTTTGCTTTAAGTTAGTCACAGGTTGGCGGTTTAAGAAGAGGCCAGGTATAGACTACCTATTCCAGCAGTTGGCACCATTGTATGAAATTGTGATCTTCACCACAGAAACAGGCATGGTGAGTTTTGTTCATCCACTGATTTTGCATCATATGTTTCAAGTTGTCTTCACACTGATATTTTTTCTCCTTTTAATCTTGTTCCCATGGATTTGCCAGTGTAAGTGAGCAAAGAACAGCAAGGTACCGGAAGTAATCTAAAATCCCTGAATGAACTATCAGCTGGAATATGAAGAGAAATACATAGTTAGGAACGAATGAACTACTTCTGGATTAGCTTTAAAGGGAATTGGTTGCTATTCAAAGCTACAAAGTAACTACATGATTGTAACTTCAAATTTCTGAATAGCATACTTGCAAAATATTGTATATAATTGGTTACAACCAGTACGCAGTTTGTTAAATCTAACATTTGATTACTATTATGTGATCCTATCATGTTCTAAAAGAAATAACTAATTTTAACCAAAAATACTTCAAAATTCAAACTCAAACTAATTTGCTAGGCTTTGCAGCTCTTAAGTATACAATAGGAGGTGTGTTGACATTTTAAAAGTTGCAGTTAACAGCAAGTGAGTATGTTCAGATACATCTCTGCCGTTTTTAAAAAAAAAGGTTGAAGCCAAAACATTGTTTTCAAGGAGGAGTTTGATAGACGTGATGTGGAAGTCCTGGTGTTGGACTGAGGTGATCAAGGTCAGAAATCACATGACACCGGGTTATAGTCCAACAAGCTTATTTGAAAACACAAGCTTTCGGAGCCTTGGTCCTCCTTCAGGTGTTAGTGAGAGAGGTAGTATCAGGCACGGAATTTATAAGTAGAAGATCAAAGATTCACATCATGGAGGATGTACTAAACAAACCTAAGATACTGTTAAATCTTTAATCATTTAAAGGTTTTAATCGATTAAAATGTGTATGTAAATCCCCAAATTCCTTTGAAGTCATGGTCCTAAGAGAACTAAAGGTTTTATCAGTGTGAAGAAGAGGTGACATTTTAGGTCAGACAGTGCATGTTAGGTGTGAGGCCTTGTTTAGAATCATTGTGTTTTTACTTTGGAGTCGGACAAGCCCTACATTTACACAGAACCTGCTTAGATGAGGAGGAATGAGACGGATGCCTGAAGATGTTGAAGGACGCCCTCATAGATACGGTGCTCAATTCATGAATCGCCAGTTCTGACATGCCACAGCGAAAAACCGTAATGACCACCTCCAGGCCGACACGGGATACGTCTGATAGGGTACCCTTCATTGTCCAGTACTTCCCGGGAGTGGAGAAACCACGCCATGTTCTTCACAGCCTTTGACACATTGATGACAATGAGCACCTCACCAAGATCTTCCCATGCCTCCACTTCTCGCCTTCAGATGACTGCCAAACCTTAAACAGACAGTTCACAGCAAACTACCCAGCCTTCGGGACAGCATCGACCACAGTGCTATGTAGCCCTGTCATGGTAATCTTGGCAAGTCACGCCAGATCTTCGACATGGACACTACCATCATACATGGGAACACCATCCACCACGTGCACGGTAGATGTTCATGTGACTCAGCCACCGTTGCCTATCTCATATGCAAAGTCATGCAGATGCTATGACAACAGATGAATGGACAACAATCACCAGACTGGCATGTTCCTTCCCAGTTGGGGAACCACTTCAGCTGTGAAGGACGTTCAGCTTAGGACCTTCAGGTAAACGTCCTTCAAGGCGGACTTCGAGATACACAACAACGTAGAGTATCCAAGCAGAGGCTGATAGGCAAGTTCGGTACCCATGAGGATGGCCTCATCTGGGATCTTGGGTTCATGTCCCACTACAGGTGACCCCACCACACTATACACTTTCTCACGTGCAATCTCCCTCCCCCACGACGCCGCGCACACACACTCACTCGGTCTTGCTCTCTTCTGTGCATGCACATATGAATCTGAGGGGTAAATTTGTATCTGTAGAATTTATTTTGTTCAGAAAGCACACAATTTATAGACAGTCATGTTCAATGTGGTGTTTTATAAATTCCTACTTTAAAAATAAAACCAGTCTGACCCCAGACTGAACCACAGGCAGGCTGTAAACAAGGCTTCACGCCTAACATGCATTGTCTGACCTAAAATGTCACCTCTTTACACTGATAAAACCTTTAGTTCTCTCAGGACCATGACTTGAATGGAATTTGGGGATTTATGTATACGTATTTAAAAACCTTCTAACTGATTAAAGATTTGACAGCATCTTAGGTTTGTTTAGTACATCCTCATCAATGGTGTGAACCTTTGATCTTTTACTTATGAATTCTGTGTCTGATACTACCCCTCTCACTAACACCTGAAGGAGGACCAAGGCTCTGAAAGCTTGTGTTTTCAAATAAACCTGTTGGGCTGAACCTGGTGTTGTGTGATTTCTGAGATTGATAGAAATCTTAAGGATGAAGGGAGTATGGGGTATGGGCAAGAGTGGAAACAGAGCGCTGACTTGGAGTGCTGAGAGTCTGATCATATCGAATGGCAGAGCAAGCTTGAAGGGCCAAAGGGCCTACTCCAACTCCTATTTTCCATGTTTCACCAGTTACAGTTATAAGTACAAGCTATTCAAATTTATTTTCTCCATCCTTGGCAGAAGCTCATTGTTTCATGGCTCTACCACTAGATTTACAAGCTCCTGTTCAGCTTGACATTTGATCAGGATTGATGGTGGTTAAATGTGAAGTGGAAAGAAGCAGCATCAGAAGCTATAACAGAAATTTCTCAAAACTCAGCAGGTCTAGCAGTATCTGTGGAGGAAAAGCAAAATTAATGTTTTGGGTCCAGTGACCCTTCAGAACATGTTTTTTCCAGAAATTTATGTTTTTGTTTGAGTTACAGCATTTTTTTTATTGTTCAAAAACAGCATCAGACCAGTGCAGTGCCACTGTCCTCCAAAAAGTGCTGCTGTTTCTTATATGTGACCGTATCAACCAGGAGAACTGCGGATGCTGTAAATCAGGAACAAAAACAAAGTTGCTGGAAAAGCTCAGCAGGTCTGGCAGCATCTGTGGAGGAGAAAACAGACCATTTCAGGTCCGGTGACCCTTCCTCAGAACATGAGGTTCCTCTGAACCTCCCGTTCTGTGAACATGAACCCCAAGATCCTTCTGCTCCTCCACATTGCCAAGAATCTTTCTGTTAACCCTGTATTCTGCTTTCAAGTTTGTCCTTCCAAAATGAATCACCTCACACTTTCCATCTGCCATTTCTCCGCCCAGCTCTGCCTTCTCTCAATGTCCCTTTGTAACTTAGAACAGCCCTCCGCACTGTCCACAACGTGACCCACCTTCGTATCGTCATGATATCGTGTAATGTTTTGTTTTTCACTCCCATGCCACATCATCTCCCTCAGGAAGGACAGATTGACTTCCGAGAAGGTGAAAAGGTCCATAAGAACAAGCTAATTGACCCCCAGTTTAAGTGAAGTGAACATTTGAGTGCAAAATTAATTTATCCCGTTATCTTGGTGTTTGTGTGTCATGGGAATTTGTCATAATTTGTCTTACACACCTCGTCTTCATGATGGGAGTGCAGCCATGAACGGGTCCTAACGAAACTCAGGACTGAAATGGAATTGCCAAGGCGGATCCCTCTAATCAAGAAACTTTGTAAGTGGGCATAGCCACCTCCATTTAAAAGGCAGAACACCTACGTTTGGTTCGCACTAAACAACTGCACCTCCCAGTCGCGAACCATTTCAACTTGCCCTCCCATTCCGCAGGTGACATGTCCATCCTGGGCCTCCTGCAGTGCCACAATGATGCTACCCAAAGTTTGCAGGAACAGCAACTCATATTCCGCTTGGGAACCCTGCAGCCCAATGGTATCAATGTGGACTTCACAAGCTTCAAAATATCCCCTCCCCCTACCGCATCCCAAAACCAGCCCAGCTTGTTCCCGCCTCCCTAAACTGTCCTTCCTCCCACCTATCCCCATCTCCTACCTACTAACCTCATCCTGCCCCCTTGACCTGTCCGTCCTCCCTGGACTGACCTATCTCCTCCCTACCTCACCTTTACTGGCTCCATCCCTGCCTCTTCGACCTGTCTATCTCCTCTCCACCTATCCTCTCCTCTATCTATCTTCTATCCGCCTCCCCCTCTCTCCCTATTTATTTCAGAACCCCCTTCCCCTTCCCCTCCCCCATTTCTGAAGAAGGGTCCAGGCCCAAAATGTCAAGCTTTCCTGCTCCTATGATGCTGCTTGGCCTGCTGTGTTCATCCAGCTCCACACTTTGTTATCTCGGATTCTCCAGCATCTGCAGTACCTATTATCTCTCATACAAGTGGTTTGGATCAGCCTATTTGCTCAAGATAATTTGAATAGACACTTGGATAATTTAAAAATCTACAGTGTGTTGGGTACTGATGTTGAAAATTGTTGTGGTGTTCCATCGAATTGATAAGACAGAAACAAAGGCTGGGTGTGCTATATTGGGGAGGTTTACTTTAATTGCTTATTAAACCATCAGCAACAGCTGTCCCTCTGTTCAAGGATGGGACCTACTCAGGGTTGTGAGTTTCTGCTTTGGGCCTGCATGTGACTGAATAGGCTGATTCCCAACGCCTAGACCTTTTGAGCGCATAGGTGTTCCATGAGGTAGTGAAAATGCAGGATTGCTGCTTTTTCCTCTCTTTCTCGTTGCCACCCTCTGTCTTGTTGTTAAGACTTTGTGGCACAAAATATAATACATCTTGATGGACAAATTGCCACCATTTTAAATGACTATTAGCATGCTCCTCCTGGTAATTATGTCAATACAATGCTTCAAGAAGAGTTTGGTGTCTGAGGGTTTTTCCCTCGTCCTTCCCAAAATACTGGCAGTTTGAAAGTTGAAGAAACGGGACCTGGTGAAAGAAATGCTTTTCAGCCATCCAGACAGTATCTTGTCTGTCATCGTTAAGTTTGCAGGACTTTTGCGTGAATGCCTCTGGATCTGACTTCAGGAAGGACACTAGTGTTTGTTCAGTGGTCCTCCCATTGAATTTGGAATATGTGGTAGTTGCTGTTCAATCTGTCACCTCTGTGCTCAAACTAAGTTAACCATTATGGATGGTTTCCAGTTCATAGGTAACTGTAGCCTTGTTTCTTCAAATCAGCACTAAATTTGCAAGCCACTCGTGATTTCTTCAACTTTAGATGCAAGAAACTATGCCTGTCCTTGAATGTTGCCAAAACAAACCTCACATCAGTGCGTGTTTGGTCAGCTAAATATTCCACTTCCGAAACATGCTGAAAGGGAGAATCCAAAATGTATTGAGCACCTCTCCTAACCTGGCAGTCGGTGCTCTCAAAAGGCCACTGTTGATAAGGAGATCCAACCCTGGATCAGATGTGCCAACTCAGCCTTTTACAAACTATGGCAGCAAGTGTTTTACAACAAAGACCTCTGCAAGTCTGCAATAACCCTAGCGTGCAGAGCAGTTGTCATTGCCATTCTCCCAGACTGTGTAACAGCAATATGTAAGAGTGCTAGAGAAATTCCATCAACCATGCTTGTTAATTAATGAGAGCTTAATTTAAAAGAGTAAGGGCTGGCAACTATGTTCTAAAGACACTTCCACTTAGATTTTCTCAGCAGGTTTCAAAGTAGTTAAGAACTAATTCCACCCAGCTATTCACCTTTACCATCAGTCACTGAGAGAAGACAATGTGGCTATTTTTAATTAGACACAGTCCTGCCTGTGCCTAGATTTTGTTGAGCTCCACTTTAGCATCTATGCAGTGCGTAGTCAGCTGATTAATTCTCCTTCACTGTTTAAATGTAACGTATACAATCAGGTTTGGTGCATTGGAAGGTTAGGAACAGGTATTAAGTTAGTGAGCACGTTTGAGTGAACAAAACTAAACTTTATGGCAAATGGGAGCCTGACACAGAATGGTGAAGTGCTTATCAAAGAAACAGAAGAATTTCAGTATCAGTTGGGAGGGAGGAGGTAGGAATATGGAGTTGTGTGTTGTGGCCTTAATAATGGATTTGGTGTGAATATGAAGCTCAGATCTAGGTTAAACAGGATTTCATTTGGCCTGGTTCAGCCAAGTAAATGTTCAGCTGATACTGGTACTTGTAAATCAGAACAGGTTATTATTATCATACCAAACTGTTTCCTTTTGTATAGTTTTGTTTGCTCTTTCTATTTCCTTTGTGTATGTGTGTCTTATTTTTCTTGGATCTTTCCCCTCTTCAGCTGATTTTTTTAAAAATTTCTCTGAAATCCCTTTTTCCCTGTTGTCTTCATTAATTCTTTGCAAGCTAGAAGAATGCTGCTAGGTGATTGCTCTCTATTTTTAAAAGAGACATGATGCCGCACCAGTGTTCAGAAAATCCCTGCCTAATAAAACATGAGATTAGGGAAAAAAACTCCATTGCAACAGATTCGGTTTCACATGAGGCAGCTAAATTTCAACAATGTTTTTTAAGCATGATTTGAAACTAGGTGAAGCAAATCCGATATATCGTGTTCTGGAATAGATAATGATGAATGTGCATAGGTACCTGCCGGGCAGGTTTCAGCCTGTCTATGCAGCAAGACAGGTTTCTTTGCTAATTGCCTCATGCTTATCTTGCGACTAAACTACAGCATGCAAGCAGACTCTACATAATTAATCCAGCATAAAATATCTTTTTACTCCGTATTTCTCATCTGTTAAATAGTTCCAACAATAATTATTGATTTTAAAATCATTGTTATTCAGCCTGCAGTTTAAAAAGATGACTTGCAATTGTCATAGTGCCAGTGAGTTCTGCAGCACAGAAAAGTTCCCACCGGTCCATTGAGCCTGTGCTGTTCAAAAACAACCGCCTAATTATTCCAGTCCCATTTTCCAGCATTTGGCCTATAATCTTGTATGCCTTGGCATCGCATATGGACATATAAATACTACACACATTTTGAGGGATTCTGCCAAAGTCCCAAATGCCACCTTAACCAATTTACCTACCTATTCTGCTTTAAGAGACTAGTGGATGTGCACCCCAAGGTCCCTCTGATCCTCTGCTTCCCAGGGCCCTACTATTTAGGGTGGCAAGATTAACACTGCTGCCCCAGGTGCCAAGGACTTGGGTTCAGTTCCACCCTTGGGAAACTGTGTAAACGCCACACAATCTTCCTGTGTGTGTGGATTTCCTTCCACAGTACAGGCTAGGTGGATTAGCCATGGAAAATACAGGATTAGAGGGATAGGGTTGGGGGGGCGGATTTGTGGGTGCAGTGCTGTTCAGAGGGTTGGTGTGGACTCTGGGCCGAATAGCCTGTTTCCACACTGTAGGGATTCTGTGATTCTTCATGTATTTGTTTGCCCCGCCAAGACCACCCCTCAGCCTCCGATGCTCCGTGGAAAATAGCCCCAGCCTATTCAGCCTTTCCCTTTTAGCTCAAACCCTCCAACCCTGGCAACGTCCTTGTAAATCTTTTCTGACCCCTTTCAAGTTTCATAACATCCTTCCTATAGCAGGGAGATAGGAATTGCACACAGTATTCCAAAAGTGGCCTAACCAACCTTTATAAAAACATAGGCTTGGATAGGGTAAATGGACCAGGTCTTTTCTCTGGGATGGGGGAGTCCAAAACTAGCCGACATAGGTTTAAGGTGAGAGGGGAAAGGTTTAAGAAGGATTCCGGGGCAATGCAGAGCATAGTGTATGTATGGAATGAGCTGCCAGAGGAAGTGGTAGAGGCTGGTACAATTAGGATATTTAGAAGGCTGGATGGCTATATGAATAGGGGGATATGGGCCAAGTGTTGGTAAATGGGGACTAGCTTTATTTATGATATCTGGTCGGCATGGACGACTTGGACCAAAGGGTCTGTTCCTGTGCTGGGCATCTCTATGACTTTGTGACCAAGCACATCACGTCAGAGTGTTTTGGATTGGATTCCATTTGCCCCATCTTTATCTCTCCCAGAATCTAATAACTATTTACCTGTGGTGACCAGAACTGTACACTAATATTCCAAATGTGGCCTAACTAAAGTTCTCTACAGCGGTAACGTGACTTGCTAATTTTTACACATATGTCCTGACAATGCTGTATGCCGCCTTGACCATCCTATCCACTATTTTGCCACTTTGAGGGAATTATGGACGTGTATGCCTAGATCCCTCTAAGTTGACGGGATTTGAAGAAGGGTCACTGGACACAAAACATTAATTCTACTTTCTCTCTGCAGATGCTGCCAGACCTGCTGAGTTTTTTCCAGCAATTTCTGTTTTTGTTTCTGATTTCCAGCATCTGCAGTTATTTCAATTTTTTTTTTTAAATTACTACTATACCAATAAAAGTCATCTTGAAATGGGTAAGTTTTAAATGTTTTCACTGATAGAAGACTTTTTTAGTTTTGGTAACCAGAGGACATGGGTTAAAGGTGATTTAACAGACAGAAAGGTGGAATATTTTCCTGTTACGTGCTGTGATGATTGGAATGCACTTCCTGAAAGGGTTTTGGAAAGATTTGATAGTAAGTTTTTGAAAGGAGAATAGAGATGTACGTAGAGGGGAGAACTTTGCAGGGCCATGGGTGAACATCAGGGTGAATAAGCTTAATTGGATAATTCCTTCAAAGGGCTGGAACAATAGCCTCCTATGTTGTATGATTCTAATATTCCTACTTCCTCCTACAGTTCAAATGCTGTTTGTATCCCTTAATCTAAGGCTGCAGAAGTTGGATCTCTGGAAGTTGGAACTAGCCAGATACATCCTTTGGGGGTCACCGGTACCTTTGTTAGATAGCTGAGTAATATCTCAACACTCTTGTGGCCCTAGCTACAAAGTCATAGGTCTTGCACGGTTGTCAAAGTAAAATTTCTGTGTTTTTATTGAGGTATGTGGCTTGAGGAAGTCCTTTTTCCGATTTGCTGCCATTGGCAAATCCAAACCACAAGCATCGGTCTCACTTGATCTGAAACTCTGTTTGAGTTTCAGATAGCACAAAGCTGTGGGGTATGTTATCACATATATTGGGGATGGGTTAATGTTGGTTTATTTGTTTTGTTTTTTGCTTTGAACTGGAATCTACTTCAGGGCGATGACTGACAGCTCTGTATGCTTTTCTCTTACAGACAGCCTATCCGCTTATTGACAGTGTAGATCCACATGGGTTCATAATGTATCGTTTGTTCAGGGATGCAACGCGGTATATGGACGGTCACCATGTAAAGGTACTTTTTGACTTCTAAATTTTGTACTAATAACAATTCAGTCTTTGCAACATGGCTGTACAGTACACTGTGGTTTGATTATAAAATATTTAATTTGTCAATGAACAATCATGACCACATTGGCATGAGTCGTACTGGACAATTCAATTGTAGAGCACTTAAGTTGGTGAAGAGAAACTAGTTACTTCCAATTCTTCCTTCAACCTGAATAAAGGGATTTTCAGCTTGTTGCAGTGAGGTAGCTTGATAATATCGATGAGAGGAAGAGGTTATGGGCCCTTTCAGTGGCAACTCAAACGAGGATTGAAACATAATGGGACAGGGTTTTAGTGTGAATTTGACTGCTTTGTTGGATAGTGACTGTTTTGTTTAAAATAGATTTTTCACCTTCCTCTCAAACTCACTTGAAAGAAGTTAATAAAATGGAAATTTCAGGACAAGAGACTCTTGCTGATGGAAATCTGAAAGAGAAATGGGAAATGCTTAGATGGTCCAAAAACATTGTGAAGAGAAAGAAACAGTTGACGTTTCACGTTACAACCTTTCATCAGAATTGAAATGGAGGATTTGAAACATTCACTGCTTCCCCCTCCAAAAAGTTCTGTCAGATCTGCTGAATACTCCCAACATTTCCAAAATCACCAGTATACTCGTCAACAAACAAATACCTAAGGAAGCTCTCAAAGACCCTGAAAAGTTGTGAATGGATTGCTTACCTGCTTGATGCCAGAGACATGTTGCTGATTTTCTCACAGTTGTGGTTTGAACTGAGTTAATTCTAAAGACGTGTCAAGAAGCCATTTCAGCAAAAGTACTTTTGTTTTCCTGCTGAAGTCACTCTACAGAGTGGCCCTCTCTGATTCTTTTTCCCTGTTAGCTTGGGCATCATGTGTCATTCTGTCGATGTTCAGAAGTGCAGAAACCCAAATACCGTTGGCAGGGAGTGTTCAGCCTCCTCCCTGTCTTTATGATGCTAAATCAGAAGCTTTTAGCCAAAAAGCAGATTTGCAGGGAGTATTTTTCTGGGTCTGTGATCTGATTGTTTATCGGGGGTGAAGAATAGACCCTAGGTTAGCTTCCGTCCTGAACTATGTTCACTTGACTTGGGAACTGGTGACTGAGTTCTGCAGAGGTTGGAACGTTCAGTTAAGGTAGTGAGTAAAACAAAAAACAGTCTTTAATTTTTAATGCTGCAGACATTCACTAGTCTGTAAATGGTTAAAGCCCACAGCAAAGCTCTGTATCCCATCTGCCTGATGCCTCTGCCATCAATTCCACAGTACCTGCAGCACAATATTTACAAAGCAAAGGTTTATCAAGGGGCAGCATGGGATGGATTGTGAATTGCCCTGTGCTCTGTAATCTGAGATCCTCCAAAATGACCATGCCTACAATAGTATGTGTGGCCTGCATTACTGCAAGCCTTCTGCCTCGCCTCCCACCTCCCATCTGTTGTTCTGTGGCACCCAGGGAGTCTTTCGGAGCACACACCATCCCCTTGGGCCTCCTGAAAAAGACTGGGGTTTGCCGAGAGCAACAGCAATGACAGACCTGCTGTGCAGTTAAGATTACGATAGTTTAAAGGCTGCTGGTACTGTAACCACAGTGTTAGAGACTGATTTCCCCAAAGGGCCTTTTCATTTCCAGATGAAAGACATGGGTAGTTCTAGCCACAAGTGCTTAATTGCATATCAATGTCTCCGTAGTACTAGTGTTTGTGGCATTTTAGAAAGTAATGTAGAATAGTCCTAGTCTCTCGTTTGTCTTACTCCCTCTGTTTTTACTTTGGCCTTGCTAATGCTCTTAATGCAAGGCTTTTTCTTAAATCCTAACTCCACCCTTTCTCCACTGTTTTTGGTCGCTAGCTTTTCCTTTCTGTAGTAAATGCGTTGCTCCTGTTCGCTAGGAAGGTTGAGCTTTTAACTGTAGTCTGGGTTAATTATTTGCCTTCGTTTTGACTTCATCTTCTGGATTACAATGTTTGTTTCAAATTCAGTTCTAATTATAATACTCTAGGGGAGGGTGGTGTGGATGCAGATGCATGCATGATAAAACTGTGATATAAAACCTAAGTTTTCCCAAAATAAGCCTGTTTGTAGAAATGTAAATTGAATGATCTTTCTTTACAGTAACGCAGGCAGATCATAGCAAGCAAGGATGTACGCGTCATCATGTAACTTACGCAGAGGCATACAGGTTACTTCACACAGGGCGTGCACTAGAGAACAAGAACAAAAGAGAAATACAGCATAGGAACATGCCCTTTCACCATCCAAGCCTGTGCCAGTCGTCATGCCCCGACTAAACTTAAAAAAAAAAAACCTTCTACCCTTATTCGGTTCATATCCCTCTATTCCCTCCCTATTCATATAACAATCCAGATGCCTCTCAAATGTTGCCAACATGTCTGCTTTCACCACTACCTCTGGCAGTGCATTCCAGGCTCCTAACGCTCTGCGTGAAAATCTTCCCTCGCGTTTCTCTTTTAAACTCTCCCCCTGTCATCTTGCATCTGTGCCCCCTTGTAATTGAAACTTCAATCCTGGGAAAAAGGCCTCAGGCATAGATAGGGTGGATGGTCAGTCATAATTTTGTAGACCTCTACCAGGTCTCCCCTCAGCTCCGTTTTTCCAGTGAAAACGATCGTAGTTTTTTTATCCTTTCCTCATAGCCAATGCCCTGAAGACTGGGGAACATCCTAGTGAACCTTCTCTGCATTATCTCCAAAGCTTCCAAGTCCTTCTGGTAATGTGATGACCAAAACTGCACACAATACTCTAAATGCAGCCTAATAAGGGTTCTGTATTAGCTGCAACATGTTTTGCCAACTCTTGTACTCCATGCCCTGGCCGCACATGCCATATGCCTTCTTAATCACCTTGACCACCTGTGTTGCCACTTTTAAGGAACTGTGGACCTGCACACCCAGATCTGTCTGTAGGTTAATGTTCCTAAGGGTTCTGCCATGTACAGTATAATTCACACCTAAATTTGATCCTCCAAAATGCATCAGCTCGCATTTGTCTGGATTACACTCCATCTGCTATTTCTGTGCTCAAGTCACCAATCTATCTTTAACCTGTTGTATCCTTTCACAATTGTCAGCACTATCAGCAACTCCACCAATCTTCATGTCATCTGCAAACTTACTAATCAGGCCACCCACATTTTCCTCCAGATCATTTTTATATATACTACAAACAACAGAGGACTTAATACTGATCCTTGTTACCAGTCTCCATTCTGAAAAACACCCTTCCACCACTCCCCTGTGTCTTCCATCACCAAGCCAGTTTTGTATCCATCTAGCCAGCCCACCCCAAATCCCATGTGATTTTAGTTTTTGTACCAATCTGCCATGTGGGACTTTATCAAATGCCTTACGAAAGTCCATATAAACTATACCCACAGCTCGTCCGTCATCAATTATCTTTGTCACCTCTTCAAAAAATTCAATCAGGTTGGTGAGACTTGACCTTCCCTGTACGAAACCATGTTGCCTGTCGTTAAGTAGTCCATTTTCTTCCGAATGTGCATATATCCTGTCCCTCAGTATCTTCTCCAAGAGCTTCCCCACCACGGATGTCAGACAAGATCAACATGAGCAAGATCAGCATTATTTGAAATTGGTCCATTCATCAGTCTAATAATGGCTGAGAAGAAGCTGTTCCTGAGCCTGCTGGTGTGCGTGTTCAAGCTTCTGTATCTTCTATCTGATGGAAGTTGTTGTAGGAGAGTATAACCGGGTGCGATGGGTCTTTAATGATGGCAGTCTTTCCCCAGCAATGAGCTGTGTAAGTGGAGTCCATGGATGGAAAGTTGGTTTCCGTGATGGTCTGGGCTGTGCACACCACCTTCTGTAGTTTCTCATGGTACTAGGCAGAGCAGATGACATACCCCAGGCTGTTACGTACCTGGACGGTATGCTTTCTGGTGTATATGTAAAAGTTGGTGAGGGTCATTCAGGACATGACAAATTTCATGAGACGCTTGAGGAAGAAGACACATTGTGCCTTCTTGACTGTTGCAAAAACATTGGAAGTCCAGGTTCAGGTTGTCTGTTGTCATCACTTCTAGGAACTTGATGTTCTCCACTCACACTCAACCTCAGCTTCTTTGTGATGGGGGCGTGTTCTCCTGTTTTCTTTCTGAAGTCAATGATCAATTCTTTAGTCTTGCTGACATTGAGAGAGAGGTTGTTCTCACTGCACCACGTCACCAAGCCCTCTATCTCTTTTCTGTATTCTGACTCGTTAGATATCCGTCCTATCACAGTGTCATCAGCAAACTTGTAGGTGGCGTTCCTGCCTAGTCCAGATTATATTCACCCTTGCTTAACAAGAAGCGAACTACCTCTGCCTTAAAAATATTCAAGAACACTGTTTTCACCACTTGAGGTGGATAATACTACTGAAAGCCAGGCTGAATATATAGAAAGTCCAAAGGATCAGTGAGAAAACAAATGAGAGAGTGGAAGAAGAGACAGTTAACATGAAAGGGAATCATTAAGTTTTCTGTAGGGTATATAAACAGTAAGAGGAGAAAAGTTTCTCGATTAGAGAAACATGGAAGCAGAGGACATGGCTGAGGAACTAAATAAGTGTTTTGCATCTGTCTTTACCAAGGAAGATGTTACCTGCATCGTAGTGAAAGAGGAATTAGTTAAAAGATGGATGGTTTGAAAACCTGCGTATTGGATAGGCTGGTTGGTACTTAAGTCAGCTGGATGACTGGTTTGCAGTGCACAGTGATGCTTATTTGCACATGATCAATTCCCAAACCAACTTGGGTCACCATGAGGGTTTCTCAACCTTGCACCTCACGTGATGACCCTTGTGTTAAACTCACTGTCAGTCCCCCCTCTCACTACAGCGACCACCCTATGGTCCTCTGGACTTTCACTTCTAAGTCACCAGAGACAGATCAGATTATACTCAATGGAAAGTAAAAGTGGAAATTGCAGAGGCACTGGCTATGATCTTCAAGCCTCCTTCAATATATTGGTGCCAAAGGATTTGAATTGCATATGTTGCACACTTCCTTGAAAAAGGATGCAAGGATAAGCCAGCAGACAGTTTAACATTGGTGGAGGGAAAGCTTTCAGAAATGATAATTTAGAGTGACATTAAACACTTGGATTTATTAAAGAAAAGCTTCAAGGACTCTTAAGAGCAAGCTCTGTTTAACTAACTTGCAAGAGTTTTTTTGAAGTAATGTGGATGATTCAGTTATGTGGACTCCTAAAAGGCAACTGATGAAGATTAAAAATGGTGGCAGCAGATTAAGCAGTGTCTGGCCTCCTGAGCCTAGGGCTTGTCTGATCTTTATTTTTCTTCCTTCCTTTATTTTTCAAGTCTTTGCTTCTGCTTACCTTCTGGTGAGTGGCTGGTGAAGAGCATCATCAGGAGAAAGACCATTGGTGGCTGCAACTTTAGCAGTGTCACCTTTTGTGGGCCTGAGTTCTGGCATTAGTGGCTTCAGAGTTGGCCAGCTGGAGGAGGATGGATGTTTCAACAGGCTGCTGAAGCAGCGAAGGTGGTATGGTCCCTTCCTACCTGCCAGTGATGCGAGTCCTGGTGGATCCAAAGAAGTGGTGGTTTGCTTCAGTGGCATGATGGGATCTGGCCTGGGTTTCCAATGGCCTTTGATTCGGCGACTTTGATTCGGCGACTTTGATTCGGCGACTTTG